>CM044175.1:11303982-11903982 GCA_024222315.1 Thymus quinquecostatus | reverse complement strand
TATCTCACTGCAAGCAGGCCGGATATCGCGTTTGCAGTTGGAGTATGTGCTCGCTTCCAAAGCAATCCCAAGCTTAGCCACTTTGAAGTTATCAAGCGAATCCTTCGCTATCTTAAGGGCACTGTCAATATGGGCTTATGGTATCCTGCTGAAGATAATCTGGAGCTTACAGGATATTCCGACGCTGACTATGGAGGGTGCCGAATTGATAGGAAGTCGACTTCGGGCACGTGTCAGTTCTTAGGAAGCAAGCTTATCTCGTGGTTCTCGAAGAAGCAGACAAGCATAGCTACTTCAACGACTGAAGCCGAGTATATGGCCGCCGAAAGCTGCTGCCATAGATTCTATGGCTTCATCAGCAGTTGAAGGATTATAGAGTTGAAGAGAAGGAGATTCCAATTTTCTGCGACAACAATAGTGCCATTTGTATTTCGCAGAATCCAGTGCTTCACACCAGGTGCAATCATGTGGAGATTCGACATCACTTCATTCGTGATCATGTCGAGAAGAAGGATATCAAGCTCGAGAAAATCCATACTGATCTCCAGCGAGCCGATATCCTCACCAAGCCTCTAGCTGAGTCTCGCTTCAACCAGCTATGCATGGAATTAGGGTTACTAGACCCCAGTGAAGAGTGTTAGTTCTGGTATGCACAAGGGGAGTGGAAGCTTGCTTTCAAGCAACCCTAGCCTTGGATCTTCACCAAGTCAAGCGAGTCACTTCAAACTTACTCGCTTGAAGAAGTTATAAGGTGGAGAAAGGTGGAGTGTTGGAAGATGTTCCCTACCAACTAACAGGATTGTTATGTCTATGGTTAAGGGGGAACTATTGATCATTCTAGGATGATCTACTTTCAAAGCGAGCAAGGAAAGCTGCTACCTAGCCTAGGATTCCTGCAAGTGGGTATAAACACTTGCAAGTACCTTTTCTAGTAAAGGTTGTGGGGGTCTTGTATCGGGCCTTCCCACATAAAAACGGTGAAAGCTTAGGCAGGGCTGGCACCAAGACCTTGCGTCCTCTTCCCACTTTCCGTCGAAGAGGAGCATGTCTCCTCATCCCCCGTTCGTCGTGGATAATCATTCACTTGAATACTCACTCTTAACTGAGTTGAGCTGTCGGGTGGTTATTCATTTATCCCCCTCCCTGAATAATGCATCACTCTACTTTTCCCTTTTTGGGTCAAGCGAGTCAAATGCTTATTCATTCTGTAGACTAGGGTGGAGCGCTTGAAGGGTACCTTTACTTCCAAAGGTTGCAGGGCTGGTGACATGCCTCTGCGTAAAGTCGTGAATGTCTTGTCAGAGCTTCACATTGTCATCCTGGTCTTTTCCCATGCCTGTGAAAAGATCTTGTAGCTCATCCCCCATTCATCGTGAATAGCACTCAAGCGAGTCTCCCTTCGGGTTGTAGAAAGCTAGAGTGTCTTATTCATTCTCCTCCTCATTCACTTCGATGGAGGACTCTCTAACTCGTAGAGGAAGATGGAAGACATGAATGCCATGAAGATCATACTTAAAGTCTACAATGAGATATCAGTCTCCTACGAAGCGAGACTGACTGGTAAGTGTTTCAATTCGAGTACACTAAGCAAAGTAAAGCGTGTTAGAAACCTTCACTTGCAATGTGGAAAACACAAAATGAATCTGACACAAATACATAGAGGAAAACATTCTTGTTTATCCTCAAAGTATGATAGTTAGAAACATTTTAAATTAAAGCAAAGAAATTTCAATTCTTAAGTCAGTCGCTATAAGATGGTCAAGCGAGTGCCACGTCACTCGAACTCACCATCGCAAGCGAGTGTGTCTCAGTCACGTCAAGCGAGTACTTCGCAAGCGAGTAAAAAGCCAAGCGGCTACTATTGCCAAGCGAGCAAGTACAAGCGAGCCGTATGAACTGTACACACTCGAGTGCCTATTTCACTTTTTACTTTGCATTGAATGCAGAATAGTACTAGGATCCGAGAATCTGGGCATGTGGAGAACACTGCAAAATTGAAGCGCCAAAACTGCTAGCGATCCAACCGTTGAATCTCAACAATCTTCAAATCTGAGCCGTTGGATCTCAGCCGTTCAAGCGAGCGAATTACAGCATGCCACGTACCGTGCTGACTCACCTGTGCGGTTCACTTTTAACCACGGTGACGCCGAACTTAACCGGACACGTCAACCACGTCGTCCATCGCCGCCGCCCACATCAAAGTTTCGGCGAAATTACCGTGTCTCTCTCTGCCACATCAGCTTAAACCCTAAAGCTATATAAGGGCGAATTTGTAGACTGTAGAAGTTTATCACCCCCAAATTGCCATTCTTGTGAAAATTCTCTGCAACTTCTGCAAATCACGTCTCAATCCCTCTATATTTCTCTCAAATCTCTCACAAATCTTCACAATGGTGAAGAAAGTCTTTAACCAAACGATGACAGAGATCCTCTCAAAAGCAGAAGAAAACATCGATGTCGAGCCCCACCTCGACGAAAAGATAGTGGAATCTAATGGATTCCTCCGCAGGGCCGTGACCACGGCCGGACTGTGGAAACTTGTAACTGCCAAGCCGACGAAGATCCTCGCCCCGCACGTTGCTCAGTTCGTACTGAACTTGAGAGAAGGCCAGATGAGTTCTGCCATCACCGACCCAAATTCTGGAGAATTGGTGAACGTCAATCTACTCGACATAACAGGAGCTTTTGATCTGCCAAGAGAAGGAGTAGACACTCTCTCTAAACTGGAGCTATCTATGGAGGTGGAATACGCTAGATTTGCTGCCAATCGGAAAAGTGAATGGAAGGACAAAGGGAACAACATGAGGACGGATTTGGAGAAACCATTCAACTTTATCTGTGAGCTTTACCCCAAGTCCGTGGTGTGTAACATCGGAACCCTAGGGTAGGTTTCCGACAGCAAGCTCTTCGCTGTTAGCGCCATCGTTGACAGTTTGACAGGAACCAAATTCAACTGGTTCGACTGGTTCGTCAAGAATGTACCGGAGGTTGCCAAAGACGTCGAGTTTGAAGAAGGCAGCACCGTCAACATCATTAGAAAGGGGAAGCTTCACCTCTTCGGGAAGCTGTCATACGCATTGGAACAATTATTCCCTGGCAGGGAATGGACTGGGACGCTTGAGTACAAGAAGTCAAGCGTGTTCAATGACTTGTCTAAGTCTGGGAAGCTTATCATCGATCGCGGAATACTGCAGAAATCCATGCGTCCTGCAGTACCCATCGCAGAGAAGAAGGGAAAAGCAACCAAGCGAGCTGCTTCACCTGCCAAGCGAGCGGCTCCCAAGAAGAAGAAATTGAAGCGTGTCGCTTCATTGGTAATGCCAGTTGTGGAGGAAGAGGAGTCTCCACCAAAGGACACTCTGCCAGAGACGACGGAGGATGATGGTGCTCACACTCCGGCGGGTGATGAAGTCGACCAACCCATCCCGCAAGCTTCCACCACTATCCCAAGCCAACCCCCAACCATTCAACCCCAAGCCACCCAAGAGCCTCAACCAGAAGCTTCCACCACTATTCACACTCAAATACCTCAAATCCAAACTTCCAAATCCCCATTCCAACCTCGACCCCCTCACCCCAGAAACTCCCAGGGGATCTTTGCTCACAGAGGAGCATTATTCGATGATGAAGAAGAATCTGTGAGCACTCACCCTCTACCAGATCTCCCATTCCTCCACCCCAACCCAATCCAAGCCGCTCAAATATACGAGCCTACCCAAGCCCCCACTCAAGCTATAACCCAATCCACAATCCAAGCTTCTACCCCAAATTCTCCCACCAATACTCTTGACTCCCAAATCCCCTCACATACAGCCATTATAACACCACACATATCCCCAGTAGATAAAGTCCTAAAACGGTATCGAGCGGACTGGGAGCAGGCCGCTCAGAAGCTTCAGAAGCGGTACCCTTACAAAGGAAGAAGCCTTCCGCAACAAGGCCACCGATTTTCTTACTTACGTTGCCTATCGAGGAACGGAGTATTACAAGATTTTCGGGCTCCATCAAGCCTTCTCAGAAGACTTCATCATCGAGAAGGAAGCTGCAATGCTGCAGTTTGTCGGAGTTGATGGCTTTGAGGCATTGTTGAATAAAGCCAAATACTGGGAGCTGCTTGATGCAACTGTGAAGCGTGCCTACCCTGGCGCTGAGCTCCCAGACAGAAAGCTCTCCGAGCATGAATAGAAGATGGTTGAACAGCACGAGGAGGAGCTATCTGCTAAGAATCAAGAGATTCTCGACCTCCAAGGAGCAATAAGGAGGAAGGACGAGGAGATTCTGTAGGAGAAGGTGGAAGTTGAAAGTCAGAAGAGAATCTGACTGAGATGAAGGAGGAGCTAGATGAAAAGCTCGAGGAAGAGAAGAAGCGAGTGGAGGATGCCAAGCTCACGCTTGAGGAGGAGAGGAGTCGCTTGAAGGAATTCACCTCCAAGCTTGTCGCTTTGGAGGGTGATCTGAAGAAGGCAGAACAAGAAAAGGCCTCGCTTGTGCAAAGGCACAAGGAGGATATAGCGAAGGTGAATCTAGCTCTCGAGAAGAAGGAGGGCGAACTTGCAAAGAAGGAGGGCGAGTTCACAAAGCTGCAGAGAGAGCTCACTCGCACGAAGCTAGCTAAAACTACTCTAGAGCAAGAGAAAGCCGTCATACAAAGCAAGTATGATTAGGAACTGAGTGAGCTTGAGAGCTGCAGAAGGGATGCAAGAAACTTCAATCTGAAGCATGCCAAGCTGGATGTGACAATCAAAGAAACAAACGAGCAAGCCAACAAGCTTACCCAGCGTGTTGCTGCTGCTGCCATTCTCCACACCAACCTCAATAATCGAGAGAGAGCTCTCGCCATCCGTGAAGCGGAGCTCGCCGCTTCAACTAACTTTACTGATCTAGTTTTGCAGGAAAAATATAAGCAGACCAAGGCAGAAGTGGAAGCGGAGCTTGAGGCTCGCTTCAAAGCGGTTGAGCCGCTAGAGAACTTGATGGCGGAGCTCGCACAGAAGGAGAAGGCACTGGTCAAGCGAGAGAAGCAGTGCTCACTCTTGCTGGAGGAAGTATCAGAGAAGACGGCGGAGCTCGTGCTCGCCAAAGAAGGCCTCTTTGACGAACAAACTGATGGAACGCTCAGAGCGATGATCAACGAGTTCGCTAGCCTCCGCCGAGCCATCGACGAGAAAGCATTAGTCCCCATTCCCTCTGGCATAATTGATGATGCCAAAAAGGGGGAACGGAAGATGTCGGAAGGGAAGAAGTCTGAGGCGAAGGGGGTAGGGAAGAGAGAAGAAGAGAAGAAAAGAGAAGAGGAGGAGGTTGAGAAGGCAAGCGGCAAAGGCTTAATTGTTTTCCAGGAGAAGCCGAAGCTGCTAGCTTCATCTATGGCTGCTGCTGCCAGATAATCCACTCATGTTGCCAAGCAGATTGAAGCCGACGCTACTCTTGCTACAACTCTTGAGATGCAACAAGCGTTTGAGCTGATGGAGACTGGAGTTGCTGTAATTCCACAGATCCAGCCGCTTCAGAAAATTCCATCCCAAGCGGCTCCCTCAGCATCCACTCAAGCACCCGCTCTCACCGCACCTCCTGCAACTAAGAAGAAGGCGACGCCACCACTGCCAAAATCTGCACCAGCAAAAACTCAAACCAAGCGAGCCGCTCCTGTTGAGAAGGAAGTGGATCCCAAGGCTAAGCGCCAGATGATCCAAGCTAACATCACCGCCAAAAACGCTCGCTTGGAGGAGAAGAAGAAAGAGGAGGAGGAGGAGACGAAGAAGGAAGCCGAGAGAAAAGAGGCACTCAGAATCGCCAGAATGAGAAAGGTTGAAGAGAGAGCCACCAAGCCTTGGGAAGAGAACAGGCTTATTCAATCATGCCTAGTGAGGAGTGCATACATTCCTTTCACTCCGGAAGAATCAGAGGTCTGCGCCATACAAGCGGACATAGATTCTTGTCGTGTAACAATAAAAGAAATGGCGAACTCTGGCAGATACACCCAGGATGAAGTGGATTTCATTCGCAAATTCATCAACAGACGATCCCCAACCTTCAACTCAGAGCAAAGCGAGAAATTCCAGCGTGTGCTGAAGGAAATGACAGAGAGATCTGTAGAGGAGATTGAAGTGAGAAGAACCAATCATCCTGATGCTTGTGAAATTGAAAAATTCATATCAGATGGATTGAAGGACGCTTAGAGCAAGTGCCGAGAAAAATTCATAAAGGCCTACTATTTTTGGAAAATAGTTCCCGGCCAGGACTCTGTCTCCAAGCTGGACGCTCTGAATAATTTCATGGTTATGTGCTGCGAGCCGTTACGGAGAAATTTATTTGTTGAAGCAGAGTTTACAGAGCCAAAGAAGAAAATTATCAAAGTCCCCGAGCAAACTCAGTTTCCCTTGCCGAGAGTGCCGAATCCAGATGTCCCAGATCGAAGAATCATTGAGGCAGAGATTGACGAAGCTCTGGAGTTAGACAACATGCACAGAGAAAGCACGGAGACTATAAAATCAATGAAGGCCAAAGTCTACGCTGCTTATTACACCGAAAAAGCTTAAACTACTCTTGTGCTATGCTTGACTCATATATCTACATTTACTTTTCAGTCAAGTGTGTCTCATTTATACGCTTTATGTGTTTTTATCCTTTATGCTACAAAACTCACACGACAACCATAAGAACTTAAAAAAATATGGATTAGACTGAAAATGAATCAGTCGCTTGAAGTTCTTAACGTGGTTAGAATGTTGGGTTTTGGCATCATCAAAAAGGGGGAAATTGTTGGGAATTGTTAAGGATTCATGTGTTAAGGGGGAACTCTATGGGACGCTTTAATTGAATAATTTATTTCAATCCTATAATGTTAGGAAGGCTTTATTTTTGCCTTAGACGCTTAGGTTTTAGACTACAGCTTTTCAAGTGAAGGCCACTAGCTTGAGTGTGTTTTTAAGTGAAGCGAGTCTACCGAAGCGAAATGAAGTAAAGCGAAGAGAAGCGAGCACTATAGTAAAGTCAAAGCGAGTCAACACTTACTAAAGTGGACGCTCAAGAAGCTAAAGCGAAGCGAGCCACTTCCTAACTGAAAGCGACATATCAAATTTCCCGCCCCATTCAAACTAAGAGTTCAAACTCAAGTCCAGTGAAGATCAAGTCATTAATTGTGGATCTCCACGTGGCACATGAAGAATGGAGCACCGGAGTTGACTGCTAGACCGACAGAGCCGCCGCTACAGTACTGGACGCTCCAGTTACTGTTGAACTTGGCTCTTAGCCATTTTCGGCAAAGAGACAAAGCGCACGTCTGAAAAGTTGTTGGTCAAAGGCAAGTACTGTCAAGTGTGGAGGGAAAAAGCCACCAACCTTCAACGGCTCTAGTATAAATCTCCCACTATAAATAGTGAAGGCCAGAGACGGAAAAGAGTAGAACACTACCTGAGATTTCAGCGCATACTGCAAACAAGCACTCACAGCCTTTGAGCAAATTCTTCGAGTTCTTGTCTAAGTGTTCTCCAAGCTTCAGTAACATCGAAGCTTGTCTCTGCAACCTTCACTTTCCCAGATTCTAAGCCCATATACACATCCAAGCTTAGAGAAGAACTCTACCCTTTACACTTAAACTGTAAAGATTTCTTCACTTAGAGAGTTTTCAAACCAAAACCCTAAACCCTTGTTTTGTCAAGTCAGTTAGGTTTTTGAGTGTTGTTGAAAGGTTGTCTTGTAAAGATCTAAGGTTCTACTTTCCTCGATAGTAGAAACCTCGATCGTATAGTGTAGATACAAGCTTGCACTGTCCTCGATTGTGCGAAGCTCGATCTTAGCTAGGTTAGTGGAGAACCCGTAATCTCCCAGTTGTTGTGTTTCTGATCCAAGCGAGTGAAGTTCAATCCAAGTTCAGGTTTTTTTGGGGAACCCGTAATCCTCAAGATTCTTAGTGAGAAGAATCTGTTGCTTCGAGCAACGAAGTGGATGTAGGTGTTTTATCACCGAACCACTATACATACTGGTGTCTTATCCCTTTCTCAAACTTAGATTATTTACTGCTTTGATTATCATATTGCATGTGCATCTAAACAAACTCAAACAAAGCTTTTAAATACCTAGGAAAGACTAGCTTACCTGATTCCGCATTTGCAAGCGAGTCACTCTGTGATCAAGCGTACACTTAGGTCCAGAGTTAAGCTTATATTTTAGATCAAGCTTCGGCTAGGTCTTAAGTCTTAAAGCGACCCGATTTCTTGCTACTCTGAGTAACGTTGAAAAGAAGTTGAAAAACTTCTATCACACGTATTGACCCCCCTCCCCCCCCCCCCCCCCCCTCCTCTCGTGTGATCCTCTTTACAAACCGGGACCAACACAAACTTAACACGAGATTTTAAATACTTAAGAAAGACTAGCTCACCAAATTCCGCATTCTAGCAAGCGAGCAACTCTAGAGATCAAGCTCACACTTAGGTCTCTGGAAAGCTTAACTGTAGATCAAGCTTTGCTTTGGTCTTAAGTTTTAAGCAGCTTACTTCGCTTACTCTGAGGCAAGTTTGAAAAAGAAGTTGAAAAACTTCTAATACACGTATTAAACCCCCCCCCCCCCCCCCCCCCCCTCCCCCATGTGTGTTCGTACTTGTCATTCCGGGACCAACAGATATAAATGCAAGTTAGCAAATGTGGACAAGAGGCAAAAGTAAGAAGTCTTGTTAACTATCGAGACACAGAATTGAAAACAGAGTAAGAAATTCAAATAGTTACCCTATGCCAAGGAAGGTAATCCTTAAGAAACTTCTCCAAACTTCTCCAGTAAAGAAACTATATGAAATAAGAATCATTTGAGATATGGACCAAGAGTTTAATAATAATAATAATAATAATAATAATAATAATAATAATAATAATAATAATAATAATAATAATAATAATAATAATAATAATAATAATAATAATAATAATAATAATAATAATAATAATTCAATCGAAAAGATTGATGAGAACTACCGGGTAGACATGGTATGGTTATTTAGAGGAGTATAAGTAAGAGGATAATTTAGTATTTAAACTTCCATAGCGGAGACAATGATACATAAACAAAAATAAAATATATATGGGTTGGGCTATGACTTTATTGAATAACCAACAACTTTATAAAAATAAATAAATTAATACGAGTTGAAACATATTTCAAGTAATTGGCCCTTATCTAAAGAGAGGATGTCGATGAGACAGAACGTCTTGCCAAGGTCCCTTAAATGTTAAAAGTCGGACGAAAGTTATATAGAAGGGAGAATTGGTAGCAATAAAGTATATGCAATTAATGAAGGGACTGTCTAAATAAAGCTCATATGAGTTGAGCAAATAAAAGATAAATAAATAAACAAATTCGAATAAACTTTAGTGTAAGGAACCATACGAATCCTAGCTAGTAAACCCTTTTAAAGTGAAAAGAATTTAAGTTTCAACTACAATGGGAATTTAAGACAATGGGAATTGACCTCAAGGCTGAAATCTGAAAATTGACCTATCATCACAACAACATCTTCTCATGAAATTTCCTCCAACTCCAAACCCTTCCACCGAACCAATTAAGACTTGCTCAACATCAGCTCCATTCTGCCTAATCCAGCGCCCCTAAGGAATAACATCAAGTAGGAAAGGCGGGTCAGTAGCCAAGATATCATCCGTCAAGGACTTCGAAGCCCACCTGCCCTACAACCGGCTTTAAGAGGGATACATGAAAGATCGGATGCACTTTAGTTCCCTCCGGCAACTTCAACTGATAAGCCATCGCCCCAATTTTTGACTTCACCTCAAATGGGCCAAATTAACAAGGCTCTAGCTTAACATGGGAAATAGCAAATAGACTCCACTGTCAATATGGTTGAAACTTAAGATATACCATATCTCCCACTTCAAAAACCAACGGCCAACGATATTTATTAGCCTCTTACACGATGTGTTGTAGTGCTCTCTCCAAGTGAGTGTGTAAATGCGTCAGAATTATCATCTCTTTCCCGCAGAGAATCTGGCAAAGCTTGACTCTCACCTCCCTTGGCAAAAATGGCAGGAGTTGCTGTGGGGGGCGAATGTAAATGACCTTATAGGGGATCATGCCGCCACTTGATTGGAATCTCGTATCGAAACAAAATTCTGACCCAAGCCAACCATTTGCTCCATCCCTTCGGCCGCTCTCTCGCAAAACAACGCAAGTAGGTTTCCAACGCCTATTCGTAACCTCTGTTTGACCATCCGTCTCCGGATGATATGTTGAACTCATCCACAAGGCTGTGTCAGCCATCCGAAATAACAACCTCCAAAATAAACTCAAGAAGACTAGGTCTTGATCCGACATAATCGATTCCGACATCCATGCAAATGTACCACCTCTCATACGAATACCTCTGCCCCCGATCGAGCCGAGTATGGGTGACACAATCCCATGAAATGGGCATAAAATGATATCCATGTTAATATCATTCTATACTTGATTCAGAATAGGAAGAGGATTGAGCAAACCAACCGGGCTCTTCGTTTCATACTTATTCTTTTGATAGACATCACAAGAACCACCAACAAAGTAATTGCTTTCATCATTCTTGGTCAATAGATATTAGATACCAAGCTTTGATAGGTTCTGAACACCCTAGAGTGACCTCCTGATGGAGTCAAATGAATTTCGTCAAACAACTTCGTAATTCAAGGTGATTTAGTCAGTATCACTACTCATCCCTTATAGAACAGGATCCCATGCACGTAACTATAATGTTTGAGACTCTCGTGATTTCCCTCGAGTGCCAAGATAATACGGGACAGCCGCGCATCTACCCTCATAACCTCTTGCAGCGAACTGCAATCCACCCAAGGTGGAACCGTGACGGTTGCCAGCTCCAATTTCTCATCACGCCTTGAAAGGGCATCAACAACCTTGTTTAGTTTACCCTCCTTACAAACAATGTTGAAAACGGAGACTAACAAATTGGTTGCCCAATTCTATTGTGTTGGCGTAGTGAGAGTCTGCGAGAGCAGTTGCATAAGGCTGCGGTGTTAATGCAAAGCACGAACCTTCACCCCAACAAATACAGCCACCAATGTTGTACCACAAGAACCAATGCCATCAGTTCTTTCTCATATGCAGATTTAGACAATTGCCTACCTGACATATTTCTACTAAAAATAATGCCACAAGTTGGTGAACCTACATCAATACAACTCCCAAACTTCACCCCGTTACATCACACTCAATCTCGAAGGGTTGGGAAAAATCCAGCATACGCAATACATGAGCAGTTGTCAACACCTTTTTTAGGTTTTAGATTGCAATTTCGGCATGCCAGCTAGTGCCACTTCGAATTATCCTTTTTTAGCATTATCGTGAGAGGAGCCGCGAGCTTCCCATAGTTGCAAATAAAAAGACAATAGTATCCCATCAAGCCCAAAAAAAACCCTTAATTTTATGAAGAGTCTTCGGAGTAGGCCACATCAATATCGTTGCCACCTTCATAGGATCCATCTGCACCCCTTGGCTAGATACAATGTGGCCCAAGTACTCAAATTGTGAATGTCCGATCACACATTTCTTTAGATTAGTAACAAGGGAATGATTGCTTAAGATAGAGAGGACCTGGTGTAAATGTTGAAGATGTTCGTTCCATGAAGCACTATAGACCAGCATGTCGATGAAAATGACTAATACGAACCTCCGGAGGAAAGGCCAAAAGATATCCATCATAAGACAATGAAATGTAGTTCGCGCATTTGTAAGGCTAAAAGGCAAGACGAGAAATTTGTAATGTCCCGAGTGTGTCCGAAAAGTAGTCTTATGAACATCCTCCAGCACGATACGTATTTCATGGTGACCTGTGCGTAAATCCAGCTTACTAAACCAACGAGACAATGTGACTCATCCAGCAACTCCTGAATAACTGGAATAAGATATTTGTCGACCACCGTAACCTTAGTTAAAGTGTTGTAATTGACACAGAATCTCCAAGATTCGTCCTTCTTAGGTACCAGGAGAACCGGACTCGAATAAGGGTTGCGGCTCAGTTGAATGATACCGACAACTAACATCTCGGATACCAGCTTCTGCATTTCATCCTTCTGGAAGTGATTATCCCTGTAGGGTCGAACAAAAACTGGAGGAAACCCGTCTTAAAGTACGATGTGATGGTCTGACGCGACCGTCGTTTAGACGCGATCAATAAATTTATAAGCCTATGCCCAAGACTCCTATAACTAGTATAGTAGTGGTAAGCACAGGGTCGATCCCACGAGGAGTTGGCTAATAATCCTTTCAAGTTAAATTGTCACATTTTTGGTGGGCGTTGCCCAAGACAAAATATAAAAGAACAAAGGAAAGTAAAGGCAGCGTAATTAAAAAGACTTGTAAACAATAATAAAAAGGAAAACCCATCCTGGGCAAGTACCCGTAATTATAATATAACTTCACTCGTTCATCGGTCTTAATATATTCACACATGCACATGTCATCGGTTATAGGCAAGTCACTAGGCAGGACCCCTTACTGTCACGTGTCACGTGCCCCGCCAATGTGTGCCCAATCCACCCTTACAGTTTAGAAATATAAATCTCCCTAACTTGAACAATTTACATGCAAGGACTAGTTGTCACATATCTTGCCCAAGCAGCATTACCGATATGTGGCGGACCTGAATAGCCACGGAAGCAGGCCTAACGTCGACCTACGACTACACTCCGTTGCTAGTTCATACTATATGGCGTGAGGACCTATCCTACACGTTTTGCCCATGTACTATTTGTAATCATGCTTGACTCGATTTGATACCGCCCGCATACCCGACCAAGACCAACATGAATTGTAGAACATAACATAGCAAAATCGGGAACACATACATGCATTATTAAGTCCAACATTCTGACCTCACGAGTATTAAGTTACATTATGTTGGTCCCGGTTTGTTATAGGAAAAATACGTAGAGGGGAGGGGGGGGGGGGGGGTGAATACGTATTTTGAAGTTTTTCAACTTCAAATCCTTAACTCAGAGTATGAATTAAAGTGCTCTTTGAAATACTAAGACCTAGCCGAGAGCTAGATCTAAAGTAATCACTATTCTCTTGACCTAAGCTTAGAGCTTGATCAAGAGTGAGACTTTACTCTTTAGTGCGGAATTCGGTGAGCTAAATCTTCCCTAAGTATTTAAAATTTCCAAGTTATGTTTGTTTAGATGCACGTGCAATGAATAATCAAACAAGGAAAATAAAGAGTTTAGGGTTAGAGAGATACGACACGAGATTTATAGTGGTTCGGAGATGAAGCTCCTACGTCCACTTTGTTGCACTCGGCAACCGTTCTCTTCACTCAAGAACTTGAAGGTTACAGGTCCTTCAAAAACCTAGTCGAGATCGAGCTTCACTTGCTTGGATCTGACAGACGCTGGGTGATTCTGGGTTCACACCAAAAACCTAGACTGGACTTGAAGCTTCACTCGCTTCAGTCCGACAAAGACAGGGAGATTACGGGCTCTCCTTATAGCCTAGCTTCGATCGAGCTTTACACGAACGAGGTAAGTGTAAGCTTGGATCTAAACTCTATGATCGAGGCTTCTACAATCGATGAAAGTAGGGCCTTGGATCGAAACAACCTAACGACGACGAACACAAAAACCTAACGAACAGATTAGGGTTTTTGGTTTACGACGACACACTATGAAGAACTCTTTACAGTAGATGCAAAGATGGCTAGAGTTCTTCTAAGCTTGGATATGGAATGGGCTTAGACTCTAAGTGTGAAGGCTGTGAAGATGTGTTCCGATGAGACTGGAACTCGGAGAACACTTGGAAACAAAGACTCGAAGTTTGCTCTAAGGCTGGGAGTGTTTGTTTGCAGTAGGCGCTCTGTTGGTCCCGGTTTGCTATAGGAAAAATACGTAGAGGGGGGGGGGGGGGGGTGAATACGTATTTTGAAGTTTTTCAACTTCAATTCCTTAACTCAGAGTATAAAGTAAAGTGCTCTTTGGAAATGCTAAGACCTGGCCGAGGGCTAGATCGAAAGCAATCGCGAATCTCTTGACCTAAGCTTAGAGCTTGATCAAGAGTGAGACTTTTACTCTTTATGCGGAATTTGGTGAGCTATAATCTTTCCTAAGTAATTGAAAATCCAAGTTAAGTTTGTTTATATGCACATGCAATGGATAATCGAATACTGTAAAGAGATTAAGGTAAGAGAGATACGACACAGAGATTTATAGTGGTTCGGAGATAACGCTCCTACGTCCACTTTGTTGCACGACGGCAACTGTTCTTTTCACTCAAGAACTTGAAGGTTACAGGTCCTTCAAAAACCTGGTCGGGATCGGGCTTCACTTGCCTAGATCAAACGACAGACGTAGTGATTGCGGGTTCACTACACAAACCTAACAAAGACTGGAAGCTTCACTCGCTTCAGTCAAACAGACAGGGAGATTCCGGGCTCTCCTTACAGCCTAGCTTCGATCGAGCTTTACACAAACGATGTAAGTGTAAGCTTGGATCTCAACTCTACGATCGAGGCTTCTTCAATCGATGAAAGAAGGGCCTTAGATCTGAACAACCTAACGACGACACTCAAAAACCTAACAGACAGAGTTTAGGGTTTTTGGTTGACGAAACACACTATGAAGAGCTCTTTACAATAAGTGCAAAGATGGCTAGAGCTCTTCTTCTAAGCTTGGATATGGAATGGGCTTAGACTCTAAGTGTGAAGGTTGTGAAGACGAGTTCCGATGAACTGGAAACTCGGAGAACACTTGATAACAAAGACTCGAGGATTGCTAGAAAGCTGGGGAGTGTTTGTTTGCTGTATGCGCTCGAATGCTCAAGTAGTGTTCTTCTTCTTCACGTCTTCATCCTTCACTATTTATAGGCGGAGGGTTGGCTAAGATCCGTTGCTTGGTTGGTGGCCTTGTCCCTCCTCCTCTCAACAGTACTTGCGCAGGCAGTAGCTTTTGCAGATGCGCAGTTTTGGCATTTTGCCAAAATTGGCTAACTTCCAAGTGTAACAGTAACTGGAGCGACCCAGTACTGTAGTGGCGCCTTTGTCGGCCTGGCAGTCAACTCCTCTGCTCCTCTCCGCTTTCGACACGTGGAGATCTCGTAATTAATGCGGAGATCCCCAGTTGACTGGAGTTCAAATTCGGAGCGGGAATTTGTGCTGTCGCTTTCTGGTAGGTAGTGGCTCGCTTCGCTTTAAAGTTGTAGTGGCCGCTCTGAAGTGAGTCGCTTCACAGTCAAATTTGTAGTGAGTCACTTGAGAAATAAATTTCCCGTGACACTACTAAATTAAGTGTTGACTCGTGTTGACTCGCTTCGGCTTTTCTTTGTAGCGCACGCTTCGCTTTGCTTTAGTGGGTTCACTTGATTCCACTGTAGCGCTCGCTTCGCTTCGCTTTGGCAGACTCACTTTGAATCTACTGTAGCGCTCGCTTCGCTTCGCTTCGCTATGAACTGTAGCGCTCGCTTCGCTTCGCTTTGGCAGACTCACTTTGAATCTACTGTAGCGATCGCTTCGCTTCGCTATTCTTCGGCACGCTTCACTTCAGCTTGCTTGACTTGCTTCGCTTTGGAAAACACACTCAAGCGAGTGGCCTTCACTTGAACTTTTGAAGCCTAATCTAAGCAAAATAAAAGAGCCATCCTAACAGTGTAGGCTTAGAAAAATTCTAACCTATTAACTACATCAAAATGGGTCGCTTGGGAAAAGGACACTTGGGGTTTTGGGATCTAATCAAAACAAATGACTTCATTTATCAAATGTCCCATGTAGTTCCCCCTTAACAATTTAGTCCTTAACAATTCCCAACAATTTCCCCCTTTTTGATGATGCCAAAACCCATACGACTTAGATAAAAATAAATCTAGTCTATCTAACCGTGAAGGGAACTCCAAGCGACTGCTTCCTTTGCAGTTTCGTTTGTAATTTTCTTTTAAGTTCCTTCCCCTTTTTTTTTCGGTTAAATTAATGAGTTTGTAGCAGAAATATAAAGTCATTCACAAAGCGAGTAAATGACACAAGAAGAGACAGAAATTGAAATTTGGATATATGAACAAGAAGTTCACACAAAAATTATGTAAGGAACTTGAAACTCGGAGGTTTCCTGCAGTTCCTTCCCAGTCATCCTCCTTTCCTTCTCTTGTCACTTCCCTTCTTCCTCCTTCTCCTCCTCTTCTACATCTGCCTCCAAATCCTTTGCAATCATATCTTTGGGTATGGTGTATGCACTGAAAACCCTTGCTTCCATCGACTCAACACTGTGGATACTTGGCCTCCTCCAAGTCTCTTCCAATTGGAAGGCTTCATCCACCTCAGCGTCGATGATGCTGCGATTGAGGATACTGGTGCCAGGTAGGAATGGCATGATGAATTCCTTCTTGGCTGGTACCTTGATAATTAATGGTGTAGGCTCTCCAAGCTGTGCAAGAGCGAAGACTTCTTGCCTAAATTTTTCATCATAGACACTCAGAAAGTTGTTGAGCGCAGTGACCCTTGAGCATTCAGTCTGCAATGGCACTACCTCCCAATAGTAGTAAGCTTTGATAAACTTCTCCTTGTAGTGTAGCCATTGCTCGAGTAGTTCGTCAGGAATGAACTGCTCGATCTCACGGGCATCAGGGTGCTCATCTCTGCGCACAGCCAACTCCTCCTCCGACCGGCTGGACATCTGTGCTATGATCGTTTTGAACTTCTTTGCTGACTCGCCGCTCCAGAGAGGAAGCTTCTTGTTGAGTTGCTTGCGAATGTAATTGCATTCTTCTCTGAGAGGGTAGCGGCCAGAGTCAATCATTTCTTTCGCAGTCTTGTGACAAGTGTCGATCATAGCCTGATCTAGGCATGCATCAGATTCTTATGGCGTGATTGGAACAAAGATACTTCTGACCAAAACGGACTGGATGACTTTCATTTCATTGAAATTTTTCTCAATTCGTTCGTCAATGACTTGCAGTCGTTTTGTCCTTGTCCTCTTTTCCTTCTCTGCCCTTGGAACAACTGCCTTCTCAACTTTTTGGCGCTTGATCGCTGAATCATCTCTCTCAGTTTCTGGATCTGTTCGCTTCACTATTGATGATGGGGGAGATGAAGTGGGTGCTTCGTCTGAAGTGGGCGCTTGAGAGCTTGAAGTACCTGCAAGAGTTTTCAAGTTAAACTGGCGCTCGCTCTCCCAAGCCATAGTCTCGCTTGCCTCTGCTAGCTTCCGCCTTTCCTCCTTTGTTAGCACAGTGACTGGAGGATGTCGAGCAATGGAAGAGGCAAGCACTTTATCTCCAAGTGGCTTGCGGGGTTCTTCAGGCTTTTTCAGCGGTTCCTCCACAGTGAGCTTTTCTTTGCCTTTCTTTGCAGACTTCGCCTCTCTCTCCTCTTCTCCAGCACCACTACTCTCCTCCAACAATTTCTCAGCTCCAATTACTCCACCTTGTGGATCCAAGAGATTGACATTTTTCAGTACCATCCCTTCCCCCTTTTTGGCATCATCAAAACCAGGGGTTGGGACGATTGTCTTTCCAGTAAGTGACTTGTGAAGTACCTCGATCTTGTCAAGTACAGCATGAAACATTTCTTCCGTTCGAGACGCGAAGACTTGCTTTTCCGACAATCCAGCATTTTTCCTTAGACTTTCAAGCTCTCTCTTGTCAATGGCACTCTCCTCTTTGACTTTCTTCAATTGAGTTCGAAGTAAGTCAAGAGTCTTCTTGGTACTGAGGAGTTCGCTTTCTTTCATCACCAACTCTCCCTCCTTATTCTCCAGTTTCTTTTTCAACTCCTTCACCTCCTTTTCCAACGTCTCCTTCTCTTTACCAACTGTGACCAGTTTGGTATTCACCACTCTCAAGCGGCTCCATTCTGCGTCACGCGAGTCCTTGAGATCATTCACCAGATTTACTTGTGCCTCCAACACTTTCTCCTTCTCCTTCAACTCCATCTTCTTTTTGGTGATCTCGTCTTGTAAACTTACGATCTCTGCGTTCTTAACTTCCATCTCTTCTGCATGATCCCTCATTAGCTTCTTCTCATGCATGGTTTGAGATTTGTTAACTTCAATGTCCTCAAGCGGCTTCTCCACAGCCTCGCTTTCTTGGACAGGTGAAGTGTCTTGCTTCACTTTCTTCTTCCCTTGCTTTGCAGCCACTTGCTTTGCTGCGGGTACTTCTACAACTAGAAGTCCCTGATCCATTGGGATTTTTGTTTTCTTCCACTTGTCGTAGAAGATGGTGTGCTTGATGTATATGATCGTGTCAGATTCTGGCCATATCATCTCTGGATACTTCATTTCCAGTGCGACAGACAGTCTGGAAAAGAATTTCAATTTCCCTTTGCGCAGAATCTTATCTGGAGTTCCTGGTACGAATGCAAAATCGTCAGCAGCTTCGTGGATTTGCTTGAGAAGCCACCCTTGCCAGTTGAATTTCGTTCCAGTGAGGCTGTCGATGATCACGGTGGTGCCGATCAGCTTCGTTTCTGACAGCGTGTCGAAGGAACCGACATAGCATGCAATGCTCTTCGTAAAGAGTTCGCAGATGAGATTGAATGGTTCCTTCAGACTTTTGCGAATGTTGGCCTCCTTGAAGTTCGGATCTGCTCCAGCGACTGCAAATCGGCCATACTGCACTCTGGCCGAAAGATCCAGATCAAGCAGAGAATCTCCTCCTTCTCTTGGCAGATCGAACACCTCAATGAGTTTACTCATATCAACCTCCACCGGCTTCCTGGTTTGTGGATTAGTGAATGAGGAAGTATTTTGATCCTTCCTCAAGTTCAGTAGGATTTCTCCCACTGCCTTTGCCAAAATCTTCGTCGGCACTAACGTTATGAACTTCCATAGACCGGCCGTGGTCACGGCTCTACGGAAGAATCCATTTACTTCGACCACAATAGGGTCGAGATGGGGCTCGACGTTGATGTGCTCGCCAACATTTGTCATGAACTCCTCCATTGTCTCAGTATTCTTTTTCTTTCCCATGGTGGATTTTGAAAGATCTTGAAGAAAATTTTTAACAATGAAGTAGAAAGGGTTGAGACTCGTGAGTTGCAGAGTAATTGCAGATCTAACACGAGAATGGCAAATTTAGAAGGCTGTGAAAGGTTTGCAATTCTGCCTCGTCCCATATATATAGAATTAGGTTATGGCTGACGTGGCAGGGGTAGGACGGTAATAACACCGAAAATCCTGTAGGTAGGCGGCGGACGTGCGGTGATGGATCTGACGTGTCCGGCGTCATCACAGTAAAAGTGAACCGCCACTTGCTCGGCGTCGCCACGTGGCCTTCTATGGTTGGCTTGTCGTATACGGCGTTGATCGAACGGTTCTAGATTGGGGGCTGTTGAGATTCGACGGCTGGATCTTCTCCGCCTTTTCCCGCTTCAAATTCAAGCGTGTGAACACGCGCCCGTTATTTCCGTCGTTCCTGCACCTGCATTAAATGCACAGCAGAAAGTAAAATTGCACTCGAGTGCAGACAACTCATACTCGCTTCATGCCCGCTCGCTTCGAGTTGGGCCGCTACGCCTTGACTCGCTTGAGAGGCATTCGCTTGAGTGACTGTTCTGCACTCGCTTGCGATGGCTAGCTTTGAGTGACGAAGCACTCGCTTGGCCATCTGAAGCGACTGGAATAAGAAATTGAATTTCTTTGCTTAATTTAAAATGTTTCTGACTTACATACTTCGAGGATAAACAAGAGTGTTTTCCTCTTTGTATTTGTGTCAGATTCATTTCATATTTTCCACGTAGTGAGTGAAGGTTTCTAGCACGCTTCGGCTCACTTAGTGTACTTAAAATTGAAACGCTTACCAGTCAATCTCACTTCGTAGGAGATTGATACCACAAATTGAAGACTTCACTTGAATTAGTTACCACATGTTGAATGCTACACGTTGAGTTAGATCTTCATGGCATTCATCTTCATGGCATTCATCTTCCTCTACGAATTAGAGAGTCCTCCATCGAAGTGAATGGGGGAGAAAATGAATAAAGTACAAAAGCTTACTACAACCCGAAGGGAGCATCACGTAAGTGTACTTATTCACGACGAATGGGGGATGAGTACAAGTCCTTATCTCAGAGCAGAAATGGACAGGATGACAATGAGAATGCTATGACAAGACAATCTCGTATTTTACGCAGAAGCATGTCACCAGCCCTGCAACCTTTTGTATAAAAAGGTAAACCTTCAAGCTTTCCTGCATTCTAAAGAATGAACCTGCAGTTGGTTCGCTTTGACCCAAGCTAGGGCAAATTGAAGCAATGCAGAATTCAAGATTGCAGCATTCTTGCTCGCTTTGGAAGTAGCTTGCTCCGAGAGAAGCATTAGTTCCCCCTTAACCATATACTTAACAATTCCAATAAGTTGGTAGGGAACTTCTTCCAATACTCCACCTTTCTCCACCTAACTTCATATTCTTCAAGCGAGTGAGTTTTGAAGTGGCTCGCTTGAGTTGGTGAAGATCCGAAGCGAGTGACGCTCATGAGAACAAGCGAACACTCCTTCGTGCATCCTGTAACTAGCATTCTTCACCAGGGTCTAATAACCCTAATTCCATGCATAGCTGGTTGAATCGAGACTCAGCTAGAGGCTTGGTGAGGATATCTGCTCGCTGGAGATCGGTATGAATTTTCTCGAGCTTGATATCCTTCTTCTCGACATGATCACGGATGAAATGGTGTCGAATTTCCACATGCTTGCACCTGGTGTGAAGCACTGGATTTTGCGAGATACATATGGCACTGTTGTTGTCGCAGAAGATCGGAATTTCATTCGCTTCAACTTTGTAGTCCTTCAACTGTTGCCGAAGCCATAGGATTTGAGAACAGCAGCTTCCTGCGGCCATATATTCAGCTTCAGTTGTTGAAGTGGCTACGCTTGTTTGCTTCTTTGAGAACCACGAGATTAGCTTGCTTCCCAAGAACTGACACGTGCCCGACGTTGATTTCCTATCAACTCGGCAACCTCCATAGTCAGCATCGGAATATCCAGTGAGCTCCAAATTGTCCTCCGCTGGATACCACAGCCCCATGTTGAGAGTGCCCTTCAAATATCGAAGAATCCTTTTGGCAGCTTCAAGATGGCTGTGCTTGGGGTTACTTTGGAAGCGAGCGCAGACTCCGACTGCAAAAGCAATATCTGGCCTACTTGCAGTGAGATAGAGAAGTGACCCAATTAGGGCACGATAATCTGTAGGATCTACAGATTTTCCTCCTTCGTCTGGCTCCATCTTCCAGTTGGTATTCATAGGAATCTTCACAGCTTTAGCATGTTGAACACCAAACTTGGCAAGCATATCTCGAGTGTACTTCGCTTGATTGATGAAGATACCATCATCCTGCTGCTTCACTTGAAGACCTAGAAAGCAGCTCATCAAGCCAATCATCGACATCTCATACTTGGTCTTCATTAGCTCTCCAAACTTCTCGCTAAGCGACTGGTTTGGTGACCCAAATATGATGTCATCCACGTAGATCTGGACCCATAGCATATCTTCTCCATGATTAATGGTGAAGAGAGTCCGATCTATCTTTCCCTTTTGGAATCCATTTTCCACTAGGAATTGAGATAATGTATCGTACCAAGCTCTGGGAGCTTGCTTCAACCCATACAGGGCTTTCTTCAAGCGATACACTTTATCTCCCTGCTCGAAACCCGGTGGCTGCTCCACATACACTTCTTCCTTGAGTTCACCGTTGAGGAATGCGCTCTTCACATCCATTTGATAGACCTTGAATTTCTTGGCTGCTGCATAGGCTAGAAACAATCTGATAGCTTCAAGCCGTGCAACTGGAGCGAAGGTCTCGTCAAAGTCGATTCCTTCCTCTTGGCAGTAGCCTTTGGCAACAAGTCGCGCCTTGTTCCTCACTACGTTGTGGTCCTCGTCCGTCTTGTTCTTGAACACCCACTTGGTGCCAATAACATGTTGAAACTTGGGACGATCCACGAGGTACCATACGTCGTTCCTGGTGAACTGGTTGAGCTCTTCTTGCATGGCGATCACCCAGTTAGAATCGGCTAGGGCTTCCTCCACGCTTGATGGCTCAATGTTTGAGAGAAAGCAACTGAACATGGCACTTTCTCCAAACACTTGACTTCTGGTCACTACACCCTTGGATGGATCTCCAATGATTTGGCTAGGTGAGTGATCCTTGAGCCACGCTCGCTTTGATCCGCCAGCTTCATCTTCATCCGCTTCCTTGTCGCTCGCTTCACCGTCTGAAGCGACTGGATTGGGTGCTTGGCCTGCACTAGCTTCAGGAATCTTGGGGGCAGCTTCGACTTCTCCTTTGGGATCCTGCTCGCTTGAGTCCTTGATCTCATCATCTTCATCAAGCACGTCCCAGGAGAGTTGATTTGAGGGTTCCTTGCTTTGATCCTTTTCATTCGCTTGGGCCTGTTCCTGTGGAAGACTTAAAGAAGATTCATCAAATACGACATGGGGTGATTCTTCCACAATTAGGGTTTTACAGTTGAATACTCTGTAGGCTTTGCTAGATGTAGAGTATCCTAAGAATACTCCTTTATCTGCTTTGCTTTCAATGGCTTTCAACTGTGACTTCCCATTGTTGTGAATGAAGACCCTACAACCAAAAATATGGAAATAAGATATGTTAGGAATTCTCCCTGTCCATATTTCATATGGTGTTTTGTCGTGCCGTTTGTTGAGAAGCGTCCGATTCTGTGTGTAGCACGCCGTGTTGGCAGCTTCAGCCCAGTACTTCATCGGAAGCTTCGAGTCAGCAATCATGGTGCGAACGGCTTCTTTGATGATTCGATTCCTTCTTTCAGCAACTCCATTCTGCTGTGGAGTGCGTGCTGAAGAAGTTTGATGTGCTATGCCATGCTCCGTGCAGTACGCTTCAATTGTAGAGTTCAGGAACTCTGTGCCTTTGTCGGAGCGAATGGTCATGATAGCTTGATTCTTTTCAACCGCCAATCGCTTGAGTAGTTGTGGCAGTTTGGTCAGTGTCTCCTTCTTGCTGAATAGGAATACCACCCAAGTATAGCGAGAGAAATCGTCGACTACAACTAGAGTGTACTTCCTTCCATTTACACTAACTGGAGTGACTGGACCAAACAGATCCATGTGAAGCAGCTCGAGCACTCGCTTTGATGAAGCTTCTTCGAGACTGGCGAAGTGCTTCTTCGTCTGCTTCCCTCGTTGGCATGGTGAGCATGGATGGTCTTTGATGAAG
This sequence comes from Thymus quinquecostatus, assembly GCA_024222315.1. NCBI lineage: Eukaryota > Viridiplantae > Streptophyta > Magnoliopsida > Lamiales > Lamiaceae > Thymus > Thymus quinquecostatus. The sequence continues at coordinate 11,880,823 of CM044175.1, read as the reverse complement.
ACTTCATTCGGTATGCCTTGTACCAAACCTTTTCGAGCTAAGCGATTGATAGCTTTGAAATTGAGGTGGTTCAAGCGTCTGTGCCATAGCCATCCAATTTCTGTAGCACTTCTTGCAACTAGACAAGTTTCCTCCTTGCAGCTGTCCCATTGTGCTATGTAGACATTCCTTTGTCTAACTCCAGTGAGCACAATCTGGGATGTGAGTTTGCTCTTCACAATGCACTTGTTGGAGATGAACTCCACCCTGTACCCTTTATCACAAAACTGTGAAATAGATAACAGGTTGTGCTTGAGTCCTTCCACATAGGAGACTTCTTCAATTGTGAGCTTTCCAATTTTCAGTGCGCCGTATCCCCTGGTGCTTCCTCGAGAGTTGTCACCAAAGGTTACGTGTGGACCCTTCTTCTCTATGTAGTTGTGAAGTAGAGCTTTCATGCCGGTCATGTGTCTTGAACATCCACTGTCCAAGTACCAAACTAGTTGACCCTCACTTGGCATGGGATCCACGGCGCTCACCTCTCCTGTTTCTTCATCGGTGAGCGCCATAAATCCAAGATCCTCACCATCACTGGAATTTGGATCGGTGAATGCATCTGAGTCGCTTGGTGGATCTTCAGTTGTAGCGACCGGCACTTCACTCGCTACGAGCGCTCGCCTTGGGGCATCCCTCTTGGCCTTCAATTCTTCGCGCTCTTTGGCACTTAGCTTTGGGCAATCGGATTTGTAGTGGCCCATCTTGTGGCAGTGGTAACACTCCACTTCCATCATGTCGCACGGGATCGGCTTGGTCGTCTCTTCTCTCTTTCCTTTTCCTTCTCGAGCATCAGTGCTCCTCCCTTTGTACTGCTTGTAGAATCTTTTATACTTGCCCACTCGAGAGTTCATCTTGTTGAAGTTCTTGGATAAGAATGCAATGTGTTCTTCCAATTCTTCTCTCGTCATCTTGGCTAGCGACTGCTCGCTTGGCCCTTCGGCAGCTTTGAATGCTACTCCTTTTGACGTAGTGGGCGCTTCATCCTCGTCGTCGAGGCTCATTCGATTCAGATCAAACTCGTGAGCTTTGAGCTCGGAGAACAACACTTCTGGCGTGAGCTTCGTTAGATCCTTGGTAGCTAGATATAGCTCCTTCATGGTCTGCCACTTCCTTGTGAGAGCACGGACTATTTTCAGATTTACTTCCTTGTCTGTGAGTTCCTTCCCAAGCGAGTTGAGAGTTGCAGTAATGTTGGTAACTCTCAGCTCGAAGGCGTCGATGGACTCTCCTGACTTCATTACTAGATTTTCAAACTCCCGCATCTGAACGGCGAGCTTGTTTTCCTTGATTTTGTCTGTTCCTTGAGAAATGAGGGCTAGAGTTTCCCACATTTCCTTTGCTGTTGCGCACTTCCTAATCCTTGGAAGGTAGGCGTCCGACACGGTGCTCTGCATCGTGTGGCGTGCAATCTTGTCGAGGTTGGCAACTTTAAAGTCATTTGGAGTATACTCATCCTTATCCTTCTCCACGTACTGTTGTCGAACGTGGGCTGGACGACCTTCAGCGGCTGGAACCTCCACAGATATGGCTTTCTTGATTTCAATTGGTCCGTCTTCAATGACTTCCCACATCCGGTCGTGGATTGAGCATAGGAAGCTCTCGACACGGAAACTCCATATCTCGTATCCTTCGATCGAGAACTGTGGAAGATTTGATGCACTGTATGTAGACATAGCAAACTATCAGCAGTAAATGCAATATGCTTGGGTGAGGTTTTGATGCACTTAGGAAATAGGATCCGGTTCAGTGAGACAACGTGAAGTGAGTGGGGACTCACTTCGGATATGCAAAGCAGAGGCTCGAAAGAACCTGGCTCTGATACCACTTGTTGGTCCCGGTTTGCTATAGGAAAAATACGTAGAGGGGGGGGGGGGGTGAATACGTATTTTGAAGTTTTTCAACTTCAATTCCTTAACTCAGAGTATAAAGTAAAGTGCTCTTTGGAAATGCTAAGACCTGGCCGAGGGCTAGATCGAAAGCAATCGCGAATCTCTTGACCTAAGCTTAGAGCTTGATCAAGAGTGAGACTTTTACTCTTTATGCGGAATTTGGTGAGCTATAATCTTTCCTAAGTAATTGAAAATCCAAGTTAAGTTTGTTTATATGCACATGCAATGGATAATCGAATACTGTAAAGAGATTAAGGTAAGAGAGATACGACACAGAGATTTATAGTGGTTCGGAGATAACGCTCCTACGTCCACTTTGTTGCACGACGGCAACTGTTCTTTTCACTCAAGAACTTGAAGGTTACGGGTCCTTCAAAAACCTGGTCGGGATCGGGCTTCACTTGCCTAGATCAAACGACAGACGTAGTGATTGCGGGTTCACTACACAAACCTAACAAAGACTGGAAGCTTCACTCGCTTCAGTCAAACAGACAGGGAGATTCCGGGCTCTCCTTACAGCCTAGCTTCGATCGAGCTTTACACAAACGATGTAAGTGTAAGCTTGGATCTCAACTCTACGATCGAGGCTTCTTCAATCGATGAAAGAAGGGCCTTAGATCTGAACAACCTAACGACGACACTCAAAAACCTAACAGACAGAGTTTAGGGTTTTTGGTTGACGAAACACACTATGAAGAGCTCTTTACAATAAGTGCAAAGATGGCTAGAGCTCTTCTTCTAAGCTTGGATATGGAATGGGCTTAGACTCTAAGTGTGAAGGTTGTGAAGACGAGTTCCGATGAACTGGAAACTCGGAGAACACTTGATAACAAAGACTCGAGGATTGCTAGAAAGCTGGGGAGTGTTTGTTTGCTGTATGCGCTCGAATGCTCAAGTAGTGTTCTTCTTCTTCACGTCTTCATCCTTCACTATTTATAGGCGGAGGGTTGGCTAAGATCCGTTGCTTGGTTGGTGGCCTTGTCCCTCCTCCTCTCGACAGTACTTGCGCAGGCAGTAGCTTTTGCAGACGCGCAGTTTTGGCATTTTGCCAAAATTGGCTAACTTCCAAGTGTAACAGTAACTGGAGCGACCCAGTACTGTAGCGGCGCCTTTGTCGGCCTGGCAGTCAACTCCTCTGCTCCTCTCCGCTTTCGACACGTGGAGATCTCGTAATTAATGCGGAGATCCCCAGTTGACTGGAGTTCAAATTCGGAGCGGGAATTTGTGCTGTCGCTTTCTGGTAGGTAGTGGCTCGCTTCGCTTTAAAGTTGTAGTGGCCGCTCTGAAGTGAGTCGCTTCACAGTCAAATTTGTAGTGAGTCACTTGAGAAATAAATTTCCCGTGACACTACTAAATTAAGTGTTGACTCGTGTTGACTCGCTTCGGCTTTTCTTTGTAGCGCACGCTTCGCTTTGCTTTAGTGGGTTCACTTGATTCCACTGTAGCGCTCGCTTCGCTTCGCTTTGGCAGACTCACTTTGAATCTACTGTAGCGCTCGCTTCGCTTCGCTTTGGCAGACTCACTTTGAATCTACTGTAGCGATCGCTTCGCTTCGCTATTCTTCGGCACGCTTCACTTCAGCTTGCTTGACTTGCTTCGCTTTGGAAAACACACTCAAGCGAGTGGCCTTCACTTGAACTTTTGAAGCCTAATCTAAGCAAAATAAAAGAGCCATCCTAACAGTGTAGGCTTAGAAAAATTCTAACCTATTAACTACATCAAAATGGGTCGCTTGGGAAAAGGACACTTGGGGTTTTGGGATCTAATCAAAACAAATGACTTCATTTATCAAATGTCCCATGTAGTTCCCCCTTAACAATTTAGTCCTTAACAATTCCCAACACGCTCGAATGCTCAGGAAGTGTTCTGCTTCTCTTCGTCTTCATCCTTCACTATTTATAGGCGGAGGGATGCCGAGATCCGTTGCTTGGTTGGTGGCTTTGTCCCTCCTCCTCTCGACAGTACTTGCACAGGCTGGATGCTTTTGCAGATGCACAGTTTTAGCTCTTTGCCGGAAATAGCTAAGATCCGAACTTAACAGTAACTGGAGCGAGCCAGTACTGTTGCGGCGCCCTTGTCGGCCTGGCAGTCAACTCCGCTGCTCCTCTCCGCAATCGACACGTAGAGATCTCGTAATTAATGTGGAGATCTCTAGTTGACTGGAGTTCAAAATCGGAGCGTGAATTGTGCTGTCACTTTCTGGTAGGTAGTGGCTCGCTTTGCTTTGAAGTTGTAGCGTCCGCTTTGATCGAGTCGCTTCGAGTCATACTTGAAGCGTCTACTTTGGAAAATAAAGTTTCCGAGTATTGCTTAAGTGGATTTTGACTCGCTTTGACTTTCGCTGTAGCGCTCGCTTCGTTTCGCTTTGGTGGACTCGCTTTGATTCCACTGTAGCGCTCGCTACGCTTCACTATACTTCGGCACGCTTCACTTTCACTCGCTAGACTCGCTTCGCTTGGAAAACACACTCAAGCGAGTGGCCTTCACTTAAATTTTCTGAGGTCTAAATTCTAAGCAAAATAAAGCCATCCTAACATGTTGGTCCCGGTTGTTATAGGAAAAATACGTAGAGGGGGGGGGGGGGTGAATACGTATTTTGAAGTTTTTCAACTTCATATTCCTTAACTCAGAGTATAAAGTAAAGTGCTCGTAGAAATACTAAGACCTAGCCGAGAGATAGATCTAAAGCAATCAAGATTCTCTTGACCTAAGCTTAGAGCTTGATCAGGAGTGAGACTTTACTCTTTGTGCGGAATTCGGTGAGCTAATATCTTTCCTAAGTAATTAAAAATTCCAAGTTTTGTTTGTTTAGATGCAATGTGCAATGAATAATCAAAGTAAAGAGTTTAGGGTTAGAGAGATACGACACAGGGTTTATAGTGGTTCGGAGATAAAGCTCCTACGTCCACTTGTTGCACTCGGCAACAGTTCTCTTCACTCAAGAACTTGAAGATTACGGGCTCTTCAAAAGCCTGGTCAAGATCGAGCTTCACTTGCTTGGATCTGACAGACGCTGGGTGATTCCGGGTTCACACCAAAAACCTAGACTGGACTGGAAGCTTCACTCGCTTCAGTCCAACAGACAGACATGGAGATTGCGGGCTTTCCTTACAGCCTAGCTTCGATCGAGCTTTACACAAACGATGTAAGTGCAAGCTTGGATCTAGACTCTATGATCGAGGCTTCTTCAATCGATGAAAGAAGGGCCTTGGATCGAAACAACCTAACGACGACGAACTCAAAAACCTAACAACAGATTTAGGGTTTTTGGTTTACGACGACACACTATGAAGAGCTCTTTACAATAAGTGCAAAGATGGCTAGAGCTCTTCTTCTAAGCTTGGATATGGAATGGGCTTAGACTCTAAGTGTGAAGGTTGTGAAGACGGGTTCCGATGAGACTGGAAATCGGAGAACACTTGGAAACAAAGACTCGAAGTTTGCACTAAGGCTGGGAGTGTTTGTTTGCAGTAGGCTCGAATGCTCAGGAAGTGTTCTACTTCTCTTCGTCTTCATCCTTCACTATTTATAGGCGGAGGGATGCCGAGATCCATTGCTTGGTTGGTGGCTTTGTCCCTCCTCCTCTCGACAGTACTTGCACAGGCTGGCTGCTTTTCAGATGCGCAGTTTTGGCTCTTTGCCGAATTTGGCTAAGATCCAATTTCAACAGTAACTGGAGTGACCCAGTACTGTTGCGGCGCCCTTGTCGGCCTGGCAGTCAACTCCGCTGCTCCTCTCCGCGTTCGACACGTGGAGATCTCGTAATTAATGCGGAGATCTCCAGTTGACTGAAGTTCAAATTCGGAGCGGGAATTGTGCTGTCGCTTTCTGGTAGGTAGTGGCTCGCTTTGCTTTGAAGTTGTAGCGTTCGCTTTGAATTGAGTCACTTCGTAGTCATTCTGTAGTGAGTCGCTTGGGAATTAGAGTTCCCTAGTGACTGCCTTGGAAAATGTTGACCAGAGTTGACTCGTTTTGACTTTACACTGTAGCGCTCGCTTCGCTTCGCTTTGGCAGACTCGCTTTGAATCTACTGTAGCGCTCGCTTCACTTCGCTATTCTTCGGCACGCTTCACTTCAGCTCGCTAGACTTTGCTTTGCTTGGAAAACACACTCAAGCGAGTGGCCTTCACTTGAACTTTTTGAAGCCTAAACTCTAAGCAAAATAAAGAGCCATCCTAACAGAGTAGGCTTAGAAAAATTCTATCCTATTTTCTACATCAAAATGGGTTGCTTGGGAACACCACGCTTTGAGGGTTTTGGGATCAAATCAAAACAACTATTTGGCTCACTACGATGTGTCCCATAGAAGTTCCCCCTTAACATGTTCGTTCTTAACAATTCCCAACAATTTCCCCCTTTTTGATGATGCCAAAACCCAATGACTTAGATTAACATCAATCTAGCCTATCTAACCGTGGAAGGAACTTCAAGCGACTGCTTCCTTTGCAGGCTTCGTTTGAGTTTTTCTTTTAGGTTCCTTTCCCCTTTTTTCGGTTAAATTGATTGAGTTTGTAGCAAAAAGGATAAAGTCATTCACAAAGCAGGTAAATGACACATGAGAGATAGAAAATAAAATGGGATAGATTGAACATCAGTTCACAAAATGAGAAGCTTGAAACTCAAAGGTTTCCTGCAGCTTCATCTTTGTCTTCCTTCTTCTCCGTCACCTCCACTTCCTTCTCCTTTTCCTCTGCCTCCAAGTCCTTTGCGATCATCTCTTTAGGAACAGTATATGCACTGAAGACCTTCACTTCCAGTGTTCCAACATTGTGAATACTTGGCCTCCTCCAAGTTTCTTCGAGAGTTTGAAGGCTTCATCAACTTCTGCATCGATGATGCTGCGATCTGGGACGCTTGTGCCGGGTAGGAAGGGCATGGGGAAGTCCTTCTTAGCTGGCACCTTGATGATTAGAGGCATTGGCTCTGCAAGCTCTGCAAGTGAGAAAGCATTCCGCCTGAACTTCTCATTATAGGCACTTAAGAAGTTGCTGAGCGCGCTGATCCTTGAGCATTCAGTCTGCAGTGGCACTACCTCCCAATAGTAGTACGCTTTGATAAATTTTTCTTTGTAGTATAGCCACTGCTCAAGTAACTCATCAGGGATGAACTGCTCAATCTCTCGGGCATCAGGGTGCTCATTCCTGCGCACAACTAACTCCTCCTCTGATCGGTTGGACAACTGAGCTATAGTAGTATTGAACTTCATACTTAGCTCTGTGTTCCACTTCGGGAGCATGTCAGACAGTCGCCTCCGAATATATTGTTGCTCCTCTCTGCGCGGGTAGCGACCGGACTCAATCATCTCCGTGGTGGTCACATTGCAAGCATCTATCCAAGCTTGCTTCACACAGGCTTCCGATTCATCAGGCAGAAACGGAATGAAAGCGCTTCGAGTAAGAGAGGTCTGGATGAGTCTCACTTCATTGAAGTGTTCCTCGATCCGTCCCTCGATGATCTGTATGCGCCTTTCATTGAGTCTCTTCTCTTTCTCAGCTTCCTCCTTCTTCTTTTCTCCTCGCTTCCTTCTCCTCTCCATCTCACCAGCTCTTGAAGCGATTGTTTGCTTGATCTTTCAGCGCTAGGCCTCAGGATCATCGTCTCTAGCTTCAGGGGCCGTTCGCTTCAAGGCTTGTTTTGGTGCTGGTGGTGGAGGCATTTCTTCTTTCTTCTTCTTTTCTGTTTTAGTAGGAGGGATGACTACGGAGGCACTTGGGATAATAGCTTTACTGGATGAAGTGGCTCCAGCAGTCGAAGAAGTAGCTCCTGCAAAATCAGAAATCAATGCAAGAGTTGAAGCGGCCAGAGGTGAAGCGGGCGCTTGGAACTGAGCAAGAGCCGTCAGATCTAATTGCGTCTCCATGTCGCGAGCTAGAGATTCATCTCGACGGATTTGCTCCTCCCTCTGCTCCTTGGTGAGCACTACGACAGGCGGGTGAGTGGCAATTGAAGAGCCAAGGATTTTCTCCTCAGTTGGCCTGCGGGGCGCTTCGGCAAGTTTGGCAAGTTCTTCTTCAGTTAGCTTTTTCTTGCCCTTTATTGCACGCTTCTCCCTTGCTTCATCATCCAACACCTCTTCTAACTCCTTCTCCACTCCACTACCTCCTTCAATCTCCAACCTCCTCTCTTCTACACTACCACCAACTCCACCTTGAAGCTCCAGGGATTCAACAACTTTCTGTACAATACCTTCCCCCTTTTTGGCATCATCACTGCCGGGGGTTGGTGAGATCATCTTTCCAGTAAGAGACTTGCGAAGCTCCTCAAACTTATCAAACACGGCATGGAGCATCTTTTCAGTCCGTGTCGCGAAGACTTGCTCTTCCGACAGTACAATCTACGCTGTTTTGATAGAGATCTCTTCCAGCAAGTACTCGCACTGCTTCTCTCTCTCTCTGACCGAGGCCATCAGCCTCTCAAGTGACTCGACGTTCCTGAAGCGAGCGGCCAGCTCCGCTTCAATCTCTGCGCGAATGTCCTTGCACTCTTCCTCGATTGTGAGATTGAGGAATCCTTGAGAAGCTTCAAGTTCGGCCTTTGCCGTAGCCAAAGCGCTTTCTTGGCTGTTGAGAGTTGTGCGAAGCTGGGCAGCTTCGATGATCTTCCCTGCTAGCTCACTGGCATTCTTCTGTGCTTGACTGATCTGCTCATCTAGTTCTGCTTTCTTCAGATTGACTGAGTCAATCTCTTCGGCTTGAGCAGCTATTTGAATTGCAGCACGAGACAATCGACAATTCATCATGACCATTTCTCCATCCTTATCATCCACTGCTCTAATCATCTTTTCATCATATTTAGAGACTTTTTCTATCTCTTCCTTGTGACTTGTGATCAGAGCACTCTTCTCCTTCTCAAGATTGACCATCCTGCTGTTCAAGTCTTTCAGCCTGCTTCTTTCAGCATCAAGCAGCTGCTTGAGTTCAGCAATGGTCTTCTCTTGGTCTCTGACCAGCTTCACATGAACCTCTAACACCTTCTCCTTCTCCTCCACTCGCTTCGCCAGCTCCTCCACCTTTCCCTCCAGTTCACCCTTTTTTCGGTCAAAATCAGCACGCAAATTGTTGACCTCTTCCACCTTCTTCTCCAATTCCACATCTTTCCTGGTGATCTCGCTTTGCAGGCTCGAGATCTCCGCGTCCTTCACCTCCACCTCCTCCGAGTGCTCCCTCATCAGTCTCCGCTCGTGGATGGTCGGGACGCGCTCGGGGACTGTAGCGTCCGGATAGGCATGCTTCACTTTGGCGTCCAGCTTATCCCAGAAGCTGGTTCCGGTGAGAACTCTTTACAGTAGATGCAAAGATGGCTAGAGTTCTTCTAAGCTTGGATATGGAATGGGCTTAGACTCTAAGTGTGAAGGCTGTGAAGATGTGTTCCGATGAGACTGGAACACGGAGAACACTTGGAAACAAAGACTCGAAGTTTGCTCTAAGGCTGGGAGTGTTTGTTTGCAGTAGGCGCTCGAATGCTCAGGAAGTGTTCTGCTTCTCTTTGTCTTCATCCTTCACTATTTATAGGTGGAGGGATGCCGAGATCCGTTGCTTGGTTGGTGGCTTTGTCCCTCCTCCTCTCGACAGTACTTGCACAGGCTGGATGCTTTTGCAGATGCACAGTTTTGGCTCTTTGCTGGAAATAGCTAAGATCCAAACTTAACAGTAACTGGAGCGAGCCAGTACTGCGGCGCCCTTGTCGGCCTGGCAGTCAACTCCGCTGCTCCTCTCCGCAATCGACACGTAGAGATCTCGTAATTAATGTGGAGATCTCTAGTTGACTGGAGTTCAAAATCGGAGCGTGAATTGTGCTGTCGCTTTCTGGTAGGTAGTGGCTCGCTTTGCTTTGAAGTTGTAGCGTCCGCTTTGATCGAGTCGCTTCAGGTCATACTTGAAGCGTCTACTTTGGAAAATAATGTTTCCGAGTATTGCTTAAGTAGATTTTGACTCGTTTTGACTTTCGCTGTAGCGTTCGCTTCGTTTCGCTTTGGTGGACTCGCTTTGATTCCACTGTAGCGCTCGCTACGCTTCACTATACTTCGGCACGCTTCACTTTCGCTCGCTAGACTCGCTTCGCTTGGAAAACACACTCAAGCGAGTGGCCTTCACTTAAATTTTCTGAGGTCTAAATTCTAAGCAAAATAAAGCCATCCTAACATGTTGGTCCCGATTGTTATAGGAAAAATACGTAGAGGGGGGGGTGGGTGAATACGTATTTTGAAGTTTTTCAACTTCAAATTCCTTAACTCAGAGTATAAAGTAAAGTGCTCGTAGAAATACTAAGACCTAGCCGAGAGATAGATCTAAAGCAATCAAGATTCTCTTGACCTAAGCTTAGAGCTTGATCAGGAGTGAGACTTTACTCTTTGTGCGGAATTCGGTGAGCTAATATCTTTCCTAAGTAATTAAAAACTTCCAAGTTTTGTTTGTTTAGACGCAATGTGCAATGAATAATCAAAGTAAAGAGTTTAGGGTTAGAGAGATACGACACAGGGTTTATAGTGGTTCGGAGATAAAGCTCCTACGTCCACTTGTTGCACTCGGCAACAGTTCTCTTCACTCAAGAACTTGAAGATTACGGGCTATTCAAAAGCCTGGTCAAGATCGAGCTTCACTTGCTTGGATCTGACAGACGATGGGTGATTCCGGGTTCACACCAAAAACCTAGACTGGACTGGAAGCTTCACTCGCTTCAGTCCAACAGACAGACATGGAGATTGCGGGCTCTCCTTACAGCCTAGCTTCGATCGAGCTTTACACAAACAATGTAAGTGCAAGCTTGGATCTAGACTCTATGATCGAGGCTTTTTCAATCGATGAAAGAAGGGCCTTGGATCGAAACAACCTAACGACGACGAACTCTAAAACCTAACAACAGATTTAGGGTTTTTGGTTTATGACGACACACTATGAAGAGCTCTTTACAATAAGTGCAAAGATGGCTAGAGCTCTTCTTCTAAGCTTGGATATGGAATGGGCTTAGACTCTAAGTGTGAAGGTTGTGAAGACGGGTTCCGATGAGACTGGAACTCGGAGAACACTTGGAAACAAAGACTCGAAGTTTGCACTAAGGCTGGGAGTGTTTGTTTGCAGTAGGCTCGAATGCTCAGGAAGTGTTCTACTTCTCTTCGTCTTCATACTTCACTATTTATAGGCGGAGGGATGCCGAGATCCATTGCTTGGTTGGTGGCTTTGTCCCTCCTCCTCTCGACAGTACTTGCACAGGCTGGCTGCTTTTCAGATGCGCAGTTTTGGCTCTTTGCCGAATTTGGCTAAGATCCAATTTCAACAGTAACTGGAGCGACCCAGTACTGTTGCGGCGCCCTTGTCGGCCTGGCAGTCAACTCCGCTGCTCCTCTCCACGTTCGACACGTGGAGATCTCGTAATTAATGCGGAGATCTCCAGTTGACTGAAGTTCAAATTCGGAGCGGGAATTGTGCTGTCGCTTTCTGGTAGGTAGTGGCTCGCTTTGCTTTGAAGTTGTAGCGTTCGCTTTGAATTGAGTCACTTCGTAGTCATTCTGTAGTGAGTCGCTTGGGAATTAGAGTTCCCTAGTGACTGCCTTGGAAAATGTTGACCAGAGTTGACTCGTTTTGACTTTACACTGTAACGCTCGCTTCGCTTCGCTTTGGCAGACTCGCTTTGAATCTACTGTAGCGCTCGCTTCGCTTCGCTATTCTTCGGCACGCTTCACTTCAGCTCGCTAGACTTTGCTTTGCTTGGAAAACACACTCAAGCGAGTGGCCTTCACTTGAACTTTTTGAAGTCTATACTCTAAGCAAAATAAAGAGCCATCCTAACAGAGTAGGCTTAGAAAAATTCTATCCTATTTTCTACATCAAAATGGGTCGCTTGGGAACAGCACGCTTTGAGGGTTTTGGGATCAAATCAAAACAACTATTTGGCTCACTACGATGTGTCCCATAGAAGTTCCCCCTTAACATGTCCGTTCTTAACAATTCCCAACAATTTCCCCCTTTTTGATGATGCCAAAACCCAATGACTTAGATTAACATCAATCTAGCCTATCTAACCGTGGAAGGAACTTCAAGCGACTGCTTCCTTTGCAGGCTTCGTTTGAGTTTTTCTTTTAGGTTCCTTTCCCCTTTTTTTCGGTTAAATTGATTGAGTTTGTAGCAAAAAGGATAAAGTCATTCACAAAGCAGGTAAATGACACATGAGAGATAGAAAATAAAATTGGATAGATTGAACATCAGTTCACAAAATGAGAAGCTTGAAACTCAAAGGTTTCCTGCAGCTTCATCTTTGTCTTCCTTCTTCTCCGTCACCTCCACTTCCTTCTCCTTTTCCTCTGCCTCCAAGTCCTTTGCGTTCATCTCTTCAGGAACAGTATATGCACTGAAGACCTTCACTTCCAGTGTTCCAACATTGTGAATACTTGGCCTCCTCCAAGTTTCTTCGAGTTTGAAGGCTTCATCAACTTCTGCATCGATGATGCTGCGATCTGGGACGCTTGTGCCGGGTAGGAAGGGCATGGGGAAGTCCTTCTTAGCTGGCACCTTGATGATTAGAGGCATTGGCTCTGCAAGCTCTGCAAGTGAGAAAGCCTTCCGCCTGAACTTCTCATCATAGGCACTTAAGAAGTTGCTGAGCGCGCTGATCCTTGAGCATTCAGTCTGCAGTGGCACTACCTCCCAATAGTAGTACGCTTTGATAAATTTTTCTTTGTAGTATAGCCACTGCTCAAGTAACTCATCAGGGATGAACTGCTCAATCTCTCGGGCATCAGGGTGCTCATTCCTGCGCACAACTAACTCCTCCTCTGATCGGCTGGACAACTGAGCTATAGTAGTATTGAACTTCATACATAGCTCTGTGTTCCACTTCAGGAGCATGTCAGACAGTCGCCTCCAAATATATTGTTGCTTCTCTCTGCGCGGTTAGCGACCGGACTCAATCATCTCCGTGGTGGTCACATTGCAAGCATCTATCCAAGCTTGCTTCACACAGGCTTCCGATTCATCAGGAAGAAACGGAATGAAAGCGCTTCGAGTAAGAGCGGTCTGGATGAGTCTCACTTCATTGAAGTGTTCCTCGATCCGTCCCTCGATGATCTGTATGCGCCTTTCATTGAGTCTCTTCTCTTTCTCAGCTTCCTCCTTCTTCTTTTCTCCTCGCTTCCTTCTCCTCTCCATCTCACCAGCTCTTGAAGCGATCGTTTGCTTGATCTTTCAGCGCTTGGCCTCAGGATCGTCGTCGCTAGCTTCAGGGGCCGTTCGCTTCAAGGCTTGTTTTGGTGCTGGTGGTGGAGGCATTTCTTCTTTCTTCTTCTTTTCTGTTTCAGTAGGAGGGATGACTGCGGAGGCACTTGGGATAATAGCTTTACTGGATGAAGTGGCTCCAGCAGTCGAAGAAGTAGCTCCTGTAAAATCAGAAATCAATGCAAGAGTTGAAGCGGCCAGAGGTGAAGCGGGCGCTTGGAACTGGGCAAGAGCCGTCAGATCGAATTGCGTCTCCATGTCGCGAGCTAGAGCTTCATCTCAACGGATTTGCTCCTCCCTCTGCTCCTTGGTGAGCACTACGACAGGCGGGTGAGTGGCAATTGAAGAGCCAAGGATTTTCTCCTCAGTTGGCCTGCGGGGCTCTTAGGCAAGTTTGGCAAGTTCTTCTTCAGTTAGCTTTTTCTTGCCCTTTATTGCACGCTTCTCCCTTGCTTCATCATCCAACACCTCTTCTAACTCCTTCTCCACTCCACTACCTCCTTCAATCTCCAACCTCCTCTCTTCTACACTACCACCAACTCCACCTTGTAGCTCCAGGGATTCAGCAACTTTCTGTACAATACCTTCCCCCTTTTTGGCATCATCACTGCCGGGGGTTGGTGAGATCATCTTTCCAGTAAGAGAATTGCGAAGCTCCTCAAACTTATCAAACACGGCATGGAGCATCTTTTCAGTCCGTGTCGCGAAGACTTGCTCTTCCGACAGTACAATCTCCGCCGTTTTGATAGAGATCTCTTCCAGCAAGTACTCGCACTGCTTCTCTCTCTCTCTCTGACCGAGGCCATCAGCCTCTCAAGTGACTCGACGTTCCTGAAGCGAGCGGCCAGCTCCGCTTCAATCTCTGCGCGAATGTCCTTGCACTCTTCCTCGATTGTGAGATTGAGGAATCCTTGAGAAGCTTCAAGTTCGGCCTTTGCCGTAGCCAAAGCGCTTTCTTGGCTGTTGAGAGTTGTGCGAAGCTGGGCAGCTTCGATGATCTTCCCTGCTAGCTCACTGGCATTCTTCTGTGCTTGACTGATCTGCTCATCTAGTTCTGATTTCTTCAGATTGACTGAGTCAATCTCTTCGGCTTGAGCAGCTATTTGAATTGCAGCACGAGACAGTCTACAATTCATCATGACCATTTCTTCTTCCTTATCCTCCACTGCTCTAATCATCTTTTCAGCATATTTAGAGACTTTTTTTTATCTCTTCCTTGTGACTTGCGATCAGAGCACTCTTCTCCTTCTCAAGATTGACCATCCTGCTGTTCAAGTCTTTCAGCCTGCTTCTTTCAGCATCAAGCAGCTGCTTGAGTTCAGCAATGGTCTTCTCTTGGTCTCTGACCAGCTTCACATGAACCTCTAACACCTTCTCCTTCTCCTCCACTCGCTTCGCTAGCTCCTCCACCTTTCCCTCCAGTTCACCCTTTTTTTGGTCAAAATCAGCACGCAAATTGTTGACCTCTTCCACCTTCTTCTCCAATTCCACATCTTTCCTGGTGATCTCGCTTTGCAGGCTCGAGATCTCCGCGTCCTTCACCTCCACCTCCTCCGAGTGCTCCCTCATCAGTCTCCACTCGTGGATGGTCGGGACGCGCTCGGGGACTGTAGCGTCCGGATAGGCATGCTTCACTTTGGCGTCCAGCTTATCCCAGAAGCTGGTTCCGGTGAGAACTCTTTACAGTAGATGCAAAGATGGCTAGAGTTCTTCTAAGCTTGGATATGGAATGGGCTTAGACTCTAAGTGTGAAGGCTGTGAAGATGTGTTCCGATGAGACTGGAACTCGGAGAACACTTGGAAACAAAGAGTCGAAGTTTGCTCTAAGGCTGGGAGTGTTTGTTTGCAGTAGGCGCTCGAATGCTCAAGAAGTCATCTGCTTCTCTTCGTCTTCATCCTTCACTATTTATAGGCGGAGGGATGCCGAGATCCGTTGCTTGGTTGGTGGCTTTGTCCCTCCTCCCATCTCGACAGTACTTGCACAGGCTGGATGCGTTTGCAGATGCACAGTTTTGGCTCTTTGCCGGAAATAGCTAAGATCCGAACTTAACAGTAACTGGAGCGAGCCAGTACTGTTGCGGCGCCCTTGTCGGCCTGGCAGTCAACTCCGCTGCTCCTCTCCGCAATCGACACGTAGAGATCTCGTAATTAATGTGGAGATCTCTAGTTGACTGGAGTTCAAAATCGGAGCGTGAATTGTGCTGTCGCTTTCTGGTAGGTAGTGGCTCGCTTTGCTTTGAAGTTGTAGCGTCCGCTTTGATCGAGTCGCTTCGGGTCATACTTGAAGCGTCTACTTTGGAAAATAAAGTTTCCGAGTATTGCTTAAGTGGATTTTGACTCGCTTTGACTTTCGCTGTAGCGCTCGCTTCGTTTCGCTTTGGTGGACTCGCTTTGATTCCACTGTTGCGCTCGCTACGCTTCACTATACTTCGGCACGCTTCACTTTCGCTCGCTAGACTCGCTTCGCTTGGAAAACACACTCAAGCGAGTGGCCTTCACTTAAATTTTTTGAGGTCTAAATTCTAAGCAAAATAAAGCCATCCTAACATGTTGGTCCCGGTTGTTATAGGAAAAATACGTAGAGGGGGGGGGGGGGGGTGAGTACGTATTTTGAAGTTTTTCAACTTCATATTCCTTAACTCAGAGTATAAAGTAAAGTGCTCGTAGAAATACTAAGACCTAGCCGAGAGATAGATCTAAAGCAATCAAGATTCTCTTGACCTAAGCTTAGAGCTTGATCAGGAGTGAGACTTTACTCTTTGTGCGGAATTCGGTGAGCTAATATCTTTCCTAAGTAATTAAAAACTTCCAAGTTTTGTTTGTTTAGATGCAATGTGCAATGAATAATCAAAGTAAAGAGTTTAGGGTTAGAGAGATACGACACAGGGTTTATAGTGGTTCGGAGATAAAGCTCCTACGTCCACTTGTTGCACTCGGCAACAGTTCTCTTCACTCAAGAACTTGAAGATTACGGGCTCTTCAAAAGCCTGGTCAAGATCGAGCTTCACTTGCTTGGATCTGACAGACGCTGGGTGATTCCGGGTTCACACCAAAAACCTAGACTGGACTGGAAGCTTCACTCGCTTCAGTCCAACAGACAGACATGGAGATTGCGGGCTTTCCTTACAGCCTAGCTTCGATCGAGCTTTACACAAACGATGTAAGTGCAAGCTTGGATCTAGACTCTATGATCGAGGCTTCTTCAATCGATGAAAGAAGGGCCTTGGATCGAAACAACCTAACGACGACGAACTCAAAAACCTAACAACAGATTTAGGGTTTTTGGTTTACGACGACACACTATGAAGAGCTCTTTACAATAAGTGCAAAGATGGCTAGAGCTCTTCTTCTAAGCTTGGATATGGAATGGGCTTAGACTCTAAGTGTGAAGGTTGTGAAGACGGGTTCCGATGAGACTGGAACTCGGAGAACACTTGGAAACAAAGACTCGAAGTTTGCACTAAGGCTGGGAGTGTTTGTTTGCAGTAGGCTCGAATGCTCAGGAAGTGTTCTACTTCTCTTCGTCTTCATCCTTCACTATTTATAGGCGGAGGGATGCCGAGATCCATTGCTTGGTTGGTGGCTTTGTCCCTCCTCCTCTCGACAGTACTTGCACAGGCTGGCTGCTTTTCAGATGCGCAGTTTTGGCTCTTTGCCGAATTTGGCTAAGATCCAATTTCAACTGTAACTGGAGCGACCCAGTACTGTTGCGGCGCCCTTGTCGGCCTGGCAGTCAACTCCGCTGCTCCTCTCCGCGTTCGACACGTGGAGATCTCGTAATTAATGTGGAGATCTCCAGTTGACTGAAGTTCAAATTCGGAGCGGGAATTGTGCTGTCGCCTGGTAGGTAGTGGCTCGCTTTGCTTTGAAGTTGTAGCGTTCGCTTTGAATTGAGTCACTTCGTAGTCATTCTGTAGTGAGACACTTGGGAATTAGAGTTCCCTAGTGACTGCCTTGGAAAATGTTGACCAGAGTTGACTCGTTTTGACTTTACACTGTAGCGCTCGCTTCGCTTCGCTTTGGCAGACTCGCTTTGAATCTACTGTAGCGCTCGCTTCGCTTCGCTATTCTTCGGCACGCTTCACTTCAGCTCGCTAGACTTTGCTTTGCTTGGAAAACACACTCAAGCGAGTGGCCTTCACTTGAACTTTTTGAAGTCTATACTCTAAGCAAAATAAAGAGCCATCCTAACAGAGTAGGCTTAGAAAAATTCTATCCTATTTTCTACATCAAAATGGGTTGCTTGGGAACAGCACGCTTTGAGGGTTTTGGGATCAAATCAAAACAACTATTTGGCTCACTACGATGTGTCCCATAGAAGTTCCCCCTTAACATGTTCGTTCTTAACAATTCCCAACAATTTCCCCCTTTTTGATGATGCCAAAACCCAATGACTTAGATTAACATCAATCTAGCCTATCTAACCGTGGAAGGAACTTCAAGCGACTGCTTCCTTTGCAGGCTTCGTTTGAGTTTTTCTTTTAGGTTCCTTTCCCCTTTTTTCGGTTAAATTGATTGAGTTTGTAGCAAAAAGGATAAAGTCATTCACAAAGCAGGTAAATGACACATGAGAGATAGAAAATAAAATGGGATAGATTGAACATCAGTTCACAAAATGAGAAGCTTGAAACTCAAAGGTTTCCTGCAGCTTCATCTTTGTCTTCCTTCTTCTCCGTCACCTCCACTTCCTTCTCCTTTTCCTCTGCCTCCAAGTCCTTTGCGATCATCTCTTCAGGAACAGTATATGCACTGAAGACCTTCACTTCCAGTGTTCCAACATTGTGAATACTTGGCCTCCTCCAAGGATCTTCGAGTTTGAAGGCTTCATCAACTTCTGCATCGATGATGCTGCGATCTGGGACGCTTGTGCCGGGTAGGAAGGGCATGGGGAAGTCCTTCTTAGCTGGCACCTTGATGATTAGAGGCATTGGCTCTGCAAGCTCTGCAAGTGAGAAAGCCTTCCGCCTGAACTTCTCATCATAGGCACTTAAGAAGTTGCTGAGCGCGCTGATCCTTGAGCATTCAGTCTGCAGTGGCACTACCTCCCAATAGTAGTACGCTTTGATAAATTTTTCTTTGTAGTATAGCCACTGCTCAAGTAACTCATCAGGGATGAACTGCTCAATCTCTCGGGCATCAGGGTGCTCATTCCTGCGCACAACTAACTCTCTCGATTGTGAGATTGAGGAATCCTTGAGAAGCTTCAAGTTCGGCCTTTGCCGTAGCCAAAGCGCTTTCTTGGCTGTTGAGAGTTGTGCGAAGCTGGGCAGCTTCGATGATCTTCCCTGCTAGCTCACTGGCATTCTTCTGTGCTTGACTGATCTTCTCATCTAGTTCTGCTTTCTTCAGATTGACTGAGTCAATCTCTTCGGCTTGAGCAGCTATTTGAATTGCAGCACGAGACAGTCGACAATTCATCATGACCATTTCTCCATCCTTATCCTCCACTGCTCTAATCATCTTTTCAGCATATTTAGAGACTTTTTCTATCCCTACCTTGTGACTTGCGATCAGAGCACTCTTCTCCTTCTCAAGATTGACATCCTGCTGTTCAAGTCTTTCAGCCTGCTTCTTTCAGCATCAAGCAGCTGCTTGAGTTCAGCAATGGTCTTCTCTTGGTCTCTGACCAGCTTCACATGAACCTCTAACACCTTCTCCTTCTCCTCCACTCGCTTCGCCAGCTCCTCCACCTTTCCCTCCAGTTCACCCTTTTTTCGGTCAAAATCAGCACGCAAATTGTTGACCTCTTCCACCTTCTTCTCCAATTCCACATCTTTCCTGGTGATCTCGCTTTGCAGGCTCGAGATCTCCGCGTCCTTCACCTCCACCTCCTCCGAGTGCTCCCTCATCAGTCTCCGCTCGTGGATGGTCGGGACCCGGGGACTGTAGCGTCCGGATAGGCATGCTTCACTTTGGCGTCCAGCTTATCCCAGAAGCTGGTTCCGGTGAGAAATGCATGGAAGCCATTCTCACCGATGAAGTCCAGGAGCTTTCCCTCTATCTTGATTAAATCTTCCTTTGAGAAGGCTTCAAGGAGTTTAAAGACCTTGTAGTACTCCGTGCCGCGGTAGGTGATGTATGTCAGGAAATCGACGATCTTAGTAAAGAAGTCGTCGGACATCGGCACTGAGGAGTAGCGGGTTCTGAGGGTTTCAGCGGCCTGCTCTCTATCTCTCGCATATCTTGTGAGAGCATCTAGCTGAGTGGGGGTTTTGGAGATTTGGAACTGGGGAATTATGGTTGTAGCTGTAGTATGGGCGGTATCGGTTGTAGCTGCTGATGAGGTAGGTGATTGGATTGATGAGGTTTGGGTTTCGGAGAGTTTGATGGGATCTGTAGCTGGCTGTGTTTGCTGGGTTTGGGTAGGTTGAAAAGTGGTATATGCAACAGATGGATCTGTGCTGAGAAGTGGGACAGTAGGGATCTGGAACGAAGAAGCTGATTCTTCTTCAAGAGGGGAGAGGGGGGATTTTTGGGTATGTGGTTGGGCTGATGAAGAGGCTTGGGGTTCTGGTGGTTGAGTTGTTTGTGTTTGAGTTTGTGGTGGGGGAGTTTGGGCTTTGATAGGTGAAGGCTGGGGTTGAGTCACTTCAACATCCTCAAGCGGCTTCTCCTTCGCCTCGCTTGACAGGATGAGTGAAGCGACTCGCTTCAACTTTTTCTTCCCTTGCTTGGGCGCAGCACGCTTCCCGGGTGAAGTGGCTCGCTTGGCTTGGGATGCTTCAGCTCGCCTTTCGGCGACTGGCACTGCAACGGGCACTTCTACAGCTAGAAGTCCCAAATCAATAGGAATTTTATTTTTCCTCCACTTGCCGTAGAACACAGATTGCTTGTTGTAAACAGCAACGTCGGATTCCGGCCATACTTTGTCTGGGTAGCGCTCCTCCAATGCAACAGAAAGTCTGGAGAAAAACTTCAGTTTCCCCTTGTGGAGAATCTGATCTGCGCTTCCTTTCACGAATGCGAAGTCGTCTGCAGCTTCGTGAATTTGGTTGAGAAACAACCATGCCAGTTGAATCTGGTTCCAGTAAGGCTGTCGACGATGATGGTGGTGGCGAACAGCTCGTATTAGACAGCGTATCCAGGGTTCCGACGTAGCACGCGATGCTCTTCGAAAAGAGCTCGCAGATGTGGTTGAAGGGAGGCCTCAAATTTGAACGGATACTGGCCTCCTTGAAATTTGGTTCTGCTCCGGCGACGGCAAATCGACCATATTCAACTCCGGCCGAAAAACCCAACTCCAACAAGGAGTTTCCACCTTCCCTCGGCAAGTTGAATACGCCGATGAGGTTGCTTAGGTCCACCTCCACCGGCCTTCTGGTCTGTGGATCTGTGAAGGAGGATGTGTTTTGCTCCTTCCTCAGATTTAGAAGGATTGCACCCACCGCCTTGGCCAAAACCTTCTTTGGCACCGCCGTCACGAACTTCCATAGGCCGGCCGTGGTCACGGCCCTACGGAAGAATCCATCTGCCTCGATGACGACTGGGTCGAGATGAGGCTCGACGTTGATGTGCTTGTCGACTTCGGTGAGGAACTGCTCCATCGTTTCTTAGTTCTGCTTCTTTCCCATGGTATGAAGTTTGAGAGATTTTGAACAGAGATTTATCGACGAAAAACTGGGAAGTTTAAGACTCGTGAGTTTGCAGAAAATTTCAGTTCTTACACAAGAATGGCAAAGTTTGAAAGTTGTGAAGGTTTTCTCAGCTGCAACTCCACCCTTATATAGAGGTAGGGTTTGGCTGACGTGGCAGGGGCAAGACAGTAAAATCGGTGAAGATCCTGTAGGTAGGCGGCGGACGCGCGGTGATGGATCTGATGTGTCCGGCGTCATCACAGTAAAAGTGAACCGCCACTTGCTCGGTGTCTCCACGTGGCCTGCTGTGATTCGTTTGTCTTATACGGCGTAGATCCAACGGCTACAAATCGGGGACTGTTAAGATTCGATGGCTGGATCTTCTCCGTCTTTTCCCGCTTCGAATTCAAAGTGTAGATCACGCGCCCGTTATTTTCGGCAGTACGTGAACCTGCATTTAATGCAAAGCAGAAAGTAAAATTGCACTCGAGTGCAGACAGCTCATACTCGCTTCGAGTTGGGCCGCTAGGCCTTTGCTCGCTTTGAGAGGTACTCGCTTGAGTGACTGTTCCGCACTCGCTTGCGATGGCTCGCTTTGAGTGACGTAGCACTCGCTTGGCCATCTGAAGCGACGGGAATGAGAAATGAAATTTCTTTGCTCAATACAAAGAATGTTTTCCTCTTTGTATTTGTGTCAGATTCATTTCATATTTTCCACATAGCGAGTGAAGGTTTCTAGCACGCTTCAGCTCACTTAGTGTACTTAAAATTGAAACACTTACCAGTCAATCTCACTTCATAGGAGATTGATACCACTTATTGAAGACTTCATTTTTGTTGATTTCTTTGATGGATTTGACTTCAATCTTGATGATATCACCTGTTAGAAACTATATCTTCTTGGCATTCATCTTCATGGCATTCATCTTCCTCTACGAATTAGAGAGTCCTCCATCGAAGTGAATGGGGGAGATAATGAATATAGTACACAAGCTTGCTACAACCCAGAGGGGAGCTTCACGTAAGTGAACATATTCACGACGAATGGGGGATGAGTACAAGTCCTTATCTCAGAGCAGAAATGGACAGGATGACAATGAGAATGCTCTGACAAGACAATCTCGTATTTTACGCAGAAGCATGTCACCAGCCCTGCAACCTTTTGTAGAAAAAGGTAAACCTTCAAGATTCCTCCTACAAGCTACAGAATGAACTTGCAATCGACTCGCTTTGACCCAAGCTAGGGCAAATTGAAGCGATGCAAAATTCAAAGATGGGGAAGGAATGGATAGACATCCGGCAACTCAACTCAATGAAGAGTGAGTAAAGAGTGGACATTTATCCACGATGAAGGAGATGAGAAGACTTGCTCCTCTTCGGCGGAAAGATGGGAAGAGGACACAAGGTCTAGGTGCCAGCCCTGCCTAAGCTTTCACCATTTTTACGTGGGAAGGCCCGATACAAGACCCCACAACCGTTACTAGAAACGGCACTTGCGAGTGTTTATACCCACTCGCTAGGAATCCAAGGCTAGGTAGCAGCTTTCCTTGTTCGCCTTGGAAGTAGCTTGCTTCGAGAGCAAACAATAGTTCCCCCTTAACCAATGGCTTAACAATTCCTGTAAGCGGGTAGGGAACGTCTTCCAACACTCCACCTTTCTCCACCTTATTTCTCCTTCTTCAAGCGAGTGGAATTTTGAAGTGACTCGCTTGAGTTGGTGAAGATCCGAAGCAAGTGACGCTAAGAAGGACTAGCGACCACTCCTTCGTGCATCCTGAATCTAGCATTCTTCACCAGGGTCTAGCAACCCTAATTCCATGCATAGCTGATTGAAACGAGACTCAGCTAGAGGCTTGGTGAGGATATCTGCTCGCTGGAGTTCGGTATGGATTTTCTCGAGCTTGATATCCTTCTTCTCGACATGATCACGAATGAAGTGATGTCGGATTTCCACGTGCTTGCATCTGGTGTGTAGCACTGGATTTTGAGAGATGCAGATCGCACTGTTGTTGTCGCAGAATATAGGAATTTCATTTGCTTCAACATTGTAGTCCTTCAACTGCTGACGAATCCATAGAATTTGAGAACAGCAACTTCCAGCGGCCATATATTCGGCTTCAGTCGTTGAAGTAGCTACACTCGTCTGCTTCTTCGAAAACCATGAGATCAACTTGCTTCCCAAGAACTGACATGTGCCCGAAGTTAACTTCCTATCAATTAGGCACCCTCCATAGTCAACATCTGACTATCCAGTGAGCTCCAAATTGTCCTCCGTTGGATACCACAGCCCCATATTGACAGTGCCCTTCAAATACCGAAGAATTCTCTTGGCAGCTTCAAGATGGCTGTGCTTGGGATTGCTTTGGAAGCGAGCACATACTCCAACTGCAAAAGCTATATCCGGCCTACTTGCAGTGAGATATAGAAGGGATCCGATCAAGGCTAGGTAGTCTGTAGCATCCATAGACTTCCCATCTATGTCTGGCTCCATCTTCCAGTTCGTGTTCATCGGAATCTTCACAGCTTTGGCATGCTGAACACCGAACTTGGCAAGCATATCTCTTGTATACTTAGCTTGATTGATGAAGATGCCATCATCCTACTGCTTCACTTGAAGACCTAGAAAGCAGCTCATCAAGCCAATCATTGACATCTCATATTTGGTCTTCATGAGCTCTCCAAACTTCTCGCTAAGCGACTGGTTTGGTGAACCAAATATGATGTCGTCCACATAGATCTGAACCCATAGCATATCATCTCCATGATTGATGGTGAATAGGGTTCGATCTATCTTCCCTTTGTGGAATCCATTATCCACTAGGAATTGAGAATGGGTATCATACCATGCTCTGGGAGCTTGCTTCAATCCATATAGGGCTTTCTTCAATCGATACACCTTATCTCCTTGCTCGAAACCCGGTGGCTTCTCCACATAGACTACTTCCTTCAATTCACCATTGAGGAACGCGCTCTTCACATCCATCTGATAGACTTTGAATTTCTTGGCCGCTGCATAGGCTAGAAATAATCTGATTGCTTCAAGCCATGCCACTGGAGCGAAGGTCTTATCAAAATCGATTCCTTCCTCTTGGCAGTAGCCCTTGGCTACGAGACGCCCCTTGTTCCTCACAACGTTGTGGTCCTCGTCTGTCTTGTTCTTGAACACCCACTTGGGGCCAATAACATGCTGAAATTTGGGACGATCCACGAGGTACCATACGTCGTTTCTGGTGAACTGATTCAGCTCTTCTTGCATGGCGATCATCCAATTGGAATAAGCTAGGGATTCTTCCACGCATGACGACTCAATGTTTGAGAGAAAGCAACTGAACATGGCACTTTCTCCAAACACTTGACTTCTGGTCACTACACCCTTGGATGGATCTCCAATGATTTGACTTGGGGAGTGATTCTTGAGCCATGCACGCTTGGATCCGCCAGCTTCATCTTCATCTACTTCCTGGTCGCTCGCTTCACCTTCTGTAGCGACTGGATTGGGTGCTTGGCCTGCACTCGCTTCAGGAATCTTGGGGGCAGCTTCAACTTTTCCTTGGACATTCTGCTCGCTTGAACCCTTGATTTCTTCTTCATCTTCAAGCATGTCCCAAGTCAATGAATTGATGGGTTCCTCGCTTGACTTTCCTTCTTTAGATTGAACATGTTCCTGTGGAAGACTCAAAGAGGATTCATCAAATACGACATGGGGTGATTCCTCCACAATTAGGGTTTTACAGTTGAACACCCTGTAAGCTTTGCTTGATGTAGAATATCCTAAGAATATTCCTTCATCAGCTTTGCTTTCAAAGGCTTTCAACTGTGACTTCCCATTGTCATGGATGAAGAACCTACAACCAAAAATATGGAAATAAGTTATGTTAGGAATTCTCCCTGTCCATATTTCATATGGTGTCTTGTCGTGCCGTTTGCAGAGAAGCGTTCGATTCTGCGTGTAGCATGCCGTATTGGCAGCTTCAGCCCAATACTTCATCGGAAGCTTCGAGTCTGCAATCATGGTTCGAATGGCTTCTTTGATGATCCGATTTCTTCTTTCGGCAACTCCGTTCTGCTGAGGTGTGCGTGCTGAGGAAGTCTGGTGTGCTATCCCATGCTCCGTGCAGTAAGCTTCGATGGTAGAGTTCAGGAATGCTGTGCCTTTGTCGGAGCGAATGGTCACAATTGCTTGATTCTTCTCCACAGCCAATCGCTTGAGCAGTTGTGGTAGCTTGGTCAGTGTCTCCTTCTTGCTGAAGAGAAATAAAACCCAAGTGTAGCGAGAGAAGTCGTCGACTACAACTAGAGTGTACTTCCTTCCATTTACACTAACTGGAGTGACTGGACCAAATAGATCCATATGAAGGAGCTCGAGCACTCACTTGGATGAAGCTTCATCCAAACTGGCGAAGTGCTTCTTTGTCTGCTTCCCTCGTTGGCATGGTGAGCATGGATGGTCTTTGATAAAGACTTCGTTTGGTATGCCTTGCACCAAACACTTTCGAGCTAGGCGATTGATTGCAACTAAGCACGTTTCCTCTTTGCAGCTGTCCATTGTGCTATATAGACGTTCCTTTGTCTTATTCCAGTGAGCACAATCTGGGATGTGAGCTTGCTCTTCACTATGCACTTGTTGGAAATAAATTCCACCTTGTATCCCTTGTCACAAAATTGTGAAATGGATAGCAAGTTGTGCTTAAGTCCTTCCACGTAGGAGACTTCTTCAATTGTGAGCTTTCCAACTTTCAGTGCGCCGTACCCTTTGGTGCTTCCTCGAGAGTTATCACTAAATGTAACGTGTGGACCCTTCTTCTCTATGTAGTCATGAAGTAGAGCTCTCATGCCGGTCATGTGTCTTCAACATCCACTGTCCAAGTACCAAATTTGTTGACCCTCACTTGGCATGGGATCCACGGCGCTCACCTGCAATTAGACAGATTTTGGTACCCAAATCAGTTTGGGTCCTTGCAGGTTAGTTCCCTTAGGTACTGATGCAGCCCGTAGATCATGGAATTCACTTCATGGGCCAAGAATTATAGATGATATGGGATGAAGATGGACGATATTATTTAGTAGTTTATTTAGTTGTTTATTTTTATTAATTTTCGTTTTTTATGAGTTCTCTAGTTGATAGGGTTATTTTAATCATTATTTTAGTGATTTTATATCTTTTTAGACTAGGATTTGGTTTGATATCTTTTAGGATAGTTTTTAAGTAGTTTCCTTGTGGAATTAGGACTTTTTGAAGCCGGCTCAAATACTATGGACGAAAATAAGATTTTATTCATCAATAATACTTTAGTTTATTTCTCTTATGAGATTTATCTTCGAATTTCTTATGGTGTGACCAAGAAAGTCTTTATCTGGCGAATCAATCGAGTTCATCACCCTCGTTTGTGTGTCAATCATCGTCCCCGAGTTGCCTAGACAACACTTTCGTGTTCGATTTAGGAGGTTTTGGGATTTCCATCGGTATTTTGAGTCTTCCGCGTGCGTGAGTCGTTCGGACCTACCAAGGTTCGTACCATTTGGCACTAGAGCCAGAGTTTACGTAATCCAGGTTTTGTCTTTCCTTTTATTTCATCTTCGCATCGTTCTCTTCGTGTCTTGTTTTGTTCGTGTCGTTTGTTGAGTCTCCGTCGTTAGTTTCGTTCATTTGTTCTCCGTTCCGTTCGTCAGATTCGTTTCTGTGTCAAAAAAAAAAAAAAAAAAAGAGAGGTGTCAGATTCGTTTTTTTCTTCTTCTTAGATTTGTTTATTTATTATCAAGATCTATTTATTTTTTTATTTTTAAAATCATTTGCCCTTCTTAAAACGGCCATAGAATCCACATACGAACTCCGATTTGTCTCCATAATACCTTTTCGGAAACGTCTTGACAAGATCTAAAGGTCTCACTACTCTGCCGGTATGTCGTATGAGGAGATTGCTCAACAAACAAAATTCAAGATAGAGGCGATGGTGAAACAATGGGGCGAGGAGATGAAGGCAGTGATGAGGAAATGTTTTGTGCCTTCTCATTACCATAGTGAGAATCAGATCGATTGGAGGCAACCAAGAGCTGCTCATGATTTATACTCAAAAAGATTTTTTGGGGAGCGAGAAGAAGAACAACAGAAGAAGAGGTACATACGTCCATTTGTGAAGCCAAGATCAGATTTGTCGAGTTCAACACCTCAAGACAATCCAATGGTTCGTCATCGTGATTGGAGGTGCCACAAGTGTTAAGGTTTTGGACACTATACTATTGAATGTCCAAATAAAAGAGCGGTGCTACTTCGAGAAGATGGTGGAGTTGTGTTCAAAGATGAAGAAGTGAATGAAGAGGTGGAAGAAATCGAGGCGCCTTCTGGGCCGCTTACTTTATTCAATGATAGTGATCTTGATGTGCAGAATGAAAAGTATGATGGAGAGCAACAAGAGAACGTCATTCATGTTGAGGATGAAGTGTCGTTTGTTTCTCTTACTCCAACACAAGTGGATGAGGATGATCAAATGCAACTGTCAAAGGAGGTGGAGATGGTGAAGCCCAAGGAAGAGAAAGTAGAGACAAACGAGAATGGATTGATGCATGAATCTCTACTTGATCAGAGTAGTGCTTTGGAGTGGATCGTGAATGAGGAGAAGTCCATGGAGGCAAAGTGGAACAATGGCAATGTTTCGTCTCTTGATTGTCTATTCCCTTCTACTTATTCATTTGTGCAGGCATTCAATGATGTTTCTTCTAAAGATACATGGCATGGCATATTATCAACTAAAAGAAGTGAACATCAAATTGAGTTGGAGGGGATGAAAGAATTGGAGTCCATGCTGATCGATGAGACGAAGAAGAAGCATAATTTCTTTCCTTTTGTTGTAGGAGGCGACCAAGATTTGAGGACAAATCTTCTTCAAGAGGAGGGGAATGATGCAGCCCGTAGATCGTGGAATTCACTTCATGGGCCAAGAATTATAGATGATATGGGATGAAGATGGACGATATTATTTAGTAGTTTATTTAGTTGTTTATTTTTATTAATTTTCGTTTTTTATGAGTTCTCTAGTTGATAGGGTTATTTTAATCATTATTTTAGTGATTTTATATCTTTTTAGACTAGGATTTGGTTTGATATCTTTTAGGATAGTTTTTAAGTAGTTTCCTTGTGGAATTAGGACTTTTTGAAGCCGGCTCAAATACTATGGACGAAAATAAGATTTTATTCATCAATAATACTTTAGTTTATTTCTCTTATGAGATTTATCTTCGAATTTCTTATGGTGTGACCAAGAAATTCTTTATCCGGCGAAGCAATCGAGTTCATCACCCTCGTTTGTGTGTCAATCATCGTCCCCGAGTTGCCTAGACAACACTTTCGTGTTCGATTTAGGAGGTTTTGGGATTTCCATCGGTATTTTGAGTCTTCCGCGTGCGTGAGTCGTTCGGACCTACCAAGGTTCGTACCAGGTACCCACACTTGCTTCACTTTCTTTTGAAAGGTAGCTTGTGCTTTGGGTTTCTCGACCTTTGAAAACTGTGATTTCTGCCTTAAAGCAGCTTCACACGTGCAACAGTGTGTGCAAGAGGGATAGCGGCTCGCTTGAGTCTTACCTATGCTCTTACCTGCTTGCTTATATCCTGAAGCGACTCGCTTCGGATTAGCTACAGGCTTAGAGACTGACGTAGGGTTTACAGTCTTTCGAAGCGGCTCGCTTTGTTTCTTCGAAGCGGTCCAACTAGGTTATTGACCCCGACTCGCTTGAGAAACTTTGGAAGTTTAAAGCGACCTCCTTGGTGCTTCAAGTTCTTCCCCCTCAGCGTTAGTCCGGTTGGACCATCTCCAGTCCGGATAACGTGACACATAAACATTACTCCTTTTCTTGAAAGGGAGATCCTTTGTCTCTGGTGTCTTGGCCTGAGACTTAGAAGCTACAACTGGTTTCCTTTTACCTTTGGATTGGTAAGCATTAGCATTGTGAGTGTTAGGGACAGTTGGTCTCTGCTTGCCCATAGTTTCCACCCTTGAAGATATAGACATCTTCATTGGCTTCTTCAGGGTTCTCAGCCATTTGGCCTTTATCTTTGTTGGTGGTTGCTTTGGATGCAGTGGGCATTTCCAAAGTGTCTGATGGTGTCGTGTTTGAAGCACCAACAAAGACAGTCGGCTTGGAAGGTCCACCCTCATATCCGAGTCCTCCCTTTCTACCAAAAGGTAGAAGTGAGCTCTCTAGTGCCTGCCTAGCATATGAAGCTTTGTTCAAGTTGGCAACTAGAGTGGATTGGGTTTAATACTTTCCTTCCAAGCTTTGATGTCTAGCGAAGAGATCCTCAAACTTACTAGTCATAGCCCTTAGGTTAAGTTTGACTTGGTCAAGCTCAGTGGCTAGCTTTCGGTTCTCCTTCTCGCTTTGAGACAAAGCTTGTTTCAACACTTCGTGGTCGCTTGACAATTTGATGTGCTTGTCAAGCAACTCACTCCATGTCGAGGAATTTGCTTCCTCTTGGTGAGTGTGTGCGAGTGTAATTGAACTAGGTGAGGGATAGATAAATACTTCTTCGGTTTCCTCGTCGGTGAGCGCCATGAGTCCAAGATCCTCTCCCTCACTGGAGTTGGGATCTGTGAATGCATCCGAGTCACTTGAGACTTCTTCAGTTGAAGCGACCGGCATTTCACTTGCTACGAGCGCTCTCCTCGGAGCATCCCTCTTTGCTCTCAGTTCCTCTCGCTCTTTTGCACTCAGCTTCGGGCAATCGGATTTGTAGTGGCCCATCTTGTGGCAGTGGTAGCACTCCACTTCCATCATGTCCCTTGAGATCGGCTTGGTCGTCTCTTCTCTCTTCCCTTTTCCTTCTCGAGCATCAGTGCTCCTCCCTTGGTACTGCTTGTAGAATCTTTTGTATTTGCCCACTCGAGAGTTCATTTTGTTGAAGTTCTTGGATAAGAACGCAACATGTTCTTCGAGCTCTTCCCTCGTCATCTTGGCTAGCGACTGGTCGCTTGGCCCTTCAGCAGCTTTGAAAGCTACGCCTTTTGATGTCGTGGGAGCTTCATTCTCTTCGTCAAGGTTCATCCAATTCAGATCGAATTCATGAGCTTTGAGTTCGGAGAACAAAATCTCCGGTGTGAGCTTCGATAGATCTTTGGTAGCTAGGTACAGCTCCTTCATTGTCTGCCACTTCCTCGTGAGAGCTCGGACAATCTTCAGGTTGACTTCCTGTTCTGTGAGTTCCTTCCCAAGTGAGTTGAGAGTTTCAATGATGTTGGTGACTCTTAGTTCGAAGGCGTCGATGGACTCTCCTGGCTTCATTATCAGACTTTCAAACTCCCGCATTTGTACGGTGAGCTTGTTCTCTTTGATCTTGTCCGTTCCTTGTGAAATGAGGGCTAGGGTTTCCTACATTTCCTTCGCCGTTGCACACTTCCTGATCCTAGGAAGGTAGGCATCCGACACAGTGCTCTGCATCGTGTTACGTGCGATCTTATCAAGGTTGGCGATCTTGAAGTCGTTGGTATTGTATTCATCTTTGTCCTTCTCGACATACTCCTGTCTAACATGGGCTTCGCGACCTTCGGCGGCTGGAACGTTCACAGATATAGCCTTCTTGATCTCGATTGGTCCGTCCTCTATGACTTCCCACATCCGGTCGTGGATGGAGCATAGGAAGCTCTCGACTCGGAAACTCCATGTCTCGTATCCTTCGATAGAGAACTGTGGAAGACTGGATGCACTATATGTAGACATAGCAAACTATCAGCAGCAAATGCAATATGCGTGGGTGAGGTTTTGATGCACTTAGGAAAATAGGATCCGGTTCAGTGAGACAACGTGAAGCGAGTGGGGACTCGCTTCGGATATGCAAAGCAGAGGCTCGAAAGAACCGCTGCTCTGATACCACTTGTTGGTCCCGGTTGTTATAGGAAAAATACGTAGAGGGAGGGGGGGGGGGGGGGGGGTGAATACGTATTTTGAAGTTTTTCAACTTCAAATTCCTTAACTCAGAGTATAAAGTAAAGTGCTCGTAGAAATACTAAGACCTAGCCGAGAGCTAGATCTAAAGCAATCCAGATTCTCTTGACCTTGATATAGGTGAAATTTACACTGTTTTAATAGCCAAAAAAGAGTCGATTTTGTGTCTCGATTGTGTTATATTGTCTATAGTTTATATGGTTTTAGTATATGGGACAATATTATGCTTGTAGGTGTTTTTCTGTGTTTTCAGGCATAAATCGATGATAAAACCCCGAGACGAGAAAAGGTGTGAAGATCGAAGTTTAAAATTCAAGATTTGAGTTCGAGTGAAGGCCTCTCGATCGACCTCTCGATCGAGAGAGGTGTCAAGAGGTGCCTTCTGCCGCAGCTATCGATCGAGAGCAAAAGATGATACCCTCTCGATCGAGAGGTCTGTCGAGAGGTGTCCAGCCGGGAATTTTTCTCCTTATTTAAATAGACTCCTTTTTGGTTTAGGTTTTCCTTATGTAAATTTCTCCTATATATACTCCTATTCTAGCATTGTAAACCTAATCTAGAATTCATAGCACTCTTTAGTTTTTCATAATTTTCTCTTTAAATTTCCAGCTTTTATTTTTGTTCAACATTGGAGCTTTATTCAAGTTTATTCAAGATTCAAGTTTCGAAGTTCTTCGTGTTCAAGATTCAATTCCAAGTTTTTCTTACTCTTACTTTTTAATTATGTTCTTCCAATTCTTTGTGTTCATGTCTACTTTAATTATGTCTAGCTAAATTCCTTAGTTGATTTTAGGGATTGAATGCCAATTGAATTTATGTAAGTGTTCTTGTTTACAATTAGCCTTCCAAACTAGATGCATGTTTCATGGTGCTTATTTTCATGCATAGTTAATTGGCCATTAATTGTGTATGCATAATTATGTGTTTATGCCTTGATAGGGTAATTGCATAATCGATCTCATGAATGCATGATATGATAGTTTGATTTTCTTGATTGATAATTGAATTATTACATGTTCATATATAATTGATTTGGTGTCTTAGTTGAGCCTAGTTGATTATATTATTGGTACTTGTTCTATTTTGCACTTGATTCGATTCTTACAATTCGAAAGAATATTAGGATCTCGTTAGGTGACTACTTGCATTGCTTTAATTAGGGTGTAGGTTATTTTTGCATGTATCACATTTAGATTGGATTAAAGTGGTTAATTGTATTCATTAATTATTTGCATATGTTTGATTAGGTAGGCTTCCCTAGAATCAACACTTTTCCTTATTTGTTCACTTTCCTTATTTATTTAATTACTTGTGTCTTAAGTTGTTTTATTTGACTACTTATTTCTTTGTTTACTTATTTTCTTATATGTTTACTTGAGTTCGTTTTATTATTTGTTTAGTATAAATACCACATTCACTAAGCCCTTCAAAGTCTAGACATCAATTTAGTTCTATAGTAGAGGTATTGTGTGCGTTTTCGGTTTATCAGTCCCTGTGGATACGATACTCGTACTTCATTATATTACACCTATTTTGTGTGGTAGAAATAGTGCGATCAAATTTTGGCGCCATTGCCGGGGATTGATTAGATTTCACGTACATATTTTGAAATAGAATTAATAGGTGATTTAGGCGTTTTAATTTTCTGTTTTTGGTTTATTGATCTAACGTTCTTCTTTTCTTCTCTTTGATTTTAGGTAGTGCATGACCACAAGGTCTAAGGGGATAAATCCTATTCCATTGGACTTGGAGTTAGAGCGCTCTCTAAGGACGTTGAGGCGAGGAAAGGAGACGAGAAAGATCGATACACCACTCTCTTCACCACCCGATTCACCAAGGAGTTTCGATTCAATGGGGGATCAAGTGAGGAGGACTTTGAACGACCGCTACAAGCCGGTCTTTGATCAATTTCAGCAAGGAGGATGGGGGACAACCGAAGCCAACAACTACGAGTTCAAGACGTCCCTCATCAACATGGTGCAAAACAATCAATACGGAGGATCACCGGCGGAGGATCCGAACGCACACTTGAAGCAATTTCTTGATATATGTGCTACATACAAGGCCAATGGAGTGTCTTCGGATTACCTCAAGCTTAGCCTCTTCGTGTGGTCTCTCAAGGACGATGTTCGGGAGTGGTTAGATGGATTGGACAAGACGGAGGTCACTACTTGGGCTGACATGTGCACAAAATTTCTCAACAAGTTCTTTCCACCCTCGAGGGCTCAAAAGCTTATCAATGAGATCATACAGTTTCAACAATTCGAGGATGAGCACTTCTACGAGGCATGGGGGAGATTCAAGAAGCTATTACGAGCATGCCCAAATCATGGAATTACCAAGGAGGATCAAATCACGAACTTCTATCGTGGTTTGAACAAGTTGTGTAGGAAGGAGCTCGACTACGCTTCGAAGGGAGGATTTCTGAATAATGAGTATGATGTTGCTATGGAGATCATTGAGCTGACCGTGAATTCGAGTTATGAGGAGGCTACTGACCGTCGTCTTGGAAGAAGGAGAGTTGCCAACATTGGGATCGATGCTTACGAGGACTTGATGGAGAAGTACACAAAAACAGCGAATGAGTTGGATACTATCAAGAAAGGAGTACTTCGGTGCGATGCTATCACAGACGATCAAGCAAACCCAACCGAAGAGGAAGATGCCAATTTTGTGCAACAAGGGGGCAAGTGGCAACCCAATCAAGGAAACAAGTGGCAAGGAGGACAAGGAGGACAAGGAAATTCAAACTACCAAGGAGGATACAAGAAGCCTTATGTGCCCAACAACCGAAATCATCCGAACTTCTCTTATGCCAATCCAAACAATGCCTTGCAACCACCTCCCGGCTTCCATGTTGAGAACGGAGTCATCCAAGAGCCAAAGAAGGAGATGTCCACCGACGATTTAATTCGTCAATATATGGCTCAATCGGAGATGAGGATGACACAACAAGATGCAAAGTTGAGGACGTTGGAGCTCACTCAAAGCACCTCAACTAACAACTTGGCGAGTAGCATCAATGCATTGACCAAACAAATGCAAATGTTGGAGACGCAAATGAGTCAAATAGCCAACGCTCAAGGAGGAGTCCATAAGCCCGGCCAATTCCCAAGTAACACGGAGCAAAACCCGAAGAACAACCATCATGTTCATGCTATTGAGCTTCGGAGCGGCACTACGTACACAAATCCATCCTTGGAAGCTGAGAAGAAAGGAGTCGGGAATTTCATGAATGTGGTGCTCCAGGAAACAAGGATCCAAGAGCCGAGGCGAGGGCCTCTCGACACCTCTCTCGATCGAGAGGTCGATCGAGAGGTCCATACTGGAAGTCAGCATCCACCTCTCGACACCTCTCTCGATCGAGAGGAGGATCGAGAGGTCTACGACGAGGAGATTCAAATGGAACCTCTCGACACCTCTCTCGATCGAGAGGTCAATCGAGAGGTCAAAAACCGAGGTCAGAAGGGACCTCTCGACACCTCTCTCGATCGAGAGGTCAGTCGAGAGGCCCAGCAGCCGCACCAACTTCCGACTTACACTCCGAAGGCCCCCTTCCCGCAACGATTGACCAAGACGAAGCAAGACGAGAAGTATCAACGCTTCATGGAGATACTACAAAAGGTCAACATCAACATACCACTTCGCGATGCTCTTCGAGACATGCCCAACCACATGAAGTTCATCAAGGATGCGGTCTCAGGAAAGAAAAAGTGGGGGAAGTTCGAGACGATCAATCTCACGGAGGAGTGCAGCGCGGTGATCCAAAGGAAGCTACCATTGAAGCAAAAGGATCCCGGGAGATTCACGTTGTCGTGCAAGATTGGTGATCAAATCTTCCAAAATGTGCCATGTGATCTTGGTGCTAGCATAAATTTGATGCCTCTCCCTATATTCAACCGGCTCAAGATCGGGAAGATGAAGCCAACCACCATCTCTCTACTTATGGCGGACCGATCAGTTTCTTATCCAAGGGGGATAGTGGAAGACGTTCTAGTTCAAGTGCACAACCTCGTCTTTCCGGCAGATTTCGTAGTCTTGGACATGCCCGAGGACACAAATCAACCATTGATCTTGGAGCGGCCATTCTTAGCGACGGGGAGAGCATTGATCGATGTTCAAGATGGAGACCTCACATTTCGAGTCAACGGGGAGGAACTGAAAATTTCTATCTACGAAGCTATGAAGAGACCCGACGATCAACGTGAGGATATCTTCTCCATCGAGACATTGACACCACCGACTTCGGAGGAGGCACATAACCATTGTATCTCGAATTCTCTCTATGCCTACGAGGAGTTGGATGAAGCTTGCGACGAGATTCTCGAGTATCTCAATCAGTTGGAGGCTAATCGACCATCGAGTCACCACAAGGAGGTTTCATATCTCGACATCAACAAGAAGGTGGATGACAGATTTTTCGAAGAGGAAGAGAAGAAGGATGCAGCCCCTAAGGTGGAATTGAAGCCATTACCCGAGCACCTCAAGTACAAGTTCTTAGGAGACGAAGAGACGTACCCAGTGATCGTGTCTTCTCATCTCACGGAGGCAAACACGGACAAGCTATTGAGGGTGCTAAGGGAGCACAAATCTGCAATTGGATGGACGATTGCCGACATCAAAGGTATTAGTCCTACGATTTGCATGCATAGGTACCTACTCGAGGAAGGTCATCGTCCAAGAGTCCAACCCCAAAGACGATTGAACCCAGCCATGCAAGAAGTTGTGAGGAAGGAGGTGCTGAAATTGCTTGATGCCGGCATGATCTATGCTATTTTGGATAGTGAATGGGTGAGTCCTACTCAAGTGGTGTCAAAGAAAGGAGGCATGACGGTCATCAACGACGAGAAAGGAGAGCTGATCGCGACAAGGCTTGTCACGGGATGGCGAGTGTGCATTGATTATCGTCTTCTCAACGCGGCAACAAGGAAGGATCACTTTCCCCTCCCGTTCGTAGATCAAATGCTCGATCGTCTAGCCGGCCATGAGTATTATTGCTTCCTCGACGGTTACTCCGGCTATAATCAAATCGCCATCGCTCCGGAGGACCAACACAAGACGGCATTCACATGCCCATATGGAGTTTTCGCTTATCGGAGGATGCCGTTCGGATTATGCAATGCACCGGCCACTTTCCAAAGGTGCATGATGGCCATCTTCCATGGACTGATCGAGAATATCATGGAGATGTTTATGGATGATTTTTCAGTCTTTGGTCCTTCTTTTGACCAATGTTTGGATAATCTCGCCACGGTGCTTCAAAGGTGCGAAGAGACGAACCTCGTTCTCAATTGGGAGAAGTGCCACTTCATGGTTCAAGAAGGAGTTGTACTTGGTCACAAGGTGTCTTCATATGGATTGGAGGTGGATCGAGCCAAAGTAGTAGCCATCGAGAAGTTGCCACCGCCAACCAATGTCAAATCGGTGAGAAGTTTCCTAGGACATGCCGGCTTCTATAGGAGATTCATCAAGGATTTCTCAAAGATCACGAAGCCGTTATGTGGATTGCTCGAGAAAGATGTCAAGTTCGTATTCGATGATGAGTGCTTGGAAGCCTTCGAAACGTTGAAGAAGGCGCTTATCTCTACTCCCGTTTTGGTTTCGCCGGATTGGAGTGCCCCGTTCGAGCTCATGTGCGATGCAAGCGATTGGGCGGTAGGAGCTGTTTTGGGGCAGAAGAGGGATAAGCTTTTCCGAGTGATCTACTATGCTAGTAAGACGTTGGACTCGGCTCAAAGGAACTACACCACCACGGAGAAGGAGTTACTTGTTGTGGTCTACGCTTTCGACAAGTTTAGACCTTATTTGGTGGGATCTCACACGATTGTGCACACCGACCATGCCGCCATTCGCTATCTATTCAACAAGAAGGACTCGAAGCCAAGGTTAGTTCGCTGGATTTTGCTTCTTCAAGAGTTCGACATGGAGATCAAGGATAGGAAAGGATGCGAGAACGTGGTGGCCGACCATCTCTCGAGACTCGAGCAGCCCGTGGACGGAGAGGATTCGAAAATTGCAATCAAGGAGAGCTTCCCCGATGAGCAGATTTTTCAGATGGATGATTTGATACCTTGGTTCGCCGACATCGTCAACTACTTGGTGATCCATCATGTGCCCAAGGATCTATCGTCTCACCAAAAGAAAAAGTTCCTCCACGATTGTAAGTTCTACTATTGGGATGATCCATACTTGTACAGGAGGTGTGCCGATGGAGTCATAAGGCGATGTGTTCGACAATCGGAATGGAAGAAGATCATCGAAGATTGCCATAGCGCTCCGAATGGGGGACACTTTGCAGCGAATCGGACCGCCCTCAAGATCTTTCATAGTGGTTTCTATTGGCCTTCGATCTACAAGGATTGCCACAAGTTCATCAAGTCATGTGATCAATGCCAAAGGATGGGGAATATCACGAAGAGGGACGAGATGCCGCAATGAACTATCATGGAAGTGGAGCTCTTCGATGTTTGGGGGATTGACCTCATGGGTCCTTTTCCCAAGTCTCAAGGGTTCTCCTACATTTTACTTGCGGTGGAGTATGTTTCTTGATGGGTCGAGGCCATTCCGACTACAACCAACGATTCGAAGGTGGTGATCAAATTCCTCCAGCGAAATATTTTGACTCGGTTTGGAACTCCGAGGGCTTTGCTTAGTGATGGGGGGAGCCACTTCAACAATCGTTGGTTAGGATCGCTTCTTGCGAAGTATGGAGTCAAGCACAAGGTTACATCGCCCTACCACCCTCAAGCAAACGGTCAAGCCGAGTTAGCTAATCGTGAGATCAAGCAAATTTTGGAGAAGACCGTCACCAACAAGAAGGAGTGGGCGAAGTACTTAGACGACGCACTTTGGGCCTATAGGACGGCTTTCAAGACACCAATTGGGAGATCGCCATATCAACTGCTATTTGGCAAGTCTTGCCACTTACCAATGGAGTTGGAGCATAAAGCTTATTAGGCGACGAGAAGGATCAACTTCGAGTTCAAGGAAGCCATGGGCCAAAGATGTGACGACTTGTTGGAGCTTGATGAATGGAGAAACGAAGCATTCGAAAATTCGAGGATCTACAAGGAACGAGCTGCAAGATTCCACGACTTGAGCATCAAAAAGCGTAAGTTCGAAATTGGTGATGATGTTCTTGTTTTTAATTCTCGACTTCGTTTGTTTCCAGGAAAATTGCAAAGTAAGTGGTCGGGGCCGTACGTCATTTACAAGGACTTGAAGAATGGTGCATTCGAGGTGTTGAAGAACGACGGTGAGAAATTCGTAGTGAATGGACATCGCCTCAAGCACTACTTCAAGCCGTTGCCGTTTTTCCCAAGAAAGCGGCCACTTACCTCGATGACCCAAGTTAGAAAGGAGGTATCGTCGGGCTAAAGACGTAAAACGTAGCACTTGATGGGAGGTAACCCAATATTCGTATCCCGTTTTTATTTTGTTTCGTTTTACGTTTTAGAGTCTTAGGTAGTTTATTTTTCGTAGTTTTGAGTCAAATTTCGTATTTTAGAGTCGAACCCCTTAATATACTAACGAATGTTAAAAAGTTGTGTAGAAAACAAAATTGAGCAGGTCCTCTCGACACCTCTCTCGATCGAGAGGTTGATCGAGAGGTGAAATTTTGGCATACAGTAGGGGTCTCTCGACACCTCTCTCGATCGAGAGGTGTATCGAGAGGTTTTGAATTTTTGATTTCCCAGGTGTGTCACGTGAAGCCTCTCGATCGAGACCCCCGTGTTTTCGATCGAGAGGGGGGTCAGAACGTGAAGTGCAGCACCTCTCGACACCTCTCTCGATCGAGAGGTCGATCGAGAGGTCAAATTTTGGATTCCAGTAGCTACCTCTCGACACCTCTCTCGATCGAGAGGTCGATCGAGAGGGTCATTGACGGCGCAAATTCCAACTTTGACCAGGTTTATTTACTCCTTTAAATACCTCTGTTGCACACAACTCACATACCATACTCTCATAACTCACAAATTCTCTCAAGCACACACAAATACTCTCGATTTCTCTCTTCGATTCGTCAAAAGGTACTCAATTTCTTGCCCTCTTCTTATCAATTCTTGGTTCTTTACATGACTTCGCATGTTTTGACCGATTAAAATTCAATTTTGATGGTTAAATTCGTTGAATTGATAGATTGGGTATTAGATTGAGCATGTTAGATTGGATTCATGGAATTCATTGAATTATTTGTATGAATTGAATTCATGGATGAATGCGGAGATAATTGTGTATTGATATTCGAATGAGTCTTTAAATTTGTCTATGAATTATTGAAGATTCGTTGGTATCTATATGCATGAGATAAAAATTGTGTAATGATAAGTACATGTTTGTGGAGGAGTAATGTGTTGATTGTATAAATTGGTGATGAAATTGAGTTGATAATGGGGGAGAATTGAATTTGGTTGAAGTTTGGGGGAAGATGATTTAAATTGCTTTATTCTTGCATCTCTTGTATTGATTTGTGATACTTTTAGGTACTAAAAATGGCAAGAGACAAGGGCAAGAATGTTGCTTCGACCTCTTCGGGCAAAGGCAAGGGGAAAGAAAAGGTCACCTCTTCGAGCAAAGGGAAAGGAGACGTGGAAGAATGACAAGACTATCCCGGAGACTAGAATACCGCCGGCAAGGTCGATGCCCTCGAGTTTGGAGCCCAAGGCGTTCAAGCTTAAGCTCACCACAGCGGAATCAAAGAGGAGATGGTCCCACCTTGTGCAACTCAAGCACAAGCATTGTCGTTTCCTACACCAAGAGACGATTGCGGCGATGGGGATAGCCAACGAAATCACCCAATTGATGCAACGAGGAGGCTTCACCAACATCTTTCAAGGGAATCACTTAACCTACCACATTCTCACGGTGGAGTTTCTCTCAACTTTGGTGGTGGAGCGAGTCAACCAAGTGCCCCACGTCATTCGTTTCCAACTCGGTGGTCAACCGAGGGAGCTTGATATGGATCAACTTAGTGACATCATCGGAGGAAACAAGCGTGGTGAGTATATTGGCAACAATCATCCGAATTTGCAAGATTTGTGGGCACAATTCGTGGATTTTGAGGAGGAAAGAACGAGATCCTACAACCCGGCGAAAGCAAAGGCCACCTCAATTCGAAATCCCACGATTCGCTACTTCCATAGGCTGATTTCGTCGACCATCCATTCCCGTCACGACTCCGGCACCTTCCTTGCCACCGACGCTCATCTCATTTGGACCTCATATCGAGGCCACTCTCAATGTGCAGCCCTTTACCTCGTAGATCATATGGAGAACCAAGCATACTTGTTCGGGGGGCAAAAGATCGGGATAGGAGCTTTCGTCACTCCCATTGCCCAACACTTCAACATTCCGATTGGAGAGCAGCCCGTGTCTACGTCCATCTTTGTGGATAGACGCACGTTGGAGCTTGCAAGGATGATTTCTTTCGATACGTCCGGGTGGTTCCTTAAGCTACATGGGAGGAGTGGAGTTCACCTTTTCCCGCTGCTGAACAATTACTCGACCGAGGTGATCGGGAACGAAAAGCTAAGGAGAGGAAACGGGACGATGAACTCGCCTCAACACAAGGAGCTTATGTGGGCTGAGGGAGGTCCAAGGCCCGATGAAGGAGGTGATGATGATGAGGAGGACGACGCTGAAGACGAGGCCGAGCAATATGAGCAAGGTTTCGATCAAGAGGAGGATGCGTATGCGCAAGGATACGAAGGTGTTCCACAGCCCGGTTTCCACATGAGAGCTCCGGACTTCTCTACGATGCACGATTGGCATACGGAGTCAATGGAGGCAATGGACAACTACCATTGGGATGGTAGGGAGTTTGTCGAGTCTCAAGTGCGAGGAGTTCGAGAGGAGGTTCAAACGTTGAGAACCGAGGTGGGGGATCTTCGTACATTCATTGGAGGTCGTTTTGATACTCTCGACGCTTACTTTGAGAACGAGAGGAAATTTCGAGAAGAGGAGGCGAAGAGGCGTGAGGATGAACGAGCGTACTTGGAGAATTACAATAGGATGGTGCATGAGATGCACTACTTTTATCCTCATTACCCGGAGAGCCATCAACGATTCGACCCCAATAATCCCGACAACCCTCCCTTCCCACTGCCATTTCAATGAGGTCAGTTTTTAACTTAGCCTACTTCTTTTCTTTAAACTTATTTCTTTGCTATGCTTTGAAATAAGTTTGGGGGAGGGGAAAGAGTGTCTAAGTTAACTTACTTTTATTGTTTTCTTGTTTTGAGAGTCTTTTATTTGTTAGTATTATTTTGGGGTATGTTAGAGTCTTTTATTGTTTTGAGTCTTAGGTTTAAATTGAGTCAAGTAAGCATGTGACGATAGTATTGTGAATTTGGCCAATGATAGAAAAATTTTGCTTGATTTTTGGAGAAAATTCATGATCTTTATTATGCATGGAACCTTGGCAAAGCGACGCATTTAATTCATTGAAATTGAAGCATGTCTTGATGTCGGGAACTAGTTAGTTTGAGCCCGTGAGTTTTGAGCTATTGGTGCATATTGATGCCTATTTTCTTGATTGAGTGATCATGTATGCTTCATTGTTTCTAGAACTTGCCCTATTTCTCCGTCAAGACCTTAGTATATTTATGAACTAGGAGATGATATTAGGCCATTCTTTCATAGCCACATGATTCCCATACACTAACCTTGATCATTATCTTTGTTTACCCCCTTTGAGCCTTGTTATGAGCCTTTCTTTCTTGAGCTTGGATGATAGGAGGTTTGGATGGATAAGGGTATCTTTAGTGGATTTAGTTGGTGATATAGAAGGAGTTAATTAGAATAGTTGTTGTGGTGTAGAAGGAGAAAAAGAAAAGAATTTGAGATGCTTGATTAAGTATAGTTAGCTATCCCTATGAGCTTAGAAAAAATAGTTGTGAAAAAAAAAAAAAAAAAAAAAAAAAAAAAAAGAGAGAAAAGAAAGTTAGAGCCTTTGTTCGAATATTAGAAAGAACATTTATTAGAGGAGCTCTATAGTAAAAAAAAAAAAAAAAAAAAAAAAAAAAAAAAAAAAAAAAAAAAAGTATGAGAATAAAAGCATAAGGGGATAGTTAGCTTGGATTGTATATGTTGCATCTTGATATTGAGTTTTGTAGTTGGTGTTGGATGGTAGAAGATGGGGTAAAAACCATACTTTGGGTGGAGTTGAAGAAAAAAGAAAAGGGTAATGATTTGGAGTAATTTGAGTCACTTAGCCTATACATTCCCTACCTTAACCAATGTCCCTACATTACAAGCTTTTATAAAGACCTTTTTGATCTTAGTTTGTGAATATTACATTAGGTGGAGATGTTGAGATTAGGGGTAAAAGCCTATGGTAACGTGTTGCATGGCATTGATGTTGAGTGAACCTTATGATGTGCATTATATTACATCTTTTCTTTGAGAGAGTTGAGAGTTCACTTATATACATAATCTCACATGATTGGAGAGTGTTCTTTGATAGATTGACATGTTTCGAATTTGTTGGATAGGTTGTGTTATTGATGCTAAGGTTGTATGCATAGTTTTGATCATGATCATGAGTATTGGTTTTGAAAAGTTTTGAGGCCTATATAGTTCACAATGCAAGAGTCTATTGTTTATGTTTTGGTATTGTTCGGGACGAACAATGTTTAAGTTTGGGGGATTTGATATAGGTGAAATTTACCCTGTTTTAATAGCCAAAAAAGAGTCGATTTTGTGTCTCGATTGTGTTATATTGTCTATAGTTTATATGGTTTTTAGTAAATGGGACAATATTATGCTTGTAGGTGTTTTTCTGTGTTTTCAGGCATAAATCGATGATAAAACCCCGAGACGAGAAAAGGTGTGAAGATCGAAGTTTAAAATTCAAGATTTGAGTTCGAGTGAAGGCCTCTCGATCGACCTCTCGATCGAGAGAGGTGTCGAGAGGTGCCTTCTGCCGTAGCTATCGATCGAGAGCAAAAGATGATACCCTCTCGATCGAGAGGTCTGTCGAGAGGTGTCCAGCCGGGAATTTTTCTCCTTATTTAAATAGACTCCTTTTTGGTTTAGGTTTTCCTTATGTAAATTTCTCCTATATATACTCCTATTCTAGCATTGTAAACCTAATCTAGAATTCATAGCACTCTTTAGTTTTTCATAATTTTCTCTTTAAATTTCCAGCTTTTATTTTTGTTCAACATTGGAGCTTTATTCAAGTTTATTCAAGATTCAAGTTTCGAAGTTCTTCGTGTTCAAGATTCAATTCCAAGTTTTTCTTACTCTTACTTTTTAATTATGTTCTTCCAATTCTTTGTGTTCATGTCTACTTTAATTATGTCTAGCTAAATTCCTTAGTTGATTTTAGGGATTGAATGCCTAATTGAATTTATGTAAGTGTTCTTGTTTACAATTAGCCTTCCAATCTAGATGCATGTTTCATGGTGCTTATTCTCATGCATAGTTAATTGGCCATTAATTGTGTATGCATAATTATGTGTTTATGCCTTGATAGGGTAATTGCATAATCGATCTCATGAATGCATGATATGATAGTTTGATTTTCTTGATTGATAATTGAATTATTATATGTTCATATATAATTGATTTGGTGTCTTAGTTGAGCCTAGTTGATTATATTATTGGTACTTGTTCTATTTTGCACTTGATTCGATTCTTACAATTCGAAAGAATATTAGGATCTCGTTAGGTGACTACTTGCATTGCTTTAATTAGGGTGTAGGTTATTTTTGCATGTATCACATTTAGATTGGATTAAAGTGGTTATTGTATTCATTAATTATTTGCATATGTTTGATTAGGTAGGCTTCCCTAGAATCAACACTTTTCCTTATTTGTTCACTTTCCTTATTTATTTAATTACTTGTGTCTTAAGTTGTTTTATTTGACTACTTATTTCTTTGTTTACTTATTTTCTTATATGTTTACTTGAGTTCGTTTTATTATTTGTTTAGTATAAATACCACATTCACTAAGCCCTTCAAAGTCTAGACATCAGTTTAGTTCTATAGTAGAGGTATTGTGTGCGTTTTCGGTTTATCAGTCCCTGTGGATACGATACTCGTACTTCATTATATTACACCTATTTTGTGTGGTAGAAATAGTGCGATCAGACCTAAGCTTAGAGCTTGATCAGGAGTGAGACTTTACTCTTTGTGCAGAATTCGGTGAGCTAATATCTTTCCTAAGTAATTAAAAACTTCCAAGTTTTGATTGTTTAGATGCAATGTGCAATGAATAATCAAAGT
Source organism: Thymus quinquecostatus (assembly GCA_024222315.1). Taxonomy (NCBI): domain Eukaryota; kingdom Viridiplantae; phylum Streptophyta; class Magnoliopsida; order Lamiales; family Lamiaceae; genus Thymus; species Thymus quinquecostatus. The sequence continues at coordinate 11,836,950 of CM044175.1, read as the reverse complement.
AAAGAGTTTAGGGTTAGAGAGATACGACACAGGGTTTATAGTGGTTCGGAGATAAAGCTCCTACGTCCACTTGTTGCACTCGGCAACAGTTCTCTTCACTCAAGAACTTGAAGATTACGGGCTCTTCAAAAGCCTGGTCAAGATCGAGCTTCACTTGCTTGGATCTGACAGACGCTGGGTGATTCCGGGTTCACAACAAAAACCTAGACTGGACTGGAAGCTTCACTCGCTTCAGTCCAACAGACAGACATGGAGATTGCGGGCTCTCCTTACAGCCTAGCTTCGATCGAGCTTTACACAAACGATGTAAGTGCAAGCTTGGATCTAGACTCTATGATCGAGGCTTCTTCAATCGATGAAAGAAGGGCCTTGGATCGAAACAACCTAACGACGACGAACTCAAAAACCTAACAACAGATTTAGGGTTTTTGGTTTACGACGACACACTATGAAGAGCTCTTTACAATAAGTGCAAAGATGGCTAGAGCTCTTCTTCTAAGCTTGGATATGGAATGGGCTTAGACTCTAAGTGTGAAGGTTGTGAAGACGGGTTCCGATGAGACTGGAACTCGGAGAACACTTGGAAACAAAGACTCGAAGTTTGCACTAAGGCTGGGAGTGTTTGTTTGCAGTAGGCTCGAATGCTCAGGAAGTGTTCTACTTCTCTTCGTCTTCACCCTTCACTATTTATAGGCGGAGGGATGCCGAGATCCGTTGCTTGGTTGGTGGCTTTGTCCCTCCTCCTCTCGACAGTACTTGCACAGGCTGACTGCTTTTCAGATGCGCAGTTTTGGCTCTTTGCCGAGATTCGGCGCCCTTGTCGGCCTGGCAGTCAACTCCGCTGCTCCTCTCCGCGTTCGACACGTGGAGATCTCGTAATTAATGCGGAGATCTCCAGTTGACTGAAGTTCAAATTCGGAGCGGGAATTGTGCTGTCGCTTTCTGGTAGGTAGTGGCTCGCTTTGCTTTGAAGTTGTAGCGTTCGCTTTGAGTTGAGTCACTTCGTAGTCATTCTGTAGTGAGTCGCTTGGGAAGTAGAGTTCCCTAGTGACTGCCTTGGAAAATGTTGACCAGAGTTGACTCATTTTGACTTTACACTGTAGCGCTCACTTCGCTTCGCTTTGGCAGACTCGCTTTGAATCTACTGTAGCGCTCGCTTCGCTTCGCTATTCTTTGGCACGCTTCACTTCAGCTCGCTAGACTTTGCTTTGCTTGGAAAACACACTCAAGCGAGTGGCCTTCACTTGAACTTTTTGAAGTCTATACTCTAAGAAAAATATAGAGCCATCCTAACAGAGTAGGCTTAGAAAAATTCTAACCTATTTTCTACATCAAAATGGGTCGCTTGGGAACAGAACGCTTTGAGGGTTTTGGGATCAAATCAAAACAACTATTTGGCTCACTACGATGTGTCCCATAGAAGTTCCCCCTTAACATGTTCGTACTTAACAATTCCCAACATAACAGTATAGGCTTAGAAAAAAATTTCTAACCTATTATCTATATCAAAAATGGGTCGCTTGAGAACAGAACGCTTGGGGGTTTTGGGATCAAATCAAAACAATAAAATGTCCCTTATAGGTTCCCCCTTAACAAGTTGTTCTTAACAATTCCCAACAATTTCCCCCTTTTTGATGATGCCAAAACCCAAAACTAATTTTTAGACTAAGAGATTTAGCCTACCTAACCGTGGAAGGAACTTCAAGCGAATGCTTCCTTTGCATGTTCGTTTGAAAATTTTCTTTTAGGTTCCTTTCCCCTTTTTTTTCGGTTAAGTTATGTGAGTTTTGTAGCATAAGGATAAATTATTCACAAAGCTAGTAAATGACACAGGAGAGACAGAAATTAAAATGGGATAGATGAACAACAGTTCACAAAATTATGAAGCTTGAAACTCAAGGGTTTCCTGCAGCTTCATCCTTCTCTTCCTTCTCTTTGTCTGTCACCTCCTCTTCCTTCTCCTTCTCCTCTGCCTCCAAATTCACCTTTATCACCTCCTCTGGTACAATATAGGCATTGAGCACTCTTACTTCCAGCATTCCAACGTTGTAGATCCATGGAACACTTGTGCCGGGTAGGAAGGGCATAGGGAAGTCCTTCGAAGCTGGCACTTTGATGATCAGAGGCATGGGCTTTGCAAGCTCTGCAAGGGTGAAGACCTTCCACCTGAACTTCTCATCATAGGCACTTAGGAAGTTGTTGATCACATTGATCCTCGAGCATTCATTCTGCAGTGGCACTACTCCTCAGTAGTAGTACGCTTTGATGAATTTCTCTTTGTAGTATAGCCACCGCTCAAGTAGATCGTCAGGGATGAACTGCTCGATTTCTCGGGCATCAGGATGCTCATTCCTGCGCACAACCAACTCCTCTTCTGATCAGCTTGACATCTCAGCCATGATTGCGTTGAATCTTGCACTTAGCTCTGTGTTCCACTTCGGGAGCATATCAGTCAAACGCATGCGAATGTATGCTTGCTCTTCTCTTCGTGGATACCGACCAGAGTAGATCATCTCCTTTGTGGTCTCATAGCAAGCATCCATCCAAGCTTGCTTCATACATGCTTCAGATTCTTCAGGCAGAAATGGGATGAAGGCGCTTCGAGTAAGGGTGGACTGGATGAGTCTCACTTCATTGAAGTGTTCCTCAATCCGACCCTCGATGATCTCAAGACGCCTTGCCTTGATCTTCCTTTCCTTCTCTCCTTCCTCCTTTCTCTCATCTTCTCTCTTCCTCCTCCTCTCCACTTGACCAGCTCGTGAAGCGACTGCCTGCTTGATCTTTTGGCGCTTGGCCTTGGGATCATCTTCTCTAGCTTCGGGGGCAGTCCGCTTCAAAGCTTGCTTCGGTGCTGGTGGTGGAGGCATCTCCTTCTTCTTCTTCTCTGCTTCTTTAGGAGGGATGACTGCGGAGGCACTTGGAGTAATGGCTTTACTGGATGAAGTGGCTCCAGCAGTTGATGAGGTGGCTCCTGCTATATCAGAAATTAGTGCAAGGGTTGAAGCGGCCAGAGGTGAAGCGGGCGCTTGGAGTTCGGCAAGCGCTTGGAATTCGGCAAGAGTCTTCAGCTCGAATTGCTTCTCCATGTCGCGAGCTAGGGCCTCGTCTGCTCGGATTTGCGCCTCCCTTTGCTCCTTGGTTAACACAGTAACCGGAGGGTGAGCAGCAATGGAAGAGGCAAGCAATTTCCCTTCGATCGGCCTGCGAGGCTCTTCTGTTAATTTCTCTTTGCCCAATGTCCTCGCACGCTCGGCGCGAGCTTCATCCTCCTGCTCCATCTCCTTCTCTACTCCGCTACCTCCAACTTCACTTCCTCCTTCAATCTCCAACCTCCTTTCCACACCACTTCCTTCGACTCCACCTTGTAGCTCCAGAGATTGCTTCTCAATACCTTCCCCCTTTTTAGCATCATCACTGCCGGGGGTTTGTGTGATTATCTTTCCAGTAAGAGACTGGTGAAGATTGTTAACTGCATTGAACACAGCATGCAGCATCCGCTCGGTCTTCCCTGCGAAAGTATGCTCCTGGGAGAGCACAAGTTCGGCTGTTTTCACTCTTATCTCCTCGAGCAGATACTCGCACTGCTTTTCTCTCTCCCTGACAGAGGCCATCAGCCTCTCAAGCGACTCAACAGACTTGAAGCGAGCCTCCAGCTCCGCTACGATTTCCGCGCGAATTTCCTTGCGCTCCTCCTCGATCGTGAGATTAAGGAAGTCCTGGGAAGCTTCAAGTTCTGCCTTCGCAGTAGCTATGGCACTTTCCTGGCTGTTGAGAGTCACGCGAAGTTGAGCAGCTTCGATGATCTTGCCTGCCAACTCACTGGCATTCTTCTGTGCTTGATTAATCTGCTCATCTAGTTCTGATTTCTTTAGATTGATCGAATCAATCTCCTTTGCTTGAGCGGCTATTTGAATTGCAGCACGAGCCATTCGACAGTTCATCATGACCAATTCTCCATCCTTATCCTCCACAGCTCTTATCATCTTTTCAGCATAGTTAGAGACTTTTTCCATCTCTTCTTTGTGACTTGAGATCAGAGCACTCTTCTCCTTCTCCAGATTGACCATCTTGCTGTTCAAGTCTTTCAGTCTGCTTCTTTTAGCATCAAGCAACTGCTTGAGTTCAGCAGTGGTTTTCTCCTGGTCTCCGACCAGCTTTGACTTCTCCTCCAAAGCTTTCTCCTTCTCTTCCACAAGCTTCCCTTGTTCCTCCACTTTCTTCTCCATCTCTCCCTTCTTCTTGTCCAAATCTTCTCTAAGATTCTTGACCTCCTCAATCTTCTTCTCCATCTCTGCATTCTTCCTGGTGATCTCACTCTGCAAGCTTGAGATCTCCGCATCCTTCACTTCCACCTCCTCCGCATGCTCCCTTATCAACCTCCGCTAATGAATGGTGGGCACGCGCTCAGGAACTGAAGCGTCTGGATAGGCACGCTTCACCTTCGCATCCAGCTTGTCCCAGAAGCTGTTTCCAGTGAGAAAAGCGTGGAAGCCATTCTCACCGATGAAATTGAGCAGCTTTCCCTCCATTTGGATGAGATCTTCCTCTGAAAAGGCCTTAAGGAGTCTGAAGATCTTGTAGTACTCCGTGCCACGGTATGTGATGTAAGTGAGGAAGTCGACGATCTTGGTGAAGAATTCGTCGGACATCGGCACGGAGGAATAGCGGTCCTTGATGGTCTCTGCAGCCTACTCTCTATCCCTCGCATATCTTTCGAGAGCTTCCAGCTGTGCAGGGGCTTTGGAGATTTGGAATTGGGGAATTATAGTTGTTTGGGCGGTATCGGCCGTTGCTGCCGATGAGGTGGGTGATTGGGATGATGAGGTTTGGGTTTCGGAGATTTGGATGGGATCTGTGGCTGGTTGGGTTTGGATAGGTTGGAAAATGGTGAATGCAGTTGTTGGATCGGTGCTGAGAAGTGGGATAGGGGGTATTTGGAAAGAAGAACTTGATTCTTCTTCGTGTGGTGAGAGAGGGGATTTCTGGGTATGGGGTTGAGCTGATAATGAGGCTTGGGGTTCTGGTGGTTGGGTTTGAGTTTGGGTAGGGGTTGTCTGTTTTTGAGTTTGTGGTGGGGGAGTCTGGATTTTGATGGGTGAAGGCTGGGTTGGGTTTCTTCAGTCTCCTCAAGCGGCTGCTCCTCAGCCTCGCTTGACTTGACTAATGAAGCGACCAACTTCAACTTCTTCTTGGCTCGCTTCGGCGCAGCCCGCTTCCCAGATGAAGCGGCTCACTTTGTTTGACTCGCTTCAGCTTGTGTTTCGGCAACTGGTACTGCTACAATCACTTCAATCTCGAGAAGTCCCAAATCAATCGGAATTTTGTTTGTTCTCCACCGGTCATGGAACACTGTGAGCTTGTTGTAGACGGTGACATCAGATTCCGGCCATACTTTGTCGGGATACCGTTCCTCCAGTGCGACGGAGAGTCTGGAGAAAAAATTCAGTTTCCCCTTGCGGAGAATCTGATCGGCGCTACCTTTCACGAACGCGAAATCATCAGCAACTTCGTGAATCTGGTTGAGAAACCAACCATGCCAGTTGAACCTAGTTCCGGTAAGGCTGTCGACGATGATGGTGGTGGCGAACAGCTTTGTTTCAGACAGCATGCCCAGAGTTCCGACGTAACATGCGACGCACTTCGAAAAGAGCTCGCAGACGTGGTTGAAAGGAGCCTTCAGATCTGAACGGATACTGGCCTCCTTGTAATTGGGCTCTGCTTTCTCGGTGGCAAACCGAGCATATTCGATTCCGGCTGAAAATCCCAACTCCAACAAGGAGTTTCCTCCTTCCTTTGGCAGGTCGAATATGTCGATAAGATTGCTCAGGTCCACCTCCACCGGCTCTCCGGTCTGTGGATCGGTGAAAGACGAAGAGTTCCGTTCTTTCCTTAGATTTAGAAGGAGCTCGGCCACCGCCTTGGCCAAAACCTTCTTCGGCACCGCCGTCACGAACTTCCATAAGCCGGTCGTGGTCACGGCCTTACGGAAGAATCCATCCTCCTCGATAACGACTGGGTCGAGATGAGGCTCGACGTTGATATGCGTGTCGACCTTGGTGAGAAATTCCTCCATCGTCTCGGTGTTCTGCTTCTTTCCCATGGTATGAAATTTGAGAGATTTTGAACGGAGATTTAAAGACGAAAAACTGGGAAATTTGAGACTCGTGAGTTGCAGAGATTTTCAGTTCTTGCACAAGAATGGTAAAAATAGAGAGTTGTGAAAGTTTTCTCAGTCTGCAACGACGTCTTTAAATAGAGGTAGGGCTCGGCTGACGTGGCAGGGGCAAGACAGTAATATCGCCGAAGATCTTGTTTCTATACGGCGGCAACGGCAAAGTGATTGACGAGTCCGGCGTCATCACAGTAAAAAGTGAACCGCCAACTTGCTCGGCGTCTCCACGTGGCCTACTGTGATTCATCACTTTACACGGCGTCGGATCCAACGGCTATAAATCGGGGACTGTTTGGATTCGATGGTTGGATCTCGTCCGTCTTTTCCCGCTTTGAATTCAAAGTGCAGCGCACGCGCCCGTTATTTTCAGCAGTACGTGAACCTGCATTAAATGCAAAGCAAAAGGTAAAATTGCACTCGAGTGCAGACAGCTCATACTCGCTTCGTACCCGCTCGCTTCGAGTTGGGCCGCTTGGCTTTTACTCGCTTGAGGAGTACTCGCTTAAGTGACTGTTCTGCACTCACTTGCGATGGCTTGCTTGGAGTGACGTAGCACTCGCTTGGCCATCTGAAGCGACTGGAAAAGAAATGAAATTTCTTTGACATTATTTAAAATGTTTCTGACTTACATACATCGAGGATAAACAAGAATGTTTTCCTCTTTGTATTTGTGTCAGATTCATTTCATATTTTCCACATAGTGAGTGAAGGTTTCTAGTACGCTTCAGCTTACTTAGTGTACTTAATAATTGAAACGCTTACCAGTCAATCTCACTTCGTAGGAGATTGATACCACTTATTGAAGTTACTTGATTTGGACATCATTTGTTGAATCCACTTGATGATATTGCAAATGGTGACTTCAAGCTTGATGATACCACCTGTTGGATAATACATCTTCTTGGCATTCATCTTCAGGGCATTCATCTTCCTCTACGAATTAGAGAGTCCTCCATCGAAGTGAATGGGGGAGAGAATGAATATAGTACACAAGCTTACTACAACCCAGAGGGGAGCTTCACGTAAGTGTACATATTCATGACGAATGGGGGATGAGTACAAGTCCTTATCTCAGAGCAGAATAGGACAGGATGACAATGAGAATGCTCTGACAAGACAATCTTGTATTTTACGCAGAAGCATGTCACCAGCCCTGCAACCTTTTGAAGAAAAAGGTAACTCTTCAAGCTTCCTCCTACAAGCTACATAATGAATTTGCAATCGACTCGCTTGACCCAGAATAGGGTTAATTGAAGCGATGCAAAATTCAAAGTGGGGGAGGAATGGATAAACATTCGGCAGCTCAACTCAATGAAGAGTGAGTAAAGAATGAATATTTATCCACGATGAAGGAGATGAGAAGACTTGCTCCTCTTCGGCGGAAAGATGGGAAGAGGACGCAAGGTCTAGGTGCTAGCCCTGCCTAAGCTTTCACCATTTTTACGTGGGAAGGCCCGATACAAGGCCCCACAACCGTTACTAGAAATGGCACTTGCGAGTGTTTATACCCACTTGCTAGGAATCTTAGGCTAGGTAGCAGCTTTCCTTGCTCGCTTTGGAAGTAGCTTGCTCCGAGAGCAAACAATAGTTCCCCCTTAACCAATGGCTTAACAATTCCCGTAAGCGGGTAGGGAACGTCTTCCAACACTCCACCTTTCTCCACCTTATTTCTCCTTCTTCAAGCGAGTGGAATTTTGAAGTGACTCGCTTGAGTTGGTGAAGATCTGAAGCGAGTGGCGCTCAAAGAACAAGCGAACACTCCTTCGTGCATCTTGGATCTAGCATTCTTCACCAGGGTCTAGCAACCCTAATTCCATGCATAGCTGATTGAAACGAGATTCAGCTAGAGGCTTGGTGAGGATATCTGCTCATTGGAGATCGGTATGGATTTTCTCGAGCTTGATATCCTTCTTCTCGACATGATCACGAATGAAGTGATGTCGGATTTCCACATGCTTGCATCTGGTGTGAAGCACTGGATTTTGCGAGATGCAGATCGCACTGTTGTTGTCGCAGAATATTGGAATTTCATTCGCTTCAACTTTGTAGTCCTTCAACTGCTGACGAAGCCATAGAATTTGAGAACAGCAGCTTCCAGCGGCCATATATTCGGCTTCAGTCGTTGAAGTAGCTACACTCGTCTGCTTCTTCGAAAACCATGAGATCAGCTTGCTTCCCAAGAACTGACAAGTGCCCGAAGTTGATTTCCTATCAATTCGACACCCTCCATAGTCAGCATCTGAGTATCCAGTGAGCTCCAAATTATCCTCAGTTGGATACCACACGCCCATGTTGACAGTGCCCTTCAAATATCGAAGAATTCTATTGGTAGCTTCAAGATGGCTGTGCTTGGGATTGCTTTGGAAGCGAGCACATACTCCAACTGCAAAAGCAATATCTGGCCTACTTGCAGTGAGATATAGAAGGGATCCGATCAAAGCTCGGTAGTCTATAGCATCCACAGACTTCCCATCTAGGTCTGGCTCCATCTTCCAGTTCGTGTTCATTGGAATCTTCACAGCTTTGGCATGCTGAACACCGAACTTGGCAAGCATATCTCTAGTATACTTAGCTTGATTGATGAAGATTCCATCATCTTGCTGCTTCACTTGAAGACCTAGAAAGCAGCTCATCAAGCCAATCATTGACATCTCATATTTGGTCTTCATAAGCTCTCCACCCTTCTCGCTAAGCGACTAGTTTGGCGACCCAAATATGATATCATCAACATAGATCTGGACCCACAGCATGTCTTCTCCATGATTGATGGTGAAGAGAGTCCGATCTATCTTCCCTTTGTGGAATCCATTATCCACTAGGAATTGAGAAAGGGTATCATACCAAGCTCTGGGAGCTTGCTTCAATCCATATAGGGCTTTCTTCAATCGATACACCTTATCTCCTTGCTCGAAACCCGGTGGTTGATCCACATAGACTTCTTCCTTCAATTCACCGTTGAGAAACGCGCTCTTGACATCCATCTGATAGACTTTGAATTTCTTGGCCGCTGCATAGGCTAGAAATAGTCTGATCGCTTCAAGCCGTGCCACTGGAGCGAAGGTCTCATCGAAATCGATTCCTTCCTCTTGGCAGTAGCCTTTAGCGACGAGTCGCGCCTTGTTCCTCACAACATTGTGGTCCTCGTCCGTCTTGTTCTTGAACACCCACTTGGTGCCAATAACATGCTGGAATTTGGGACGATCTATGATGTACCATACGTCGTTCCTGGTGAACTGATTCAGCTCTTCTTGCATGGCGATCACCCAATTGGAATCAGCTAGGGCTTCCTCCACGCATGACGGCTCAATATTTGAGAGAAAGCAACTGAACATTGCACTTTCTCCAAACACTTGACTTCTGGTCACTACACCCTTGGATGGATCTCCAATGATTTGACTTGGTGAGTGATCCTTGAGCCATGCACGCTTGGATCCGCCAGCTTCGTCTTCATCTTCTTCCTGGTCGCTCGCTTCACCATCTGAAGCGACTGGGTTGGGTGCTTGGCCTGCACTCGCTTCAGGAATCTTGGGGCCAGCTTCATCTTTTCCTTGGACAATCTGCTCGCTTGAGTCCTTGACTTCTTCATCATCCTCAAGCATGTCTCAAGTTAATGAATTTATGGGTTCCTCGCTTGTCTTTCCTTCCTTAGATTGAACCTGTTCCTGTGGAAGACTCAAAGAAGATTCATCAAATACGACATGGGGTGATTCCTCCACAATTAGGGTTTTACAATTGAATACCCTAAGCTTTGCTTGATGTAGAATATCCAAAGAATATTCCTTCATCAGCTTTGCTTTCAAAGGCTTTCAATTGTGACTTCCCATTATCATGGATGAAGACCCTACAAACAAAAATATGGAAATAAGATATTTTAGGGTGTTTTGTCGTGCCGTTTGCAGAGAAGCGTCCGGTTCTGCGTGTAGCATGCCGTGTTGGCAGCTTTAGCCCAATACTTCATCGGAAGCTTCGAATCAGCAATCATAGTACGAACGGCTTCTTTGATGATCCGATTTCTTCTTTCAGCAACTCCATTCTGCTGAGGTGTGCGTGCTGAGGAAGTCTGATGTGCAATACCATGCTCCATGCAGTAAGCTTCAATGGTAGAGTTCAGGAACTCTGTGCCTTTGTCGGAGCGGATGGTGACAATCGCTTGGTTCTTCTCCACAGCTAGACGCTTGAGCAGTTGTGGTAGCTTGGTCAGTGTCTCCTTCTTGCTGAAGAGAAATACAACCCAAGTGTAGTGAGAGAAGTCATCGACTACAACTAGAGTGTACTTCCTTCCATTTACACTAACTGGAGTGACTGGGCCAAACAGATCCATATGAAGCAGCTCGAGCACTCGCTTGGATGAAGCTTCTTCAAGACTGGCGAAGTGCTTCTTCGTCTGCTTCCCTTGTTGGCATGGTCAGCATGGATGGTCATTGATAAAGACTTCGTTTGGTATGCCTTGCACCAAACACTTTCGAGCTAGGCGATTGATTGCTTTGAAGTTGAGATGGTTCAAGCATCGGTGCCATAGCCATCCTATTTCTGTAGTACTTCTTGCAACTAAGCATGTTTCCTCTTTGCAGTTGTCCCATTGTGCTATATAGACGTTCCTTTGTCTTATTCCAGTGAGCACAATCTGGGACGTGAGCTTGCTCTTCACTATGCACTTGATGGAAATAAATTCCACCTTGTATCCCTTGTCACAAAATTGTGAAATGGATAGCAAGTTGTGCTTAAGTCCTTCCACGTAGGAGACTTCTTCAATTGTGAGCTTTCCAACTTTCAGTGCGCCGTACCCTTTGGTGCTTCCTCGAGAGTTATCACCAAATGTAATGTGTGGACCCTTCTTCTCTATGTAGTCATGAAGTAGAGCTCTCATGCCGGTCATGTGTCATGAACAGCCACTGTCCAAGTACCAGATATGTTGACCCTCATTTGGCATGGGATCCACGGCGCTCACCTGCGTTTAGACAGATTTTGGTACCCAAATCAGTTTGGGTCATTGCAGGTTAGTTCCCTTAGGTACCCACACTTGCTTCACTTTCTTTCGAAAGGTAGCTTGTGTCTTGGGTTTCTCGACCTTTGAAAACTGTGAGTACTGCCTTGAAGCAGCTTCACACGTGCAGCAGTGTGTGCAAGAGGGGTAGCGGCTCGCTTGAGGCTTACCTATGCTCTTACCCGCTTGCTTGTATCCTGAAGCGACTCGCTTCGGATTAGCTACAGGTTTAGAGACTGACTTAGGATTTACAATCTTTCGAAGTGGCTCGCTTGGTTTTCTCGAAGCGGTCCAACTAGGGTTTTGACCCCAACTCGCTTGAGAAACCTTGGAAGATTGAAGCGGCCTCCTTGGAGCTTTAAGTTCTTCCCCCTCAGCGTTAGTCCGGTTGGACCATCTCCAGTCCGGATAACGTGACACATAGACACTACTCCTTTTCTTGAAAGGGAGATCCTTTGTCTCTGGTGTCTTGGTCTGAGACTTAGAAGCTACAACTGGTTTCCCTTTACCTTTAGATTGGTAAGATTTAGCATTGTGAGTGCTAGGGACAGTTGGTCTTTGCTTGCCTATAGTTTCTGCACTTGAAGATATAGACATCTTCATTGGCTTCTTCTTAGGGTTCTCAGCCATTTGGCCTCTATCCTTGTTGGTGGTCGCTTTGGAGGCAGTGGGCACATCCAAAGTGACTGATGGTGTTGTGAATGAAGCACCAATAAAGACAGTCGGCTTGGAAGGTCCACCCCCATATCCGAGTCCTCCCTTTCTACCAAAAGGTAGAAGCGAACTCTCTAGTGCCTGCCTAGCATATGAAGCTTTGTTCAAGTTGGCAACTTGAGCGGACTGGGTTTCATACCTTCCTTCCAAGCTTTGATGTCTAGCGAAGAGATCCTCGAACTTACTGGTCATAGCCCTTAAGTTAAGTTTGACTAGGTCAAGCTCAGTGGCTAGCTTTCGGCTCTCCTTCTCGCTTTGAGACAAAGCTTGTTTCAACATTTCGTGGTCACTTGACAATTTGAGGTGCTTGTGAAGTAACTCACTCCATGTCGAGGAATTTGCTTCCTCTTGGTGAGTGTGTGGGAGTGTGATTGAACTTGGTGAGGGATAGATAAATACCTCTCCAGTCTCCTCGTCGGTGAGCGCCATGAGTCCAAGATCCTCTCCCTCACTTGAGTTAGGATCTGTAAATGCATCGGAGTCGCTTGATGGATCTTCAGTTGAAGCGACCGGCATTTCACTCGCTACGAGCGCTCGCCTCGGAGCATCCCTCTTTGCTCTTAGTTCCTCTCGCTCCTTTGCACTCAGCTTCGGGCAATCAGATTTGTAGTGGCCCATCTTGTGGCAGTGGTAGCATTCCACTTCCATCATGTCCCTTGAGATCGGCTTTGTCGTCTCTTCTCTTTTCCCTTTGCTTTCACGAGCATCAGTGCTCCTTCCCTTGTACTGCTTGTAGAATCTTTTGTACTTGCCCACTCGAGAGTTCATCTTGTTGAAGTTCTTGGATAAGAACGCAACATGTTCTTCCAGCTCTTCCCTTGTCATCTTGGCTAGCGACTGGTCACTTGGCCCTTCAGCAGCTTTGAAAGCTACACCTTTTGACGTTGTGGGCGCTTCATCCTCATAGTCGAGGTTCATTCGATTCAGATCGAATTCGTGAGCTTTGAGTTCGGAGAACAGAATCTCCGGTGTGAGCATTGATAGATCCTTGGTCGCTAGGTACTGTTCCTTCATTGTCTGCCACTTCCTTGTGAGAGCACGAACAATCTTCAGATTTACTTCCTTGTCTGTGAGTTCCTTCCCAAGTGAGTTGAGAGTTGCAGTGATGTTGGTAACTCTCAGCTCGAAGGCATCGATGGACTCTCCTGGCTTCATTACTAGGCTTTTAAACTCCCGCATCTGAACGGCAAACTTATTTTCTTTGATTTTGTCTTTGCCTTGAGAAATGAGGGCTAGGGTTTCCCACATTTCTTTCGCCGTTACGCACTTCCTTATCCACGGTAGATAGGCGTTCGACACGGTGCTCTGCATCGTGTGGCGTGCGATCTTGTCGAGGTTGGCGACTTTGAAGTCATTTGGAGTGTACTCATCTTTGTCCTTCTCCACGTACCGTTGTCGAACATAGGCAGCCCGACCTTCGGCAGCTGGGATGTTCTCAGAGACGGCTTTCCTGATTTCGATCGGTCCACCTTCAATGACCTCCCACATCTGGTCATGGATGGAGCATAGAAAGCTCTCAACGCGAAAGCTCCAGATCTCATAGCCGTCAATGGAAAACTGTGGAAGACTAGAAGCATTGTATGTAGACATAGCAAACCGTCAGTAGTAGATGCAGTATGCGTGGGCGAGGTTTTGATGCACTTAGAAAGATAGGATCCGGTTCAGTGAGACAGCGTGAAGCGAGTGGGGACTCGCTTCGGATATGCAAAGCAGAGGCTCGAAAGAACCGCTACTCTGATACCACTTGTTGGTCCCAGTTTGTTATAGGAAAAATACGTAGGGGGGGGGGGGGGGGGGTGAATACGTATTTTGAAGTTTTTCAACTTCAAATCCTTAACTCAGAGTATGAAGTAAAGTGCTCTTTGAAATACTAAGACCTAGCCGAGAGCTAGATCTAAAGTAATCACTATTCTCTTGACCGAAGCTTAGAGCTTGATCAAGAGTGAGACTTTACACTTTAGTGCGGAATTCGGTGAGCTAAATCTTCCCTAAGTATTTAAAATTTCCAAGTTATGTTTGTTTAGATGCACGTGCAATGAATAATCAAACAAGGAAAATAAAGAGTTTAGGGTTAGAGAGATACGACACGAGATTTATAGTGGTTCGGAGATGAAGCTCCTACGTCCACTTTGTTGCACTCGGCAACCGTTCTCTTCACTCAAGAACTTGAAGGTTACGGGTCCTTCAAAAACCTAGTCGAGATCGAGCTTCACTTGCTTGGATCTGACAGACGCTGGGTGATTCCGGGTTCACACCAAAAACCTAGACTGGACTTGAAGCTTCACTCGCTTCAGTCCGACGAAGACAGGGAGATTACGGGCTCTCCTTACAGCCTAGCTTCGATCGAGCTTTACACGAACGAGGTAAGTGTAAGCTTGGATCTAAACTCTATGATCGAGGCTTCTACAATCGATGAAAGTAGGGCCTTGGATCGAAACAACCTAACGACGACGAACACAAAAACCTAACGAACAGATTAGGGTTTTTGGTTTACGACGACACACTATGAAGAACTCTTTACAGTAGATGCAAAGATGGCTAGAGTTCTTCTTCTAAGCTTGGATATGGAATGGGCTTAGACTCTAAGTGTGAAGGCTGTGAAGATGAGTTCCGATGAGACTGGAACTCGGAGAACACTTGGAAACAAAGACTCGAAGTTTGCTCTAAGGCTGGGAGTGTTTGTTTGCAGTAGGCGCTCGAATGCTCAGGAAGTGTTCTGCTTCTCTTCGTCTTCATCCTTCACTATTTATAGGCGGAGGGATGCCGAGATCCGTTGCTTGGTTGGTGGCTTTGTCCCTCCTCCTCTCGACAGTACTTGCACAGGCTGGATGCTTTTGCAGATGCGCAGTTTTGGCTCTTTGCCGGAAATAGCTATGGTCCAAACTTAACAGTAACTGGAGCGAGCCAGTGCTGTTGCGGCGCCCTTGTCGGCCTGGCAGTCAACTCTGCTGCTCCTCTCCGCAATCGACACGTAGAGATCTCGTAATTAATGTAGAGATCTCTAGTTGACTGGAGTTCAAAATCGGAGCGGGAATTGTGTTGTCGCTTTCTGGTAGGTAGTGGCTCGCTTTGCTTTGAAGTTGTAGCGTCCGCTTTGATCGAGTCGCTTTGGGTCATACTTGAAGCGTCTACTTTGGAAAATAAAGTTTTCGAGTATTGCTTAAGTGGATTTTGACTCGCTTTGACTTTCGCTGTAGCGCTCGCTTCGTTTCGCTTTGGTGGACTCGCTTTGATTCCACTGTAGCGCTCGCTACGCTTCACTATACTTCGGCACGCTTCACTTTCGCTCGCTAGACTCGCTTCGCTTGGAAAACACACTCAAGTGAGTGGCCTTCACTTGAATTTTCTGCGGTCTAAATTCTAAGCAAAATAAAGCCATCCTAACAGTATAGGCTTAGAAAAAAATTTCTAACCTATTATCTATATCAAAAATGGGTCGCTTGAGAACAGAACGCTTGGGGTTTTGGGATCAAATCAAAACAATAAAATGTCCCTTATAGGTTCCCCCTTAACAAGTTGTTCTTAACAATTCCCAACACATTACGATTACGACATCTTGCCTAAGACGAGTTTAAACAACTACTCTAGCCTTCTGGAAAAGTAAATAACATAAATGTAAAAGAAAGACATAATTAAACTAAACGAAAATAACATTAAAATAAAAATGGTTCGCCCGTAGGGCTTGTTTCTTCCTCGAACTCTCAAAGCTACATTATGAATTCTCTCCAAAACTATTTCTAAGTGTAAAGAATCCTCCAAAAATGAGACCTCTGTTGCTGTGGGCGAGTAGACCTATATATAGCAGTGTAAATGGGTTGTGGGCCTTGGCCCAGCAGCTGACTCAACATCTAGGGTTGTTGCCTTGTTGGTAGAACTTTCCTTTCTTGTTCCTCAAGCTAGAATCAGCCCATATCTTCATTATCTTCCAGCAAGGAACGAATCTTCATGGTTAAGGAAGGAAATAATTCCTTCCTTATCAGATTACTCGGATAAGATTTACCGCGTCTTGCCCAAGGTGCTTTCCTGTCTGCCCAAGATGCTCGGCTGTTTTCTTCTCTTCATTCTGCCTTGCATAGCTGGACTTGTAGAAGTATGTGGACCGTGGTCAAGGCCCATTCAGTGGCGGCTATCTAGGGTTTCCTCGGCTTCAAGGTAGACTTGCCTTGTGCACAGATATGCTTCCATAATTGATCAAGCTGAATTAAGGAAAGAATCTATAGGTAAATCTCTTTCCTTATTCGCTCCTTCTCACCCAATAGCCTCTTCCTTGCCCACGAAGGTCGTCGCTATGCCCATGATCACACCAATGAATGCATTCCGCCTTGCCCTGTTCCTGCTTGTTCTCAGCGTCTTGCCCAAGCACTCCATAATTGACTGGTTTTGCTCTGTCTTGCCCTGTGCAACCTGAATCCCAAAACGTGCCCTCCCAAGCACATAACTTGATACAAAAATGACTCTAAACATGGCTCAAATCATAACAAAAAATAGAGCACAATATGGGCTCGTCATGGTCACTACGACGAGATGGCGGTAATCCCATGGGATTCTCCATCACTGTTGGAAACTCCACGATTAACCTCTTTAGTGCTTTTTGTTGGTTGTTGGACAATGATGGTGAAGGGGGAAAGGATATTGTGTTGCTGTCCTCCATGGCCCACCAAAACCAAGCCCTATCTTCCACCTCAAGAAAATGCAAATACATTCCACCGCATGGGCTTCGGTTAGCGATGGATCCCCCTGTACCCCTATCTGGTTTCCGTCCACCATGAACTCTATTGTTAGCCTGGCCCAATTGGCAGTAACATCGCCCAGTTGAGCAAGCTAGGATACCCTAAGAATAATGTCGACATTATGCAACGAAAACACATAACATGTGATATAAAATAAATGATTATGAATGCGAATTAGAATCACCGTGCAAACATCCTGGGAAGATACTCGAGTTCCATCCCCCAACATCACAGCGAAGGTAGCGACAACATCAACTAGAAGGTGGAGATGCATAGCCACCTGGTCGGAAAGAAAGCAATGGCTAGCTTCACTATCGATCATCGTTAACATGCAACAATTGCCAACGTAGCTAAATAACTTTAGGGTTTGGGCTCCATCGAACACATTAGAGGACAACTTAGAAAGTTTGAGGTTTTGTAGCTCTGGGTGGGAGGTTTCTCTCCTCCGTCCTCTTCGTAGATGGATTCAACTGTTCATCGGTCTGTCCCTGATCATCTTTGTCGTCAACCTCCAGAAGTATAACGAATTACTTGGTTGGGCACTTGTGGAGAGGGTTGTACTGGCTTGCACAATGAAAACACTTCCCCTTTGCACGGTACTCAGCCTGCTGATAGGGTGTATTTTTACCTTATTATCTAAGTGTTTAATAATCGTTTTCTTGTCGTATTTTGATAGGTTAACTCATGGTTTGTATTTTTTACGTTATTTCGAGCTATATTACGGTTTTGGGTTGTTTTGAGTGTTTTTAGGCTTTTGAGTCGAGAAAATCCAAGGCAAGACGAGAGATGACGAAACAAAGGAAGATGATGAAATATTGATCCCCAGTTTTGACTTCTCACGATGTTATTGAAGATTTATTCTGGTACAATGAAAGTATATCATTGAAGAGGGGTTCGATAGGAGCATATAGGAGAAAACGGAGGTCAATTCGGAGTTCGGACAAGGATGTTACGGCCGAAACAAGAAAGGCGTGCAAACTGCATGGACATGCGCGACCGAGTGCTCAACCGAGTCAACCCGGTCGAGCCAAAACACGGGAATGCTCAAATTTCATATTTTTTTTTATTATTTTAACATAATCCTTGTACACTTAGGTAACCATTACGAATCCCTACCTTATAAATACCCCAATACTCATCATTGTACCCAAGAATTGATAGTTTAGATCTCTTTAGTCTCCACCATACCTTAGATTAATTTTTATTTTTTTCTCTACTTTTATACTTTAGATCTAGATTTATTTTATGTATGAAGACAATTGAAGATTGAAGATTCATCAAGATTCAAGACTTTTTCTATCTCTTTCTCTTTTATTTATGTTTTTCATTATGTTTATTCTTCTTTTTACCTTTCTTTTAATTGTGTTTAGCTAATTTTCTTAGTTGATTTTAGGGATTGAATGCCTAATTGAATTTATGTGAGTTCTTTTGATTGTAATTAGCCTTCCAATCTAGATGCATATTTCATGGTGCTTATTCTCATGCATGATTAACTGGTCATTAGTTATGTATGCATAATTATGTTTTTATACCTTCGTTGGATAATTGCGTAATTGATCACATGAATACATGGTATGATGATTTAATTGTCTTAGCCGAAATTAGGTTATCATATATCTTGCATATAGTCGATATAGGTGTCGTAGCTGAACCTTGTTGATTGTATTTATCGATACTTGTTCTATTTTGCATTCGATTTAATTTCTATGAGTCCGAAAGGAGATTAGGATTTTATCGAGTGACGATCTATACTGCCTTAGCCGGAGTGATAGGTTATTTTTGTGTATCGCGTCTAGATTTGGATTAAATTGGTTAATTGGATTAATTGTTACTTGCATAGATTAGATTAGGTAGGCTTCCCTAGAATCAACCTTGTTTCCTATTTGAGTTATTTGTCTTATTTCTTTATTTTATTTACTTATTTGAGTTATTTATTTTGTTTATATTCTTTGCCTAGGATTTTAGAAAACCATATTCATAATTTCTTTTTGCCTAGACATCAGTTTAATTCTAGAGTAGAGGTACTTTGTGTGATTTCGATATATCAGTCCCTGTGGATACGATACTCGTACTTATTCTTTACTATACCTATTTTGTTGTGTGGTTGAAATAGTGCGATCAAATTTTGGCGCCGTTGCCGGGGATTGATTAGATTTCATACAGATATTTTGAAATAGGATTAATAGGTGATTTAGGCGTTTATTTTTCTGTTTTTGTGTATTGAGCTAACCGTCTTCTTTCTTTGACGAGGAAAAAATTCTTATGGCGGATCGTTTAGTTTCTTATCCAAGGGGGATAGTTGAAGATATGTTCATGCAAGTTCAGAATCTTGTGTTCCCAGCTGATTTCGTAGTGTTGGATATGCCTGAGGATGATAATCAACCATTGATCTTAGGACGGCCATTCTTAGCTACGGGGAGAGCTTTGATCGATATTCAAGATGGAGATTTGACATTCAGAGTCAATGGCGAGGAATTGAAGATTTCCATCTATGAAGCAATGAAGAGGCCCGATGATCATCGAGAAGATGTTTTTGCCGTTCCAGTCTTGAAACCACCTATACCGCCGGCACCGGATGAAGTATTCGACAATAGCATCACCAAGTTTTTACACCATTACTTGGAGATTGTCGGAGTTTGCGAGGAGATTCTTGAGTGCTTAAATCAGTTGGAAGTCATTCCACCATTGAAGTTAGCCGAATTCAAGAGATCAATCGATGGAGCCATGAAGAAACTCGATTATGGGAGAGAGACGAACATTTATTTTGATCCACCTTGATAAGAGGTATCGTCGGGCTAAAGACGTTAAACGTAGCACTTGTTGGGAGGTAACCCAACTTTATCTTTAATTTTCAGTTTTTGTTTTATTTGTTTTCATTTTTGTTTTTCTTAGAGTCTTATCTTTTATTAAGCTCTTTATCAAAGAATTTTCGAAGCTTGTGAGTTGTAGGTTTTCTCGCCGAGGTTTCGACTAAGAGGAGAAGATCGATATAAGCTAGCTTCGGTGAAAGGTACGCTCGTTAACTTAACCACTCCTTCTTCTTAAACTTATTCCTTCATCATTATTCGAAATAAGTTTGGGGGAGGGGGAAGTGTGGCTTTGTTAACTCGTTTACATGAGTTCTTGGATTGTAGCTTAATTTTTTGGGTATTTCATTAGTAGTTTTTATTTTTGTTGAGTCTTAGGTTTTAAGTCGAGTCAAATAAGCATGTGATGATAGTGTTGTGAATTTGGCTGATGATTTTTATTGATTTTTGGAGAAAAACATGATCTTTATTATGCATGGAACCTTGGCGAAGTGACGCAATTTAGTTGGTGAATTTGAATTGTGTTGTGATATCCGGAACTAGTTAGTTTGAACCCGTGAGATTTGAGCTATTTTTGCACAGTTATGCCTATTCTTTGATTGAGTGATCATGCATTCTTCATTGTTTCTAGAACTTGCCTTATTTCTCCATCAAGACCTTAGTATATATATGAACTAGGAAATGATCTTAGGCCATTTTTCTTTAGCCACATGATTCCTATACACTAACCTTGTTCATAATCTTTTGTTTACCCCTTTTGAGCCTTTATTAGCCGTTTTTTGTAAAACCGGATGATAGGAGGTTTGGATGGTTATGGGTATCTTTTGGTAGTTAGTTGTATGGAAGGAGTTGAAAAGAATATCTTGTTGTTGTGAAGAGGGAGAAGAAAAGAATTTTTAGATGCTTGATTTACATAGTTAGCTATCCCTATGAGCTTAGAAAAAAAAATCGTGAGAAAAGAAAAAAAATAGAGCTCTTGTTTATCATTATTAGAAAGAACATTCTTAGATGAGCTCTATATAAATAAATTTAAAAGAAAAAAGAAAAAAAAAAATATATATATATATATATATATATATATATATATATATATATATATATATATATAAGCATAAGGGGATAGTTAGCTTTGATTTGCATAGTTGATATTTTAGCATCTTTTGGTTATGTAGTTGGTGTGTTGGGTGGTAGAAGATGGAGATAAAAATTCATAATTTGTTTGGAGTTGAAAAGAGGTTGATGATTTAGAGTAATTTGAGTCACTTAGCCTATACATTCCCTACCTTAACCAATGTCCCTACATTACAAGCTTATAAAAAGACCTTTTTTATTCTAGTTTGTAAGTGTTACATTAGGTGGAGATGTTGAGATTGAGGGCAAGCCTATGGTAAACATGTTGCATTGCATTGATGATGAGTGAACCTTACGATGTGCATTATTTCATACATCTTTTCTTTGAGAGAGTTGAGTGTTCACTTATACACATATAATTTCACATGTTTGAGAGTGTTCTTAGATTGAAGAACATGAATTGAATTTGTTGAATGAGTTGTGATACTGATGCTAAGGTTGTATGCATAGTTTTGATCATGATGAGGTTTGTTTTTGAAATTTTTGAGGCCTATATAGTTCACAATGCTTGAGTCTATTGTTTATTTCGTTTAAGTATTGTTCGGGACGAACAATGTTTAAGTTTGAGGGATTTTGATAGGGTGTATTTTTACCTTATTATCTAAGTGTTTAATAATCGTTTTCTTGCCATATTTTGATAGTTTAGCTCATGGTTTGTATTTTTTACATTATTTCGAGCTAGATTACGCTTTTGGGTTGTTTTGAGTGTTTTTAGGGCTTTTGAGTCGAGAAAATCCAAGGCAAGACGAGAGATGACGAAACAAAGGAAGATGATGAAGTATTGATCCCAAGTTTTGACTTCTCACAATGTTATTGAAGATTTATTCTGGTATAATGAAAGGATATCATTGAATAGGGGTTTGATAGGAGCGTATAGGCGAAAACGGAGGTCAATTCGGAGTTCGGACGAGGAAGTTACGGCCGAAACAAGAAAGACGCGCAAACTGCATGGACATGCGCGACCGAGTGCTCGACCGAGTCAACCCGGTCGAGCCAAAACACGGGAATGCTCAAATTTCGTATTTTTTTATTATTTTAACCTAATCCTTGTACACTTAGGTAACCATTACGAATCCCTATGTTGGTCCCAGTTTGTTATAGGAAAAATACGTAGAGGGGGGGGGGGGGGGGGGGGTGAATACGTATTTTGAAGTTTTTCAACTTCAAATCCTTAACTCAGAGTATGAAGTAAAGTGCTCTTTTGAAGTACTAAGACCTAGCCGAAAGCTAGATCTGAAGAAATCACGATTCTCTTGACCTAAGCTTAGAGCTTGATCAAGAGTGAGACTTTACTCTTTAATGCGGAATTTCGGTGAGCTAGAATCTTTCCTAAGTATTTAAAATTCCACGTTATGTTTGTTTAGATGCACATGCAGTGGATAATCAAACAAGAAATTAAAGAGTTAGGGTTTAGAGAGATACGACACGAGATTTATAGTGGTTCGGAGATAAAGCTCCTACGTCCACTTTGTTGCACTCAGCAACGCGTTCTCTTCACTCAAGAACTTGAAGATTACGGGCTCTTCAAAAGCCTGGTCAAGATCGAGCTTCACTCGCTTGGATCTGACAGACGCTGGGTGATTCCGGGTTCACACCAAAAACCTAAACTGGACTGGAAGCTTCACTCGCTTCAGTCCGACGACAGGGAGATTGCGGGCTCTCCTTACAGCCTAGCTTCGATCGAGCTTTACACGAACGATGTAAGTGCAAGCTTGGATTAGACTCTATGATCGAGGCTTCTACAATCGATGAAAGTAGGGCCTTGGATCGAAACAACCTAACGACGACGAACACAAAAACCTAACGAACAGATTATGGTTTTTGGTTTACGACGACACACTATGAAGAACTCTTTACAGTAGATGCAAAGATGGCTAGAGTTCTTCTTCTAAGCTTGGATATGGAATGGGCTTAGACTCTAAGTGTGAAGGTTGCGAAGACGAGTTCCGATGAGACTGGAACTCGGAGAACACTTGGAAACAAAGACTCGAAGATTGCTCTAAGGCTGGGAGTATTTGTTTGCAGTAGGTGCTCGAAGCTCGAATGCTCAGGAAGTGTTCTTTCTTCTCTTTGTCTTCATCCTTCACTATTTATAGGCGGAGGGATGCCGAGATCCGTTGCTTGGTTGGTGGCTTTGTGCCTCCTCCTCTCGACAGTACTTGCACAGGCTGGATGCTTTTGCAGATGCGCAGTTTGTCTCTTTGCCAAAAATGGCTAAGTTACAAAACTAACAGTAACTGGAGCGAGCCAGTACTGTAGCGGCGCCTGTCGGCCTGGCAGTCAACTCCTCTGCTCCTCTCCGCGTTCGACACGTGGAGATCTCGTAATTAATGCGGAGATCTCCAGTTGACTAGAGTTCAAAATCGGAGCGGGAATTGTGCTGTCGCTTTCTGGTAGGTAGTGGATCGCTTCGCTTCAGTCTCGTAGCATCCGCTTCGAATCGAGTCGCTTCAGGGTCATACTGTAGCGAGTACTTGGGAAGTGGGTTCCCGAAGTGACTGCTTTAGTAGAAGTTAACCCACGTTGACTCGCTTCGGCTTTACACTGTAGCGCTCGCTTCGCTTCACTTTGGCGGACTCGCTTCGATTCCACTGTAGCGCTCGCTACGCTTCGCTTTGCTTCGGAACGCTTCACTTCGGCTCGCTAGACTCGCTTTGCTTGGAAAACATACTCAAGCGAGTGGC
The DNA here is from genome assembly GCA_024222315.1 of Thymus quinquecostatus. Taxonomy (NCBI): domain Eukaryota; kingdom Viridiplantae; phylum Streptophyta; class Magnoliopsida; order Lamiales; family Lamiaceae; genus Thymus; species Thymus quinquecostatus. The sequence goes on along the minus strand of CM044175.1, from coordinate 11,813,728 downwards.
CTTCACTTGAATTTCCTGCGGTCTAAAAATCTAAGCAAAATAAATCCATCCTAACAGTATAGGCTTAGAAAATTTTCTAAACTATTATCTACATCAAAAATGGGTCGCTTGGGAACAGAACGCTTTGGGGTTTTGGGATCGAATCAAAACAACTGTTTGACTCACTTCGAAGTGTCCCATAGGAGTTCCCCCTTAACATTTTGCTCTTAACAATTCCCAACAATTTCCCCCTTTTTGATGATGCCAAAACCCAAAACAAATTCTTAGACTAAGAGATTTAGCCTACCTATCCGTGGAAGGAACTTCAAGCGAATGCTTCCTTTTCATGTTCGTTTGAATATTTTCTTTTAGGTTCCTTTCCCCTTTTTTTCGGTTAAGTTGTTTGAGTTTTGTAGCATAAGGATAAAATATCCACAAAGCCTGTAAATGACACATGAGAGACAGAAAATAAAATGGGATATATGAACAACAGTTCACAAAATTATGAAGCTTGAAACTCAAGGGTTTCCTGTAGCTTCATCTTTCTCCTCCTTCTCTTTCTCTGTCACCTCCTCTTTCTTCTCCATCTCCTCTGCCTCCAAATCCTTCTCGATCATCTCTTCTGGAACAATATATGCACTGAAGACCTTCACTTCCAATGTTCCGACATTGTGAATACTTGGTCTCCTCCAAGTTTCCTCCAGTTTGAAGGCTTCATCAACTTCCGCATCAATGATGCTACGATCCGGAACGCTTGTGCCGGGCAGGAAGGGCAAAGTCCTTCGAAGCTGGCACCTTGATGATTAGAGGCATCGGTTCTACAAGCTCTGCAAGAGAGAAGACCTTCCGCCTGAACTTCTCATCATAGGCACTTAGGAAGTTGTTGAGCGCGCTGATCCTTGAGCATTCAGTCTGCAGTGGCACTACCTCCCAGTAGTAATATGCTTTGATGAATTTATCCTTGTAGTATAGCCACCGCTCAAGTAAATCATCAGGGATGAACTGCTCGATCTCTCGTGCATCAGGATGCTCATTCCTGCGCACAACCAACTCCTCTTCAGATCGGCTGGACATCTTAGCTATGACAGCATTGAACTTAGCACTTAGCTCTGTGTTCCACTTTGGGAGCATATCAGTCAGTCGCCTCCGGATATATTGTTGCTCCTCTCTGCGCGGGTAGCGACCGGACTCGATCATCTCCGTAGTGGTCACATTGCAAGCGTCTATCCAGGCTTGCTTCACACATGCTTCCGATTCTTCAGGCAAAAACGGAATGAAGGCGCTTCGGGTAAGAGCGGTCTGGATGAGTCTCACTTCATTGAAGTGTTCCTCGATCCGTCCCTCGATGATCTGCATACGCCTTGCATTGATTCTTTTCTCTTTCTCAGCTTCCTCCTTCTTCTTTTCTCCTCGCTTCCTTCTCCTCTCCATCTCACCAGCTCTTGAAGCGATCGTTTGCTTGATCTTTCGGCGCTTGGCCTCAGGATCATCATCTCTTGCTTCGGGGGCTGTTCGCTTCAAGGCTTGCTTTGGTGCTGGTGGTGGAGGCATCTCCTTCTTCTTCTTTTCTGCTTCTGTAGGAGGGATGACTGCGGAGGCACTTGGAGTAATGGCTTTACTGGACGAAGTGGCTCCAACAGTCGATGAAGTGGCTCCTGCAAGATCAGAGATTAGTGCAAGAGTTGAAGCGGCCAGAGGTGAAGCGGGCGTTTGGAACTGGGCAAGAGCCTTCAGATCGAATTGCTTCTCCATGTCGCGAGCTAGAGCTTCATCTCGATGGATTTGCTCCTCTCTTTGTTCCTTGGTGAGCACAACAACAGGAGAGTGAGTAGCAATTGAAGAGCCAAGAATTTTCTCTTCATTTGGCCTGCGGGGTTCTTTAGCAAGTTCGGCAAGTTCTTCTTCAGTTAGCTTTTCTTTGCCCTTCTTTGCTCGCTTCGCCCTCGCTTCATCATCCATTTCCTCCTCTTCAATCTCCTTCTCCACTCCGCTACCTCCAGCTCCAACATTTCCTCCTTCCAACATTTTCTCTACGCCAATTCCACTACTTCCTATTCCTCCATCTCCACCTTGTAGCTCCAGAAGTTCAGCATTCTTCTGCACAATACCTTCCCCATTTTTGGCATCATCACTGCCGGGGGTTGGTGTGATCATTTTTCCAGTGACAGTCTTGCGAAGCTCCTCAAATTTATCAAACACGGCATGGAGCATCTTTTCAGTTCACATGCTCTTCGGACAGTACAATCTCCGCCGTTTTGATTGAGATCTCTTCCAGCAAGTACTCGCACTGCTTTTCTCGCTCCTTAACAGAGGCCATCAGCCTCTCAAGCGACTCCACATTCCTGAAGCGAGCGGCAAGCTCCGCTTCGATCTCAGCGCGAATTTCCTTGCGCTCCTCCTCAATCGTGAGATTTAGGAAGGCCTGAGAAGCTTCAAGCTCAGCCTTTGAAGTAGCTAAGGCGCTTTCTTGGCTGTTTAGTGCCACGCGAAGCTGGGCAGCTTCGATGATCTTGACAGCAAGTTCACTGGCCTTCGCCTTTGCTTCATCAACTTGAATTGCCAGCTCGGCTTGCTTCAGATCGGTAGCTCTAGCACTCTTCCTCCTGCTCTCGAGCTCTTTCAAGTTTATCTCATGCTCGAGCTTCAGATCCTTCATCTCCTGTTTGAGCTTATCAAGGGTTGTCTTGGTCCTTGTCAGCTCACTTCCCTTCATCACTAGATCTCCATCTCTCTTCTCTACCTCCTCCTTCAACTCCTTCACCTCCTTTTCTAGCTTCTTCTTTTCTTTGCCAACAGTTACCAACTTGGCATTGACCTCCCTCAAGTGACTCCTTTCGGCATCAAGCGAGTCCTTGAGTTCGGTGAGATTTTTCTTCTGGTCTTCCACCAGCTTCACTTGTACCTCCAACACCTTCTCCTTCTCCTCCACTAGCTTCGCCTTCTCCTCCAACTTACCCTCCAGCTCATCCTTTTTCCTGTCAAAATCTGCACGCAGATTATTGACTTCTTCCACCTTCTTCTCTAACTCCTCATCTTTCCTGGAGATCTCACTCTGCAGACTGGAGATCTCCGCTTCTTTCAGTTCCACCTCCTCCGCATGCTCCCTTATCAGTCGCCGCTCGTGGATGGACAGGACGTGCTCGGGAACTGAAGCGTCCGGATAGGCTTGCTTCACCTTCGCATCCAGCTTATCCCAGAAGCTGGTCCCAGTGAGAAAGGCATGGAAGCCATTCTCACCGATGAAGTCGAGCAGTTTTCCCTCCATCTGGATGAGGTCTTCCTCTGAGAAGGGGTTTTGGAGATTTGGAATTGAGGAATGATGGTTGTTTGGGCGGTATCGGCTGTTGCTGCCGATGAGGTAGGTGATTGGGATGATGAGGTTTGGGTTGTTTCTGAGATGTGAATGGGATCTGTGGCTGACTGGGTTTGGATAGGCTGGTACAGGGTTAATCATCAATAGGGTCGGTGCTGAGAAGTGGGATACGGGGGATTTGGAAAGAAGATGCAGACTCTTCTTCCTGTGGTGAGAGGGGTGTTTTCTGGGTATGTGGTTGGGCTGATGAAGAGGCTTGAGGTTCTGGTGGTTGGGTTGTTTGTGTTTGTGGTGGGGGAGTTGGACTTTGATGGGTGAAGGCTGGGTTTGGACAGCTTCGGCCTCCTCAAGCGGCTGCTCCTCAGCCTCGCTTGATTTGACCAACGAAGCGACTAGCTTCGTTTTCTTCTTCTTGCCTCGCTTCGGCACAGCACGCTTCCCGGGTGAAGCGGCTCGCTTTGCTTGGCTAGCTTCAGCTTGCCTTTCGGCAACTGGTATAGCAACGGGCACTTCAACCTCGAGAAGTCCCAAATCTATCGGAATTTTGGTTTTCCTCCACTTGTCATAGAACACCGTGAGCTTGATGTAGACGGAAACATCAGATTCCGGCCACACTTTGTCGGGATAGCGTTCCTCCAGTGCGACGGAGAGTCTGGAGAAAAACTTCAGCTTCCCCTTGCGGAGAATCTGATCGGTGCTTCCTTTCACGAACGCAAAGTCATCAGCAACTTCGTGAATCTGGTTGAGAAACCAACCATGCCAGTTGAATCTGGTTCCAGTAAGGCTGTCGACGATGGTGGTGGTGGCGAACAGTTTAGTTTCAGAGAGTGTGTCCAGGGTTCCGACGTAGCATGCGACGCACCTCGAAAAGAGCTCGCAGATATGGTTGAAAGGAGCTTTCAAATTTGAACGGATACTGGCCTCCTTGAAGTTTGGTTCTGCTCCGTCGATGGCGAATCGAGCATATTCGACTCCGGCTGAAAATCCCAACTCCAACAGGGAGTTTCCACCTTCCCTCGGCAAGTCGAATACACCGATGAGGTTGCTCAGGTCCACCTCCACCGGCTCTCCGGTCTGTGGATCGGTGAATGATGATGTATTTTGCTCTTTCCTCAGATTTAGAAGAAGCTCGGCCACCGCCTTGGCTAGAATCTTCTTCGGCATCGCCGTCACGAACTTCCATAGGCCGGCCGTGATCACGGCCCTACGGAAGAATCCATCTTCCTCGATGACGACTGGGTCGAGATGAAGCTCGACGTTGATGTGCTTGTCGACCTCTGTGAGAAACTCCTCCATTGTCTCGGTGTTCTGCTTCTTTCCCATAGTGAAATTTGAGAGAGATTTTGAACGGAGATTTAAAGATGAAAGACTGGGATTTAGACTGGTGAGTTTGCAGAAATTTCTGATCTTTGCACAAGAATGGTAAAGATTGAGAGTTGTGAAAGTTTTCTCAGTTCTGCACAGCATCTTTAAATAGAGTTAGGGCTCGGCTGACGTGGCAGGGGTAAGACATTAAAATCGGCGAAGATCCTGTAGGTAGGCGGCGGACGCACGGTGATGGATCTGATGTGTCCGGCGTCATCACAGTAAAAAGTGAACCGCCAACTTGCTCGGCGTCTCCACGTGGCCTGCTGTGATTCGTCACTTTACACGGCGTCGGATCCAACGGCTACAAATCGGGGACTGTTAGGATTCGATGGTTGGATCTTCTCCGTCCTTTCCCGATTCGAATTCAAAGTGCAGTGCACGCGCCCGTTATTTTCGGCAGTACGTGAACCTGCATTAAATGCAATGCAAAAGGTAAAATTGCTCTCGAGTGCAGACAGCTCATACTCGCTTCGTACCCGCTCGCTTCGAGTTGGGCCGCTAGGCCTGTGCTCGCTTTGAGAGGTACTCGCTTGAGTGACTGTTCCGCACTCGCTTGCGATGGCTCGCTTGGAGTGACGTAGCACTCGCTTGGCCATCTGAAGCGACTGGAATAAGAAACGAAATTTCTTTACTTAATTTAAAATGTTTCTGACTTACATACTTCGAGGATAAACAAGAATGTTTTCCTCTTTGTATTTGTGTCAGATTCATTTCATATTTTCCACATAGTAAGTGAAGGTTTCTAGCACGCTTCAGCTCACTTAGTGTACTTAAAATTGAACCACTTACCAGTCAATCTCACTTCGTAGGAGATTGATACCACTTATTGAAGACTTCATTTTGGATTTGATCAGCACAAACCACTTGTTAGTTACTTCATCTTCTTGGCATTTATCTTCATGGCATTCATCTTCCTCTACGAATTAGAGCGTCCTCCATCGAAGTGAATGGGGAAGAGAATGAATATGGTGCACAAGCTTACTACAACCCAGAGGGGAGCTTCACGTAAGTGTACACTAGAACGTTACCCATGCGATGCATGGAATTAACATTCAACTCTATGGTTTTAATTAACTTCTTGAATCTTAAGCTACTATTCAGTTTTTTTGAAGAGAAAAAATATCGAAATCTTTGGAAACAAATGTTGTTTGCATATTGCTAAATCTTTGATTTATCACCAAATATTTGATTTATGTACTGTATGAGTTACGTTTGAGAGGGCATAAGCAATTTATTATTATTATTATTATTATTATTATTATTATTATTATTATTATTATTATTATTATTATTATTATTATTATTATTATTATTATTATTATTTATTTTTTTATATTTTAAGCAATTTATGTTTTAATATGGAAGTGATTACTCTTCGGATTTTTCAGTGGGACTCATTTAGTTTGAAATGAGTATAAATGATTTATGTTTACCTAATATTAGGGAAATTATGTGGCTCATAACGCTATGTTTTTTTTTCAAATCTTCACCCAATCTTGAACAAATAAGGAAACACTCTACACGTAATTCATGACCAAGTCAACTGTTGTGTTAATAAAAAATCGCGGCAAAACTACTAAAAGCCACAGGGGAGAGAGAGAGAGAAAAAAGAGAACTAAAAGTTCTAAAAAGTGTACTAATCATTTTTTGTCCTGACCAAAATTTTCATCCATCTTCAAAATTGTAAACAATTTCCCAAAATCCATGAATATTGGCAAAATAAAATCTTGTTTCTTTCAATTGTATAATTATTTCGTATGTAAATTATTTTGAGAAATAACTCATGACGCAAATGTTACTTGATCAAGAGTACATCGTCGGGCCGCCAAAAGAGACACTTTGTTTAGGATGAAAATGGCTTTTTCTTTCAGCATTTCGTGAAGGAGTTTCAAATATAAGAGAGAAAAGTGTAGGGGATACGGAAAAACACACAGGAAAGATCGCCAACTGATCTGTTGCACATCCTTAATGTAATAGCGAGGACTCAGACACGCGGCAGGATTGTGGAATATTGTATGGAATTGAATCAAATCCGGAGGAGTATGAATGTTATACCTTAAATCCATCACGGATCCACAGCGAAGGTGATCAACATTTAATTAAACGAAGTTGAAATTCAAATCAATCTCCTCCTCCTGAATTTCACTTCGCCGCAGGCCCTTCTTCATGTATCATTTCACTTCACTTTCAAATCCATAAAATGTATGTCGATCGGATTTCCACTCATGGCCGCGATCCAAAGGGTTCCTGGAGTCTCTCTCCATGGCGTTTCCTAATTTCCGTTTGGTTTTTCATTGCCGCTACTTGGTGGTGTAAATTTCCTCTTATCCACTGTAATGACGATTCCTTGCCGCTGATAAGAGGATGGGAAATTTGGACAACGACGCTGCCATGATTTGTATCATCTTAATAAGGTAGGTGCTCCGCAGCCGTGCATAGATTCAATAAACTAAAGAACTCACTAGGAGAAAAACGCTCATACATAACTCAAATTTTGAGTTATCTATGCACCAGAAAAAGCGTTATAAAACTCAGTGTAATCTATAGTCACGCTCATACATTACGGTTTTTTAGCGTACTCTATGTGACTTATTCATAACGCTTTGAAAGTTCATAGATAACACTAATAAACCATAATATATTGCACTTTTACATTACGGCTTAAAACCGTTATCTATAAGTTTTTATGCGTTGTAATTTAGTATGATAGATTACGATTTTATACAGTTTATATTACGACTTCTTAGCGTAATCTTTTAATGGTTATACATAACGATTTGTAACCGTTACAAGTAGCCTATTTTACTATTATTTTTTGTAGATAACAAATTGTGCTTTTTTATATTTAATAACAGTACTATTTCATGTAACATGAAATTTAAACAAACTTTTATTTTATTCATCCAAAAACACGAAATAATAATCATCCAAATACAAGTTTCCACCATCCACAAAGTCTACCATATCCAATTTAATGAAAACATAATAAAAGAAAATAAAGTTATCTTCTTCACCTTTGAGATGACCTTAATCTCAAAACTTAAATTGCACTTCACTCACTCACTCACTCACCCGATCCCGATCATGATCCTGATCCGACAACAACAAATCCATATCACATGCTACAACCTGGTCCAACTTCTGCCATTGGAAAACATCAAGCTTTTGCCATTGGAATTCTTTTCTTCTGTTGAACACTACCTGAAAATATCATGGGAAAAAGGTTTAAGAAGCTTCAGTAATACATTCCAAATATAGACTTTTAGTAGCCAAACACTTAGCATTTATCTGATGAAAGGTTGAATTTATGCCAGAAATCTACCGAGATCTTTGCCAGAAATTAGCTAGTTCAAATGACTTAGTTGCAGTTCAAGTGCTTGTATAAATTATGAAGAAAAAGGATAATAACAAAATTGTCACCAATATAGTACCGAGTATAAGATTCTCCCTGTATCAGCAGTATTGTCCGTAAGAAGCTTCTGAACAACGTATGGATATGCAGCTTCAAAATCTTGAATGCTGGATCAGCAACAACAACTAAACCTATATAAAAAGAAAAGGGAATCCAATAATAGTTAAAGCAAAAGTAGGATTAGGAATGCAACGAGATATGCAGTTTGAAGACAAGTATGCAATTGTTAAATGGATGTATGTAAAATCAAAAGAAGCAGCAGAAACACCGACGAATTCGTGACAAACAATAGATGAAAACGTTGAACAAAATATGCAAATGCAAAGATTGCAGACTAGGTTATAATTTTATTAGCAGACCGCATAAACAATTCACATGAGTGAGTTCTAGGTTATACGAATAATTTATTAGCAGTGTTAGTATTCAGCCATCGAATTAAAAGATCGTTTATCATCCTCACCTGACTAAACTTGATATCAGGTATTCCATTTGTGAATTCCAACTTCCCCAATGCATCTTCCAGATCCTGGATCAACTCATGAGATCAGATAAAATCAAGATAGAGAAAGTCAATAAACACTCATAGAAGGATCGAACCAATGGAAATGATACTACCATGGTGAAGAGCCTTATGTTAGTTCCAGGTCTTATAACATCCATTTCTGTCAAATCGAGCACAAGAGATGCCCAATCACCATTTACAATGTGAACAACGGCACCAAGCACGGCAAACTGGTGCTTCTTCTACATACGACAAAGCAAACCAAAATCAAGAAACCTATTCCAAAGAAGAGAAGAAACACAGTTTAAGTCATCATATTATAACAGATCCATGTTTAAACATATATTTAAAATTGAAATTGTAATATAAGCATGTATGTCTAGATATTTATTTATGAATAGGTTAATACCCAAGTTTTCCAGACGGCGTGTAATATCAGTGATGCTTCCACACCTTTGTTAACCTAAAAGCAGGATAGCAATATCTATGAGCTATAAATGAAACAAAATATCTTTCAAACTGCAGAGAGATCTTTTTCATAAAGCCTAATGATGCTATGTATGAGAGCCTAACTATAGCCTGTAAAAATGAGCAAGACACACACTTACGATGAAGTAAATACTTGTAAATACACAGCTCTTTCAAACTATCCGATCGGATGTTCAAATTTTGACCTTCTTCCACAAAAGACAAGCTCAAGACTTCCAATTTCGGGCTACCACGCAATATTTGACTCACCAGATGCTCACTAACCCCAAAACATTTAGTAACAATTAAGCTCTTAAGTTGACTGTTACAAAACCTCAAGGATAACAGTTTAAGTGATGAACATGAGTACATACGGTGTGGCACAGAGTAAACACCTCGCGCACTGTCATAATAACCGAGAGGTACTAAAGGCAAAAGCAAGTCTACAGCTCACTATCACCATATATTCGCTTATGAAGACTACTACACGAAGAACTAACCCTAAATTTGTGAATCCTTACCCCATTCCAACGTATTAAAGCTCGATTGACGAAGCTCCGAAACCTATCTGGATCTCCTTTGTCAAATCGATAAGCGGCGTCGTCGAAATTGAGGCAAGGGCGGCAGTCCAGAGGTTCCTCCACCGCTTCGACAGAAATGTGGTCCGAACAACATCAATCATCGGAATAAACCTTTCTATCTAGAGAAACCTGTAAGTGAGAGAGAGGGGGAGTGTGAAATTACCGTGATGGAGCTAAGGCACGAAAATTCCGGCGACGGCGAGCTCCCCACGACGGCGCTGAGGCAAAGAGAACCCCGCTCTCTTCAATTTTGTCTCAATCGATTTCTTCAATTTTCTCCACCGCGGCGGACTAGGGTTTGAGGCCCTCGCAAGCCTTCCTAAACCGATCGCGCGCCTCGCTCTCTGTCAAGCTAATTGCTCCGACGAGCGTCACGTGCGGCTCGAACTCCGGACCGCCGAACTCCGATCTGAGGCCGCTCATCAGCTTCTTCAGTCGCGGTGCGGAACCCTAAATCCTCAATTAAGGATATAAATTGAGGGAGAGAGAGAGAGGGAGAGTGGAATTACGGGAGCTAGGGCACGAAAACGGCGACGGCGAGCTCCCTCTCGACGGAGACGAGGCAGAGAGAACCCAAAACTCTCTTCTTCTTCTTCTTCTTTCTCGAGCGTCTCCTTTCCGCCTAAATTTTTTTAAGTGTCATATAGATAACACATATTTAATTACGGTTTTTCTTATCGTAATTAAAATTAAAAGTGTTACTTCATACATTACGTTTCTTTAAAATACGTTAAGAAAAATAATAGAATATATTACAGTTTATAAGTGACCGTTATCTTTGGTAAAAGCAGCACGCACATAGATTACGGTTTCGTAAAAAAGCGCTCATACATTACGGTTTTTAGTAAAAACCGTAATGTATGAACCGTTACATTTGACAAAATTTCTTGTAGTGACTCCCTATGAAAAATTGCGTCCCTTCACATATAAAAGCAAAACAAATTAGGAAAAATATAGAAGTTTAAATACTAAAATAACCTCAGAAATAGATGTGAAAATACAAAAGTAAATTTGAAATTCAATATGAGAAATATCACGATACAATAAATTTCTTACAAAAATAGATTTAATACCTTCAACACAGTTACAATTCCCACAATAATATTGGCTGTGGCCTTTTTATACACTTCAATTCTTACATGCACGAATCATCTGATTTAAAAACGGATAATTTATGCCAAGTAGAGAGGGGAAATATGCATTTTGAAACAAAAGATGTATATATATAGAGAGAAATGTGTCTTTCTGAAGATACACGTATATTCATATAACTTGTTAAACAATTATACGTATGGAGCAGATCAAGAGGTTTTATTTGTTCAATGTACGGAGTACGTGTGTGTGGATGAAATTTAGAGGTTTCTTTTTATTAAATTTATTTTTTTATTTTCATTTTATTGAATAACCGACCGTAAATGTGAGACCTAATAAATCTAAAAATTCATTTGTTTATTTTAATATTTGTTTAATAACCGACATTAAATGTGAGCATTAAATAAATCTACATTAGCATCTCATTTAGTAATATTTTTTTAGCCAACTATGTCCTTCGTTTTTGAATCACTATTAATTAGGGGCACACTCCTGTGAGGTCGGCCTCACCGTGAGGCCAGATTAAGATTGACACTATTGTTTATAAAGATTGACACTTTGAAACATTGACACTTTTGTTTACAAAGATTGACACTTTTGAAACATTGGCATTTTTATTCATAATAATTGGCACTTTTACGAAAAATACGTTAATAATGAATATTAATTTCATGTTATGGAAATAAATAATATGTATATATCTATATATATATAATAATAATAATATAAACCATAATATCAAAATATTATAATAACAAGTCGATAAAAAAAAATATAAAATTTTCGATATCAAATAGATTGGCACTTTCATTCAGAACAATTGACACTTTTATTCATTAAGATTGGCACTTTTGCTGGAGAATTATATATCCTAAGTTTCAATTTATAATCCATATTCAACATTATAAAATTGAAGTTAAATACTAAACAATAATTATAAAACCCTAAATTGATATATGAACCCTATAAAGTAATTTTAAAATTACTACATACATACAAATTACGTATAAATTTTTATTTATAAGATTGACACTTTTGTTCATAAAGATTAGCACTTTTATTAACAAAGATTGGCACTTTACTTAAACGGGTCGGGTCAACACGGACCGGGTCGGGTTGACCCGACCCGAAATTGAGTCAACCGGGTCGGGTTGACCACAGTTGGGCCGGACCGGGCAGGTCAAGTGGATCCGGCCGCATGGTGCGGCCGGCCACATACAAGTCTTTGTCATTAAGTTATGTATAAATTTTAATAATTATGAAGTTATGTTTCCCTATGCATTATAAATTTACAATGAAATATAGTTAATAAATTTATAAATGATTGCGTTTTGTCTATAAAATTTAAAATTTAGGGTGCAGCAGCATATATAATCACGTAACGTTGAAATAAAATAATAAAGATATTTAATAAGATTTATTTATTTTTTTTAAATTAATTGCAGCAGTTCTTGACTTCGTTATCTAAATAATAGAGTATATAGATTTAAATATTGCCAAATATAGTGATTTGATATTTATTCAACATTTAATTTTTCTGGAGCTTTATTTAAAATATTTATAAATATGAGTGCTCATTGCCTATATAATTAAAAATTGTGGTATCAAATACGTAACTCAAAAATGACTACTAAAGAGATTTAATTTTTTTAATAATTATTTAAAATTATTTGAGCACGTATGACCTATATCTCAAAAATAGAGCAGATGAGATTTAAAATATAATACTGCGAAATAAAATTATGCGCAGCATATTGATTATGTAGATCTATTTCTAAAAATAAGGGGAAAAGGAGGGAAAAAAAAGGTGAATTACTATAATACCCTTAAAAATAGAAGTGAAATTACTAAAATAACCCTTGTTTTTTGTTTTTATATAGTATATAGATATTCACGATGAATGGGGGATGAGTACAAGTCCTTATCTCAGAGCAAAAATGGACAGGATGACAATGAGAATGCTCTGACAAGACAATCTCGTATTTTACGCAGAAGCATGTCACCAGCCCTGCAACCTTTTGAAGAAAAAGGTAAACCCTTCAAGCTTCCTCCTACAAGCTACAGAATGAAGTTGCAATCGACTCGCTTTGACCCAGAATAGGGTTAATTGAAGCGATGCAAATTCAAAGTGGGGGAGGAATGGATAGATATCCGGCAGCTCAACTCAATGAATAGTGAGTAAGAGATGGACATTTATCCACGATGAAGGAGATGAGAAGACTTGCTCCTCTTCGGCGGAAAGATGGGAAGAGGACACAAGGTCTAGGTGTCAGCCCTGCCTAAGCTTTCACCATTTTTACGTGGGAAGGCCCGATACAAGACCCCACAACCGTTACTAGAAATGGCACTTGCGAGTGTTTATACCCACTCGCTAGGAATCTTAGGCTAGGTAGCAGCTTTCCTTGCTCGCTTTGGAAGTAGCTTGCTCCGAGAGCAAACAATAGTTCCCCCTTAACCAATGGCTTAACAATTCCTGTAAGCGGGTAGGGAACGTCTTCCAACACTCCACCTTTCTCCACCTTATTTCTCCTTCTTCAAGCGAGTGGAATTTTGAAGTGACTCGCTTGAGTTGGTGAAGATCCGAAGCGAGTGACGCTTAGAAGAACAAGCGACCACTCCTTCGTGCATCCTGGATCTAGCACTCTTCACCAGGGTCTAGCAACCCTAATTCCAAGCATAGCTGATTGAAACGAGACTCAGCTAGAGGCTTGGTGAGAATATCTGCTCGCTAGAGATCGGTATGAATTTTCTCGAGCTTGATATCCTTTTTCTCGACATGATCACGAATGAAGTGATGTCGGATTTCCACGTGCTTGCATCTGGTGTGAAGCACTGGATTTTGCGAGATGCAGATCGCACTGTTGTTGTCGCAGAATATTGGAATTTCATTCGCTTCAACATTGTAGTCCTTCAACTGCTGACGAAGCCATAGAATTTGAGAACAGCAGCTTCCGGCGGCCATATATTCGGCTTCAGTCGTTGAAGTAGCTACACTCGTCTGCTTCTTCGAAAACCATGATGTTGGTCCCGGTTTGTTATAGGAAATACGTAGAGGGGGGGGGGGGGGGGTGAATACGTATTTTGAAGTTTTTCAACTTCAAATTCCTTAACTCAGAGTATGAAGTAAAGTGCTCGTAGAAATACTAAGACCTAGCCGAGTGCTAGATCTAAAGCAATCAAGATTCTCTTGACCTAAGCTTCAAGCTTGATCAAGAGTGAGACTTTACTCTTAGTGCGGAATTTGGTGAGCTAATGTTTTTCCTAAGTAATTAAAAAATTTCAGATTATGTTTGTTTAGATGCAGTATGCAATGTATAATCAAACAAGTAAAGATTTTAGGGTTAGAGAGATACGACACAGAGATTTATAGTGGTTCGGGGATAACGCTCCTACGTCCACTTGTTGCCCTCGGCAACATTTCTCTTCACTCAAGAACTTGAAGATTACGGGCTCTTCAAAAGCCTAGTCCAGATCGGGCTTCACTCGCCTGGATCCGACGACAGACGTAGTGATTGCGGGTTCACTACACAAACCTAAACTGGACTGGAAGCTTCACTTGCTTCATTCCGAACGACAGACAGGGAGATTGTGGGCTCTCCTTACAGCCTAGCTTCGATCGAGCTTCACACAAACGATGTAAGTGCAAGCTTGGATCTAGACTCTATGATCGAGGCTTCTTCAATCGATGAAAGAAGGGCCTTGGATCGAAACAACCTAACGACGACGAACTCAAAAACCTAACAACAGATTCAGGGGTTTTTTTTTTGGTTTACGACGACAAACTATGAAGAGCTCTTTACAGTAAGTGCAAAGATGGCTAGATCTCTTCTTCTAAGCTTGGATATGGAATGGGCTTAGACTCTAAGTGTGAAGGTTGTGAAGACGAGTTCCGATGAACTGGAAACTCGGAGAACACTTGGAAACAAAGACTCGAAGATTGCTAGAAAGTTGGGAGTGTTTGTTTGCAGTAGGCTCGAATGCTCAGGAAGTGTTCTACTTCTCTCCGTCTTCATCCTTCACTATTTATAGGCGGAGGGATGCCGAGATCCGTTGCTTGGTTGGTGGCTTTGTCCCTCCTCCTCTCGACAGTACTTGCACAGGCTGGCTGCTTTTCAGACGCCCAGTTTTGGATTTTTGCCAGAAATAGCTAAGATCCAATTTCAACAGTAACTGGAGCGACCCAGTACTGTTGCGGCGCCCTGTCGGCCTGGCAGTCAACTCCGCTGCTCCTCTCCGCATTCGACACGTGGAGATCTCGTAATAAATGCGGAGATCTCCAGTTGACTGGAGTTCAAATTCGGAGCTGGAATTGTGCTGTCGATTTCTGGTAGGTAGTGGCTCGCTTCGCTTTGAAGTTGTAGCGTCCGCTTAGATTTGAGTCACTTCGTAGTCATTCTGTAGTGAGTCGTTTTGGGAAGTAAAGTTCTCTAGTGACCACTTTGGAAATATTGACCAGAGTTGACTTGCTTTTACTTTACACTGTAGCGCTCGCTTCGCTTCGCTTCAGCAGACTCACTTTGAATCTACTGTAGCGCTCGCTTCGCTACGCTGTTCTTCGGCACGCTTCACTTCGGCTTGCTAGACTTGCTTCGCTTAGGAGAACACACTCAAGTGAGTGGTCTTCACTTGATCATTTGAAGTCTATATTCTTAAGCAAAATAAAGAGCCATCCTAACAGAGTAGGCTTAGAAAAATTCTAACCTATTATCTACATCAAAATGGGTCGCTTGGGAACAGAACGCTTTGGGGTTTTGGGATCAAATCAAAACAATGAAGTGTCCCTTATAGGTTCCCCCTTAACATGTTGTTCTTAACAATTCCCAACAATTTCCCACTTTTTGATGATGCCAAAACCCAAAGACTTAAGATTATTGAAATCTAGTCTATCTAACCGTGGAAGGAACTTCAAGCGACTGCTTCCTTTGCAGCTTCGTTTGTATTTTTCTCTTAAGTTCCTTTCCCCTTTTTTTCGGCTAAATTGTTTGAGTTTGTAGCAAGAAGTAAAGTCATTCACAAAGCGAGTAAATGACACATTTTTACAAAAATTGAAATTGGAATATATGAACATCAGTTCACAAAATATCAAGGGACTTGAAACTCAAAGGTTTCCTGCAGTCCTTTCCTTATCTTCCTCCTTCTCCTTTCTCTCCTCTTCCTTCTTCTTGTCAGCAACATCATCATAGGCAGATAGGACTCTTGACTCCATAGTACCCACAGTATGGATACTTGGTCTTCTCCATGCACTTTCCAGTCTGAAGGCTTCACTCACCTCCTCATCTATGACTCCTCTGTCTGGAATGTCTGTGCCTGGATGATAAGGCATGGGGAAGTCCTTCAGTGCTGGTATTTTGATGACCAAGGGCTTGGGCTCTGCAAGTTCAGCTGTGGTGAAGATCTTCCGTCGCATCTTCTCATCGTACGTGCAGAGAAAGTTACTGAGGGCACTTATCCGAGAGCAACGATCCTGTAGTGGCACTACCTCCCAATAATAGTAAGCTTTGATGAACAAATCCTTGTAGTATAGCCACTGATCGCGCAGATCTCTCGGGATGAAGTCCTCTATTTCCCTGGCGTCCGGATGCTCGTTCCTCCACTTGGCCAACTCTTCTTCCGACCTGCTAGATAACTCAGTCATGATCGCATTGAACTTCTTTCCCGACTCGCCGCTCCAGATAGGAAGCTTCTCGTTGAGTCGCTTGCGAATGTAATTCTGTTCCTCCTTGCGGGAGTAGCGACCAGAGTCAATCATCTCTTTAGCAGTCACATGGCATGTATTGATCATAGCTTGAGCTTGGCATGCTTTGGACTCCTCCGGCATGAACGGAACAAAGGCACTTCGAACTAAGGCGAACTGGATGAGTCTCACTTCATTGTAGTGTTCCTCAATCCGGCCGTCAATGACTTGAAGTCGCTTTGCCTTTATTCTCCTCTCCTTCTCCGCTTCATCCTTTCCTTCTTCTCCTCTCTTCCTCCTTCTCTCCTCTTTCTCTGCCCTTGAAGCAACTGCCTGCTTGACCTTTTGGCGCTTGGCCGCGGGGTCATCTCCTTTCCTTTCTGGAGCAGTTCGCTTCACTGTTTGCTTCGGTGGTGGGGGAGGCGGCATATCCTTCTTTGTGGTTGTACTCGGAGGGACAACTGCAGATGAGTAACTCCTGCAGTTGCTGAAGTGAGTGCGGCAGTTGAAGCGGGCGCGGCGGCTGAAGCGGGTGCTTTGGAACCTGAAGCACCTGCAAGTGTTAGCCTTTTTAAATCAAACTGGCGCTCCAACTCCCGAGCCATGGCCGCGTCCACCTCTATTTGCTTCCGCCTTTCCTCCTTGGCTAGCACCGTAACTGGAGGATGTCGTGCGATTGAGGCGCCAAGAACTTTCTCTTCGTTTGGCCTGCGGGGCTCTTCAGGCTTTTTCATTAGCTCCTCCTCTGTGAGCTTTACTTTGCCCTTCTTCGCACGTAAGGCCCTCTCTTCATCATCTAACTCCTCCTCTGCACCTTCAGCACCACTCCTTCCTCCTTCGATCAACTCCATTTCAACTCTACTTCCTCCGACACCTCCAACTCCTCCTACCTTCACCTGTCCTTCCCCCTTTTTGGCATCATCACTGCCGGGGGTTGGGGTGATTGTTTTTCCAGAAAGGGATTGGCTAAGCTCCTCGAATTTGTTGAATAGGGCATGAAGCATTTTTTCAGCCCGTGTAGCGAAGACATGCTCTTCAGATAGTACATGTTCTGCTGTTTTTGCACTGATTTCTTCGAGCAAGTACTCGCACTGCTTCTCCCTTTCAACAACAGAAACCATTAACCTCTCCAATGGCTCCACTTTTCTGAAGCGAGCGTCCAGCTCCGCTTCAATCTCATCCTTCATCCTCTTCCTTTCCTCCTGCAGATTGAAGTACCAGAAATTCTGGGCCGCTTCATGTTCTGCCTTCATCGTTTCAAGCGACCTCTCTCTCTGATTCAAAGATTGGTGAAATTCAACTCCTGCAGCAACCTTCTCAGTGTAAGCTTCTCCCAGTTCTCTGACTTTCTGCAGTAGGATAGATAGTTCAGCACTCTGCAGATCAAGAGCCTGCGCACTCCTCCTTCGACTCTCCAGTTCTTTCTTGTTTATCTCACTCTCTTGTTTGAGTTCCTTCATCTCATTTCTGAGAGTGTCGAGAGTTTTCTTGGTGCTGAGTAGCTCACTCCCCTTCCTTATCAACTCTTCATCCCTCTTCTCAACTGCCTCCTTCAGTTTCTTCACCTCTTTCTCCAAATTCTTCTTCTCTTTGCCAATTGAGACAAGCTTGGCATTAACCTCCTTAAAGCGGCTCCTTTCCGGGTCAAGCGAGCCCTTGAGTTCGGTGATGGTTTTTGACTGGTCTCCCACCAGCTTCACTTGCGCCTCCAGCGCCTTTTCCTTTACCTCCAGTAACCTTCCCTTCTCCTCCACCTTCGCCTCCAGTTCTCCCTTCTTCCTGTCAAAGTCTTCACGAAGACTCTTGACCTCCAGCACCCTCCGGTTCACCTCTTCCTCCTTCTTGGAGATCTCGCTTTGGAGATTTGAGATCTCCACCTCCTTCGCCTCCATCTCCTCTGAATGAGCATTGATCAACCGCTGCTCACGAGGGGTTGGCTCTCGCTTGGGAATCACAGCATCTGGGTATTCTTGTTTGGCGTCCAGCTTGTCCCAGAAGCTGGTCCCATCAAGAAAGTTGTGGAAGCCGTCTACGCCAATGAAATTGAGCAGCTTGGCCTCCAGCTGAATCAACTCTTCTTTCTTGAAGGCCTGCATGAGGTTATAGACCTTGTAGTATTCCGTTCCGCGGTACGTAATGTACGTCAGGAAGTCGACGGTCTGAGTGTAGAACACGTCGGTCCACGGAACGTTGGAGTAGCGAAGAGCAATGGTCTTTGCAGCTTGCTCTCGATCCTTGAGGTAGCGGCCGATCGCCTGCATTTCTGCAGAGACGGTGGGAGGGATGAATTGTGGGATGATGGTGAGTTCACCGGTAGTATGGGCGGTATCGGCTGTAGCTGCCGATGTCGAAGGGGATGGGGAAGATGATGTGACTTCGGGGGTTTCAGAGATTTGAATGGCTTCAGTGGGTGGTGGTTGTGTTTGCTGGGTTTGGAAGGGCTGGAAAGTGGTGTAGGCTTCGACTGGATCAATATGGAGTAGAGGGATTTCGGGTATCTGGAAAGAAGAACCAGTTTCTTCTTCATGTGGGGATAGGGGTGATTTTTGGGATTGATGTTGGGCAGTGGAAGATGTTTGGGTTTCAGGTAGTGGCTGGGTTTGGGTTTGAAGTGTTTGTATTTGGACTTGGGGTTGGGGAGATTGGATTTTGATTGGTGAGGATTGGGGTTGAGTCACTTCAACGTCCTCAAGCGGCTTCTCCACCGCCTCGCTTTCTTGAACGAGTGAAATGACTCGTTTCATTTTCTTCTTGCCTAGCTTGGGCGCAGCTCGCTTCCCGGGTGAAGCGGCTCGCTTTGCTTGGCTCACTTCAGCTTGCCTTTCGGCAACTGGTATAGCAGCAGGCACTTCTACATCTAGAAGTCCCAAATCAATCGGAATCTTGGTCTTCCTCCACTTGTCATAGAAAACCGATTGTTTGTTGTAGACAGCCACGTCGGAATCCGGCCATACCTTGTCGGGGTAGCGCTCCTCCAGTGCAACTGAGAGCCTGGAGAAAAACTTTAGTTTCCCCTTGCGGAGAATCTGATCTGCGCTTCCTTTCACGAACGCGAAGTCGTCTGCAGCTTCGTGAAGTTGGTTGAGAAACCAACCATGCCAATTGAATCTGGTTCCGGTGAGGCTGTCGACAATGATGGTGGTGGCGAACAGCTTCGTTTCAGACAGCGTGTCCAAAGTTCCGACATAGCACGCGACGCTCTTCGAGAAGAGCTCGTAAATATGGTTGAAAGGGGCCTTCAAGTTTGAACGGATACTGGCCTCTTTGAAATTTGGTTCCGCTCCGGCGATGGCAAATCCACCGTACTCTACTCCGGCCGAAAATCCCAACTCCAACAGGGAGTTTCCACCTTCCTTCGGCAAGTTGAATACGCCGATGAGCTCACTCAAATCCACCTCCACCGGCTTTCTGGTCTGTGGATCTGTGAATGAAGATGTGTTCTGCTCCTTTCTCAGATTCAGAAGAAGCTCTCCCACGGCTTTGGCCAATACCTTCTTTGGCACCGTCGTCACGAATTTCCATAGGCCGGCCGTGTTCACAGCCCTACGAAGAAATCCATTCTCTTCTACGACGACAGGGTCGAGATGAGGCTCGACGTTGATGTGTTTGTCAACTTCGGTGAGGAACTCCTCCATCGTCTCAGTCTTCTGCTTCTTTCCCATGGTATAGAATTTGAGAGATTTAATTAGAGTTTTAACGTTGAAAAAGGTTGAGACTCGTGAGTTGCAGAATTTGCAAATCTAAACACGAGAATGGCAAATTTTGAAGGCTGTGAAAGGTTCTGCAGTTCAGCGACGTCTCATATATATAGAATTAGGTCTCGGCTGACGTGGCAGGGGCAAGACAGTAATATCGGCGAAGATCCTGTAGGTAGGCGGCGGACGTGCGGTGATGGATCTGATGTGTCCGGCGTCATCACAGTAAAAGTGAACCGCCAACTTGCACGTCGTCTCCACGTGGCCTGCTGTGATTGGTTTGGCTTATACGGCGTCAATCCAGCGGCTACAGATTGGGGACTGTTAGGATTCAACGGCTGGATCTTCTCCGTCTTTTCCCGCTTCGAATTCAAAGTGTGAACCACGCGCCCGTTATTTTCGCCAGTACGTGAACCTGCATTAAATGCACGGTAGAAAGTAAAATTGCACTCGAGTGCAGACAGCTCATACTCGCTTCGTACCCGCTCGCTTCGAGTTGGGCCGCTAGGCCTTCGCTCACTTGAGAGGTATTCGCTTGAGTGACTGTTCCGCACTCGCTTGCCATGACTCGCTTTGAGTGACGTAGCACTCGCTTGGCCATCTGAAGCGACTGGAATATGAAATGGAACTTCTTTGCATAATTTAAAATGTTTCTGACTTACATACTTTGAGGATAAACAAGAGTGTTTTCCTCTTTGTATTTGTGTCAGATTCATTTCATATTTTCCACATAGTGAGTGAAGGTTTCTAGCACGCTTCAGCTCATTTAGTGTACTTAAAATTGAAACACTTACCAGTCAATCTCACTTCGTAGGAGATTGATACCACTTATTGAAGACTCTATTTTGAGGATTTAGATAGCACTTGATGAATCCAATTGTTGATATTGCTTTGAAGCTTGTTGATACCACCTGTAGAGTACTTCATCTTCTTGGCATTCATCTTCCTCTACGAATTAGAGAGTCCTCCATCGAAGTGAATGGGGGAGAGAATGAATATAGTACACAAGCTTACTACCCAGAGGGGAGCTTCACGTAAGTGTACATATTCACGACGAATGGGGGATGAGTACAAGTCCTTATCTCAGAGCAGAAATGGACAGGATGGCAATGAGAATGCTCTGACAAGACAATCTCGTATTTTACGCAGAAGCATGTCACCAGCCCTGCAACCTTTTGTATAAAAAGGTAAACCTTCTAGCTTCCTCCTACAAGCTACAGAATGAACTTGCAGTCGACTCGCTTTGACCCAAGCTCGGGCAAATTGAAGCGATGCAAAATTCAAAGTGGGGGAGGAATGGATAGACATCCGGCAGCTCAACTCAATGAAGAGTGAGTAAAGAATGGACATTTATCCACGATGAAAGAGATGAGAAGACTTGCTCCTCTTCGGCGGAAAGATGGGAAGAGGACACAAGGTCTAGGTGCCAGCCCTGCCTAAACTTTCACCATTTTTACGTGGGAAGGCCCGATACAAGACCCCACAACCGTTACTAGAAACGGCACTTGCTAGTGTTTATACCCACTCGCGAGGAATCCTAGGCTAGGTAGCAGCTTTCCTTGCTCGCTTTGGAAGTAGCTTGCTCCGAGAGCAAACAATAGTTCCCCCTTAACCAATGGCTTAACAATTCCTGTAAGCGGGTAGGGAACGTCTTCCAACACTCCACCTTACTCCACCTTATTTCTCCTTCTTCAAGCGAGTGGAATTTTGAAGTGGCTCGCTTGAGTTGGTGAAGATTCGAAGCGAGTGATACTACGAAAAACTAGCGACCACTCCTTCGTGCATCCTGAATCTAGCACTCTTCACCAGGGTCTAGCAACCCTAATTCCATGCATAGCTGATTGAAACGGGACTCAGCTAGAGGCTTGGTGAGGATATCTACTCGCTGGAGATCAGTATGGATTTTCTCGAGCTTGATATCCTTCTTCTCGACATGATCACGAATGAAGTGATGTCGGATTTTCACGTGCTTGCATCTGGTGTGAAGCACTGGATTTTGAGAGATGCAGATCGCACTGTTGTTGTCGCAGAATATAGGAATTTCATTTGCTTCAACATTGTAGTCCTTCAACTGCTGACGAAGCCATAGTATTTGAGAACAGAAGCTTCCAGCGGCCATATATTCGGCTTCAGTCGTTGAAGTAGCTACACTCGTCTGCTTCTTTGAAAACCATGAGATCAGCTTGCTTCCCAAGAATTGACAAGTGCCCGAAGTTGATTTCCGATCAATTCGGCACCCTCCATAGTCAGCATCTGAATATCCAGTAAGCTCCAAATTATCCTCCGTTGGATACCACAGCCCCATATTGACAGTGCCCTTCAAATATCGAAGAATTCTCTTGGCAGCTTCAAGATGGCTGTGCTGGGGATTGCTTTGGAAGCGAGCACAAACTCCAACTGCAAAAGCTATATCCGGCCTACTTGCAGTGAGATATAGAAGGGATCCGATCAAGGCTCGGTAGTCTGTAGCATCCACAGACTTCCCATCTATGTCTGGCTCCATTTTCCAGTTTGTGTTCATTGGAATCTTCACAGCTTTGGCATGCTGAACACCGAACTTGGCAAGCATATCTCTTGTATACTTAGCTTGATTGATGAAGATGCCATCATCCTGCTGCTTCACTTGAAGACCTAGAAAGCAGCTCATCAAGCCAATCATTGACATCTCATATTAGGTCTTAATGAGTTCTCCAAACTTCTCGCTAAGCGACTGGTTTGGTGACCCAAATATGATGTCGTCCACGTAGATCTAAACCCATAGCATATCATCTCCATGATTGATGGTGAATAGGGTTCGATCTATCTTTCCTTTGTGGAAATTATCCACTAGGAATTGAGAGAGGGTATCATACCAAGCTCTGGGAGCTTGCTTCAATCCATATAGGGCTTTCTTCAATCGATACACCTTATCTCCTTGCTCGAAACCCGGTGGCTGCTCCACATAGACTTCTTCCTTCAATTCACCGTTGAGGAACGCGCTCTTCACATCCATCTGATATACTTTGAATTTCTTGGCCGCTGCATAGGCTAGAAATAGTCTGATCGCTTCAAGTCGTGCCACTGGAGCGAAGGTCTCATCAAAATCGATTCCTTCCTCTTGGCAGTAGCCCTTAGCGACGAGACACGCCTTGTTCCTCACAACGTTGTGGTCCTCGTCCGTCTTGTTCTTGAACACCCACTTGGTGCCAATCACATGCTGAAATTTGGGACGATCCACGAGGTACCATACGTCGTTTCTGGTGAACTGATTCAGCTCTTCTTGCATGGCGATCACCCAATTTGAATCGGCTAGGGCTTCCTCTACGCATGACGGCTCAATATTTGAGAGAACGCAACTGAACATGGCACTTTCTCCAAACACTTGACTTCTGGTCACTACACCCTTGGATGGATCTCCAATGATTTGGCTTGGTGAGTGATTCTTGAGCCATGCATGCTTGGATCCGCCAGCTTCATCTTCATCTTCTTCTTGGTCGCTCGCTTCACCTTCTGTAGCGACTGGATTGGATGCTTGGCCTGCACTCGCTTCAGGAATCTTGGGGGCAGCTTCATCTTTTCCTTGGACATTCTGCTCGCTTGAGCCCTTGACTTCCTCATCATCCTCAAGCATGTCCCAAGTTAATGAATTGATGGGTTCCTCGCTTGTCTTTCCTTCCTTAGATTGAACTTGTTCCTGTGGAAGACTCAAAGAAGACTCATCAAATACGACATGGGGTGATTCCTCCACGATTAAGGTTTTACAGTTGAACACCCTATAAGCTTTGCTTGATGTAGAGTATCCTAAGAATATTCCTTCATCAGCTTTGCTTTCAAAGGCTTTCAACTGCGACTTCCCATTGTCATGGATGAAGACCCTACAACCAAAGATATGGAAATAAGATATGTTCGGAATTCTCCCTGTCCATATTTCATATGGTGTTTTGTCGTGCCGTTTGCAGAGAAGCGTTCGATTCTGAGTGTAGCATGTTGTATTGGCAGCTTCAGCCCAATACTTCATTGGAAGCTTCGAGTCTGCAATCATGGTTCGAACGGCTTCTTTGATGATTCGATTCCTTCTTTCAGCAACTCCATTCTGCTGAGGTGTGCGTGCTGAGGATGTCTGATGTGCTATGCCATGCTCCGTGCAGTAAGCTTCAATGGTAGAGTTCAAGAACTCTGTGCCTTTGTCGGAGCGGATGGTTACAATCACTTGATTCTTCTCCACAGCCAATCGCTTGAGCAGTTGTGGTAGCTTGGTCAGTGTCTCCTTCTTGCTGAAGAGAAATACAACCCAAGTGTAGCGAGAGAAGTCGTCGACTACAACTAGAGTGTACTTCCTTCCATTTACACTAACTGGAGTGACTGGACCAAACAAATCCATATGAAGCAGCTCGAGCACTCGCTTTGATGAAGCTTCTTCGAGACTGGCGAAGTGCTTCTTCGTCTGCTTCCCTCGTTGGCATGGTGAGCATGGATGGTCTTTGATGAAGACTTCATTTGGTATGCCTTGCACCAAACCCTTTCGAGCTAAGCGGTTTATGGCATTGAAGTTGAGATGGTTCAAGCGTCTGTGCCATAGCCATCCTATTTCTGTAGCACTCCTTGCAACTAAGCACGTCTCCTCTTTGCAGCTGTCCCATTGTGCTATATAGACGTTCCTTTGTCTGACTCCAGTGAGCACAATCTGGGACGTGAGTTTGTTCTTCACAATGCACTTATTGGAAATAAATTCCACCTTTTATCCCTTGTCACAGAATTGTGAAATGGATTGCAAGTTGTGCTTGAGTCCTTCCACGTAGGAGACTTCTTCAATCGTGAGCTTTCCGACTTTCAGTGCGTCGTACCCTTTGGTGCTTCCTCGAGAGTTATCACCAAAAGTGACGTGTGGACCCTTCTTCTCTATGTAGTCATGAAGTAGAGCTCTCATGCCGGTCATGTGTCTCGAACATCCACTGTCCAAGTACCAGATTTGTTGACCCTCACTTGGCATGGGATCCACGGCGCTCACCTGCAATTAGACAGATTTTGGTACCCAAATCAGTTTGGGTCCTTGCAGGTTAGTTCCCTTAGGTACCCATACTTGCTTCACTCTCTTTTGAGAGGTAGCTTGTGTCTTGGGTTTCTCGACCTTTGAAAACTGTGACTTCTGCCTTAAAGCAGCTTCACACGTGCAGCAGTGTATGCAAGAGGGGTAGCGGCTCGCTTGAGGCTTACCTATGCTCTTACCTGTTTGCTTGTATCCTGAAGCGGCTCGCTTCGGATTAGCTACAGGCTTAGAGACTGACGTAGGGTTTACAGTCTTTCGAAGCGGCTCGCTAGGTTTTGTCGAAGCGGTCCAACTAGGGTTTTGACCCCGACTCGCTTGAGTAACCTTGGGAGTTCGAAGCGGCCTCTTTGGTGCTTCGAATTCTTCCCCCTCAACGTTAGTCCGGTTGGACCATCTCCAGTCCAGATAACGTGACACATAGACATTACTCCTTTTCTTAAAAGGGAGATCCTTTGTCTCTGGTGTCTTGGCCTGAGACTTAGAAGCTACAACTGGTTTCCCTCTACCTTTGGATTTGTATGTTTTAGCATTGTAAGTGCAAGGGACAGCTGGTCTTTGCTTGCCCATAGTTTCTGCCCTTGAAGATATAGACATCTTCATTGGCTTCTTCTTAGGGTTCTCAGCCATTTGGCCTTTATCCTTGTTGGTGGTCGCTTTGGATGCAGTGGACATTTCCAAAGTGACTGATGGTTCATGTGAGAAGCACCAACAAAGACAGTCGGCTTGGAAGGTCCACCCTCATATCCGAGTCCACCCTTTCTACCAAAAGGTAGAAGTGAGCTCTCTAGTGCCTGCCTAGCATATGAAGCTTTGTTCAAGTTGGCAACTAGAGCGGACTGGGTTTCATACCTTCCTTCCAAGCTTTGATGTCTCGCGAAGAGATCCTCGAACTTACTAGTCATAGCCCTTAAGTTAAGTTTGACTTGGTCAAGCTCAGTGGCTAGCTTTCGGTTCTCCTTCTCGCTTTGAGACAAAGCTTGTTTCAACACTTCGTGGTCGCTTGACAATTTAATGTGCTTGTCTAGCAACTCACTCCATGTCGAGGAATTTGCTTCCTCTTGGTGTGTGTGCGGGTGTAATTGAACTAGGTGAGGGATAGATGAATACCTCTCCTGTTTCCTCGTCGGTGAGCGCCATGAGTCCAAGATCCTCTCCCTCACTGGAGTTGGGATCTGTGAATGCATCCGAGTCGCTTGAGACTTCTTCAGTTGAAGCGACCGGCATTTCACTCGCTACAATAGCTCGCCTCGGAGCATCCCTCTTTGCTCTCAGTTCCTCTCGCTCTTTTGCACTCAGCTTCGGGCAATCGGATTTGTAGTGGCCCATTTTGTGGCAATGGTAGCATTCCACTTCCATCATGTCCCTTGAGATCGGCTTGGTCGTCTCTTCTCTCTTCCCTTTTCCTTCTCGAGCATCAGTGCTCCTCCCTTTGTACTGCTTGTAGAATCTTTTGTACTTGCCCACTCGAGAATTCATTTTGTTGTAGTTCTTGGATAAGAACGCAACATGTTCTTCCAATTCTTCCCTCGTCATCTTGGCTAGCGACTAGTCACTTGGCCCTTCTGCAGCTTTGAAAGCTGCACCTTTCGACGTCGTGGGAGCTTCATCCTCTTCGTCGAGGTTCATTCGATTCAGATCGAATTCATGAGCTTTGAGTTCGGAGAACAGAATCTCCGGTGTGAGCTTTGATAGATCTTTGGTAGCTAGTTACAGCTCCTTCATTGTCTGCCACTTCCTCGTGAGAGCTCGGACAATCTTCAGGTTGACTTCCTTATCTATGAGTTCCTTCCCAAGTGAGTTGAGAGTTGCAATGATGTTGGTGACTCTCAGCTCGAAGGCGTCGATGGACTCTCCTGGCTTCATTATCAAGCTTTCAAACTCCCGCATTTGTACGACGAGCTTGTTCTCTTTGATCTTGTCCGTTCCTTGTGAAATGAGGGCTAGGGTTTCCCACATTTCCTTCGCCGTCGCACACTTCCTGATCCTAGGAAGGTAGGCATCCGATACGGTGCTCTGCATCGTGTGACGTGCGATTTTATCAAGGTTGGCGATCTTGAAGTCGTTGGCATTGTATTCATCTTTGTCCTTCTCGACGTATTCTTGCCTAACATGGGCTTCGCGACCTTCGGCGGCTGGAACGTTCACAGATATGGCCTTCTTGATCTCAATTGGTCCATCCTCTATGACTTCCCACATCCGGTCGTGGATGGAGCATAGGAAGCTCTCGACTCGGAAACTCCATGTCTCGTATCCTTCGATAGAGAACTGTGGAAGACTGGATGCACTATATGTAGACATAGCAAACTATCAGCAGTAAATGCAATATGCGTGGGTGAGGTTTTGATGCACTTAGGAAATAGGATCCGGTTCAGTGAGACAACGTGAAGCGAGTGGGGACTCGCTTCGGATATGCAAAGCAGAGGCTCGAGAGAACCGCCGCTCTGATACCACTTGTTGGTCCCGGTTTGTTATAGGAAAAATACGTAGAGGGGGGGGGGGGGGTGAATACGTATTTTGAAGTTTTTCAACTTCAAATTCCTTAACTCAGAGTATGAAGTAAAGTGCTCGTAGAAATACTAAGACCTAGCCGAGAGCTAGATCTAAAGCAATCAAGATTCTCTTGACCTAAGCTTCAAGCTTGATCAAGAGTGAGACTTTACTCTTTGTGCGGGATTTGGTGAGCTAATGTTTTTCCTAAGTAATTAAAAAATTCCAGATTATGTTTGTTTAGATGAAGTATGCAATGTATAATCAAACAAGTAAAGAGTTTAGGGTTAGAGAGATACGACACAGAGATTTATAGTGGTTCGGGGATAACGCTCCTACGTCCACTTGTTGCCCTCGGCAATAGTTCTCTTCACTCAAGAACTTGAAGATTACGGGCTCTTCAAAAGCCTAGTCCAGATCGGGCTTCACTCGCCTGGATCCGACGACAGACATAGTGACTGCGGGTTCACTACACAAACCTAAACTGGACTGGAAGTTTCACTTGCTTCAGTCCAAACGACAGACAGGGAGATTGTGGGCTCTCCTTACAGCCTAGCTTCGATCGAGCTTCACACAAACGATGTAAGTGCAAGCTTGGATCTAGACTCTATGATCGAGGCTTCTTCAATCGATGAAAGAAAGGCCTTGGATCGAAACAACCTAACGACGACGAACTCAAAAACCTAACAACAGATGTAGGGCTTTTTTTTTTTGTTTACGACGACACACTATGAAGAGCTCTTTACAGTAAGTGCAAAGATGGCTAGAGCTCTTCTTCTAAGCTTGGATATGGAATGGGCTTAGACTCTAAGTGTGAAGGTTGTGAAGACGAGTTCCGATGAACTGGAAACTCGGAGAACACTTGGAAACAAAGACTCGAAGATTGCTAGAAAGTTGGGAGTGTTTGTTTGCAGTAGGCTCGAATGCTCAGGAAGTGTTCTACTTCTCTCCATCTTCATCCTTCACTATTTATAGGCGGAGGGATGCCGAGATCCGTTGCTTGGTTGGTGGCTTTGTCCCTCCTCCTCTCGACAGTACTTGCACAGGCTGGCTGCTTTTCAAACGCCCAGTTTTGGATTTTTGCCGGAAATAGCTAAGATCCAATTTCAACAGTAACTGGAGCGACCCAATACTGTTGCGGCGCCCTGTCGGCCTGGCAGTCAACTCCGCTGCTCCTCTCTGCGTTCGACACGTGGAGATCTCGTAATAAATGCGGAGATCTCCAGTTGACTGGAGTTCAAATTCGGAGCGGGAATTGTGCTGTCGCTTTCTGGTAGGTAGTGGCTCGCTTCACTTTGAAGTTGTAGCGTCCGCTAGATTTGAGTCACTTCGTAGTCATTCTGTAGTGAGTCGCTTTGGGAAGTAAAGTTCCCTAGTGACCACTTTAGAAAATATTGACCAGAGTTGACTTGCTTTGACTTTACATTGTAGCGCTCGCTTCGCTTCGCTTCAGCAGACTCACTTTGAATCTACTGTAGCGCTCGCTTCGCTACGCTGTTCTTCGGCACGCTTCACTTCGGCTTGCTAGACTTGCTTCGCTTCGGAGAACACACTCAAGTGAGTGGCCTTCACTTGATCATTTGTAGTCTATATTCTTAAGCAAAATAAAGAGCCATCCAAACAGAGTAGGCTTAGAAAAATTCTAACATATTATCTACATCAAAATGGGTCGCTTGGGAACAGAACGCTTTGGGGTTTTGGGATCAAATCAAAACAATGAAGTGTCCCTTATAGGTTCCCCCTTAACATGTTGTTCTTAACAATTCCCAACACATGAGATCAGCTTGCTTCCCAAGAACTGGCAAGTGCCCGAAGTTGATTTCCTATCAATTCGGCACCCTCCATAGTCAGCATCTGAGTATCCAGTGAGCTCCAAATTGTCCTCCGTTGGATATTACAGCCCCATGTTGACAGTGCCCTTCAAATATCGAAGAATTCTCTTGGCAGCTTCAAGATGGATGTGCTTGGGATTGCTTTGGAAGCGAGCACATACTCCAACTGCAAAAGCAATATCTGGCCTACTTGCAGTGAGATATAGAAGGGATCCGATCAAGGCTCGGTATTCTGTAGCATCCACAGACTTCCCATCTAGGTCAGGCTCCATCTTCCAGTTCATGTTCATCGGAATCTTCACAGCTTTGGCATGTTGAACACCGAACTTGGCAAGCATATCTCTTGTATACTTAGCTTGATTGATGAAGATACCATCATCCTGCTGCTTCACTTGAAGACCTAGAAAGCAGCTCATCAAGCCAATCATCGACATCTCATATTTGGTCTTCATAAGCTCTCCAACTTCTCGCTAAGCGACTGGTTTGGTAACCCAAATATGATGTCATCCACATAGATCTGAACCCATAGCATATCTTCTCCATGATTGATGGTGAATAGGGTTCGATCTATCTTTCCTTTGTGGAATCCATTATCCACTAGGAATTGAGATAGGGTATCATACCAAGCTCTGGGAGCTTGCTTCAATCCATATAGGGCTTTCTTCAAACGATACACCTTATCTCCCTGCTCGAAACCCGGTGGCTGCTCCACATACACTTCTTCCTTCAATTCACCATAGAGGAACGCGCTCTTGACATCCATCTGATAGACTTTGAATTTCTTGGCCGCTGCATAGGCTAGAAATAGTCTGATCGCTTCGAGCCGTGCCACTGGAGCGAAGGTCTCATCGAAATCGATTCCTTCCTCTTGGCAGCAGCCCTTGGCGACGAGTCGCGCCTTGTTCCTCACAACGTTGTGGTCCTCGTCCGTCTTGTTCTCGAACACCCACTTGGTGCCAATCACATGCTGGAATTTGGGACGATCCACGAGGTACCATACGTCGTTCCTGGTGAACTGATTCAGCTCTTCTTGCATGGCGATCACCCAATTCGAATCAGCTAGGGCTTCCTCCACGCATGATGGCTCAATATTTGAGAGAAAGCAACTGAACATGGCACTTTCTCCAAACACTTGACTTCTGGTCACTACACCCTTGGATGGATCTCCAATGATTTGACTTGGTGAGTGATCCTTGAGCCATGCACGCTTGGATCCGCCAGCTTCGTCTTCATCTTCTTCCTGGTCGCTCGCTTCGCCTTCTGAAGCGACTGGATTGGGTGCTTGGCCTGCACTCGCTTCAGGAATCTTGGGGGCAGCTTCAACCTTTTCTTGGACGTTCTGCTCGCTTGAGTCCTTGACTTCTTCATCATCCTCAAGCATGTCCCAAGTTAATGAATTGATGGGTTCCTCGCTTGACTTATTTTCCTTGGATTGAACCTGTTCTTGTGGAAGACTCAATGAAGACTCATCAAATACGACATGGGGTGATTCCTCCACAATTAGGGTTTTACAATTGAACACCCTGTAAGCTTTGCTTGATGTAGAATATCCTAAGAATATTCCTTCATCAGCTTTGCTTTCAAAGGCTTTCAATTGTGACTTCCCATTATCATGGATGAAGACTCTACAACCAAAAATATGGAAATAAGATATGTTAGGAATTCTCCTTGTCCATATTTCATATGGTGTTTTGTCGTGCCGCTTGCAGAGAAGCATCCGGTTCTGCGTGTAGCATGTCGTATTGGCAGCTTCAGCTCAATACTTCATCGGAAGCTTCGAGTCTGCAATCATGGTTCGAACGTCTTCTTTGATGATCCGATTTCTTCTTTCAGCAACTCCGTTCTGCTGAGGTGTGCGTGCTGAGGAAGTCTGATGTGCTATGCCATGCTCCGTGCAGTAAGCTTCAATTGTAGAGTTCAGGAACTCTGTGCCTTTGTCGGAGCGGATGGTGACAATCGCTTGATTCTTCTCCACAGCCAATCGCTTGATCAGTTGTGGTAGCTTGGTCAGTGTCTCCTTTTTGCTGAAGAGAAATACAACCCATGTGTAGCGAGAGAAGTCGTCGACTACAACTAGAGTGTACTTCCTTCCATTCACACTAACTGGAGTGACTGGACCAAACAGATCCATATGAAGCAGCTCGAGCACTCGCTTGGATGAAGCTTCTTCAAGACTTGCGAAGTGCTTCTTCGTCTGCCTCCCTCGTTGGCATGGTGAGCATGGATGGTCCTTGATAAAGACTTCATTTGGTATGCCTTGCTCCAAACCTTTTCGAGCTAAACGATTTATGGCTTTGAAGTTGAGATGGTTCAAGCGTCTGTGCCATAGCCATCCTATTTCTGTAGCACTCCTTGCGACTAAGCACGTCTCCTCTTTGCAGCTGTCCCATTGTGCTATATAGACATTCCTTTGTCTAATTCCAGTTAGCACAACCTGGGACGTGAGCTTGCTCTTCACGATGCACTTGTTGGAAATGAATTCCACCTTGTATCCTTTATCACAGAATTGTGAAATGGATAGCAAGTTGTGCTTAAGTCCTTCCACATA
This sequence comes from Thymus quinquecostatus, assembly GCA_024222315.1. Taxonomy (NCBI): domain Eukaryota; kingdom Viridiplantae; phylum Streptophyta; class Magnoliopsida; order Lamiales; family Lamiaceae; genus Thymus; species Thymus quinquecostatus. The sequence goes on along the minus strand of CM044175.1, from coordinate 11,781,751 downwards.
GGAGACTTCTTCTATCGTGAGCTTTCCAACTTTCAGTGCGCCGTACCCTTTGGTGCTTCCTCGAGAGTTATCACCAAATGTAACGTGTGGACCCTTCTTCTCTATGTAGTCATGAAGTAGAGCTTTCATACCGGTCATGTGTCTTGAACAGCCACTGTCCAAGTACCAGATTTGTTGACCTTCACTTGGCATGGGATCCACGGCGCTCACCTGCAATTAGACAGATTTTGGTACCCAAATCAGTTTGGGTCCTTGCAGGTTAGTTCCCTTAGGTACCCACACTTGTTTCACTTTCTTTCGAAAGGGAGCTTGTTTTTTGTGCTTCTCGACCTTTGAAAACTGTGAGTTCTGCCTTGAAGAAGCTTCACACGTGCAGCAGTGTGTGCAAGAGGGGTAGCGGCTCGCTTGAGGCTTACCTATGCTCTTTCCCGCTTGCTTGTATCCTGAAGCGACTCGCTTCGTATTAGCTAGAGGCTTAGAGACTGACTTAGGTTTTACAGTCTGTCGAAGCGGCTCGCTTGGTTTTCTCGAAGCGGTCCAACTAGGGTTTTGACCCCGACTCGCTTGAGAAAACTTGGAAGTTTGAAGCGACCTCCTTGGAGCTTCAAGTTCTTCCCCCTCTGCGTTAGTCCAGTTGGACCATCTCCAGTCCGGATAACGTGACACATAGACATTACTCCTTTTCTTGAAAGGGAGATCCTTTGTCTCTGGTGTCTTGTTCTGAGACTTAGAAGCTACAACTGTTTTCCCTTTACCTTTGGAATGGTAAGGTTTAGCATTGTGAGTGCTAGGGACAGTTGGTCTTAGCTTGCCCATAGTTTCTGCCCTTGAAGATATAGACATCTTCATTGGCTTCTTCTTAGGGTTCTCAGCCATTTGGCCTTTATCCTTGTTGGTTGTCGCTTTGGATGCAGTGGGCATTTCCAAAGTGACTGATGGTGTCGTGTTTGAAGCACCAACAAAGACAGTCGGCTTGGAAGGTCCATCCTCATATCCGAGTCCTCCCTATCTACCAAAAGGTAGAAGTGACCTCTCTAGTGCTTGCCTAGCATATGAAGCTTTGTTCAAGTTGGCAACTAGAGCGGGCTGGGTTTCATACCTTCCTTCCAAGCTTTGATGTCTAGCGAAGAGATCCTCGAACTTACTAGTCATAGCCCTTAAGTTAAGTTTGACTTGGTCAAGCTCCGTGGCTAGCTTTCGGTTCTCCTTCTCGCTTTGAGACAAAGCTTGTTTCAACACTTCGTGGTTTCTTGACAATTTGAGGTGTTTGTCAAGTAACTCACTCCATGTCGAGGAATTAGCTTCCTCTTGGTGAGTGTGTGCGAGTGTAATTGAGCTAGGTGAGGGATAGATGAATACCTCTCCAGTTTCCTCGTCGGTGAGCGCCATGAGTCCAAGATCCTCTCCCTCACTTGAGTTAGGATCTGTAAATGCATCGGAGTCGCTTGATGGATCTTCAGTTGAAGCGACCGGCATTTCACTCGCTACGAGCGCTCGCCTCGGAGCATCCCTCTTTGCTCTTAGTTCCTCTCGTTCCTTTGCACTCAGCTTCGGGCAATCAGATTTGTAGTGGCCCATCTTGTGGCAGTGGTAGCACTCCACTTCCATCATGTCCCTTGAGATCGGCTTGGTCGTCTCCTCTCTTTTCCCTTTTCCTTCTCGAGCATCAGTGCTCCTTCCCTTGTACTGCTTATAGAATCTTTTGTATTTGCCCACTCGAGAGTTCATTTTGTTGAAGTTCTTGGATAAGAACGCAACATGTTCTTCCAGCTCTTCTCTCATCATCTTGGCTAGTGACTGGTCGCTTGGCCCTTCGGCAGCTTTGAAAGCTACACCTTTTGACGTCGTGGGTGCTTCATCCTCATAGTCGAGGTTCATTCGATTCAGATCGAATTCGTGAGCTTTGAGTTCGGAGAACAGAATCTCCGGTGTGAGCTTCGATAGATCCTTGGTAGCTAGATACAGTTCCTTCATCGTCTGCCACTTCCTCGTGAGAGCTCGAACAATCTTCAGATTCACTTCCTTGTCTGTGATTTCCTTCCCAAGCGAGTTGATAGTTGCAGTGATGTTGGTAACTCTCAGCTCGAAGGCATCGATGGACTCTCCTGGCTTCATCACTAGGCTTTCAAACTCCCACATTTGAACGGCAAGCTTGTTTTCTTTGATTTGTCTGTGCCTTGAGAAATGAGGGCTAGGTTTTCCCACATTTATTTCGCCGTCGCACACTTCCTTATCCGTGGTAGATAGGCGTCCGACACGGTGCTCTGCATCGTGTGGCGTGCGATCTTGTCGAGATTGGCGACTTTGAAGTCATTTGGAGTGTACTCATCTTTGTCCTTCTCCACGTACCGTTGTCGAACATAGGCAGCCCGACCTTTGGCAGCTGGGACGTTCTCAGAGACAGCTTTCCTGATTTCGATTGGTCCACCTTCGATGACCTCCCACATCCGGTCATGGATGGAGCATAGGAAGCTCTCAACGCGAAAGCTCCAGATCTTGTAGCCTTCGATGGAGAACTGTGGAAGACTAGAAGCATTGTATGTAGACATAGCAAACCGTCAGTAGTAATGCAGTATGCGTGGGTGAGGTTTTGATGCACTTAGAAAGATAGGATCCGGTTCAGTGAGACAACGTGAAGTGATTGGGGACTCACTTCGGATATGCAAAGCAGAGGCTCGAAAGAACTGCTGCTCTGATACCACTTGTTGGTCCCGGTTTGTTATAGGAAAAATACGTAGAAGGGAGGGGGGGGTGAATACGTATTTTGAAGTTTTTCAACTTCAAATCCTTAACTCAGAGTATGAGGTAAAGTGCTCTTTTGAAGTACTAAGACCTAGCCGAAAGCTAGATCTGAAGAAATCACGATTCTCTTGACCTAATCTTAGAGCTTGATCAAGAGTGAGACTTTACTCTTTAATGCGGAATTCGGTGAGCTAGAATCTTTCCTAAGTATTTAAAATTTTACGTTATGTTTGTTTAGATGCACATGCAGTGGTTAATCAAACAAGGAATTAAAGAGTTAGGGTTTAGAGAGATACGACACGAGATTTATAGTGGTTCGGAGATAAAGCTCCTACGTCCACTTTGTTGCACTCGGCAACGCGTTCTCTTCACTCAAGAACTTGAAGATTACGGGCTCTTCAAAAGCCTGGTCAAGATCGAGCTTCACTCGCTTGGATCTGACAGACGCTGGGTGATTCCGGGTTCACACCAAAAACCTAAACTGGACTGGAAGCTTCACTCGCTTCAGTCCGACGACAGGGAGATTGCGGGCTCTCCTTACAGCCTAGCTTCGATCGAGCTTTACACGAACGATGTAAGTGCAAGCTTGGATCTAGACTCTATGATCGAGGCTTCTATAATCGATGAAAATAGGGCCTTGGATCGAAACAACCTAACGACGATGAACACAAAAACCTAACGAACAGATTAGGGTTTTTGGTTTACGACGACACACTATGAAGAACTCTTTACAGTAGATGCAAAGATGGCTAGAGTTCTTCTTCTAAGCTTGGATATGGAATGGGCTTAGACTCTAAGTGTGAAGGTTGCGAAGACGAGTTCCGATGAGACTGGAACTCGGAGAACACTTGGAAACAAAGACTCGAAGATTGCTCTAAGGCTGAGAGTATTTGTTTGCAGTAGGCGCTCGAATGCTCAGGAAGTGTTCTTTCTTCTCTTCGTCTTCATCCTTCACTATTTATAGGCGGAGGGATGCCGAGATCCGTTGCTTGGTTGGTGGCTTTGTCCCTCATCCTCTCGACAGTACTTGCACAGGCTGGATGCTTTTGCAGATGCGCAGTTTGTCTCTTTGCCGAAAATGGCTAAGTTACAAAACTAACAGTAACTGGAGCGAGCCAGTACTGTAGCGGCGCCCTGTCGGCCTGGCAGTCAACTCCTCTGCTCATCTCCGCGTTCGACACGTGGAGATCTCGTAATTAATGCGGAGATCTCCAATTGACTGGAGTTCAAAATCGGAGCGGGAATTGTGTTGTCGCTTTCTGGTAGGTAGTGGCTCGCTTCGCTTCAGTCTCGTAGCGTCCGCTTCGAATCGAGTCGCTTCGGGGTCATACTGTAGCGAGTACTTGGGAAGTGGGTTCCCGAAGTGACTGCTTTAGTAGAAGTTGACCCGCGTTGACTCGCTTCGGCTTTACACTGTAGCGCTCGCTTCGCTTCGCTTTGGCGGACTCGCTTCGATTCCACTGTAGCGCTCACTACGCTTCGCTTTGCTTCGGCACGCTTCACTTCGGCTCGCTCGACTCGCTTTGCTTGGAAAACATACTCAAGCGAGTGGCCTTCACTTGAATTTCCTGCGGTCTAAAATCTAAGCAAAATAAAGCCATCCTAACAGCATAGGCTTAGAAAATTTTCTAACCTATTATCTACATAAAAAATGGGTCGCTTGGGAACAGAACGCTTTGGGTTTTTGGATCGAATCAAAACAACTGTTTGACTCACTTCGAAGTGTCCCATAGGAGTTCCCCCTTAACATTTTGCTCTTAACAATTCCCAACACCCTACCTTATAAATACCCCAAAACGCATCATTGTACCCAAGATTTGATAGTTTAGAGCTCTATAGTCCCTACCATACCTTAGATTAATTTTTATTCTTTTCTCTAATTTTATACTTTAGATCTAGATTTATTTTATGTATGAAGACAATTGAAGATTGAAGATTCATCAAGATTCAAGAGTTTTTCTATCTCTTTCTCTTTTATTTATGTTTTTCATTATGTTTATTCTTCTTTCTACCTTTCTTTTAATTATGTTTAGCTAATTTTCTTAGTTAATTTTAGGGATTGAATGCCTAATTGAATTTATGTGAGTTCTTTTAATTGTAATTAGCCTTCCAATCTAGATGCATGTTTCATGGTGCTTATTCTCATGCATGATTAACTGGCCATTAGTTATGTATGCATAATTATGTTTTTATACCTTCGTTGGATAATTGCATAATTAATCTCATGAATACATGGTATGATGATTTAATTGTCTTAGCCGAAATTAGGTTATCATATATCTTGCATATAGTCGATATAGGTGTCGTAGTTGAACCTTGTTGATTGTATGTATCGATACTTGTTCTATTTTGCATTTGATTTAATTTCTATGAGTCCGAAAGGAGATTAGGATTTTATCGAGTGACGATCTATACTGCCTTAGCCGGAGTGTTAGGTTATTTTCGTGTATCGCGTCTAGATTTGGATTAAATTGGTTAATTGAATTAATTGTTACTTGCATAGATTTGATTAGGTAGGCTTCTCTAGAATCAACCTTGTTTCCTATTTGAGTTATTTGTCTTATTTGTTTATTTTGTTTACTTATTTGAGTTATTTATTTTGTTTATTTTCTTTGCCTAGGATTTTACAAAACCACATTCATAATTTCTTTTTGCCTAGACATCAGTTTAATTCTAGAGTAGAGGTACTTTGTGTGATTTCGATATATCAGTCCCTGTGGATACGATACTCGTACTTATTCTTTACTATACCTATTTTGTGTGGTTGAAATAGTGCGATCACCTGCTGCGTGGAGACATTCGACAAGAATTGTGATACTCGTGTGGCTGCGGAGAACAGAGTGAACACGAATATGTCTCCTCCGCCTGCACTTGATCATTGAAAGTTCATTGTACCGTGAGAAAATTTGCTCGTAGAGAAAATGGAGTATGGGGGACTCGAAAGTGGTTTGCTAGCTTGGGCAATACGCCTTGCTGCGCGAATTATGGTGAACACATCTGACATCTCAAAATCCAGAAGGTGGTCAAAAATAGCCAGTTGGTTGCCATCCAAAAACATGCCCATGCATTGTTCCGGAAGTAGAGATGACAGATGCACAACGCGCTCCTCAAACAATGCTATATAATCCTCCAGCGACCTTGCTTGGCGTGTGAGATGCATTGCTTCATAGGCGTTGATCGCAGAGCTGTCTTCAAATTGCTCGACCAATTCCTTCAAAAACTGCTCCCACGGAATGGAGAAAGCACGTCAGAGCACCCACTGCACCCAAAACATCGCCTTGCCCGCCATGGCATGGAGGGCCAACTGCACGCACTGTCCCATGTCGGTCTTATGCACTAAAAATTATTGCTCGGCCTAAGCAAGCCAAGCCAGGGGGTCAGTACCGTTGAAACATAGACGGACCATAATTGGCAGCATACTTGATGCAGACGAATTCTCTAACACGGTGTGTGTTGGTCCCGGATTGACAAGTAGGATCACACGTAGGGGGGGGGGGGGGGGGGGGTGAAAACGTGTGATAGAAGTTTTTCAACTTCTTTTTCAAACTTGCCTCAGAGTAAGCAAAGTGAGTCGCTTTAAAACTTAAGACCAAACCGTAAGCTTGATCTACTGTTAAGCTTTCTAGAGACCTAAGCGAGAGCTTGATCTCTGGAGTGGCTCGCTTGCTGGAATGCGAAATTTAGTGACCTAGTCTTTCTTAAGTAATTAAAATCTCCGTATTAATTTTGTTTACGTGCACATGCAAGAATGATAATCAAAGCGAGTAAAAAATTGAAATAGTAAGGTAAGAGATACAACACCGAGAGTTATAGTGGTTCAGAGATAAACTTCCTACGTCCACTTTGTTACCGGAATAGATTCTCTTCACTCAAGAAACTTGGAGATTACGGGCTCCCCAAAAACCTAAGCAAGACTCGAGCTTCGCACAGTCGATGAAGGTGCAAGCTTGGATCTTAACAACACACTGGATATTACGGGTTCTCCACTAACCTAAGACACAGATCGAGATTAGCATAGTCGGTGAAAGTGCAAGCTTGGATCCTAACAACTTCGATCAAGTTTTCGCAATCGATGAAGGCGAAACCTTGGATCTTACAACCACCTTACAAACACAAAAATACACTAACACACTTGACTAAACAAGACAAGGGTTTTGGGTTGGGTTCGTGTATACACACACTCTAAGTGAAGAATCATTTACAATTTAGAGTAAAGGCTAGGATTCTTCTTTCCAAGCTTTGGATATGTATGGTGGCTTAGAAGCTAGAGTGAAAAGGTTGCAGATGCAAGCTTTGATGGAACTGAAGCTCGGAACACTTCGTCAAGGACTCGTGAGAAGGATGGCTTTTGAACTCGTGAGTACTTGCAATTTTGAGCGCTGAAAAATCGTAGAAGTGTTAAACTGTTCTCCATCTGCACTCCTCTTATTTATAGTGTGAGATACATGTAGAAGCCGTTTGAAAGTTGGTGGCTTTGTGTAACGTCCCGATATTAGGGAACAATAATATCCTAAATCGGGGGTTACGCTGGCGAAATAGAAGAATAATAAAGAATAACCTAATTGATTTAGTAACATTTATTGTTTGATTATACAGTAGTCAAACTAGAATATATAACCACTTAATACAACAATATATAGTAATCTGTGAATCAAGAATACAAATTACCATATTTAAGTTCCAATAATTATTAATAACTTTAAGGAAACCGAATATTCGAGATTAATTTGTGGAAAACAACCACATACTTGAGTTTGAAAAACGTAAATTATTCAAAGGAAGTGTTGCAGTGGATAAACACAGATAGTTTACATGTATGAAGACATATAAACTCGACTTGAACAAAGCTGTACAATTATTTATTAACAACAAGTCACTCAGCACACCTTCATCCCATCACCAAGCTTAACCTGCACATTTTATAAATAATATACAGGGTTGAGTACAAAGTACTCAGTGACACATGCCGAAACAGTTGAAAGTGCTCGATAGAGCTATATAATGAACTTGCCACAGTAAGCATATCACGAGTAATACTTGAAAATGACTTAATCATGCTAAAATGTTTTGTTAAGCTTTTAACGTAAATGTGTTTGCAGATAGTTTATATCACATGTATGAACCAAAACTACAATTCACATAGAAGTGTCGAGAAGGTGGCCTCCTTCTCGAACACAATGATTGGTCAACACGCTAGATGACTCACATGCTTAAGTGTACACGTAATTCTACCTTGCGTAGAACCGAATTCGTCATAAACAATGTAGTTGGTATCACACAAAATCATAACAAAGGCAAGACAATTTAATCATAAAATATATTTCATATAACATTTGATCAATCACTTTGTTTGATAGAAAGCCCACATGTCTCTGCTTTATTTAACTAATTCGACTTCTTCTTGTCGCTTCTCTTGATCACTTTTCGCTCGTACCTTCATTAGTTTAACGATACGAAGGTTTGTATATGTACATATAAACGAGAAAGAAAGTAGAAGATAAAATGACAAGTCTTATTTAGCTACTTCCTATTAGAACTCTAATGAAAGAATATTAATTCTTTTTCTTAATATCTCGCTATTATAAAACATATGGCTAATGTAGTTAATCGGATAATTTCTTTTATTATTGCAACCCAATGAACAAAAAGGAGGAAGAATTCATTTGCATATTCCTTTCCTACCCTTTTTTTATTGTGCATATACACAATAATTAATGGTCACTTAAGGGAAAATCATAACATAATTATGTTTTAAGAACTAAAATAATTATTGTGCATATACACAATAATTAATGTGACTGTTTTTGACAGCATAGCATGTTAACTTAAAACGAACATAAGTTGCTCGTGTGATGTCCAAAAGAAGTGATTCAAGAAAATCTGGAAACTTTAAACAATTCACAACAACTTCACTCAAATGAAAATTTTCTATTTGAGCAAGGGAAAGTGTCGAAAACAGGGTTGAAGTAAGGACAGAGTTGCTGTCCTGTTTCAGAATTTCTTTACGACATCTCAACTTCGTACCATTGCCTAGAGCGCATAAAAATTCTGATTGGAGTGTTAAGGGTATCAATAGAAAGCTAGGAAAGTATACTAGAACTTCCATTTCGACACCAATCCTAGATATACAATAGAAGAGGCTCTAAAACGTTGATGAAAAACGAAAGCAGAAAGGGTTCGTCAACATTCTCAGTTTTGACAGGTAGATTTTGATAAATCGTAGTAAATTCATAGAAACTCCGATGTGGGTGTAAAAGGTACCGATTGAAAGCTGAGATAACATTCTAAAACCTTCATTTAATAACGTTCCAAGAAAACCAAGAAAAGACGCTCGAAAACGTCGATGAACAAGGGAGACAGAAGCTGATCGTTAAAAATATTAGGTTGGACATATATAATTCGAAAATTCATAGTAAATTCATACGAACTCCGATTTGAATGAACGAAATATGTATAGGAAGCTACTGAAACTTAATTGGAAGAAGAATCGAAGCCAGTTTATGAACGAAAGACTCTGAATATGGCTCACAAGTAGGCTGAATTTCCAGATTCTTATAAGAGTAACTTCCTTAATTTCAAGAACATAGACTAAATGAGTTACTTACACAATCAAAGGATACCTAGAGGTTGGATTCAATTGAAGAACAACATCAAACAAGTAGATTATCCCCAATTCCTACAACCTATCTCATCATTCTTTCTAGAGCTCATAAGATTCAATTTTGCTTGAACTAGAATTAGGGCAGATTTTACCTTGTTCACTGCAACAACGGAATCACCTAGGTCGGAAACATCTTGGAAGGATTTCAGCGAAGGGAATGAAGAGAGAATCAGACAGAAAAGGTTTGTGTTGTGTGTTCTGTGTTCTGCGTTTCTACTTATGAAAGAAGGCGCATAAATAATAGGCGCAGAAATAATATCTAGATATTATTTAGCAATTTTAATTTCCTTTTACAATTAATTAAATTCCTTTTATTAATTTCTCTTTTATTAACTTATTTATTTATTTTTTCCTTATTTTATTTCTCCTTCTTTGCAGAACGAAAATTCTCACTTCTCCCTTTTTCTTTCTTTCTTCTTTTATTTCTTAAATGAATTTATTAATTATTCTACATATATATATATATATATATATATATATATATATATTTCTATTATTCCCGTAGTTCGATGAGGCCAAACGAAAAGAAAGAAAATACGTATTTTTCTTAATTCCATTATACTAATTTTCGTACTTCTCATCCCTTGCATAAATCATATTTTCTTTTATAAGATTTATCTATGCTAAATATCATTAATTACTACTAATATAGATATTTAGGCTAATGAAAATACGGGGTGTTACACTTTGTCTCTCCACTCTCGACAGTACTGGAGTTGACCGAGGGCAACTTCGTCTTCTTTCCCGAAATGGCTAAAAGCCAAGCGTAATAGTAACTGGCTTGGGCCAGTACTGTAGCGGCTGCTTGTCGGTCCTCCTGGTCAATTGTAGCATCCTATCCTTGATTGCCACGTGGAGATCCACATTAAATTGCAGCTAATCTTCACTTGACTCGAATTCAAACTTGAGTTCGAACAAGGTTGATAGTTGAACTGTCGCTTTCAAGCTTTGCATCGTACTCGCTTCGCTTGATTAGAGTACTCGCTTTAGCTTTGTCGGGTAGACTCGCTTAGCTTTATCGAGAGTACTCGCTTTCGCTTTATCGGACAGACTTTCTTTAGCTTTAAAACACATTCAAGCGAGTGGCCTTCTCGCTTCGCTTGAAACCTGCAGTCTAGACCTAAAGAGACTAAAGCAAAACAAACTTTCCTAACATCATAAGCTTGAAAAATTCTAACCTATCATACTAATCAAATATGGTCGCTTGGGAATAGAATTAGCACAGAGGGTTTTGGGATCTAATCAAAATATATAGAATAATTTTATTAAGTGTCCCAATAGGTTCCCCCTTAACATGTGAATTCTTAACAATTCCCAACAGTGTGGGGACCCCCTTTCCCGGTCGACGACTCACCCTTGGACGAATTAATCGATGTCAACCATCTTTTTTAGCTTCGCCAAAATAGTTGCAAACTGCTCGGAGTGAACAACAAGGGTTTGCTCTACCATCGTCATCGACGACTCCAGCCCATCAATGGTGTGTGTTACGTCACCGAAGGCGGTCTGCTAGTCTCTCTTGACCTTTTCTACTATATCAAGTTGCTTCTTTTGGTCAGCCATAGATCGTGTGTCTGTTGGATCATAATTAAATTTGGCACGTAGATTAAGTGCAGCAGGTCAGACCAAATGCATGAAGATCATGAAATAATAAGAAACCAAACGAACTCAATAAAGGTTACAACTCAAGTGATGATGATTATATTGACGAGGAAATTAATTATGGAGGATGAAGTAGCAGAAGAATACTTGCTCCAACTCAACAGACTTCCGGTCCAAGTAGATACATCTATCGAGATCATGAGATTGCGCATGAACGACTAATGAATAATTAATTACATTGTTGAAAACTAGAGACATGTAGTATTGTCGATGAAACTGGATGCGCAAAGAGATATTCATTCGCATAGTGAATACTTTAGTGGCGAATTACCCTTGTTTTCAACGATGCAATGTTGGTGGGAGACTAAGCTTCACTCCATTTTAGAAATACGTGGCGGTGATACGACAACCGGCCATGGTGGCCTAGCTGATCAATACAATGAATACTTGCGTGTTGTTGAATCTATAGGTATTGAATTTTGAATGATTTTTGCAGGTGTGTTATTAATTGTTTTGGCAACTACTACTTAAGAAAACTGACCGAAAATGATGTTCAGATGTAGATGAAAAAGCACGAGGAGAAACACGACTTCCTAGAATGTTTGATAGCATTGATTGAATATTGAGAATGGAAGAATTGCTAAATAGCATGGACATGCATTTTTCGTAGTTGTTGATTAAATTAAAGACATCAATGTGCTCGAACATTAACCACTGTTCATTGGCTCTCTGCAATCATTTGCTTTTGTCACAATAAATCGCATGAAATTCACACAAGGATTTGCCCCGAGTGGGCAACTTTCGTTATGAGCTTTGCATATCCCCAAGATCCGAAGGGGCTGAAGTTCAAACAAATGCAAGAAGCTGTAAGAAAGGACGTCGAACGTGCTTTTGGAGTTCTCAATGCTCAGTGGCATTGATTAAAAGGTTCATGTCAGCTTTGATACCGAGAAAACTTAAAAGACATTATGTTGGCTTGCATTATACTTCCTCTGTCCCACCAAATAAGCTATCTTGCTTTAATTTCCGAGAGTGTAAATTAATAGAATGTAAGCTTATTCGGTGGGATGAAGGGATTATTACATAATATGGTAATCGAGGATGAAGGGAAAATGATAAGTGATTATAGACAGACGACGACGACGAGGAGCAAGTTATTACAACTCCCCATCAAATAAATCAATGTTATGTGTGTGCATTCAGAGTTATCACATGAGTGCTACCCAACTACATCATAAACAAACTCATAGAATTAAGGACCTTCGATAGGATGCTTCTAAACAAACATGCCAAATAAAATAGGGAAAACTTTAAATATAGCAAACCACTAAATATATATGATATATAGCCACATCTATAATAACATAAGTTTTATAGCCATTTTAAAATAAAGTGTTAATGTATAAAAATAACCATTTTCACTTTACAAACACAAAACTTACCCACCAAACTTAAAATGTTAAAATTATACCCACTTGGCACTTAAAAATACTATAATACCGTTACTTTTAAATTGTTAGACAATTACATCCCACTCTTTCCCAACAACCATTTTGGAAGTATATGTCATTTGATTTCTCTCTCCTCACTCTTCTTCTTCGCGCTTCTCTCTACCTCTCCCTCTCCCTCTCTCTCTCCTCACTCTTCCCCTCCCCGATTCTCTCTCCCCCTTTCTCGATATCCCCCTTTGCAATCGGAATTACCGTAGATCCATCTCGATTTGCGACGTCGACTTCTGCGAGACCCATCCGTCGACGTCGACATTTTCTCTCTCTCTCTCTCTTCCTCCTTATTCAAGTGTTTTCTTTCTCTCTCATTCTCCCTCTCCCTTTGTCTACATCCCCTTCCCTCTACTCTCTCTCTCTGTCTCATCTTTATTGCTTTACTTCGTTTTTCTCTCACGATTCTTCCCATCGTCGGCGGAAGGCATCGCGCAACGGCTACGTACCGGAGGGAGGCAACCATGTCGTTGTTGGTTGTCTCTTTTTCTCCCTCTCTCTCTCTCTCTCTCTCATCTCCCTTGCTTCGTCTCTCTCTTTCCATCGTCGGCGGAAGACAATCGAGCAGCGGTGTCGTGCTGGAGGAAGGCAGTTGCGTCGTTGTTGGTCGTCGCCGAAGGAAGGCTACGGAGGGAAAGGCACTCTATCACTGCCATCCGTCGTCGGAGGAAGGTAGTCGCGTCATTGTTGACCGTCGACGGTGCAGATCCGTTTCAGTTGTTTATGAACTTATTTATACGAAATATGTATTTTCATACCTTTTGTGTCTAATGTTTGTTATGAGTGCATTTTTTTTATATTTTCGTACATGTTAGTGCATACCGATTTTGGTATGAAATTTCCTTTTTCGTACCCGGTACATGTAAGCATGTGTTTTGATTTTGAGCTAAATGAGATCATTAACATGTATTATAAGCTAAGAAAATATAATATTATTTGTTGGCTTGACAAAGTATGAAATATTACATTTACATACACAATTTATTTCATATTTGATTAAGTTATCAATTCTTATCCTATTTTGGTACGTAGATCGCATTTCGTACGAGATATAGATGCATAATCAATTTTAAATCATGATATAAATGATAGATTTAACTTGACACAACACAATGTAGATTTTGAATTGCATACGTTGATACGAATTACAAATTTTCGTACATGATGAAATCACAATGAATAAATGAAACATGGTATGAATTACATGAAAGACTCAATTTCGTACCAAACAACATACAACACTTTTGATAATTCTAATTTATATTTTTAACACTAGTTTTTTAAGATTACAAATAATTGAACGATTTAACTAATTTCCTACTTGATGAGCCACGACTATGGTACGAAATTATCAATTTGTACCAAACAACCATAATTACAAGTATAGTGTGTCCACCAAACGTTGTCACACTAATAAAATTGTGCAAGAATTGAAGATCTACAGCAAAAAATATGTGCCATAAGAAGTTGTTGGATTCACGTTTGACAGTCTACGATAGAATCATGATAACAATTACATGAAATAATAAACCCGTACATAAAAAGCAAAACACTCTTGCAATTTCTTTTCCATATTGTTCACAATATATTGTTGTGTATAAGAAATATGGTATGATTTACACAATTCGTACTGGATCGACCAACGACATGTATGATTTTTGCTAGTTCGTACATAAAACACACCAATATTGGAACACAGACTTTAAATTCTTGAACACAAAAAACAACTATAAGTCAAACAGAATTTTGTACCAAAAATCAGCCTACACCCCCTTCAAATATGAAACCATTCATGATACAAATTACATTAAATAATCATCTTATACCAAACAAGCAAACACCTTTGCACAATATACTAATGTTTATAAGTATGATACGATTCTACTAATTTCATACTAAATCAACTAATAGTTGTTACGGGGTTTTCACTGATTTCGTACATATTGAGTCACAACCCCCTAAGTGAAAAAAAAAAAAAAAAAAGTACTTTGATAAAATTCACTAATTTCGTATCAAATTAACGCAAAATAAAGAGAGAGGAAAGTGAAAATGAGAGCGACCATATTTTAATTTTGGGATGAGAGAGAAATGGAAATGGGAGAAAAAACAAATGTAGAGAATATGTCAATAAGTGAAAAGGAGGAGAGAGAAAGATGTTGATGTTGACATAAAAGAGCGAGTGTGTGTGTGTGTCCAACACGTGAAAAAGAGAAAGGATAGAAGGGAGAGAATATGTCCTTTCTTATTGAAAAGTAAGGGTATTTTTGTCTCACTATTAAATTAGTGGGTAGTATTTGTGTGTTTTATAAATGATGGGTAAATTTTGTGTTTACTATGTCATATATGGTAATTTATTTTTTGCCTCTAAAATAAATGTATCATTTTACCCTTAATGAATTGGACCCCACATTAAATAAAATAATTGAAAGTGAAATATTCCCCTCCCCTCCCCCTCACCCCCTCCCCCCCCCCCCCCCCCCCCCCTCCCTCTCTCTCCTCTCTCTCTCTCTCTCTCTCTCTCTCTCTCTCTGCTTAACGTGTAGATATACACAAATGAAAACTTTTAATTCAATTCGTGTAATTCCTCGAAAAATGAGCACATCGCAATCCGATCGGGAGGGAGAACCAGGGCCTCCGAGTCCTCGTCGACCGAAGCAAGCCCAACAAACGTCGTCGGTGCACCAACAAAACTTAGTCATGCTCGACCTCGAATAATTTAATTGTGGGCATCGAAATGTATGAATGAATTGGAGATGAAATTTCTGCAATTAGGTTAAAATTGTTCATAGCTACACGGCTGAGATTCTTGATTCAATTGACTCTTGAAACGGTAATGGTAAGAAATTCTAAAGCATGTATCCATTTTTTTCGAAAATATTGAAATTTTATTTATTGTTTTGCTTTTTGCAACCTAGCTAGGTACGCATGGGTGAGACCTCGTATGCAAGAATTTTCCGTCGAAATAATCGTTTACGTACGAGAGATTGTGTTATGCGAGATACCTCTCGTCTTCTACACCTATAAATAGGGGTCAAAGGAGAGCTCAAAATCACCACAAGAATTAGTTAGAGAACTCTAAAGAGAAGAATACAAATTCTCTACGATTTCTCTACAATATTCAAAGTGGTCGGTCGTCATCCATCATCGCGTTCTTCGTCAAAGTCTGCTCAAATTTACGCTAGATCCGGACGTCCTCCAAATCTCCGCCAAATCATCTCAAATCAGCACTTAATTCGGAAATAAATCAAAAGACCTTCGGATTATAGCTAAATCCATACATCAAATTCGAAGAGATCAAGGGGAGCTAAAATTTCCGCTAATCTCGAAGCCGCCCAAGTCCCACATCAAATTGGAGAGAGAATCAGAGGAATCATAGAGATTCGCAACCCGCAATCAACTCAAGTCTTCAAATATTTATTAGTACACATCTTGTATATTTATTTTATTAAATAAATTAAATTTGTGTTTACAAATTTCGGCACGCCCAGTGGGACAATCTCTACCTCTCATCTGTACTCTCTGTCACATCAATCAAGATCAAGATGCCTGCAACTTTGGAGGATCAAGTCACCAATTTGACAAAGCTTGTCAAAGAGCTCGCCAAACAAGTTCACGAACGAGACATCCAAATTGTGAAGTTGGAGAAGCAAAAGATTGTCGATGCAAATAGCAAGCAACTTGAGGACAATCATGAAGTCAAAAAGCCGCAAACAGAAGGAAGTGGAGAAAAACCTCCGGCTACAAGCTGGAAGTCCATTATGATAGTTCAATCCATGTTGATCAACTCAAAGAATTCATCGTGGGAACGATCAAAGAAAAACTTAAAGTAAGCTCCAAAGCGTCATGGACATATAGCAAACCATATACTCCAAGAATCGATCGCTTGAAGATGCCATTCGGCTACCAACCTCCGAAGTTTCTACAATTTGATGGCCAAGGCAATCCGAAGCAACATGTGGCTCACTTTGTTGAGACTTGCAATGACGCTGGCACATACGGAGATCACATGGTCAAACAATTCGTACGCTTCTTAAAAGAAAATGCATTTGATTGGTATGCCAACTTGGAGCCAAACTCATTGACACTTGGGGGCAGTTGGAAAAAGAATTCCTTAATCGCTTCTACAGCACTCGAAGAACGGTGAGCGTGGTCGAACTTAAAAAGTCACGTCAACTCAAAGATGAGTCTGTTATCGACTACATCATTCGTTGGAGAAATTTGAGTTTAAATTACAAGGACCTCTGCAACTGAGATGTGCATCCAATGTATGCATTGGAGTCTACAATACATCTTAAAAGGCATCCAACCAAAGTCTTTCTAGGAAATGGCGACTAGAGCTCACGACATGGAGTCATGATTCTAAATGAAGTTGAAGATATCTCGGCACAAAAGCCTCCCGACTTTCAAGAAAGCGAGGAAATAAGGCATGGGGCATCTCCATTGAAGAAACTCCAAGTGATGAAGAAGAAGATGATGCTACAAACTTGAGCATAAGTCAGAATCCATGAAAAAAAGAAAGAAACACAAAACTTCTCGATAAGAGTCTAAACTGTCAATAAAGCTCCTAGACAATAGCCAAAACTATCTAATCAAACTCTTCCAAGAAGCAATGAAGACTCCTTGACACGAGTATAAAATGTCTATAAATCCAAACCAAGTCACTCCTTGGCACGAGTATAAAATGTCTACAAATTCAAACCAAGTCACTCCATGACACGAGTATAAAATGTCCAAATCAAGTGAATACTCCTTGACACGAGTATAAAATGTCTACAAGTCCAGTGAATACTCCTTGACACGAGTATAAAAAGTCTACAAGCCCAAATCATGTGAATACTCTTTGACACGAGTATAAAATGTCTACAAGTCCAAATCAAGTGAATACTCCTTGACACGAGTATAAAATGTCTACAAGTGAATACTCCTTGACACGAGTATAAAATGTCTACAAATTCAAATCAAGTGACCTCCTTGACACGAGTATAAAATGTCTACAAATTCAGATCAAATGGACACTCCTTAACACGAGTATAAAAGGTTTATAAATCAAGTTTTTCAAAGCTCCTTGATACGAGCATAAACTATCTAACATCAAATCAAGTTCGTCAAAACTTCTTGATACGAGCATAAACTATCTAACTTCAAATCAAGTCCGTCAAAGCTCCTTGAAACGATTATAAACTTTCTAACAAATCGAGAACTCCTTGATAAGAGTATAAATTGTCTAATAAATTCAAAGTTTCGAGACTCGTCCATTTCCACGACAAATCGTTCATGAACAAGTCTCGAGGGGGCATTTGTAGGGCACACGAATTTTGATGAATATATATATATATATATATATATATATATGGATTGGTTCATATGCTAACCATATTAGTTAGTGAGAACTAGGAACTAATCTAGACCCTCCATTTCAATATATTGATGGTTATGATTTATTCATGGAAATTAATTAAATAAGGCATATTTTGTTTAGGAAAAGGATATTAATGTAATCTTCATTTATTTGTTCCATATTTTAAGGGATTAATCACTTATTTAAATTTTCTCTCATACGTGTTTAGTCTGTCGTAATCTTCTTCTTCTTCTTCTTCTTCTTCTTCTTCTATCTTGACATTTTCATCTATTATATGTTTTTATATTCTGTTTTTTTTTTTTTTTTTTTTTTTTTTTTTTTTTTTTGTAATTTTCTTATACAAATTAGTAAGCATAAATAAATACGAAGATAGCATATAAACATGATTATTTAAGCATATGAATAAATCTTAGTTGCATTCGAATGTTCATCTATGTTTTTTTATTATGTTTTTTGTAATTTTCATATACAAGTTATTAAGCATAAATAAATAGGAAAATACATATAAATATGATTATTTAAGCGTAGGAATAGGTCTTAGTTGCATTCGAATATTCATCTATGTTTTTTAATCTATTTTTTTGTAATTTTCATATACAAGTTATTAAGCATAAATAAATAGGATCATAGCATATAAATATGATTATTTAAGCATAGAAATAGGTCTTAGTTGCATTCGAATATTCATCTATATTTTTTTATTCTTTTTTTTTTTTTTTTTTGTAATTTTCATATACAAGCTATTAAGCAAAAATAAATAGGAAGATAGCATATATAATGATTATTTAAGCATAGGAATAGGTCTTAGTTGCATTCGAATATTCATTGTCATTCACAATTTGTCATCGTCATTCACGATATTTAAATAAAAAAAAAAAAGCATGTAATTTTCATATACAGGTTATTAAGCATAAATAAATAGGAAAATAACATATAAATATGATTATTTAAGCATAGAAATAGGTCTTAGTTGCATTCAAATATTTATGTTAATTAATAGGATAATTAGTTATAGGAAGTGGCGACAATCTTGGTACGCATAATCTTTTTTCTCTTTTTTTCCCCTAAACTACCCTTTAAAATTAGAAATAAATCATTAAATAAGTAAAATAGATAATTTGAGAATTAATATCCACCATTAGATTCTTTAAAAGGAGTGGATAGGATTGGTTCCTAGTTCTCAAGATTGATACCATCTCCCATAAGAACCTACCCCTATATATATATATAGGGGTGAGATCCTGTACAAAATAGGTTTATCATAAAAAATAAAAAATGATGCATTTTATGCATAATTTATAATGCATGATATACATAACTATAATGCACAATGCATTATATGCATTATCTATACAATCATAATGCATTTTCAGTAAAATCATAATGCACCAGTTAATCTACACCGTAGATCACACAGATCAATGGTCCAGATCACTTCTCATTTCTTACCGAACCTATCTTTTGTATATGATCTCTCCGCTATATATATATATATATATATATATATATATATATATATATATATATATATATATAATTAATTAATTTCAAACATTAATTTAATTTGGATTATTAGGAAATCTAAATTAAATAATGTATTTAATTGATGAAGATATTGAAGATAAATATCAATTTCTTTGCCAGCAAGTTAAATCTTTTATTGATATATCTCAATAATTGATAACCAATAGAATTACAACACCTTATCATGGAGGCCCAATATAGAGCTCAAAAGCCCGTCAAGCCTGCTACTTCTACACCTATAAATAGGGGTCAAAGGAGAGCTCAAGGTCACCACAAGAATTAGTTAGAGAACTCTAAAGAGAAGAATACAAATTCTCTACGATTTCTCTACAATATTCAGAGTGGTCGGCCGTCATCCATCATCGCGTTCTTCGTCAAAGTCTGCTCAAATCTACACTAGATCCGGACGTCCTCCGAATCTCCCCGTTCTTCGTCAAAGTCTGCTCAAATCTACAGTAGATCCAGACGTCCTCCGAATCTCCGCGTTCTTCGCCAAAGTCTGCTCAAATCTACTCTAGATGCGGACGTCCTCCAAATCTCCTCCAAATCATCTCAAATCAGTACTTAATCCGGAAACAAGTCAAAAGACCTTCGGATTATAGCTAAATTCATACATCAAATTCGAAGAGATCAAGGGGAGCCAAATTCTCCGCAAATCTCGAAGCCGCCCAAGTCCCACATCAAATTGGAGAGAGAATTCTCTGCAAATCTCGAAGCCGCCCAAGTCCCACATCAAATTGGAGAGAGAATTAGAGGAATTATAAAGATTCACAACCTGCAATCAACTAAAGTCTTCAAATATTTATTTGTACACATCTTGTATATTTATTTTATCAAATAAATAAATTTTGTATTTATGTACACAAATTGAATTGAATGTTTTCTTTTGTGTATCTCTACACGTTAAGCGCATAGAGAGAGATAGGAATATTACCTTTTCAATTTTTTAATTATATGTTGGGTTTAATTAATTAAGGGTAAAATTATACATTCATTCAAAAGTGACTATAACCCATATATTTTAAAATTTTTGGCTACATAAAATATATATTTAATAGTTTTGACTATATTAATATATTAAGGTTGCGTCCTCTTTGATGCGAAAGTAAACGAGAGAAAAGAGAAAATTACCCTATAAATTCCGCCCTTTTTCATTTTTTCTCACCTTTTCTATTTTTTCTCCTTCATTTGCACTACAATGGAGAGAAATATTATCTCTCCAATTTGGTGTTGTAAATATTTTCTCCAATTTAAGGAGTAAAATCCTCCCTTATTGATAAAAGGTGAGAAAAGGGGAAAAAAATGGTGGAATTTATAGTGTAATTTTCTTTTTTCTCTCATGTACTTTCGCATCAAAGAGAACGCAATCTAAGACAATAAAATATATCGGAATGACTATACTTTTACTCGATCAAAAATATGAATTGCACTTACTACTGTTATAACCATATAGTAAAATTTATAACGTCGTGAACTAATAATGTCGTGGATGATTTAACATCACGAGGGACAAAGATATTAAATCGCTGGTATTTGAAACTTCCCAGCAATAGATGAAATGAAATGAAACAAAAAGAAAAGAAAAGAAAAGAAAAGGAGAGCGTAAACCAAACCGGAAATATAGAGAAAAATAGTTCCACCACAGAGACAAGAACATGTGTATACGGAGAGATATTTGCAAAGTTGATCGACACAAATGCCGCCACATCGGAGTGACACGTGGCCGCGAAATCTCCATCTTTGGCTCCCGATTCCCGCGGCCCCACCGCCGTCGCTTCCACTCGCACATCTTTTCCTGCCACACTCTTCAATTTAGTTAAATTTCCCAACTCAGATTATACTCATCAGAATATTAGGAACCCGAAATAGAAAAAGGAAAAAAAAAAAAGGGTTACTTTCCCGTGGATTGTATTGATTCTTGATTCGCAGTAGAAGGGAAAGAAATGAGTTCAGCTGTTCTCTACAATCCAATCAATCCCTCAGCAGCAGTTTCATCGAGAACAAGCTTTTTCGCCGCTCAAATCAGCCGCTCGCCGAGCAAGAAGTCGTTTCCCGGCAAGCAAGAAAATGGGGCCTCGAAGAAACTGAGGACAGTGAGGTCTAGTGTAGCCGAAGCTCCAAAATCCGAATCCGGTGGAAGCTTGAGGGCGCCGGAGAAGAACCTGCGGATCCTAGTGGCTGGCGGCGGGATCGGCGGGCTGGTTTTTGCGTTGGCTGCGAAAAGGAAGGGGTTCGATGTGTTGGTTTTTGAGAAGGATTTGAGCGCCATTAGAGGTGAAGGGCAGTATAGGGGTCCGATTCAGATACAGAGTAATGCTTTGGCTGCTTTAGAGGCCATTGATATGGGTGTTGCTGAAGAGGTTCTGAATACTGGCTGCATCACCGGCGATCGGATTAACGGCCTGGTTGATGGGATCTCCGGCAATTGGTGAGTCTTTCTCTCGTGGTCACTTTCTTATCCTACTTTTAGCAAAACAAAACACATGAAAAGAAAAAAGAAAAAAATAATGGCCTAACTTCTTTACCTAACTTTCCGAACTGAATGAAGAGATACCTAACTCAAAAAGTGGTAGGGAGTGAATTTTGGGTGCCATAATGCTAAAAGTTTTTTAGAGTTTGAAACCTTTTGATCTAAACAACATTAAATACACAGTCCTCCTCCATAAAAAGAAAGGCAAAAAAAAAAAAAAAAGGATAAAGAAAAACTCACTTGAAATAGTAGTTTGAAAAAAACGACCAAATATTATTTTTTATTTTGTTTTGAATTTTTTGAAGTTTAGACATTTTAGTACCTCATGTAAAATGTTAGGCTGATTATTCATTAAATGGAGCTACGTATATGAAGGTTGACATTGCTCCGGATTACCTCAATAGTAGTTTGTATGAAGGTAGATATGAACTATGGAACTAATGAAAGTTTGAAGATTTGATTGAATAACTGAAAATACAACAATTACATTGTTGAGACTGTGCTGAAGAATTTTGAGGCTCGTCTTGAAATGGATTGGTTTTCTCAAACAGCCTGAAAGCTGACTGGGCAGGAAGGGACTGTGGGAGGAATGACTGTTTTATCTTTATTTGCTCCATTTGAAGAGGCTCTTGTAATCCTCATTCTGGCTCTATACAGTAATTCTGTTTCGTTTAATGGAAGTTGAACTTTTGGTTGGATGACGGGAGTTGTGGAATTCAATTTATATGTATGTATGTGTGTCATATGCTTTTATTTCATGGTTGTGACTATTCTTTTGAGATTCGAGCCTCCTCTTTAAATGGATTCGGTTTCTCAAAATTGCATAAAAAATTGAGTGGGGGGACGGACTGGCTGTTTTTTTGCTCCATTTCAAAAGGTTCTTGCAATTCTGGTTGTTGCTTAATGTCATTTTATTTCAGTAGAATAATTGAGTTGGTTATCAGGTACGTCAAGTTTGATACATTCACTCCTGCAGCAGAAAGGGGACTTCCAGTTACTAGGGTCATTAGCCGCATGACACTGCAGCAAATCCTTGCTCGTGCAGTTGGATCTGATATTATTTTTAACGAAAGCAATGTAATGGACTTTGTCGATGATGGTGAAAAGGTATTCATCTTCTTAGAAGCTCTGTCAGGATAATGTGTGACAACTGAATTTGATGATTTTCTCTTTATGTTGTTACTTCTTTTATGTACTACAAACACTTGAACAATATTTATTGATTTTTCTATTTCTGCATTATAAAACACAGGTAACTGTGAAACTTGAAAATGGGCAATCTTATGAAGGTGATCTTCTTGTTGGCGCTGATGGGATATGGTCAAAGGTAGTTCTGCATTTCCACTTATAGAATGAAAGTATTGTGAAGTAGAAACAAATCGAATCCATCTTTCATTAGTTTGAATATGTGATGTTCCAATGATGTGTGACTAAATTGTCTCCTTTGGTTCGCATATGCTAAATAGATAAATGTATATATGTATCATGATCCACTTATCGAGTACCTTCGACCAACTTTTCTTCAAAACTATCTAATCATTTATATTGTCACGTGATACTTCTCAAACAAAAGCAAAAGTTTATTTCAATAGAATGCTCTGAACTTTTTCACTGACAATGTGACCAATGAACTCAATATAGGTGAGGAAAAACCTGTTTGGACCAACTGAACCTATATACTCTGGCTACACCTGTTACACTGGAATAGCAGATTTTGTTCCTGCTGACATCGAGACAGTAGGGTATGCTTCATGTCTAATATTTTCCATTCTGCATTAGTCTGCCCACTCTATGCTTCTGAAATCGGCTATTTTGAAGGTACCGAGTATTTTTGGGCCACAAGCAATACTTTGTTTCCTCAGATGTGGGTGGTGGAAAGATGCAGTGGTATGCATTTTACAATGAAGCGCCTGGTGGGGTTGACGATGCTAATGGTAAATATACTTCACATGATTTTCCTGTTGCTTCGTCCTTTAATTGTGCATTGCATATTTGTAGCTATTCAGTTGAGAAGGATTTTATTGAGTCATTGAGATTGATATAGTTATGATGCAAGTATAGAATAGAAATTAATCTACATTTTTCCTGTTATAAGATTGAGAGATAAAGTGTTGTTTCCTTTTTATCAAAATGCTCATTCTCTTAAAGGTCCTATTTCATGCATAGTGTTTCGGATTTTACTCATGATCTGTATATCTTATACATCTCATTGTTTCTTAAGGTAAAAAGGCAAGGTTGCTTAAGTTATTCGGTGGTTGGTGTGATAATGTTATGGATCTGTTGATGGCCACTGACGAAGAGGCAATTCTTCGACGAGACATATATGACCGATCTCCTATATTTTCATGGGGAAAGGGTCGTGTAACGCTGCTTGGTGATTCGGTCCATGCTATGCAGCCAAATTTGGGTCAAGGAGGATGCATGGCCATTGAGGTAAAGTTCATTTAAACTCAAAGTATATGATAATTTGGTCTGTAAATCACTTCAATATTGAAACTTTTTCTGACCATTTTATAAAATTTCCTTTCCATTAATGTTTGTTTTGAACTGGTGCATTTCTCATTCATGTTTGTGTGAACAATATGCACTGGTTAAGCTAACTCAGGAAATCCAAGACCTTGGAATTTACTCTTTGTTCAATAATTCTTCTTGTTACGATAATTGATATTATAGTCTTAACTCTTATCTCACGGTTCCAGGATGGATATCAACTTGCACTGGAGCTCGATAAAGCTACAAGGCAAAGCATAGAATCAGGAAGACCGATTGACGTCGTCTCTTCTTTAAGAAGGCAAGGGAGTATAATTATGTACGCACATGCTCTCTTTTTCCATTATTTGTAGGAGGCTGACAGTCTTGTAACTTGGTTTATTTAGTTATGAGAATGCTCGAAAACTTCGTGTTGCAATTATTCATGGACTAGCAAGAATGGCTGCGATAATGGCATCAACTTATAAGGCATATTTGGGTGTCGGGCTCGGGCCATTGTCGGTAAGGATCATGGCATTTTCTTATTTAGGAAATATTAGGAATGACCATGCATAAAAGGTTCTTTGAGATTGAACTAGGAAAAAAGAGGTTCCCCGAAATTTGACATAATTTTCTAATCTGTTTTGCAGTTCCTAACGCAATTTAGAATACCACATCCTGGAAGAGTTGGAGGGAGGGTATTCATCGACATCGGTATGCCTTTAATGCTAAGCTGGGTTCTTGGAGGTAACGGGTAAGATTCCTTCTGAAAAATAGGTCGTATGGAAGATTGACAACATATAGGATAGAATATTTGAAGATCAGTCCATCAAAGTATTTGGTGGATTAGCATAAACTATTTTTAGCTATGTAAACGTTCACCAAAATTAAAGCCTTCAGTTTTCCATATCGAGCAGTATATACCCGCTTAGAAAATGCTTCAATGTGAATGACGATTGGTGGCTATGAATCAAGTCATTTGTTCAAATTAATATTCACTCACTCGTTGCAAAAAGAAAGAAAATAATTCTTGTCTGAGATATGGTGAATTGTATCTAATGGTATTTGAGAATGATATGGTCTAGAATTTGGGAAGATTTGCGATGATGAATCTTCTTTCATTCTTTTGAGAAGTTTATGATCATCGTATTTGTATGCTTTGCAGCTCAAAACTCGAAGGGAGAACACTGCAGTGCCGCCTTTCCGACAAAGTAAGCTACTCAAACAACTACTAGAATATCCCTTCTTGTTTGACTACTATTAATCCTCATTTCTGTTGTTGAACTTCCTTCTTTAACCTGTGAAGGCTAGTGACCAATTACGAAAATGGTTCTCTGATGATGATGCTCTTGAGCGAGCTCTCGATGCAGAGTAAGCATGCTAGACTATGGCTTATTTTGAACTCGTCTCTCTCCATTCGATTAGCTCACCTTCAATTCCTTATACACAGCTGGTTTCTATTCCCAATTGGAGATTCAACCGCGGCATCTGAAACTATATTCCTAAGCCGTGATGAGAAGAACCCTTGTGTGGTTGGGTATGCATACCTTGCCTAAAATTCACATTCACTTGCATCAAGGCCAAATCTTTACATTTGTTCAGTTTTTCAAATGTAAATTACTTTTTAAGGTGTAACTCTATCTTATTTTAGGAGTGTACCGCATCCAAACTTCCCAGGAGTGTCGATAGCTATACCTTCACCTCAGGTGAGATGGCTGCTTTCTTTCTTGAACATATTCGAGTGTTTTCCTTTACTACTCTACTTATTAGAAAATGTTACGGTTTCTAGGTATCCAAAATGCATGCTCGTATAAGTTACAAAGACGGAGCCTTTTACCTGACAGACTTGAGGAGTGAGCATGGAACCTGGATTTCAGAGTAAGAGATAGAACTAGCATCTTGCTTTTTCTAATACTCCCTTTCTCATAGCAGTAATTGCAATCTCTAAAAGCTTAAATCGTATTATTCCAGCAATGAAGGCAAGCGGTATCGTGTCACCTCCAACCTGCCTGCTCGTTTCCGTCCTACTGATGTGATAGAGTTCGGGTCTGATAAGAAGGTTAGGCCTTCACCTCACTCTTCTTTGTGGTTCTCCATCAATGGGCTTCCAAATATTTATCGTTTCAGCTCGTATTTGCACGTGCAAGCCTTTCATCTTTGCCTTCTGTTCGATTATCTCTTCTTCTGATCTCATATTCTGATAATTTTGGTCGAGGAAAGTTACAGTTTAGCTGTGGTGCAGGCTGTTTTTCGCGTGAAAGCCATGAAAATTCCTCCGAAGATGACGAACAAGGACGAAAGGGAAGTTCTGCGGGCCGTATAGCTGTAGTCGAGACGAAAGAGAACGAAGCTGTACAGGATTTGTTGCGGCAGCCGAGAAAGTAGAGCTGCGGAGATTTTGTTTAGGAAAAACGACCACAAACAGATTAATGTATAAAGTTTTAATGGCTGATTCCTAAAATTTATTGTTGGAAGAAAGTCATTATTAGATCACAAATAGCAATAGAAATACATGTATATAGATGGTGATAATCGTTTTTTAATTATATATTATATGTATGACTGATTTAGTTTTCTCACAATAACTTGATTAATAATCCCTACGTCAACCATTTCTTGACATTAAATATTGACCAGGTAACATAGCGCACCTGGCCATCGAATTCCTCTCTTTAATGAGTGATTGGGCTTCGATCCCTTTATATGTCAGAATAATCACTATTTCATTAACATTTTTATCTTGACACTTCTTACTTTAATACTTAGACACTTTTTACTTTAACACTTTAATAATAGGGGAAAAATCACAAATAACCACTTTGGACAGTTATTTATGTTTTATAACCTTTCATATAGTATGGTATGTTTTATAACCACTTTTTAATGAAAATACTTATTACCCTTAGTAATTAGGCCCACGAGTCAAAAAAAGAAAAAAGATTAATGATATATTAAAGATACGCCACCTATCCCGCACCTCTCTTTCCCTAAACTCTCTCTCTCTCTCTCTCTCTCTCTCCCTCTCTCTAAGCACGGTTTCAATCTTGCCCCTAAGCACGGTATCTTTCCCTCCCTCCCCCCTTCCAATCGTGCCGGAGAAAATTCGCCCGCGCCAGAAGATATTCAAAAAAAAAGAGTGGAAGTACTACCGAGACGGATAATAGAATGCCGAAGTCGCCGCCTACTCCTCCACAATTTCAACGAACATGCCTCCTCCAGTGAGTTAATTGTTGTCGATTTAATTTGAGTAGAAGCAAGAAGAAGTTGAGTTCCAAAACTACGATTTAGTCTTACTCTGGGGAGAACCCGAGGCAATGGCACGAAAGATGGGTGATTTGCTCATCGCACCTTCACCGACACCACCTTGGTGATTGTCCTAACTGTCGAGATTAAGAATTATGAGTTTAAACGTCATCACTTGACTATGCTCCCAATGAACATACCACCACGTTCATCTGTGAGTATTGCACGGTGGTGCAAACTTTTCCATTAGAAGAGATTTCGAAGGACAACTTGAAGATGAAGTGTTTTCCCTTACACTTTGAAGGATGGAGCATAGTCATGCTGCTTAACTCTCCCGGCCAACTCTCTCGCCACTTAGAATGCGGTGTGCAGAGATTCATTATGAAATACTACCCCAACCGCAAGACAGAACAGGTGGGGACGAAGGTCATGAACTTCTTTCAGGGATTGGGTGAGCTATTTCATGAGGTTTGAGAGAGGTTTGCAAGAGTTATTGCAACAACATCCTTCTTGTAATGTATATACGTGGTAGTTATTATTAGATTTAATGTTTACCTTATTTAGCCTATTATTAGTGTGTGTATATATATATATGTGTGTGTGTGTGTTCTCATTCAGTTAATGAAACATAGGATTTTCCTCCTCTATTTGATGTTTACTACTTTAGATAACATGATATCAAGAGCTCTAGGATAAAGGATTTTCGATTTTTTTGAGCTGAGTTCATATACTAAAAAGAAAAATTAGGGTTTTCTAGGTCAACAACGGCAGCACCGCCATTCAGTTTCCAGCCGCCGTCAATCGACACTGCCTACACAGATCAGAGCGCCATCGCCCAACATGCCTTCAACAAGAATGTCATGTCCATAAGCCTCGCGAGCGAGTCCCATGCACCAGTGAACTGCAGTTGTCCAGTCTCGCACTCAGGCAATTCTGGCACGTGAGGGTGCATCTGTTGTCGGGAATTTCTCGGTTAGTCTCGTTCGAATCACCTCAATCTTCTCATCGTTTTTATTGTGGTTTCAGTTTGCATCGAGGGATGGTGTGAGATCAATCTTGGTACAAATTCATTTTTCTTGCATATTTATTGTCATTGCATCTTTGATTTTGGTTAAGCATGTCATAGGAGGGTAAATCTATTGAAGTGGTCTCCGTGATGTCAAAAATCACGGAACACAAGTTTTGTTCAACTAATTATTTGTATTGGCGTCAGAATATTGATCTCTATTTGTTGAGTATTTTGAAGGATGATCATGCGATTGACGATGCTCCTTCTGATGAAACTAAAAAGAATGTTTAGCTTCATGAGGATGTTTGTTTGTTCTTGCAGATACGCAATTCAATCGATAATATTTTTATTGGTCTAGTGACTCAGTGTAAAACTGTTAAAGCTCTTCTGAAGTATCTTGAGTTTCTGTATTATGGCAAGGGAATGTGTCTCGAATCTTTGATGTTTGACAAGCCTTCTACATGCCATAGAAGGGAGATGGGTCTCTTACAAATTATTTCATGGCATTCAAGAGGACTTATAGAGAGCTGAATGAACTCCTTTTGTTTGATTCAGATATAAGTGTACAACAGACTCTGAGGGCAAAAATGGCGGTTATGAGTTTTTGGTTAGTCTCTCATATGAGTTTGAGATTGCAAAGTCTCAAGTTATTTCTGATTCTAAGATTGCAACATTGGATGACTCATTCAGCAGACTTCTTCGCACTGAGCGTTCGACTACTACTCCTTCTGATCAGCATAATGCTCTACTTGGTCGAACATCCAGTCATGTGCCGAGCAAGCCTTCGTACAAGAATGGTGGTTTTAAGTCTCTTCTGGAAAGGTGCAATGGCACGAGATGGCAGAATATCGTTATTGCCACGAGATTGGATATATTAAGAGCAATTGTCCAAAGCATCACAGCAAGAAGCCTCATTCATATGCCCGTGTTGTTGAGAATAGCAACACTTCTGGACATCCCAGTGATTCCATCACTATATCTACTATGGATATGCAAAGTTTTTGCAGAATCACGAGCGGACCTCTCAATCCGGTTCTACCACTACTATTTTTTTATTCAAGTAACCCTACTATCTACATAGGTGTTGGAACGGCTGCTTGAAAGCCGCCCTTGACCCAGATCTTGGTTCGGTTGTGTCGATTCGATCGTGCACATAAGTTCATGCAAGGGCACGAGTACATACCTTATGATTATGAAGAACGTGGAATCTGAGTCGTGTCTGATCGATCTACGGTTCTGATCTTCTAGGATGTGATCCCACACCTTCAGATCTGAGACTTGGTGGACGTCTCGAGATCACTGGAACCTTGATCTCCCTCACTCAAACTCGCGGCCGACTCTCTCTCTCACGCCTAGGGATTCGCGTGAATTCCTTTCTCACAAATCTCGTGTGTGATTAGAGAACTATGGTTTAGATGAGAGATTTGAGAGTATTTATATGGTACATAAATAAGGAGATATGATTCCTTATTTATCTCCAACCATATCTTTGTCTATCCCATATTTATTCCTTTTCCATAACTTACAAATCTTATTCCTTTATTAATACGGAATTAATAAGGAATTAATCTGTTCAGTTATGCAACTGTATATCCGGAATTAATTCTAACAAAATAGAATTAAACCTAATACCAGTAGAAGAATAAATAAATAAATATATACTAAATATATTTATTTATATGATATTTATCCCCATAAGATTTAATTAAATAAATCTTATCCTATTAGATTTAATCTTATCCTTGAATGATTAAATTATAACTAATTAGATTTAATCTTATCCCATTGGATATAAATCTAAATTAATTATATTTAATATCCATCCAACAGATATAAATCCAATATATATCATATACTGGGCCTGAGTACAATTATTGAGCCCATACTCAATAATACTATTTAGATCGATTCCCGAGGTCTGTTTGGGCCATCGTAGGGATCGGATACCAGACAGAGTTGGGCTTTATCTAATTCGATATTTCCATGTCCACCCCTGAACATGTATCTCATTAGAACTATGACGCACTCCACTAAAGTGTCATAGCTGAATCACTGCTCTGTCCCAATTATGTAGATTGGGGCTGGTATTTTGTTTAGTTCGACCCCTGTGTTTAAGACCTTCCATATCCGTTAATCAATTAGAGCTACCATGACTGCTCCTAATTGTTAACATCTATTCCTCAGGCAGTACCCGTTCACACCTCATTATATACCTGAACTTAATCAGCATGCATGACTTGGTATAATAATCCTTGTGAACTCCCTGAGGGGATAACGTCAACCTACACTCACATAGGACACGGCTTATTGATAACACTTATTAGACATACTATGCATCTTCGTGTTACCCAAAGTACGACATGATTGAGATGAACTAACGAGAAGTTCATATCATCGTAAATCAAAGTAACATCGAAGAATACATATACATCTAATAGTTTACCAAGGTTAAGATCGAGCTAGAGCCTGAGATCTGTAGCTCTTCACCTATATCACCTTTGATACAGGGTCAGTATCAGAAGAGCATTATCTCTGTTGATCCTCAATACGTTCTACCGTACCAGCATAATTAGTGATTAGGACTCATCACTACCATTAAACTGCAGTCTAGACCGATAGCTCAGCCCAAGCTATCTCGACTGTGAACTGTTTATATCTCATCATTATTAACGACCTTCGTGATCCTCTCCGAACTCAGATCGACACGTGGTCTAAAACATGAGATAATGGGCTTTATTCTTGCTTATACATATTCTTCCAGATAGGGATTGTTAACAGTGGACCTGTGTCGTAACCACTAAAACAACTGGTTTTGCTTTAATTATACAACAACCCCAACAGTTTTACCGTAGGGTCCACATTTAAGCAATGCAGGGCTACGGCTGTGTCTACCCACACCAGATCAGATGATCCAAAGGCGAAAACATTTGCGTTCCTTTGCAAACATTGTACCAACTTGTGCGATACGTCTTTGGGCATCTGAGTGCCAATTCTAGTGGTAAAACCGCTTTTGCCCCGGATTAATTCTACCGCTATCAATTGTTCCGCAGGGATTATCAAATTCTTCCTTTCCTTCTGGTACCGCCCATTTTTTAGTTTCCCCTACTTTGACAGATTGAATATAGCATCTTCGCGAGGTCATCTGACTTCCGACACCTGGCCTATTCGATTTCCCACAGGGAATTTCATCATCAGGTGATAAGTAGATACTATTGCTTGAAAAGAGTTTAGGGCTGTTGTTTCACTAAAAAGTGTTCGCAATAGAACGAAATCCTATCGTAGCACTAGCAAGTAAAATCCAATGTCGAATCTCAAGGAAAACTTTGCAGGGCAAATAATCGTGTAGCAAAAATCCTAATCTAGCCTAAAACTAAGAAAGCAAGTAAAAAGAATTTTGAATTTTGGTTTTTAAATCCTAGGCAATAAAATAAATTAAAGCAATTAAATCAAAGGAAGTAAATAAATCTAATCTAGAAAGCAAAGAAATAAATCGAACTAATTAATCTAAAGAATTAAACTAGATGAAAGCAAATAAACTAACTAGGCAAGAATCGAAAAGAAAGCTATAAAGAAAGCAACGAAAGAAACGAAA
Organism: Thymus quinquecostatus; assembly: GCA_024222315.1. Classification (NCBI taxonomy): domain Eukaryota; kingdom Viridiplantae; phylum Streptophyta; class Magnoliopsida; order Lamiales; family Lamiaceae; genus Thymus; species Thymus quinquecostatus. The sequence continues at coordinate 11,749,584 of CM044175.1, read as the reverse complement.
ACGAATCTAGACATGAAATAAACTTAATCTGAAAATCTAAGCAAATAAATCTAACTACGAAAACTTGAAAGCGAAGGAATTGAAAACTAAGAAAAACGAACCTAATCTAAGAACTTGAAATCAAACGAACTAAATTAAACGAATGAAACTAAACGAAGCAATTACGAAAGTAAATCTAGAACTAAGGAAAGCAATTAAATCAAATTAAAGAAAGCAATAAAGAACTTACGAGATTAAACGAAGAAAGAAGAACTAAGTAAAAACTTGAATTAATTGAAGAACGAAGTAGCGATCCGGATCGAACAAAGGAAAACTAAACTAGAATGTAATGTGCTAAAAACTAGAGCTAAACTAAGGTAAAAGGTTGTAGAATTCGTGTACAAGGGGTAGTATTTATAATAGGTATGAAAACCTAGTTATAGAAGGAAAGGAAAGCTGGCCGCCAGAGTTGGACGGCGTCCAACTCAAGTTGGACGGCGTCCAGAACTTGGTTCTGTTCACTTCGCGCATCTTTCTTGTTTCGGCCGTATCTTCCTCGTCCGAACTCCAAATTGACCTCCGTTTTCGCCTACGTGCTCCTATCGAACCCCTCTTCGATATAATGCTTCTTTCTTCTTGTTTTTTTCTCGTTTCCGCCCTTTTCATCCTACAATACCAAAGACTCCAAAACAACCAAATCATAGCCACAAACAACGAAAACACACGAAAACTAAGGGAAAACGGACACAAAAAGACAACGAAAAACCTAACATCTAAACACCAATCAAAATCCCCCACACTTAGACCTTTGCTTGTCCTCAAGCAATATAAACATACAACTTAGATTCAATCCAAACAATTCAAATCATAGAACATTTAATCACCGGAATCGACAAACTCAAACAAGGTCACTTTAATCCCAAGTTACGATCAATCATCATCAACGAACTATGTGGCTTATAAATCAACCCAAGCAAGAGGAAAAGCAATGATACACACATCTCACAAATATCTAGATCACCACAACTTTAGACGTCTAGCCTACTTCCCCTTTTTATTCAACACATTAACAACTCTCTCTCTCTCTCTCTTTTTTAACACGTAAACGTTTTTGGCACATAATTCACTAGGTTTAATCATCGATGGGTCACATCGAGCCTCCTAGTGCGGTTTCCTGTACCCATTGTCAAGAAGGGTAGAATGCCTACGAACACTTTATTCTAATATACACGAGTATCATCTAGGACAAAGTTCATGAAATGTGATCATTCGAGGGTCTCTCGAAGCCTTTTCATGTGGTTTCCCATGCTCATTACTCTAGTATTTTCATACGTTACAAGTAAGAGGAGCATAATCCTATTAACTCTTTTATTCAAATAAAACACAACTCTCTTTTCTTTTTTTTCTTTTTTTTTCTAACATAAGGGGAAAGTAATCTAGCAATCCAAGTCGTAACAATTTAGATTTATCACTCAACCAAAAATCATAAATCATTTTCCTCAATACTCATATCAATTCGTGCCCCACAATTCATCGAATCATAATATATCACAACTCATGATTAAACCAACCTAATTTATGCTCAAATCAATTCCAACAACTAAAGATTCCATCATCGAATCATTCACATCGATCCTAAGTCACATGCTTATATAGCTCGAACACCAACAAACTTCTAAGTGAGGAAACATGAAGACTCGATCAACTAGACTCAATCAAACCAAATAAGACTCGATCGACAAGACATAAAAACAAAAACTGCATGCCAAAAGTTCAAAGACCCTCCCCCACACTTAAAATCAAGCAATGTCCCCATTGCAAGAAAAATAAAAAGAAGAAGGAAAGAAGGAACTTATCGCAAGATGACGACCAATAACTCAAAATCTCGAAAGACTCCAAGTAGTACCTACAAAACAAACACCAAAACAAACTACCAAAGCGTAAAAGTGCACAAAACAAAGATATAAAAGACTCAAAACAAAAATAGAAAGACACAAAACAAAGCTATGGTTGATTGGACCTCGTTACCGTGGATCTTGCCAAAGGGGATCGTTTGGGGCCCAAAAACTGGGATCGTTCGGGTCCGGCTCGATCTCTCTCTTCATAATACCCTCCTTGTAAACTATTCCCTGCACGAATTTCAAAAGAAAACGAACGAAAAATAACTAAAATAATAAAAATAAAGCCTACTCTAATTTTTTTTTTTTTTTTACGTGGGTTGCCTCCCACCAAGCGCTTGTTTATCGTCATTAGCTTGACGTACCAAAAATTCTCATCCAAAATCTGTTGCAACGAGCAAGGTCTTTAACCTTCCATAGGCGACTCTCGATGCAAAGGTGGACTCTTCTTTCTCTTCGGCTTGAAACTCGAAAAGAGGGTTATCTTGGACACTCATCTCCCCCACACTTGTGTGAAAATCCATGTAGGAAATATCATGATCTTCAAAACTTGATGATGGATCCTCCATAAAAAGTGCTTCCTCGTCGAGATCGGCAAGAAAGTTGTCCATGATTTCTTCCTCTTGTTGTGAACTCAAAATCAACTCCTCCATATGACTATTGTGATCCTCCATGCCTTGCACATTGCTCAAAAACTCCTCCACGATCTCTTCCTCATCCAATTTGCTCAAGAACTCATCAATAATGGCTTCTTCCTCATCCACACAACTAAAGAATTCGTCATCTTCAGTGGACTCTTCATCTTCAATGAATTCTTCAAGAGTTGCTACCTTGTTAAAAATCTCACAAACATTTTCCTCAACACAAGGGTTAGCAAGCTTAACATAAGAGCATAAATGAAAAGAAGAAGTAGGAATAGGAGGTGAATGTTACCGAACCTCCTTCACCGGCCATGCTCAATGTGCCGGTACCTACATCAATCCGAGCTCGAGTAGTGGCCATAAATGATCGCCCTAACAAGAGAAGATGACCTCTCTCACTCCTAGCTCCTCGCCCCACGTCAAGCACAACAAAATCGGCAAGAACTTGAATACCCCTCACAAGTAAAGCAACGTCTTCCACAATCCCCAAGGGACGACTCAAAGAACCGTCGGCTAGCTCGATGCAAAAATTGGTGGGCTTAAGATCGAGTATGGCATCAAGTTCACCGCTGCCCCCAAATCCAACATACCCGGCACACTATCTCCATTATCCAAAACAACATCTAATTTGAAACTTCCGGGATCACCTTGTTTCGGTAGAGATGAGAGATGACCAGCTGGGGTGGGTGAGGCGTGAAGACGTTGTTGGCTCGCTTTGATGGCAGCCACGGTGCGACTTCTCCATTTATTTTGTGCCATTGCTTCGAGCTCTCGACTTCTTCTTCCTTCTTCGCGGTTAAGAGCACCTTCTCCTATTGATGTCGTCGATGTGAGGTGTCAACTTCCTTTAGAGACTTCGACGACCTTGCATACACAACACTCAACAAACAAATTAAACGCACCGAGTGGAAGGGGAAAAAAAAATCGAACAAAAAAATAAAAATAAAAATAAATAAACAAAATACTACACAATTAAATACCCTAAAGTTTTCCCCGGCAACAGCGCCAAAATTTGTTTCACTAAAAAGTGTTCGCAATAGAACGAAATCCTATCGTAGCACTAGCAAGTAAAACCCAATGTCGAATCTCAAGGAAAACTTTGCAGGGCAAATAATCGTGTAGCAAAAATCCTAATCTAGCCTAAAACTAAGAAAGCAAGTAAAAGAATTTTGAATTTTGGTTTTTAAATCCTAGGCAATAAAATAAATTAAAGCAATTAAATCAAAGCAAGTAAATAAATCTAATCTAGAAAGCAAAGAAATAAATCGAACTAATTAATCTAAAGAATTAAACTAGATGAAAGCAAATAAACTAACTAGGCAAGAATCGAAAAGAAAGCTATAAAGAAAGCAACGGGGAAACGAAAACGAATCTAGACATGAAATAAACTTAATATGAAAATCTAAGCAAATAAATCTAACTACGAAAACTTGAAAGCGAAGGAATTGAAAACTAAGAAAAACGAACCTAATCTAAGAACTTGAAATCAAACGAACTAAATTAAACGAATGAAACTAAACGAAGCAATTACGAAAGTAAATTTAAAACTCCAACCCTATAAGGAAAGCAATTAAATCAAATTAAAGAAAGCAATAAAGAACTTACGAGATTAAACGAAGAACGGAGAACGAAGTAAAAACTTGAATTAATTGAAGAACGAAGTAGCGATCCGGATCGAACAAAGGAAAACTAAACTAGAATGTAATGTGCTAAAAACTAGAGCTAAACTAAGGTAAAGGTTGTAGAATCCGTGTACAAGGGGTAGTATTTATAATAGGTATAAAAACCTAGTTATAGAAGGAAAGGAAAGCTGGCCGCCAGAGTTGGACGGCGTCCAACTCAAGTTGGACGGCGTCCAGAACTTGGTTCTGTTCACTTCGCGCATCTTTCTTGTTTCGGCCGTATCTTCCTCGTCCGAACTCCAAATTGACCTCCGTTTTCGCCTACGTGCTCCTATCGAACCCCTCTTCGATATAATGCTTCTTTCTTCTTGTTTTCTTCTCATTTCCGCCCTTTTCATCCTACAATACCAAAGACTCCAAAACAACCAAATCATAGCCACAAACAACGAAAACACACGAAAACTAAGGGAAAACGGACACGAAAACACAACGAAAAAACCTAACATCTAAACACCAATCAACTGTCCTTCCCAAAATAACGTTATAGGATGACTTTTGGCGAACTACCCAGAAGGTGACTAGCTTTGATGCTTTTACAGATCCCTCGCCCAATGTTAGCACTAGGTCCATAGACCCTAGTGACATGAAAGGGCCTCCGGAGAAACCGTGAAGGGCCGCTTTGACATCATCTAGAGGCTTTTTCAGGTTCATCTAATTGAGACAATCCTCGAAAATCACATTGACGGATGCCCTCGTATCGACAAACACCCTTTGGACTTGATATCTTTCTAATTCCATCGTAACAACCAGAGCATCATCATGCTGGTGTATTATGGCTTTGTTGTCTTTGGGATGGAAGGATATTTCATAGACAACCAAACTTCTTTCTCGTTTCTCAAGTATAGGCATTCCTTTGTCATATGCCTTGAGGCTTCTGTCAAAATTATTTGCAACAGGGCCCTCGTGTATCATTTGGATCACTCCCCTGGGTTCCATGTCCTCTTCAACATTTGGGACTGTGTCATCGGCTTCTTTACGCCTCTTGTTTCACCCTGACTCCCCCTGGACATATTCCAGAAGTTCTCCTTCTTGAATTAGCCTTTCGATGGCTATTTTTTAATTTCTACTATCGTCAGTAATGTGTCCATAATCGTTGTGAAATTTACAGAACTTATCGGACGAAAAGTTTCTCGGCGGATGCCTATGCCCAGCTGGGATTTGCACCCCTGATTTCTTCATTATCACCTCCAACAAGTCGGCAGGTTGCCTGTTAAGAGGGGTGAAGGACAGCAAGAAACGCTCATTATTATCAGCTTTCCTGGAACGAGCCTTTTCTTCTCCTCAGGTTTCTTTTCTTTTTTGGAGGCAACTTCGGCCCTCTTATTGCTCATGGCTTCCTCCATATGGATATATTTCTGCACCCTTTTTAGTAATTCCTCGAAGGAGGTGGCCTCTTTTTTGATTAAGGAAGCAAAGAATTGTTCTGGCCTTAGGCCATCTACACAGGCATGTACCTTCAGTTTTGGCTCAACTCCAGGTATTTCCAACACAGCTTCGTTGAAGCGGGTCATGTAGTCCCTCAAACTCTCGTTGGGACCCTGCTTGATCGTTGTCAGATGCAACGAATTTCTGGTTGTCCTTTTAGCGCTAACGAACTATTGCAAGAACACCTCTCTCAGATCCTGGAAAGAATGGACTGAGAATTTTGGCAGCTGTTTGAACCAATACTGAGCTGGTCCTGATAGGGTAGTGAGGAACACCCTGCACTTAACATCTTCGGAGTATTGGTGTAGGAGGCATAAGCTTTCAAACTTCATCAGGTGCTTTTCAGGGTCACCCTTCCCCTGATATTCACAGGGGATTGTCTTGTAATTCCTTGGGACGGGATCTATCTGAATATCTGCCGAAAAAGGGTTGTTTTCATCGATGTAAGTATGAGAAAGCTCGGATTTGCGTCCTTTGTCCTTTTAAGTTATGGAATGCTCCCCTTTCTCATCTCCATCTGGGATCTTAATTTCTCCCATGTTCACTTCAGCCCCTTCTGGGACCTTCTCAGGGATCTGCCGATTTTTCTTCAGCTTTTCCAGCTCCTTTATCAGGAGCTCTATCTGCTCCTGTTGCTGAGTGAATTGCTTAACCCAGGCATCCATGGTTCCCTCTTTGGGTTCATTTCTGATTTCTTCGGGATTTTCCTCCTCAGGGGATTCCCAATCGGCGGGGAAGCCTTCCTCCTACACCGTGGTCATTAGAGGCAATTTGGTGGCCAGGTCCTGGGCCACGCTTGAGTTTTTAAGAGTATGCTTCTGCTTATTTGTGTCAGGGGTGATTTTACTTCCCCCTCCTTCGTGGACGTCATTTTGGGCATCTGTTCCTTTGGGATTCATTCCTAAGGCATTGAGCTTTTTATCCACAACTCCGTCAATTACACCTTCTATGAGGGTTTTCATTTGCAACAGCATTGCGGGAGAGAAATGAGCTTTAGCATATACGCTAGCTTCTGTTTAACAAAGTGTTTCTCCCTTCGTTCCCGAGCGGGGAAATTTTCGTATTTCCAGGAGCTTGTGAACCTTCCTTTGGAACAACATCTGAGTTAGCAGCCATCTTGTACGGTTCTGCAGATTTTCAAATTTTCAGATCATTACTTCCTGGTGCCTATTAAATAGGACAAAAATGGGTATTGCCTATTAAATAGGGTGTGACAGATGCTGCCTATTTATATAGGGCTTGATGGATGTTGCCTATTTACCTAGGGCTTGATGGATGTTGCCTATTTATATATGGCTTGATGGATGTTGCCTATTCTTATAGGGCTTTGATAGATGTTGCCTATTTATATAAGGCTTACTGAGGTTTTGCCTATTAAATAGGGCTTATAGAGTTTTTGCCTATTAGATAGGGCTTATGGAGTTTTTGCCTATTAGATAGGGCTTATGGAGTTTTTGCCTATTAGATAGGGCTTACGAAGTTTGCCTATTAGATAGGGCTTATTGAGTTTTTGCCTATTAGATAGGGCTTGATCAAGCATTTTAGCTTGTTTACAGAGAATTAATATCTTTCAATGTGGGGCCCCCATATCATGGTAAGGGGGGAGACCTCGTCATTTTTGGCTCTCTATTTTTAGTTTTGCCTTTTATGGTTTTCGGTTCATGATAGCAGTATAGCACAGGGACCTATGATTTTATCACAATGTTTACTCTGTCCTTATCAATTCCTCATAACCAGCAGGCTGATTATATGATTCATGACTTTCGGCGGAACTTTAGACTCACCAATTGTCAGGAATGAGGGCGTGTGTTATGGAACTTTTATCTAAATATGATTCGAGCTTTTGGTTTTCCCGACTGTTTGAAAGTAGTGTCCTCTTCACAACTATTATCACAAAAAACGCAGTTTAGTCACCAAGTCATATTTTGTAATTTGAAATTAGGGAGAAATAAACAGAGATTGTTTAATATCATTCAAATCCAGATTTCTGCGAATTACTCAGCAAATACATCTTACCCATTTACTCTAGACATCAGTTTTTTCTTAGCTCTCACATAAGAAAATAAGGAAGAACTTCATCAATAACATTATGATGATGAGCTGGGAGTTTATTTATAAAGAGAAAATCGATGTCTTAGACTCAAGGTTTCCCACAGACAGCGCCAGTTGTTAGATCTGGGTCAAAGATTAACAACAATCGTGTGATTACTCATTAGATTTACAGATCTATAACACATATTTAGATACAAATGATTACGAACTGAGTTATTATGAACACAATGCAAAGCGTTGATCTTCATAGCCTAGCTTCCATGAAATACCTTTCTCCGATGAAAGTGATTAAGATAAAGGCGAATCGCAAGGCGTTCAAACCATCAATCTAACCCCATTCATGAAGAGAAGGTATAACGGAGAAGAACGGGAGATGAAATGGTAAATGCAAGGCATTCTTCCATTCATCCTCATAAGGTTACGGTGAGATACCTTCGAGCTCCGCTACAGTCGTCGTCGTACGCCTGCAAAACAGAGCCGGAGGAACAAAGGGGAGGTTCCTCCTGAAAGAACCTTAGACGCTCAAGTCAGTATGAGTACCAAAATTCCAAAGAGAGAATGTAAATGGAACAGTGTAGAAAAGTATTGAACTCGTACCTCAAAATGGTGAAATCACTATGTATTTATAGGCGTGAAAAAGGGGTGGAAAGATGAATGTACCCGTGCGGGGAGGACAAAAAAGGAATTTCTAGGGGGACAGGATTCCTTCCGTCATTAATTTAGTGGTCCTCACCCTAAGGTACGTAGAGTCATGCGGGGTGCGTGTTCGGCAGGTCCCTGTGCCTTTAGAGGTTCAGGGATAACTTTTGTACGGGGATGGATTTGCGCAGGGCTTATGGCTTCTGCTTAATATACGGCATCTGCACCGAGACAACACCTGGAGCTTCTGAGATGCAGATCCAGTCGGCATTGGAGGGTGCCACGTAGCAAGGTTGATATTGGTCCCTATCAAAATGAAAGGTTTATGAGAATGGCACCGGACACCTACTCATACTTGGTCGACCATTCTTCGATACTACCAACAATTTGATTGATGTGAACAATGAATCTATAAGATTTCGATGTTTGTTGAAGGTGTGTCTTGTTTGGTGCATAAGATTCGTTCTATTCCTTTTGCCAATTTTGTGGATATTGTTCTTTCATTGATGCGTTGATGTCTTACCCGAGATGTCTTTTGTGCAGAAGTCGAAATACATGGGTGTGCATGGGCTCCCAAGACAAGGTGAAGTTGGAACATATAAAATGAGATCTTGGAATTTTTATTCCCTTCCTCCCTCAAGATCATCCAAAGGAGAAGGTTCCAGAAACATTGGAGTTGAAGGAGCTTTCTTCACATTTGAAGTACATCTTCTTGGAGAAGGGAAGAAAAAGCCCGTGATCATCTTCTCGTATTGACCATGCATAGGAATGAGGCCTTGTTCGAGTCTTGAAGAGGAATAAGCTCTCTTTTGGGTGGAGCTTAGCCGACATTCGAGGGATTAGCCCAACCACTTGCATGCACCGCATTAATCTTGCGGAATGAGCTCGACCAAAGCGAGACGGGCAAAGACGACTTAACACCGTTCTCATATAGGTCGTGAGAAAGAAGATTAGGTGGATTTTGCTTCTACAAGAGTTTGATATTGAAGGAGGCAAGTCCCCCAAGTCCCCCCGTCTTCCACATATCTTGCTCATCCGACATGGCATGAATCACCCAACCTGCACTCGAGAATAGTAATGCTTTGAAAAAGGCATTATTCATTAAGTGAAAGACGTCTACAGACACTTATTTAAACTAAACCTTCTAAAACAGTCTTCTATTGTATCTCTCCAAATTTGGAATAAATAATGTTGGCGTTGTATCAATGGGTGATGGTTTGATGATACAAGAAGGAAGTTCTGTAAAAGCAACAGGAAGAAGGTCCACAACTCTTGGTTTGCATATTCCCATCCTCTTTGGCAATAGTAGCAAGAACATATAACAAAGAACAAAAGCAATTGATATTTCACGATCAAGGGTGTAATACTATTTGTAGTAGCAGTCTTTATATTCGTGATAGGATAAGAAATGATAATCTTGTGCCCGACCATCTTCCTCGTCTTGATTCTTTTCCTTCTTTTGCTACTCTTAATGATATTGTTGACTCTTTTCCTTATGATTATGTTAGTAAGGTTGATGTTGCTCATTGTGTAAATTTTCCACTTTAGAATATATCCCTATATGAACGTAACATCTCAAATAGATAATGTGTATTCTTCTTTATGTCGTCCCACTCAAGACATGTTTTTAAATACAGAAATAATTAGATCTAATAGGAAATAATTGAAACACTTAAATCTGCATACATCTCAATATCATTTAAATTATAAAAAACTTTAAAGTATCATAATTTGCCCATTTGCCTTTCTATTTTTACAATCTTTATATCAAACTGAATGTCGTGATACATCCTTTTATTTAAGATCAAAAATCAATATGTTTGTAAGATTAAACATATAATATCTTGGTCCCATTTCATTAGTCACATATTTCATTTTCATTTGTCCCACTTATTAGTCACGTTTTCTAAAATGACAAATAATACACAACTATAATTAATTCTTTCTCTTTATAATTGATTATAGTCACGTATTCTCTTCTTTCTTTGTTCATGTGCCCAAATCGAATGGGACAAATAACAAGGGATGAACGTAGTATTAAAAAAGATACTAAGCTGAAAGACTTAATTACTACCTCCATCCCGTTTAAGTTGGGACGTATTCTATTTCGGGACGTCTCATTTATTAGACCTGTTTTCATAAAAGGAAATAATTTAACATCACATCACCATCTACATCACACTTAATTAGCCTAAATTAATTTTAATTATAAATGGATGTGAGTAGTACTAATAATTTAAATTAAATTAAACTCTAATTTACCACCACATCTCCATCACATCACTCTTTTATCCCTATTTCCTTGGCTCTTGTGCCATTTAGAAACGTCCCAACTTAAACGGGATAGAGGTAGTATTAAACTTTATCTTTAAGAGATATTATAGTGTTTTACCTATTCTCATAAGTGAAATGACACTTTTGTTCAAATTATAAAAAAACTTCAAATATACCCATATTTTTCATTTGTGGACCAAAATACCCTTCTCCCCCTCCTTCTTTCTCTCTCCCCCACATGCACTTGTCAACATCATCTTTTGTCTTTTCCTTTTTTTGTTTTTTAATTTTCACTAACAACATTTTCTTACTTCCTTTCTTTCTTTTTTTTATCTAATTTTTTATTTCAAAATTCGTATTTAGTTTTTTTTTTTTTTTTTTTAAGAACTGCAAAAGTCATTTGGTTAGAAAATGGCTCATTTTTACCACATATGGTTATATAATTGTATACGGTTTCTTACAATGTATCGTAAGAACGATGTCATTTCTTATATAATATGTGTAAATGTTACATTGTTTTTTTGTTAAGTAAGATAGTTAGATGATACAAGATTTTTCTTACATATGATTGTAAGAATGTAGATCAATTTCTTTAAAAAAATATGGTAATTAGAATGAGGTTGTTTCTTATACAATATGTGTAAAAGTTAAATTGTTTTTTTTTAACGTATAATGGTAAGATTGTACATATTTTCTTACACCAAATTGTAAGATTGAAGTCATTTCTTACACATGCTAATGCATTATAGTAAAATAATGCATTGTATTTTATAACATAATGCAAGTTAGATGCATACGATGTGAAGTATTATGTATAGTCCTCTATTCTATAATGCATTATAATATTGAATCTAATTCTCTATTGTGTATTTTCTTATAAATGTTGTGTAAGAAGTCATGTCCATTCTAACCTATCTATTTTACGAATACTCCAGTAAGACTTGTTAGGTAAGAAACAAACATATTCTTACTTTCAATCCTATTATATATGGTAAGAATCAATGTATAATCTTATAACCTATTGTAAAAGATTATGTCTCATGTGCATGTGCATAATCTTATAACCAAGTGCTCTCGTAAAACTTGTTAAGTAAGAAACAAACTCATTCTTACATTTTTAAGTAAGAAACAAAATTCCCCCTACTTTTTCCACTCTCCTTCTTTCTCTCTCATCCACATGCACATGCACATGTGAGGGCAGGTTAGAGTCCAAGAATGTAGATTAGTTTCTTAAAAAGTATGTAGATTAGTTTCTTAAAATGTAAGAATGTAAAAAATGTATGAATGTAGATTAGTTTGGGTTCTTACCAAATATGCAATAAGAATGAAAGCAAAATGAGTTTGTTTCTTACTTAACAAGTCTTACTGGAGCACTTGGTTATAAGATTTTGCACAGACATAATGGACATGATCTCTTACAATAGGTGGTAAGATTGTACATGGATTTATACCATATCTAATAAGAATGAAAGTAAGAATAAGTTTGTTTCTTACTTAACAAGTCTTACGAGAGAGCACTTGGTTATAAGATTATGCACATGCAGAATAGACATGATCTTTTACAGTAGGTATCGTACATGGATTCTTACCATATATAATACGATTGAAAGTAAGAATAAGTTTGTTTCTTACTTAACAAGTCTTACTTGAACACTCATAAGATATGTAGTTAGAATGGACATGATTTCTTACACAATATTTATAAGATTATACATTGTTTCTTACAATGTATGGTAAAAATAAGTCATTTTTTAACCAAATGACTTTTGCGGTTCTTAAATTAAACACACACACACACACACGCACACACACACACACACACAACAAAACGGAATACGAAATTTGAAATAAAAGATTACACAAAAAAAGAAAGAAAGGAAGAAAGAAAATGTTGCAGAAGGAAATTAAAATACAAAAAAGGAAAAAATTAAAATGTGATGTGATATGTGCATGTGCATGTGGATGAGAGAGAAAGAAGGAGGGTGGAAAAAGTAGGGACAATTTTGTTTCTTACTTAAGAATGTAAGAATGAGTCTGTTTCTTACTTAACAAGTCTTACGAGAGCACTTGGTTATAAGATTATGCACATGCACATTAGACATGATATTTTACAATAGGTCATAAGATTGTACATAGATTCTTACCATATATAATAAGATTGAAAGTAAGAATGAGTTTGTTTCTAACTTAACAAGCTTTTCTGGAGTACTCGTAAGATAGATAGGTTAGAATGAACATGACTTCTTACACAACATTTATAAGATTATACATAGTTTCTTACCATATGTGGTAAGAATGAACCATTTTCTAACCAAACGACTTTTGCAGTTCTTAAAAAAAAAAAAATTGAATACGAATTTTGAAATAAAAAATTAGATAAAAAAAGAAATAAAGGAAGTAGGAAAATGTTGTTGGTGAAAATTAAAAAACAAAAAAATGAAAAAGACAAAAGATGATATTGACAAGTGCATGTGGGGAGAGAGAAAGAAGGAGAGTGGGAAAAGTAGGGGCTAATTTTGGAAGGAAGTTGAAAAAATGGGTAACTTTTATAGTTGGGTATATATTTGTGTTTTTCTTAAGGAGAATAGGTAGATATATTTTTGCCCCTTATCTTTAATTCATATGTCCAACAAATATGTGACTTTAAACATGATAGAGGGGAGTAAAACACTAGCAAGTTTGTACATGAAACAAAGAGAGGGGGTGAAAGGAGAGGAGAGTAGGAACGAATAATCGTTTTCATACACAAATTGAAGAAAGAGCACGTCGTTGTTTTGTCTCTTAAAAGTTAAACGTGAATGAACTTTGGGGTTGGAGTGTCAGATCCCAAATACCAAGGCCAGAAATTCATAGCCCATTCAAATTAAAATCCTATCCCTTTCCTCCTTTTATATATATCTCCCCCCAAAATGAACACGCCTTTGTTTTCAAGTTCGAAAGGCAGAAAACGGCAACGCGCAAATTTTTACTCGGGGTGGCCGGAAATTTCTACATTTCCAAAACAAAGAGACAGGCTAGTACGACGTCGTCAAGCTGGTACAGAACCTGAGATGGGGAAACGACGCCGTTTGCGTCACTTAGCTCCAAAGCAATGATAGTCCCCACGTCCCAACGGTGCTCCGCGCATAGGGACCCACATAGAGGACGCACACGTGTGCCCCCCCTGGCTCGATTACTGTGCTTCCCCTAATAATGTTTTTTCCTTTTGTTTTTTTGAGAAAATGTGTACAACATTGATAGACTACAAAATAATCACGCTCCATTATCAACCCCTAGCTCCGATTCTTTGAATGAGGATAGTACTTAATACTACTGTTACTATTCTTTTTTGAAAACATTAATAGGAAGTTTTAAGGCCATCTCACCGATCACTCGTACTACCTTTAGTCTCAAACTTAATCTGTTATTGTTAGCTCAATACACAACTACAACTACTAGTTTACATTTTCCTTTGAGTTTGTAGGTTACAATTAACTATTAGAATTAGCCAATTTTTCAAATAACTAAATATTTAAATGTTAGCATTTCTTATCAAATTATCCTTGGTCTAATAGATACACGAAACACGGATTGTGTATTATAAAATAAAATTTACTAAATTAAAATTCTAATCTATACTAGTATATGAATACACGATCTATATATTCTTGTATTTGGAAATATTTTTTTCAAACGCAAATCTATATTCCGACCAATACACGAATATAAAAGTTGTGTATTTATGACTTATGACAAATATTATAAATGAAAAACCCCGTTCTGATCAATATATGAATACTCCAATATAGGAATGCATTACTTATGTATTCAGGTGATTGATATGTTACTTTTTTTTATTAAGGATAATTATGACCGTTAATGAGTAAGAAATAACTAAATTATGTATATTTATTTAATAAGAATAGCTAATATTTGAGCTTACCGTAATAAAATGTTTAATAGTATTCCCTCTTTCAAAGACAACTTCTTATTTCTTTTGACAATATTTTTATACTACTTTCGTCACATAAATTTGGATATAAGAATTAGTGGGATGCTTAATCTTTTACTGACTATTTATAGTATTAGTATTATATTATTTATAATTGCAAAAAGATTACACATTGTCTTAATTCTCTTACCCCAAATTATGGGACGAAACTAGTATGAAAATATTATCAAAAGAAACAAGAAGTTATCTTTAAAACGGATGGAGTATTAGGTATTAACCCAGTTTTTATCAAATAAAAAGAAATTTTATTGCAGTGCCAATAAGGTAAGTACTCGAGCGAAACAAAACAAGACATACTTCAGTAGCAAATGAAAAAATTCTTAAATGTTGTTGTTAATCTTTTATGGATAAATTGCGCTAGAAAATATTTCTTATATCGACTAATTTAATTTTATTTGGCAACACTTTAACATTTATTAGCTGTACGTCAATGAATCTAGAAACATGTAGAGCGGAGCAATTATGCGTTCACAGCCTAATTATTCATCACCTTTTTTCAGCTTTGCAAAACTTGTTCCTTAATTATTTTTTAGAAGAATAAAAGTTCAGTATGTAGGGGCCACGAATTAATTGAAACATGTGTGAACCATCTAAACGTTGCATCTAACTTCGAGTTACAAAATTAGCGCAACAAACGAGTTAAAAATTGTCTCTAATACTACGTATTTTATTTTAAGGTTGAGTTCTGTTGATGCGAAAAACAATGAGAGAGAATAGAAAATCACCTTTAAAATTTTACTTATTTCTCACATTTTATCACATTTTTTATTTTTTCTCTTTCATTTGCACTAAATGAAAAGAAAATATTATCTCTTCAATTTGATATTGTAAATATTTTCTCCAATTTAAAAAGTAAAATTTCGCTATATTGATAAAAGATGAGAAAAAGTGACGGAAATGATGAAATTTATAAGGTAATTTTCATTTTTCTCTCCTTTATCTTTCACCTGAAAATAAACCTTTTCTTTCACTTAAAAAATAACGCAAGCTGATAATGTAGATACTCTTTAACCTCTTCCATATATTAATGTTTGTATATTTATGCAACGAAATACGCTATTTCTTGTTTGAGTAAGAAAATAGAGGCAAATCTCTCTTCACAAAAAGTTACCAACAACAACAATAATAATAATAATAATAATAATAATAATAAAAAAAAAAGTTACAATGAAAGAAATAATCGGTCTTTGGCAAGGTATATAAAAATATCGTTTCATTTCATCGAGTTATTTTAAGTGTATATACTAGTTAGTACTATTTTTGAAAAAAGAAAAAGAAAAGAGAAAAAGTGTGGTTTCTTTTCCGATTTCCTAAACCAAATTGAGGCAAAAGAAAAAGGCAAAATCGAGACTCGGGAAAACTGTGAAAAAAAGAAAAGAAGAAAAAAAAAAAGAAAGAAAAGATAGAAATAACCCAAAAAGAATCTCGATGTTTGCCGGTTGCCCTTACGAGGACGCGGAAGCCGACGATGACCGGTTCACCGACTCAGCCAGTTTCCCGATCCTCTCCGCCAACTCCGGCGACAGCTTCTTAGCCGGTTTCCTCTCCTTCTCCGGTCGGAAATCAAACCCCAACGCATCCGAAACCTCTTCGGAGCTCCACCCGGCTTTTCGGAGCGTATCCGAAAACCGATCCGCTTTCAGCAGCAGAGCGTCGAGCACCGCCTGGTTGTCCAGCATCACCATCTCACCGTCGAAGAACCCCGATGCCGACACGTGGACGATCTCAGAGACATCGGATTCCGCCCACCCGCCCTCCGTCAGAACCGACCCGATTTGGCTCACGTACTCGTCGACCCATTTAGGCATCTCGGATCTCGGCATATCTATGTACCTGTCCGGCGAGGAGGAGGACGACGAGGACGAATTCGAGTTCCGGCGGCGGCGATCTACGGCGGCGTCGCTCCAGAACTCCACCCACCGCGGCGCCCGCCCACCGGTCACTGCGTCGAGGCTCCTCCTCGAGAAATTCGTCGACGACGACCCGGCCGTTTTCCCGGTGACGGAGCGTTGCTTGGAGGCGTTTTCCGGGTCGGGGCTCCGGTGGAAGAGGGTCGATTCGCGATCGAAGAAGTCGGATAGATCGAAGCCGCAGCAGAAAATCCGATTCTCATCGACGTAAAAGATAGGGTTTCCGGCGAGGCAAGGGTTGCAGGGGATGTAACAATGGTTGAAAATGGGGATCAAAAGCGGCGCCCGTTTCAGAGCGTTCCTGGCTATTTTGAGGGCCTTCTCCGGCGCGGAGGGGCGCGGGCCCCACGATTTCGACCAGAGAGTATTCCGCGCTATGTGGAAGGAGATGGAGGCGATCGGGAGGTCAATGGAGGCCCGGAGTTGAAGCCGCGCCGAGCCAGATGAGCGCCAGTCAGGGAATCCGGCTCCAACGGGCAAGCCAGCCGACAGAACGGCTTTGAGGTCCGGCGGGAACGAGAACCCAAACTCGGCTTCCGCGACGGCGAATTCCGGCTCGGTCAGGCCGGGTTGGACCGGGATGCCCGAGCTCTTCAGGTGGCTTATCACTTTGTCCGCTAGGGAGCTGAAGGAGAAGAGGCTGTGGCGCGGCGGCAGCGGCGTAGACGGAGCGGATGAGGAGGCGCGGGCCGAGAGGCGGCGGAGGCCGGCTAAATGGGCCGGGTTCAGACCGGTCATCCTTCGGTCGACGTCGACCATTGCTGTTTAGGACCGGATTTTTTTTGCCTTCGACAGAGTGGGAAAAAGTATGGAACGCTTATATTCTTGGTTTCGGATTGTTTTATGTCGATCAGGAATTCGCCGCCGATCTTAATTTTGTCACGGCTTAAGAAAATGAGGGATCCTTTTATCGTAGAGAAAGAGAGAAGAGAGAGAGGGGAAAACGAAAGTTAGAGAGAGAGAGGGAAAGGTGGAGTGAAGCAGATAGTGAAGTGAAAATGCGGAAAAGGAGAAGAGGAGGAATTTATAACGGGTGGTGGAGTAAGGGCCCACCGTCGATTTTTGATCGATTTAAATTTTTTGGGAAAATGCACTTCTTTTTCTAGTAAAGTGGGAATTTAGAATGGACGGTAGCGACAGATAAATGTTGCCTAAGGAGTAAGTTTTATTTTATGTTCGTACTTCAATTTAATAAAACGGTCCAATTTCGACACACACAGCAGCGGTCAAAGGTACCAAGGCATGATTAGTTTGTTTTTAGCGTGAAAGAATGAGGTGAGTGAGATGATTTGGTTACGCAAATGAATTGATTTTTTCCTATTACAAGAACAAGAGAGAAGGAAAAACCAAATTGAATCAACCAAACTCATAATTAAAGGATTATTTTCCATTTTGAGCTGATCAAACGTATATTCTTTCTTTAATTCAAAATGAACAAAAAGAATTAATGTCATACGGGTTTCCATATCATACATTTTTGTTTGAGAACTTGTAGCATAAATTCCATCTTATGAGAAAGTTTTAGTAGTATAAACTAATAGAAAGGAGGAGAATTGATATATTAATCACCTTATGCTAGTCACATTCGTGAGCACCTTCGTGTTTGATATTATTTTATTTGATTATTTCAATTGTAATATATTTTAATACTTTATAAATTAATATCGAAATCGCTAGATCCAAAAAAAATATAAATATCAAAGCTCGATTTATTTTATTATACACTTTTTGAACTTAGAAGAAAAAACGAACAAAACGAGCATTGATATTTATATTTTTTTAGATTTATTGATTTCAATATCAATTTATAAGGTATTAGAATATACAGTTGAAAAATCGAACAAAATAATGTCGAAATAAAACAAATGACGAAAGTGTCTACGAAAGTGACTAGCATAAGGTGACTAGCACATGAGCACGTCACTTACAATCTTTTTATAAACAGTTTTGAGTGAGACACTTAACCTAACATAAAAAATGCACAATTGCATTCTTATGCAAGCATAGCGGTATTTGTTAATGCATGTGACTAAAACTTTTGAGTTCAAATATTTTGTTGGTGGATTTTTAACTTTCTTATTATTATCTAAAGGTGTACAATTACGATAAGAATCTATAATTTGCACAAAAAATTCAATAAATAAATCCATCTCATGAGAAAGTGATAAATTAAGAAACAGATTTGAGTAAGACACTTAACCATCACACACCTCACATTTTATATGTTAAGCATCCCCATTGAGAGCTCACTTCGTACTTTAGTATACTATTTTAGTCCAGTAAAATGAAATGGATTGTACTTTAAATTCTAATATATGGCTTGTATAATTTTAAATTTATTAAGAAATTGTAGGAATATAGAAGGATTAGACTAGCAGCAAAGGGCGCAATGTGTTCAGCACAAGGAAGAAGAAGCTGATGTGTGATGAACACTATCTCTCTTGCCACATTGGCATTCCTTTAATAAATGTAATAGATTGTAGACCGCACGATAGAGTGACGTGTGCGGTAGAGATTAAAACTCGTTGTTAGCTTCTGCTACACGCTTTTGTTAGTTCTCTATAAATAGTTACAGCTACAGTGTACTTAACTGACTTTTCACACAACTTGAATGATATACAGTTTTCCTTTTACTCTACTGTTTCATTGCTATTTCTTCTTTCTTTTGGCTTGCACAAATGGGTGATAGAATCTAGGGTTCTACATGGTATCTTAGAGCTTGGGATGATACGACTGAGATTAAAGAAGGGGAGATTATGGTGAAGGATCACAAAGAGGATTGGGAGAAAATTGCAGAAGAGGAGAATTGAAGTAGAATGCCAGCGGGGGAGCAAAAGTGATACGACCAAGAAATCGAGGAGATTATGTAATGTCTTTTAATTCTAGTTTTGTTATTGGGCCTAGGTGAGAGTCCAATTAGAATATGTATGCCCACTAGGTTTTAGGGTGTCAAACCTATTTAAGGTCCCATTGTATCTTGGCCGTCAATAATCGAAATAGAATATTGAACGAACCTTTCGTGTTTTGGCTTCTCTTTGAGAAGATTTGGAGTTTAAACTCACTCGTGTCTTGGCTGAGGGAAAACGTCCAGTCATCGGAACGTATGGATCGGGAGGAAGACCTCCAGTTACTGCGAGTGCAGCTGGTAATGGATTGAATGGAGGAAACTACAGAGCAGTCGGTGATGGAACCAGTGGCGGAGGACGTGATTTGCCAAGAGATGGAGGACGAGATCCGCCGAGAGATGGAAATGGCTTTCCGATGCTGACGCTAAAGGAGATTGAAGAAATACTCTATCTATAGCCTTCAGACCACCATGCAGCTCGTGACTGCATCTCTCACTAGATCAAATTTTTTGTATTGGAGTCGATCCATTCATCGTGTTTTAGGAGCTAGAAGTAAGCTAGAGCTTCTAGATGGAACATTGCCTGAACCTACTATAACTTGTGTGTATTATTAAGTTTGGATGAAAACTGACTACATGATCATATCATGCTGGATCATAAATTCGATATCTAAGGAGCTGATTAGTGCATTATCACACATTAACATCACAAAACATCTTTGGGATGCATTAAACCAGAGGTTTGGAGGAAGAACGGTCCTAATGTGTATAAAATACAGAAGGAAATCATGAATCACAGACAAGGAACTAATTCAGTGTTGATGTCTTTCAATTAACTTTGTGCGCTTTGGGATGAATTAGACATGATACTGATAGGGTGTATTTTTACCCTATTATTTAAGTGTTATATTATCATTTTCTTGTCGTATTTTGATAGTTTAGCTCATGTTTTGTATTGTTTATGTTATTTTGGGCTAGATTACGCTTTTGGGTTGTTTTGAGTGTTTTTAGGGCTTTTTAGTCGAGAAAACCCAAGCCAAGACAAGATACGACGAAACCAAGGAAGAGATGAAGTATTGATCCCAAGTTCTGACTTCTCACGATTTTTTGGAAGATTTATTCTAGAAAATTGAAAGCATAGCATTGAAGAGGGGTTCAATAGGAGCATGTAGGCGAAAACGGAGGTCAATTCGGAGTTCGAATAAGGAAGATATGGCCGAAACAAGAAAGTTGCGCAGAACCCTCTCGACCCTCTCGACCACCCTCTCGATCGAGAGAGGTGTCGAGAGGTGGCTCCTGTTTTCCAGACGGGATTTTTCCTAAAAGGTAATTTTTGACTTTTTCTTGGTTTCCTTGTACAATTAGGTATTGGATGTAAACTTCTACCCTATAAATACCTCTAAACTTATCATTGTAAGGCCAACAACATAGGAGCCAACATTAGTTCTCTAGTCCCCAACATACTTTTAGATTAGTTTTTCTCTACACTTTTATATTTTAGCTTTAGATTCAATTCATGTATTTCTTGGAAGCAATTGAAGATTGAAGATTCATCAAGATTCAAGAGTTTTTTTATCTCTTTCTCTTTTACTTTATGCTTTTAATTATGTTTATTCTTCCTTCTACCTTTCTTTTAATTATGTCTAGCTAAATTCCTTAGTTGATTTTAGGGATTGAATGCCTAATTGAATTTATGTGAGTGTTTTTGTTTATAATTAGCCTTTCAATCTAGGTGCATGTTTCATGGTGCTTATTCTCATGCATGATTAATTGACCACTAATTATGTGTGCATAGTTATGTTTTTATGCCCTAATAAGATAATTGCATAATAGATCTCATGAATACATGGTATGATGATTTGATTATCTTAGCCGAGGTTGAATTATCATATGTTCGTATATAGTCGATTTAGGTGTCATAATTGAGCCTAGTTGATTGTATTATTGATACTTGTTCTATTTTGCACTTGATTTGATATCTATGAGTCCGAGAGGATATTAGAATCTTATTAGGTGACGACTTGCATTGCCTTAATCGGAGTGTTAGGTCATTTTTGTGTATCACATCTAGATTGGATTAAATTGGTTAATTGTACTCATTAATTGCTTGCATATATTTGATTAGGTAGGCTTCCCTAGAATCAACACTTTTCATTATTTGATTTATTTGTTTCCTTATTTGTGTATTTGTCTTATTTGTTTAATTGCTTATTTATTTGTTTCCTTATTTGTGTTCTCTTTTATTTATTTTATTTATTTGCCTAGGATTATAATACCACATTCTTATTTTCTTAATTGCCTAGACATCAGTTTAATTCTAGAGTAGAGGTACTTTGTGTGATTTCGATATATCAATCCCTGTGGATACGATACTCGTACTTGCTTTATACTATACCTATTTTTGTATGGTAGAAAATAGTGCGATCAGATACTACCACCATTGGATTGTATTTGTGATGCTAGAGCTAGGTCTAGCAAAAGAGAAGAGGAAATTAGACTGATGCAATTTTTGGTTGGTTTACATGATGGCTATGAACAAGCTAGAAGTCAGATTCTCATGTTAGATCTTGTATCATCTGTAAACAAGGCATATTCTATGATAGTTCAGGTTGAAGATCAAAAGGGGATTACTGATGATATTGGAATGGCAGATAGCAGATTGGTTATGCAGGTGGGAAAGGCTATTAAGTATAAAACTGCAGGTAATATTGAATTCAAGAGGAGAATGAGTAAAGAAGAAAGGATGAGGCTTAAGTGTACTCATTATAATGCAAATGGACATGAGGTGAGTGAGTGTTTTAAGTTGTATGGGTACCCAGACTGGTACAAGGAACTCAAAAGGGGAAAAGATAGAGCTAGAATGCGTTATGCTAATAATGAAGTGGACAATGTGTTAGTGGATGGAAAGTCTAGTAGTGGAGACACACCAGCTGATATTCGAAAGCTAGTGCAGACAGAATTGGCTAAATGCTTGGGAAATCTTACGAAAAATGGCTCACCACAACATACTCAGGCTAAGTGTGAATAAGATTCAGAAGGATGAAACTCAGATAGAAGAGTATGATGGACATTATGCATTTAGTTTGGTCCCTAACATGGATGAGGTGTGTTGGATAATCGACTCAAGAGCTAGTGCTCATGTTTGCAGCTAGAAATATGATGTTGAGAGACTCGGCTATTTCTAGCCTATCAATAATACAATAACCGAACTAGCTAGTAGTCCGGGTCGAACCTCAAGGAGTGAATGTATCGATAGAAAATCAAGTAGTTCACGTAGTCCCTATCATACTATCTAAGCACATACTCATGATTTTGGTGTTTTATAACTAGGCAAGTAA
The DNA here is from genome assembly GCA_024222315.1 of Thymus quinquecostatus. Lineage (NCBI taxonomy): Eukaryota > Viridiplantae > Streptophyta > Magnoliopsida > Lamiales > Lamiaceae > Thymus > Thymus quinquecostatus. The sequence goes on along the minus strand of CM044175.1, from coordinate 11,726,910 downwards.
TGAGTAAGTGAAATAACAAGCAACAATAAAAGCAAGTAATGTAAAGAACAAATAAAGGAGCAAGTAGTAGAAATTCGATAAAAGCAAGCAAGGACTCAAATGATTTCCGGTGTGATTAGGCTAAGGACTAGGCAAGTGATGTATCAAACCATTTTAATTCCTTTGAGTAGCATTATTACATAAATCAAGCTATCTCATCCTCCTAAGACTTGATAACTAGTGGATTGAATAACATGCTTACCATTCTAAACATATTACCAACTCCTAAAAGCACAATGCCTACTAATCTAACATCATTTCACATAATTCTTTCTAGGAGTAATGCAAATCAATACTAGATAGTATGAGCAAGGATTCATGCCAAGTGCTATGAATGGAAGCTTCTTAGGCATTCCATCAAACACCTTGTGTGCACTCATGGATGTCAATCATTCATGCAATTAAATTCAATCAAATCCAATGGCAACTCAAAGGAAAGGTAGATCCACATCAAAAACCATTAAATCCTAGCCTAATTCACACCATCCATCATTTGAAACCTCTAAAAGATCTAGTTACTCATCATAGATCTAACAATAAAACCAACAAAAAGAAGAGAATTCATGGTAGAAACAACAAGGAAAGTAAAAGTAAATAAAATGCTTCAATAATCTTCAATCTTCAAGCTTGATCATCCAATAATATTTGAAAATACCAAAAAGGAAAGAGGGAAAGCTAGGGTTCTAAAGTTGTTGTGCAAAAATGAAATACAAGTGTTAGATTTTTCAAATGAGGCAAATAACAAGGTATTTATAGACTTCCCATAAGTTGGGGTCAAATTGCAATAAAGAGAAACTTGAGTGAGAATGTGGGGTAAAATTTATAATTTCTAGAAAGTTGACCAAAGGTTGACTTGTGCATTTCCGCCCACATTTCACAGTTTGCGCGCTCTCACGGGTTTGGCTCATTCTCTCTCGTCCGGCATCGGAAAATTAATCCGCAAAGTGCTACGGCTTCCTATTTTGATCCTCTTCGACATAGGATAAGTCAAACATTCCCAGAAAATTGCCACAGCACCAGAAATAGGCACGGAAATCAAGAGAAAACGCAAAGCATATAGAAAACGCATAAGTGTAAAAACCTATCATTTCCCATTCATTTAAGCACACATATCAAAGCCAAAACCTACCAAAAACATCTTAAAATGCATATAAATTGTCAACTCCCCCAAACTTAAGCCATTATTCGTCCCGAGAATGGAACAAAACAATCAAAACACTCAAACCGAATGGGTATGCAATTCAAGATCATCGATGTCTCAAAATACTCACTCAACAAAGCATTTTCAATCATGGAACTTCCAAGGTGAATCGAACAATCCATAATCACACAACACTTTCAACTAAGAAATCAATCACTCAAGCATAATGAAACTCCAAACCTCACTAGGTATAAGTGTATCGCTCTTTCTCTCAAGTATATGGAAGGAAATTTACACTCATCGAACTCATGCATGCATTGCTCTTACCATAAGCTTGCCCTAAATCTCAAGATCTCCATCGCTTGATTGTGCACTCGAACTAAGATCAATTAGGTCTTTTATTTAGGCTTGTAATGTGGGGACATTGGTTTAGGTAGGGATTTTTAGGCTAAGTGACTAAGAAATCTCTTAAGTACTTTCACCTTCTCTTTTCCACTCTAAGTGTGAATTTCTCCACCTTCTACCTTCACCATGTCACCTCTTTACACTGTTTAATACACAAGCTTTGATTGAAGCTTCTCGAATATTCATGAATAACTCCTTTATGCTCTCATTCACAACTACCTTTATTCAAACTCTTTCTTTTCTTTTTCTCATCAATTTTTTTCACTTTTGTGAGAAATCCATTCTCATTTCTCTCATTTTTTCCTTTTTTCTCTCTCTCTTTTTTTTTTAGAGCTCATAAGAGTATTCTCATCTCAAAACGACCTCTTCAATCAAACTTCTCAAACCTCGTTACTTCACTACTTCACAACCTCTCAATGGATTCCCATAACCAACCTTCACCCCCTTTCATCCGGTTTAGCAACAACGGCTTCAAAGGCTCAAGGAGGACCACAACGTTAACATTTTATTTGGTTAGTGTTTAGGGAATTATGAGGCTAACAAATGAGGGCCTAAAATCATTTCTAAGTTCTAGTAGCACATATAGCAACCTCGATCGAGATTAAAGGCAAGTTCTAGAAGATAACAGTGCAATACATGGCAAACTCTCAAGAAAGAAAAAGAACGTTATCAATTTCACATTTCGGCTCAAACCTCACAAGCTTTTGTTTAGAGTTCATGTGCCTAAGATCAATCATTCCAAGTTAATCGTGTCATGCGACCATTTCATGCTCAATACACACATGAAAGATTCCAAAAATATGATATCATTTTTCGCTCAACTTCATCATCGACATCTCTCTTGAAAGCAAAGGAGTGAAAAACACGATATGAAAATCAATACTTCAAGTGATTCATTCGAAAGAAATTTTAAAAATTTTGCAAATTTTGCAAGTAAGCATACATTTACACACATATGAACCACTTGAATCACATTCCAACTTATACACTCTCATCACATACCAAACACACTCAAACAAATTCATCCTTTTCAAGCATCCAATTAAGCACAATCAACTTCATCAAGCACATACAAGCTTAAAAATCGCAACTTTAATGAAAAATCGAAGATAGAATAGTAGTTTAAAGACCTTATCCTACCCCCTCCCCCAAACTTATTTTAGAAACAAAATCTAAAATGAGTTTGGAGGGAAGAATAATAAGGAATTTAAACTACACTCACAAAGGTCCAAGCTTGCGATGTAAATCACGTTCAATGTTGCTCATTCCGGTACATGCTCGATTAAGTTGATTCCTTTTCTCCATCATGCTTTGCGCCTCTCGACTTTTCGATTTCAAGAACATGTTCATCATCTAAAGAAAAAGAAATGAACAAGTAAGAGAAATGAGGTAAGAAAGGTGTAGGAGATAAGAGATAACATCAAAAAGAAAATAGAAAAACAAATTGAAAAATAGGGGAGAAAGGGGGATCTGCGGTCAACGGGCGTTGACCGCATTTGAGTAGCCTTCGAAACCACCGTGGATTGCGACCCACGGTTAGGCCGCATTCTACCAGCAGATTGCGACCCAAGCTGCGACCTACGGCTAGGTCTGACATTTGGTCGCATTTGAGTCTGTACCCGGGCTTGGCCCGAGACGGGAGTCGGTCCTCCCCCCTACTCTTGAGTCTTAGGAACTCAACGAAATCGACGGAATCGAATTCCGACAAGTTTTGCTATTTCTTTTTTATTTTACCGCCGGACTGCACAAAACTGGAATTTCACCTCCGAAAATTTTTCTAAGTGTTGGAGCTTAAAAACTTGACAATTCTCAAAAATTTTCTAAGGCATGAAATAGCCAACTTGAAAAATCTCAAAAATTCTCTAAGGCATAGGAAAGCATCCAACACTTAGAAATTCCTTTCCATAACATATTAAACCACTTCTCAACTCTTATTCGACTAAAACGACTAAACTTGAAGAAAACGAGAAAATAAAGGATACGTGTTGGGGTGCCTCCCAACGAGCGCTTGTTTAACGTCGTTAGCTCGACGATACCTCAAAAGGTGAATCAAGGGACATCAAACGAACTCTTCCCGGCTCCCAAAGCTTGAAAAACTTTCAACATGTGCAACCTTCTCATGACATGGACCTCCGATCTCATCTTGAAACTTGATTCCCCCAAACTTGGTGAAACCTCCACTTCGAGATGGATAATTCACCTTCTCCTTGGGCTTCACTCCTTGCTTCTTCAAACCACGCCCTTGAGGCACTTGATCGAGCTTTGATGGCGAGGCAAGCTCGAGCTTGTAGCAAGACGCTTTCCTCGGCTCCTTCATTGAATCATAGATTGAAATGACCATCTTCTCATCATCCACTCGAAATGTGAGATTTCCACTCTCAATGTCCATAGAAACTCTTCCGGTAGCGAGGAATGGGCGGCCAAGAATGAGAGGAGTGTCTTGATCCTCCGGCATGTCGAGTACAACAAAGTCGGCCGGAAACACAAACTTCCCAACTTTTACGAGCACATCCTCCACCATTCCTTGAGGCCTAGTGATGGACTTGTCGGCCATTTGAAGCTCTATCAAGGTAGGCTTGAAATTTCCAATCTTCAACCTTCTAAAAATCGAGAGGGGCATCAAATTGATGCTACCTCCAAGATCACACAAAGCTCTCTCAAATCTTTGGCCTTCAATCTCACAAGGAATTGAAAAGCTACCGGGGTCTTTCCTTTTAAGGGGCAAATTTCTTTGCACAATGGCATGACACTCTTCATAAAGCTCCATGGTTTCACAAGCTTATAGTTTCTTCTTCTTGGCAACTAATTCCTTTAAAACTTTGCATACCCCGGCATGTCCTTCAAAGCATCAATGAGAGGAATGTTTACATTTACTTTCTCAAACATCTCAACAAACCTATTCATTTTGGGGTCCACCTTGGGCTTGGCCAAACGAGAAGGAAACGGAGCTTTGGAAATCACGTCCTTCTTCGGAGTAGGGAACTCTATCCACTCATGAGGTGGTTCATCTTTTTCATAATCAAAAACTTTCTTCTTGGGAACATCTTCCTTCGGCATAGGTGCTTTTGAGGAATCCATTTCTTCCTCTTCATCATCAACGTTCTCCACTAGGACTTCTTCCTTATCCTTTTCATCTTTTTCTTCACCAAGCCTCATTGGCTTCTCAATCGATCTTCCACTTCTCAACGTAATAGCATCCATGCTATCAAGAGACTCACTCAAACTCACTATTTCCAAGAGGGTTGTAGGATAGATACCTTGGAACTCTTCATAACTTCTTCGTTCTTTGATAACCTTTCCAAGCTCACTGATGTAGTAAGCCTTCTCCATCCTCTTCAAATCCACCCCCCTTGCATACATCACCCCATTGTTAGCTCTCATTGTTTGATAGTAAGAGCGCATCCTCTCTTTCTCTTGGGCTTCACGTGGAAGGTTCTCATAAGGTGGCCAATGATCCGACTTTGTGAGAAAATAAATCTCATCTCCAAGGGTCATTGGAGTCTTCCTCTTTTCATAGCTATCATGGTCATGGGAAAGGTCCCATAGAGGAACTCTTTGACCTCCCCATTATTGTTCTCCAAAAGGTCGCATCGACTCAACCTCATTGACCACACGAACCACCTTGCATTGTTGCTTTGGATTGATATCCGTGTTATTTGGAAACTTTCCTTGTTGATGTTGAGAGGAAGCTTGGTTGGCCATTTGGCCTATTTGACCTTCTAACATCTTGATATGCTTTTCCATAGAAAAAACGGTGTTCTCCAAATTTGTGACCTTTTGACCAGTTTGAGCAATGAAAGTGCTTTGTTGAGCGGCCATTTGTTGGATGATGCTTTCCAACCCCGGTTGAAGAGGCTTCTTTTCTTCAACAACATGATGTGAAACACCAAATCCGGGAGGAGAAGATTGATAAGCATTGATAGCATTTTGCGGATTTCCATAACCATAGGAGAGGTTTGGATGATTATTGAAGGTAGGATTACCATAATTCCTTTGATAATTACCTTGGTTCCATCCACCCCTTTGGTTAATGAATTTAACCTCCTCTTCACTTAAAACTTCACCATTCTCGAATTTCTTGATGGCTAGCATCTCCTTCATGTCTCTTTGGCCCTTATCATAGTCCTTCTTAAAAGTAGTGAATAATGAAGTCAATTCGTCATATCTCTCATCCGATAGAGAGGCATCCCTGTTTGTGGAGGTCCGTTCCATAGGCCATTGGTAGGCATGAGCGGCCATCTCCTCAATTATCCTCAATGCTTCCTTAGCATGTTTGTTCAACAAGCAACCCCCCGCGGTGGCATCAACTACACTTCTTGTGTGAGAAGTGAGTCCACTATAGAAATGAGTAACTTGTTGATCTTCACTTAAACCGTGTTGAGGACACTTACGGATAAGCTCTCTATACCTCTCCCAAGCTTCAAATAAGGTCTCATCCCCATGTTGAGAGAAATGGGAAATCTCTGAAATCATCTTGTGAGCCTTTGAGGGAGGGAAATACTTTGATAAGAAAGCCTTGCAAAGATCTTGCCAAGTGTGTATCTCCGACTTATTCAATCCCTTGTACCAATCCTTGGCTCTATCCCTCAAAGAGAAACCAAACATCTGTAGTCGAATGGCATCACAAGGGACACCATTTAACTTAATGGTGTCACATATCTCCAAGAAGGAAGTAAGATGTGCATTTGGATCCTCTAGGGGGCTTCCTCCAAATTGAGCATCCATCACCATTTGAATCAAGCCGGTCTTCAACTCAAAATTATTGGCATTGATCGCGCCCCACTCCCCTCTTTGATATTGTTCCGTTGGAGCTCGATACATAGAGTTGATGGGAGGTGGTGGCACCTCATTAGCCTTCCTCTTTTGCTCATCAATTTCCGCGTGCATTTCCTCCATCCTTCTCATGATGGCCTCCATATTTGGGTTATGATCACCCATTTCGTGTTCTTCTCTAGAATGCCTTCTTCTATGTCTCCTTTCAAATTCCAAGACAAGTGGCTCTACAAGTCTCCCCTTAGACCTTGTGAGCATGTACCTTCAAAACAAAAAGAAAAAGAAATTAAAACAAGCTTAGATTAGTATCAAGTGACTACACAAACTATTGAAATGTCTATCTAATCACTCCCCGGCAATGGCGCCAAAAATTGACTCGGCTATTTCTAGCCTATCAATAATACAATAACTGAACTAGCTAGTAGTCCAGGTCGAACCTCAAGGAGTGAATGTATCCATAGAAAATCAAGTAGTTCACGTAGTCCCTATCATACTATCTAAGCACATATTCATGATTTTGGTGTTTTATAACTAGGCAAGTAATGAGTAAGTGAAATAACAAGCAACAATAAAAGCAAGTAATGTAAAGAACAAATAAAGGAGCAAGTAGTAGAAATTCGATAAAAGCAAGCAAGGACTCAAATGATTTCCGGTGTGATTAGGCTAAGGACTAGGCAAGTGATGTATCAAACAATTTTAATTCCTTTGAGTGGCATTATTACATAAATCAAGCTATCTCATCCTCCTAAGACTTGATAACTAGTGGATTGAATAACATGCTTACCATTCTAAACATATTACGAACTCCTAAAAGCACAATGCCTACTAATCTAACATCAATTCACATAATCTTTCTAGGAGCAATGCAAATCAATACTAGATAGTATGAGCAATGATTCATGCCAAGTGCTATGAATGGAAGTTTCCTAGGCATTCCATCAAACACCTTGTGTGCACTCATGGATGTCAATCATTCATGCAATTAAATTCAATCAAATCCAAGGGCAACTCAAAGGAAAGGTAGATCCACATCAAAAACCATTAAATCCTAGCCTAATTCACACCATCCATCATTTGAAACCTCTAAAAGATCTAGCTACTCATCATAGATCTAACAATAAAACCAACAAAAAGAAGAGAATTCGTGGTAGAAATAACAAGGAAAGTAAAAGGAAATAAAATGCTTCAATAATCTTCAATCTTCAAGCTTGATCATCCAATAATATTTGAAAATACCAAAAAGGAAAGAGGGAAAGCTAGGGTTCTAAAGTTGTTGTGCAAAAATGAAATACAAGTGTTAGATTTTTTAAATGAGGCAAATAACAAGGTATTTATAGACTTCCCATAAGTTGGGGTCAAATTGCAATAAGAGAAACTTGAGTGAGAAGGTGGGGTAAAATTTGTAATTTCTAGAAAGTTGACCAAAGGTTGACTTGTGCATTTCCGCCCACATTTCACAGTTTGCGCGCTCTCACGGTTTTGGCTCGTTCTCTCTCGTCCGGCATCGGAAAATTAATCCGCAAAGTGCTACGACTTCCTCTTTCGATCCTCTTCGACATAGGATAAGTCAAACATTCCCAGAAAAATTTTACAGCACCTGAAATAGGCACGGAAATCAAGAGAAAATGCAAAGCATATAGAAAACGCATAAGTGTAAAAACCTATCATTTCCCATTCATGTAAGCACACATATCAAAGCCAAAACCTACAAAAAACATCTTGAAATGCATATAAAATATCGGTTTGTCATTGAGCTACACAAAGCTTGTTAAACCAGTCAGAGTACACTTACCAGATGGCAGTAGTAAACTAGTACATTACTCAGGATCAGTCAAAATCAACATAGAAATTACTTTGTTTGAGGTGTTGTTTGTGCCTGGTTTCACTCACAATCTACTCTCTGTGGCACAATTGATTGAAGACTCGAGTGCAAGGTGTACCTTCTAAAAAGGACATTGTCTTATCGAAATGAAGGATAATGATCATGTGATGGGATTGGTAAGCTACATAAGAACCTATACATCATTGAGTCTTCGGCATAAAATCATTTTTGTAATTTCTTCCATCCACAAGAGATGACTTTAGACAAATGGCATGTGTTTTGGGGACATCCTTCCATTAGCATTATGAAGCATATGAAGGGCTTAAATGGGTAGTTTACCCATGATATTATACAATCCATTGTGAACTGTGAGGTCCGTGTTAGAGCTAAGCATGTTAGAGATATGTTCCTAGTGTTGAATCATACGTCAAAGAGTTGTTTGAGTTAATACATGCTGATGTTTGGGGACCCTATAGTAGTGAGAGTGTGTGTAATACAATGTTTGTTTTAACACTTGTGGAGGACCACAGCTGCATGGTTTGGACATTCATCATGAATTCTAAGGAACAAGTTTGTAATGTGCTGAAGAATTACATTCTGATGGTTATAACACTATTTCGGAAGCAAGTGAAGAAGCTGAGGTCAGATAATGGGAGTGAATTTGTTAACAGACATGTATATGCAATGTTGGGGTACTTTGATATTTTACATCAGAAATCCTGCATTTACTCATCCCAGCAGAATGGGATTGTAGAGAGGCACCACGGGAATTTACTTTCTTCTTCCAGAGCTTTGATGTTTCAAAGTTCTTTGCCTAAGAAGTTTTGGCCATATTATATCCTCACCTCCACCTGGATGGTTAACAGATTACCTAGCAAAGTAGTTGATTGGAATTCACCCTACAAAGTTTTATATGGAGAAGATCTAGATCTTAGCATTTTGAGACCTTTTGGTTTTTTGGCTTACTCTGTTAATGTTCATCCATCTCGTGACAAATTTGATTCAATGAACAACAAATGCATTTTTCTGGGATTTGATTCAGGTCATAAAGGATATCTTCTTTATGATATTGGTCATTCTAAGGTTATTGTATCTAGAGATGTGATATTTGATACTGAAACTTACCCTTTTTCTTCTGGTCATGTAGCTAGACTCAATATTTGGAAAGTCCCACATTAACTGTTCCAGGTATGACTCCACCTTGCTAAACCAGAAGTGTCTTATCCCATCAACACTGAGGATCCAGTGTTGCAGAATGGTGAGACATTAGCACCCTCCTCACTAAGTAGTGATGAAGGGTCTGCTTCTGATTCATCTCCCAGTATGTCTGATCCTTTATAAGATCAACATACTCCAGATATTACACATATAATACCTCCTCCTGCAAGGTTGATGAGAGGTTCTAGGAAAATGGTTCAACCTACTTGGATGCAGGACTATACAGGATTAGTCCATGCCTATTATGTGCAGTCTGAATACAAAGGTTTTTCTCCACCCACTTTTCCTTACATGGTTTCTCCATCTTTAATTAAGTCAACCCTATGCTGAGTTTCTGATGAATCTTACTGCTATACAAGAAATCTCTACATATAAACAAGCAGCTCAAGATGATAACTGTGTTAAGGCAATGGATGCTGAGTTATAGGCTCTGGAAAGCAATCACACTTGGGATTTGGTTCAACTTCCACCTGGAAAACACCCCATTGGATCCAAATGAGTTTATAAAGTAAAGCTAACACCTACTAGTCAGGTAGAAAGGTATAAGGCACAGTTAGTAGCCAAAGGGTACAGTCAGACCCAAGGTATTGATTATGAAGAGGTGTTTTCTCCAGTTGCTAAGTTGACCTCTGTGCGTTTTCTCATTGCTATAGTAGCATCTAATTCCTGGCATTTGCCTCTAATAGATGTGAATAATGCCTTCTTACAAGAGACTATCTATATGTTGCCACCTCAGGGTATAAGAAAGCTAAAACTGGGAAAGTATGCCAATTGGTGAAGAGTTTGTATGGTTTAAAGCAGGCCTCAAGGGAGTGGAACTTCGAGTTTAGCAATCAACTGATTTCACAAGGTTTTACTCATTTTGCTAATGATCATTGTTTGTTTCTTAGAGGCTCAGGTTCAGATTTATATGCTTGTTGGTGTATTTTGATGATGCCCTGATTGTCAGTCCTTCTGAATCACTTATCACTGAGGTTAAAGCTTTTCTTCATTCCAAATTCACTATTAAGGACTTAGGACCTGCCCATTATTTCTTGGGTATGGAATTAGCTAGAGGGGATTCTGGGATTGCATTGAATCAGAGGAAATATGCTCTGGATTTGATAGTTGTGTTGGTCTCATTGGTTGTAAGCCTGTTGCAACCCCTCTTCCACCTGGGATTAAACTCATTCATTCTAAAGACTCACTGTTACCTGATCCTGAACCTTATAGAAAGTTGGTGGGTAAATTGTTGTACTTGAACTTACTAGACCAGATTTGTCATACTCTGTACAACAGTTAAGCCAGTTTGTTGGTGCTCCATGTGTTGCCCATTGGGAGCTGCATTACATGTTCTCAAATACTTGAAGAGTTATCCTTCTTTGGGTCTTTTCTACTCTGCTTCTTCTGGCTTTGATACTAGGGGATACAATGATGTAGATTGGGGTTCATGTCTTGATACTAGGAAGTCTATCACTGGTTTTTGTGTGTTTGTGGGTTCCTATCTTGTTTCTTGGCGATGCAAGAAACAAGTCACCGTCTCTGCTTCTTCTGTTGAGGCAGAGTATCGTAGTCTTAGTACTACTGCATGAGAGCTTCAGTGGTTGCATTCTCTCTTACTAGACTTTGGTAGTTTTTCTGTTTTACCGATTCCTTTGCACTGTGACAACAAAGTTGCAATTCACATTTGTCGAAATAAGGTCTTTCATGTACGAACCAAGCACTTAGACATTGATTGTCATCTTGTACATGAGAAGTATAAAGATGGGTTCTTGGTTCCTACTCATGTGTCTTCCACATTGCAGTTGGCTGGTCTCTTTACAAAGCCCTTGCTTGCTCCTCGTTTCAGGTTTTTGACGTCCAAGATAGCCTGGTTGATCTTCACCATGGCCATCTTGAGGGGGGATGTAGGAATATTCAAGGATTAGAGCAGCGGCAGAGGGCGCAATTTGTTTAGCACAAGGAAGAAGATGAAGCTGATGTGTGATGAACACTATCTCTCTTGCCACATTGGCATTCATTTAATAAATGTAATAGATTGTAGACAGCATGATAGGATGACGTGTACGGTAGAGATTAAAACTCGTTGTTAGCTTCTGCTACACACTTTTGTTAGTTTTCTATAAATAGTTACAGCTACAATGTACTTAATTGATTTTTTATACAACTTGAATGAGATACAATTTTCCTTTTACTCTACTATTTCATTGCTATTTCGTCTTTCTTTTGGCTTGCACAAATGGGTGCTAGAATCTAAGGTTCTACATAAATGCACCAACCTCATAAAAAATGTATATCCTTGGACAAAGGTACATGTTGGTCCCGGAATGATAAGAGGAATAAGCCGAGGGGGGGGGGGGGGGGGGGGGGAATACGTGCATTCGAAGTTTTCGACTTCTTTTCAACTTATCTCAGAGTTGCAAGACTTGGGTCGCTTTATAACTTAAGACCGAGCGGTAAGCTTGATCTACAGTAAAGCTTGCTCTTGACCTAAGCAAATGCTTGATCACAGAGTGACTCGCTTGCAAATGCGAAATTTAGTGAGCTATATTTTCCCTAAGTATTTGAAACTTCGTTTTGAGTTTGTTTAAATGCTCGTGCAATATGATAAACAAAGCAAGTAAATAATGAAAGCTTAAGGACAGAAGGAACAACACCGGGGATTATAGTGGTTCGGTGGTAAAACAACTACGTCCACTTTGTTGCACGCTACAACAGTTCCTTTTCACTCAAGGAAACTTAGAGGATTACGGGTTCCTCCAAAAACCTAGACAAGGACCGAGCTTCACTTGCTTGGATCCAAAACAACAACAACCACGGGGAGATTACGGGTTCTCCAGTAAACCTAGCTAGGATCGAGCTTTACACAATCGAGGATAGTGTTAGCTTGGATCCACAATCTACAATCGAGATTCCTGCTATCGATGAAGGCAGTACCTTAGATCTTACAACAACCTTACAAAACACAAACTCTAACACACTTGACAAGAACAAGGGTTTTGGGTTTGGTTTGGAAAAACACTCTAAGTGAAGAACTCTTTATAATGAATGAAAAGGGTAGAGTTCTTCTCTAAGCTTGGATATATGAGTGGGCTTAGATTCTATGAGTGTGAAGGTTGCAGAGAACAAGTTTCGATGTTACTGAAACTTGGAGAACACTATAACAAGAACTCAAAAAGATTGCTGGAAAGTTGTGAGTGCTTGTTTGCTTGAGCGCTGGAAATTTCGTAAGTGTTCTGCTACTTCTCTTCTCTGCTCTTCACTATTTATAGTTTGGAAAATGGACTGGAGCCGTTGAAGGTTGGTGGATTTGTCCCTCCACACTCGACAGTACTTTGCTTTTGACGTGCAGCTTTTCAGTCGCCCGTTTGTCTTCTTTCCAAAAATGGCTAAAAGCCAAGTGTAACAGTAACTGGAGCGTCCAGTACTGTAGCGGCTGCATGTCGGGCTGGCGGTCAACTCCTATGCTCCAATATTCTTGTGCCACGTGGAGATCTGTAATTAATGCCTTGATCTTCACTTGACTGGATTTGAATTTGAGTTGAACTGGAGCGGGAATTTTGAACTGTCGCTTTCAAGCATTTGAAAGGAGGCTCGCTTCGCTTTAGTCAGAGCGTCCGCTTTAGCGTAGTTGAGTTGACTCGCTTTTGACTTTATCGGGAGCGCTCGCTTCGCTTCGTCCGGATAGACTCGCTTCGCTTCGATACGTACTCAAGCGAGTGGTCTTCTCGCTTCGCTTGAAAACCTGCGGTCTAAACCTAAAGCGACTAAAGCAAAATAAGCTTTCCTAACATAACAAGCTTGAAAAATTTTATCCTATCTAATTAAAATAGGGTCGCTTGGGAATAGGATTTACATAGAGTGGTTTGGGATCTAATCAAAATACATGACACATTTTATTAAGGCATCCCATTAAGTTCCCCTTTAACATATGAATCCTTAACAATTCCCAACAGTACAGTTAGTTTATTTTTCCTGTTTTGACAAAATAAACCCTATAACAAAACTAATGCTATCAAATGGTGGGCTATTTCAACCCGGCCATAGTCAACCGGGTCAAAAGAAAAAATTCGATCATCTAAATTTCTTAAGTGATGGCCATGCAACCTATATACGGATTTTTTAACTGATATATAATATTTGACATTTAAAATTATACTATAGCTCATTTCATATGCACGATAATAATTAAATTAACAATTTATTCTAAGTCCAGAATAAACGTTTATTTGTATTTTTCATTATCTTGCGGTGTAAATAAAATGCTATTTGAATCATATATAATATATAACAATTCACTATACAAAATATATTATACGGTTATTTGATTATTGCTAAAGAAATTATATCTAATTTGTGCATATTTCATTACTTGCTATAAATTAATCAATGAAATGAAATGAAATGAAATGAATTAAGGAGCTACATTTTCATGGGAAGGATCCCCTGCTGTGCACCTTGCCACAACAAATGCTGTTGTGCATAAAACACACACAATTTGTACATTAAACGCAAATTTGTTTCTCTTTAAAATTTTGTTTTATTAGTATTTTCATATATTCTTTATACACATTATACATGAAACTGTAATAAAATTGAAATAAACTAATAAAACCCCAATTAAAAAAATTGAACCCTAATAATAAAAACAACTAATTAAAATTCAATAAGAATCGATGTTTTAAAACCCGGCCCGGCCCGCCCGGTCGGACCTGTTTGACCGTGACCCGGAGCTGTTGCCGGGCCGGGTTGCATGAAAACCCACCATATAGCTTAACTCGTCATTGGCCCGTCCGACCCGGGTTGACCCGACCGGGTCAGTGACCCGGAGGCGGGTTTGAAGACCCGCTGGGTCAACCAAAAATGATGAAAATGGTAAAGGTCGGATTTGAACCCGGGCCAATTGGAAGATAACTAAGTATCTTACCACTCCAACATCATTTCACATTGATATATAATTGAAAGTGTTATAATTATATATTTTTTATGTTTATGAGTTCATTTTTACATCCTTAATTATTTATTTCCCTATCTAATTAACTAATTACATGCAAATGTATATTTATTATGAGTTTTAATGTTTAGTTTTTATGATTTTGTGGATTTTTATTTAACAAGTGATAATTTTTTAAATGTTTATATATATATATATATATATATATATATATATATATATATATATATATATATATTCCATATATTATTGTTATTTTATTTATTTAATTAATTAACGGGTTGACCCAAGGTTCGACCGGTTCAACGAATTAATCCGTGACCCGAAGGTTACGCCGGGTCGACCTCCGGGCCGGGTCTGAAAACATTGATAAGAATGTGGCAGTTTCATAAATAATTTATTACTCTTAATTATATTGATGTAAAATAAAATAATTGAATAAATTTTGATAAGGTTTGTGTTTCATTTACAATTTATGTGCGTTTATTGCACAGCAACATTTGTTGTGGCAAGGTACCAAGCAGGGAATCCTTCCCCATTTTCATTCATCATGGATATTAAGCTATAGGAATTCTAACACTCAATTGGTTTGTTCTCAACACCATTCATCACTAATCCATAAACAATTTTAACTTAGATTCATTCAAGAATGTTAACCATTACGTTGGAGATGATGTAAATATGTAAAACAATGCAGAAAAAATCACTAAAACTACAAATGTCCAATATTAAAACCACTAAGCCAATATGCATTAAGAGCTTAATTCTTATTGTTATACTTTCTCTGTTTGTGATATTCATGTACATTGTATTTTTTTCAAACGTCAGTAATGTTGGTCCCGGGAAAGAGTAATTGGTGTATGTGGGGGGGGGGGGGGGGGGGGGGGGGGAATACACCAATAACCAACCGTTTTTGACTTTTATAAAATCAGGTCGATCAAAGGTCGATTGTCAAGGTCGATCCTTCTCAGAGACAGGTTGATCTATCAAGCTTGTTTGGGAACAAGCTTGATTTATCAAACTGTGCTTATGCGGAAGTTGGTGGAGGTTGATATACTCTTTTGAAAAATCTAAGGCTGAAAACAGATAGAAGGTTGATGCGTGATATGCAGGTTGATGCTCGTCAGCTTGATAAGTAAATTGAAAGAGCGAGGTGTTCTTCAATGGAGAAATTCTCTTTTCCAACACTTGGGAAATATCTAGGGTTTTCGAGTGTTGAATGGATAGAACTTGAGAGAGAATTTCTACAGCACTTTAGCTTTTGAATAATGAATTTCCCATGCTGTTCCATTGAAGTGGAAAGTCTTTATATAGGCATAGTTTGAAAACTAGCCGTTGGAGTCTGTGCTGACTTGGCAGCTAACGTGGCAACTAGCCGTTGAAGCTTTGCTGACGTGTCAACTAGCCGTTGGTGCTGACTCATCACGTCCCGTTGGGCATGGTCCTAGCTGGCATCTGACGTGGCAGCTTAGGTGGCAGGTTGACCTATGGAGGTACGTCATCGGCCTTATCTTCCAGCAGCTTGATGTCTTGAACTTGAGAAAAGGCTGGAGTACCTACAGAGCAGGTTCATGAAGACAGGCTGTTTTTCTATAGGCAAGGCTGTTGGAATAACAGCCTCTGCCTTTACATGGCAGAACGACCTTTCTAGAACGGCCTGTATGACGGCCTGTATAACGGCCTGTACAACGGCCTGTCTAGAATAGCCTTCCTAGAACAGCCTTTCTAGAACAACCTTAGACTAGAACGGCCTTAGACTAGAACGGCCTGTCTAGTACAGCCTTCCTAGAACGGCCTTAGCTTGTTAACTCTATCAACCTTAACTCTATAAAATGTAGGATAAGCCTAAGTGTGGTTTTGAGAAAACATCATCAAAATTAACTGCAAAGGGTTCCCAACATGTAATATTGAATGCACAAATCATTTATGAATGTGTATTTCATGTGTGCGTGTGTTGGCCAAACGGTAGGGAGTTAAGTTTCGGAACCAAAGGTTCCCAAGTTCGAATTCTCCATGGCATAGCTTTTTAATTAATCAAATTGTTTCAAAAAGAAAACTTGGATTTCAATTTCATCATTCACTTTTTATCTTCAAAAGTTAACAAAAATATACGCATGTCAGTCACATTTGCGCAAAGTATATTTTATTACGAGTTTCAACTTTTATAATGAGTTAAAAGTTGGGGAAATATGTATAATGTATGTTTCAATAAGAAGTGTATTTTATAGGTATATATGAGTTGTATCTCACAATATGTATAATGTATCTCACAATAAAGGATTAGTCCATTTGGGTTACTTGGTAAATAAGTAATTACATTGATGCATTAATTAAGAGAATGAAGTGAGATCCATGAACAAAAATAGAAGATCGCACAAATATTAGAAATGTTGAAATTCAAAATTGTACACAAATGTCATGAACGGATGAATATTTTAATATTCATTCCACCATATTATTCACTACATTAATTGGAATCCAAATACAACTTTAACATTCATTTATTACAAAAATTAATTACGTGCTAAAAGATTTAATGTACAAATATCGTGGATAAGGGGAGTATCTTTCTTAAATCTAACATAAGACATTATTGATAGGAAATTATTTCTTTATCCATAATTCGTAGATACTCTTTCATTTTTCGATTGTCTACCATCTTTAAACTCTTTATTGTTTAGTAGTAGTCTTGCAATATAGATTACGTACTCTTTTACTCTTGTAGCATGTGTGACCAAAGAATCACTTTAATCCATTGGAAATTACATTGATATAATTTTACAAATATATAGTTTATTCTAATTAGTGAGCTTATAAATATTATTTTAATATTGCATCATAAATTCCATATTTATAATTTTAGGTCAATAAATAATGGATAAAGGAAGTAATTTAATTACTCCCTCTGTCCCATTTATTTTGTGTCATTTGAATATTATAATAGACTCTATTAAATATAAAGTGAGACGACGTAAATGGACGGAGATAGTCCTATATAAGAATCGATTTTTGCATAGAAAAATGCTTTAAGGAGCAATTAAAAGTTGATTCAAACTTAAATGATAGAGGGAGGAATGTACATCGACCGTTGTTTTGTCACTAAAGTTGGAAATACCGTTTACCAAGTTGAACAACATATCTATTGACCAACTCTTACCCTTTTCCTTTTAATTTTTGAGTTGATCAATTGACGAATACCACCTAACAAATCAGTCGCTAACTAGAGGGGAAGGAAAACAACTAATTCATGCAATCATATACTCCCTCCGTCCCGGCCGAGTTGGCCACATTCGTTTGGACACTGTTTTTAAGGAGGGGTGAATTAGGAAGCTAATTATCTTGAATAATAAGTGTGTTTTTAAGTGTGAGAAAAATTCACTTAGTAACTAATAAGTAGGCCATGTTGGGCCCAAAAAGGAAAGTGGTCAAGTCAACCGGGACACCCCGATTAAAAAACGTGGTCAAGTCGGTCGGGACAGAGGGAGTATATTCCTTAATAAACTTTGGGGTTGCTAAAAAAAATAAAATAAAAAAATAAACAAAAATGGGACCGAATAAACACTACAATTATCTCTTCAGAATAATAAGGTGTTCCAATAATTTGGATCGGAATTATTTGTGATACTCCTTCCGTTTCTTCAGAAATAACTACTTTTTTTTGGGCACGCGTATTAAGAAAATTGAGGTTTATTGTAATATAGTGATGATCCACATACTTAAAATGGAAGTTTAGTGTATAAAGGTAGTGTATTAAGGGGTTAATGGGCTGTGAACATGGATTTGTTTGGCCAAAATAGGAAACTAACTATTTCGAATAAAACACCCTAAAATAGAAACGTGGTCATTTCAGAAGAAATGGAAGGCGTATATACCGGGTGAGATGAAACAAGGGGGAAAATAAAAATGAGTGCCAAATTATAGAGTAGTTGTGTCAATATGCAATTGGCATAGGTTCTAAACTTTCAATTATCTTTCAAGAATCTCTCCTTTTTACTGTTATAGATGTTTAAGTTATACCCCAAGTTTCAAATGGATAGTCAGTTTCACATTTTCGATAATATGTATTTCTATAGTATGCTCGACTAACCTTGAATTTTTTTTTTTATAAACTTTAAAAGTTCAGATGTAAATATAAGAATGAGCTTAATTTGTTAAACATATTTTTAAGCTTATATGTTTAAAGATATGGAAAAAATAAATATGAAAAATTAAAATAAATTCTTAAAAGTAAATTTTTTTTAATCCTTAATATGAATAAATGGAAGTTCATATAATGAAGTATAAGTAAAATAAAATAGAGTTATGGCGTGAAAAAGTAATATTAAAAAAAAAAAAAAAACAAAAAAAAAACAAACATGCTAGTATGTTCCAAACTTATTGTTTACAGATTATAATCCGAGAATATATACTTTTATACCCTAGTTGAAGTTATAAAACGAATTTTAGGTTTGGAAGTTAAAAAATACAAATTTTACCCCTTTTTTTGCTTTGGTAGACAATACTACCCTTATTTTTTTTAGGTTATGAGCAGTTATTTTTTAATTTCTTTTCTGTTTATCCGCTCACTCTTTTTCATTCATACGCATTCTCTCTCTAAAAGTTTACTCTCTAGAAAGCGTCACCGTTGTCTTCTCCGACCACTCTCCCACCGGTTACGACCACTTTTCCGGTTGTAATCACTTTAAAAATCACACCATCTGAATCCCCTCTCCAAGGCGAGTTTACTGGTGTAACCTTGGACAAATCCGACGACGGCGACCAATTAGGGTTCCGGCGCCGCTTTTGATTTTCCGGTGAATCCACCCATGCGATTGACTTCAAACTTTGTGGGTGGGTTCGTACGGGACGTGGGTAAGTTCTCTGCAAATTTCAGACCAATCCATCAGTTGGATATCTGGCGGCGGCGATTTAGGTTTCCGAGGCTGTTTCATCTGTTCCGGCCGATGTAGCCGTGCGACTGACTTCAAACTTTGTGGGTGGGTTCGTAAGGGACGAGGGGAGGTTCACTGAAAATTTCAGACCAATCCATCGGTTGGATCTCTGGCGGCAAGTGTTCGCAATAGAACGAAATCTATCCTAGCACTTAGTAAGTAAAAACCTAAGTCGAATCTCAAGGAAAACTTAACAGGGCAAATAACTGTGTAGTAAAAACAACCTAAACTAAGAAAGCAAGTAAATAGAATTTTTGGGTTTTTGGTTTTTTAAAATCCTAGACAAGAAAATAAATCAAAGCAATTAAATCAAAGCAAATAAATCTAATCTAAAAAGCTGAAAATAAATTGAACTAAGTAAACTAGATAAATTGAACTAAGTAAACTAGAGAATTAAATTAAAAGAAAACAATTAAACTACCTAGGCAAGAATCGAAAAGAAAGCAATAACGAATCTAAGCATGATTAAACTAAATTTGAAAATCTGGAAATTAAATAAATAAATCTAACTTTAAGAACTTTGAAAAACGAGAGAATTGAAGACGAAATAAAAACGAATCTAAACTAGACTTTGAAAACCGAACGAACGAAATTAAACTAAAGAAATAAAACGAAGCAATTAAGAAATCGAATCTAAAACTAAAGCAAGTAATTAAAGCAATTAAATGAAAGCAATAAAAGAACTTACGAAATTAAGACGAAGAACGAAGAATCTTGAATTAAACGAATTAAACGAGGAATCCGGATCCGAACAAAAGAAAGCAATAAAAACTAAAGCTAAAGTATTTAGAACTGAAAAACTAAGGTAAAAGGTTGTTCTAATTCGTGCCCTAATGGCCTATATATAATAAGATAGAAGTTCGACTCCAATAAGGAAACAATTAATAAAACACGCCAGGCGTGGAGCGGGCGCTCCAAAGTACGGGAGCGGGCGCTCCATAATAGCTGCGCAAAATCATCTCGAATTGTTGAACTGGAGCGTGCGCTCCATCCACCTGGAGCGAGCGCTCCAACAATGCCATGCAAATCCTCGGGTACTGTTCACGGAGCGGGCGCTCCAGTTGCTCCGCGCGAAATATCCACTTTCTGCTCCTTTTTCCGTCCTTTTCTCGCTCTTTCTCCTTCTCTCGGCTCCCATGATCCCTAACAATAAAAATACTCGAAACACCCAAATCATAGCTACAAAGACACCAAACATAACGAAAACGGACTCGAAAACATGACGAAAATCCTAACATCTAAACACCAATCAAAATCCCCCACACTTAGACCTTTGCTTGTCCTCAAGCAATATAAAAACGAAATAAACAATAGACTCAAGTATTGTGAACTATATAGGCCTCAAAACTTTTCGAAAACAAACTCTCATGATCATGATCAAAACTATGCACACAACCTTAGCATCAATCAACACAATCTACTCAACTAATTCAAAATATGCTAATCCATCAAAGAACACTCTCCAACATGTGAAATTTTATATATGAAAGTGAACACTCAACTCTCTCAAAGAAAAGATGTATAAGATAATGCACATCATAGGGTTCACTCAATATCAATGCAATGCAACATGTTTACCATAGGCTTGCCTTCAATCTCAACATCTCCACCTAATGTAATACTTACAAATTAGGATCAAAAAGGTCTTTGTATAAGCTTGTAATGTAGGGACATTGGTTAAGGTAGGGAAAATATAGGCTAAGTGACTCAAATAAATCTAAATCATCAACCTCTTTTCAACTCCAACCAAAGTACGGATTTTTACTCCATCTTCTACCATCCAACACACCAAATACAAACTCAAAGATGCTAAAATATCAACTATATAAATCAAAGCTAACTATCCCCTTATGCTTATATTCTTATTCTCTCTTTCTTTTCTTTCTTTTTTTTTTTTTCTAGAGCTCCACTAATAAACGTTCTTTCTAATGTTGAACAAAGGCTCTACTTTTGTCTTTTTTTTTTTTTTTTTTTCTAAGCTCATAGGGATAGCTAACTACATAAATCAAGCATCTAAAACTCCTTTCTCCTCCTTCTTCACCATATCCAAATTTTTCTATTCAACTCCTTCCATACAACTAATTCCCAAAAGATACCCATAATCATCCAAACCTCCTATCATCCGGTTTTACAAAGAACGGCTAATAACGGCTCAAAAGGGGTAAACAAAGGTTTATGAACAAGGTTAGTGTATAGGGATCATGTGGCTAAAGAAAGATGGCCTAAGATCATCTCCTAGTTCGTAAATATACTAAGGTCTTGATGGAGAAACAAGGCAAGTTCTAGAAACAACGAAGCATGCATGATCACTCAATCAAAGAATAGGCATAAATATGCACAAATAGCTCAATTCTCACGGGTTCAAACTAACTAGTTCCCGACATCATAACATACTTCAAATTCAATGAATAAAATGCGTCGCTTCGCCAAGGTTCCATGCATAATAAAGATCATGAATTTTTCTCCAAAAATCAACAAAAAATTTTCTATCATCGGTCAAATCCACAATACTATCATCACATGCTTATTTGACTCAATTAACTCCTAAGACTCAACAAAATTAAACACATCATGTCAAAGTTTCAAAGACCCCCCCCCCCCCCCCCCCCCCCACACACACACACACACACACACACACACACACTTAAAATCAAGCAATGACCTCATTGCGAGAAATAAAAAGGAAGGGATAGATAGAACTTATCGCACAATGTCGACCAACACACTTGAAATCCCGAGAAATTCCAAGTAGTACCTACAAAACAAACAAAGACAAAAATACCAAACAAGCGTAATATCTCCTAAAATGACAAAAACAAGAAAAATAAAAATAAAGAAAAACAAATAGCTATCAAGGGTGAAAATTTCGAGGATCATTTGGATCATTAGGATCCCAAGGTGCCTGAGAAGAAGAAGAAAAAGTAGCACGAAAATCGGTATACCTCGCGAGATGGCGCTCGATGTCATAGACCCTATTCTCAACCCCTTGAAGTCTCGTCCCCATATTCTGCATTTGAAGGCCCAAATTCTCCATATTCGTCGTCATCGACTGAAACAGAGTGGCATGGGAGTCCAATCTCTCGAACAACCCGGTCTGAAACGTGTTGAACCCCTCTTGATATGTCCGAAAGTACTCGGGGGGTACCTCGGGTTGTGCAGCTCCGGCTCCTTCATCCATGTCATTCCCTTGAATTTCTTCGTGCTCGGCCGGTGCTCCATGGATGGCAATGTAGTTCCTGACCGAACTCCGCAGATGCCATGGCTTGAACTAAGTAGGGGAAGCTAAGTATGAGCCATTGATGAGCTCAGCTAGGGTAATCTCCCGTCTCGGGACGAGAGACATCGGAGGGCTGGGATAAAATGGAACCGCCATATAACGAGCTATCCCCATAGCTATCTGAGAGAGGACTGGATGTGCATTGTGCCTCGACTGGTTGCCTATAATCTGATTCCATATGAAATGGGAAATGCTAACCTGCACATTATTCTTAGCAGCCCATAACAAGTAACACTCTGGGCCACTAACCTTACTTCCTTCAACCTTTCCTGTTACATTGAATGCTAGAAAATGATGCCAAAGTAACAGAGAATTATCACGAATAAACATAGCAGGAGCACCTTTCTGACCCCAGTTAGTGCACCCAGTCAACTCTCTCCAAGCATTAAAATAATTAAAATCATGAGGCACAAATTGGGAAGCAGTATCAGAATAGTGGAAACCAAAAATTTCATGCATAGTATAGCAAGAAACTTCACAAAAAATACCACCCAAATTACATAGCAAAACAGACTCATCCTCATGACCTTCATCAGTATTCTTCCCTAATCTAGCAGTACACAACATTTCCAAACACAATATATCATGCCCCTCCCATTGGTTATTCAAATACTATGTTAAGCCTAGGACTTCTAAATATTCAGCAAGTGAATCCCCTAGACGCAATCCCTCAATAAACGTAGGCGAATAATGGCGAGGGGGCAACAATTCCATATTTCGGAGATGAAGGTACCGATTTGTTACCTCATAACCGTCCTCGGTATCAAAAGGAACATGAAAGGAGACGCCGTATTCTCCCGGTGTAATTCCTCCGACTGGACGAACTGACATCCGAGCGGAGAATGGAAGATTGGATGATGCCACTCCAACAACCGGGGCCGCTCTCTTTCTTCTCGACATGGTAGGACCTGAAAAGTAGAGGAAAACCGAAGAAAAACGTAAAAAGAATAACAAGAACTGAAATTGGCAGAGGAAGTGCGAAGGTCCACTGGAGCGCTCGCGCGCTGTCTCTGGAGCGGGCGCTCTAAGCGAAAATTTGGAGCGGGCGCTCCTGTGTTCTGGAGCGGTCGCTCCGTCAGGGAAAACGACGGCCGGCGCTGGATACGGCGGTGCAGACGGCGGCGCAGTCGGCAAAGGCAGACGGCGGCGCAGGCGGCGGTGCAAGCTGCGGCAGGCGGTGACTTTGGCGACGACGATTGGTGACGAAAGCTCCGGTGGTGGTCGCGGCGGCTCCGGTGGAGATGGTGAAGGGTAGAGCAATTGGGGGCTAGGGTTCGTGCACAAGAGAGATAGGAAAATTAGGAAGAAAAATAGATAAGAAAAATTAATTATACCTGATTTCGGCAAGGTGGAGCGGGCGCTCCGACAGGAGGGAGCGAGCGCTCCATTCGGGGCTCGCTAAAAATTAACATCCAGCGTAACTTGGAGCGACCGCTCCGAAGATTTGGAGCGAGCGCTCCACTCCCCTCTCGAAAATCTGTAGAAAAAATTAGATTTTTTTTTTTTTTTTTAAATACGTGGGTTGCCTCCCACCAAGCGCTCTTTTAACGTCATTAGCTTGACTTACAAAAATTTAATCAAGAAGAAAAAGAAAAGGGATCGGAGATAAAAATGGTCTCGATCGTTTGAGGCAACGTCTCTCCTTCGATGTACGGTTTCAAATGTTGAGCATTAGCTGAAAATGTGTACCCCGAATCTTTATTCTTGATCTCCACAGTTCCATGGGGAAAAACTCGAACCACCGTGTAAGGACCTTCCCATCTAGACTTGAGCTTGCCCGGAAAGAGATGAAGACGAGAATTGCAAAGAAGTACCTTCATCCCGGGCTTGAACTCCTCGTAGGAAATCTTCTTGTCATGGGGCCTCTTCACCTTATCCTTATAGATCTTCGCATTCGATGCAGGTGGCGAGTTTTCCTCTTCTACTTCATCAATCTCCTCCAAATCCCGTAGACGTTGCTCGATGTCCTCTTCCTCATCCACACAACTAAAGAACTCGTCATCCTCTTCTTCAATGAGCTCTTCAAGACCTGCTACCCTATTAAAATCCTCACAAATATTTTCCTCAACAAGAGGGTTAGCAAGCTTAACATAAGAACAACTATGAAGAGAGGAAGTAGGAATAGAAGGAGAGTTCCGAAATACCGAAAATGTCACCGAACCTCCTTTGCCGGCCATGCTCAATGTTCCGGAGCCAACATCGATTCGAGTTTGAGTAGTAGCCATGAACGGTCGTCCTAACAAGAGAAGATGACCTTTCCCACTCCTAGCACCTCGCCCCACATCAAGCACAACGAAATCGGCAAGAACTCGAATACCTCCCACAAGTAAAGCAACATCTTCCATAATCCCCAAGGGTCGACTCAAAGAACCGTCAGCTAACTCGATGTAATAATCTGTAGGCTTAAGATCCTTTGAACTCATTCTTTCATAAATCGAATAAGGCATCAAGTTCACCGCTGCCCCTAAATCCAACATACCCGACACACGATCCCCATTATCCAAACCAACATCTAAAGTAAAACTTCCGGGATCACCTTGTTTCGGTAGAGATGAGAGAGGAGCGGCCGAGGTAAGTGAGGTGTGAGAACGAATTCAGCTAGCTTCGATGGCGGCCACAGTGTGACTCCTCATTTGCTTGTCTTCGCCTTGCTTCTTGTTCTTCAATCTGCTCGGGAAAGGGATAGGAGGCACGTAAGGATTGGGCGCCTTATGAAAGTTGGTCTCCTCCTTCCTTTCTTCAGTTTCGGGTGCTGGCGGCGAAACAGGGGGCCGGAGCGGGCGCTCCAAGGATTGGAGCGGGCGCTCCATGCTGGGCGCGCTCGAAATTTGACTTTGGGGGACTTGGAGCGGGCGCTCCGAGGGTTGGAGCGGTCGCTCCAGTTGAGAATCGCTCTGAATTAGCTGGTGGTGGAGCGGGCGCTCCAGGATATGGAGCGGGCACTCCGTATGCCGCGCGCTGGAACTGCTACTCGACGGGGTCCAGCTGCTGCTCGGGTCCCAACGTCCATTAGTTGGGCTCTGATTGGTGTCTAAATGTTAGGTTTTTCATTATGTTTTTGTGTCCTTTTTCGTTGTGTTTTTGTGTCTTTTCGTTTGTCTTTGGCTATGAATTGCTTGTTTGGAGTTTTTAGTACTTGTAGGATGAAAAGGGCGATAACGAGAAGAAAACGAGAAGAAAGGTTGTTGAGCAATCATTGACCTCGAGTTCTAACCTCTCATGATTTTATTGAAGATTCATTTTGGATGTAATGAAAGCATTATATCGAAGAGGGGTTCGATAGGAGCACATAGGCGAAAACGGAGGTCAATTTGGAGTTCGGATGAGGAAGATACGGTCGAAACAAGAGAGTCGCGCGCAAATCGTCCAGTGCCTGATTTGGCCGATCGTCCAAGTCCTTAACAAATCTGGCCGATCGGCCAGATGTCCGCGTCCAGCTGTTAGTTTCCTTTTGTGATTAGGTTTTCTTCCTATTATAAATACTAGTACTTTGGGACGAATTTGTATCATCCTTTAACATCTTTTAGCATATTTTAGCTTTAGTTTTCAGCACTTAAACACTTTAGATTAGTTTTACTTTGTTCGGATCCGGATTCTTAGTTCGTTGCAATTCAATTCAAGTCTTTTCTTTTACTTCGCGTTCTTCGTTCTTCGTTTAATTCTCGTAAGTTCTTTTATTGCTTTCGTTTATTTGCTTTAATTGCTTTCGTTTTAGATTCGTTTTCTTAATTGCTTCGTTTAAATTCCTTAGTTTAATTTCATTCTTTCGATTTTCAAGTTCTAGTTTAGATTCGTTTTTCTCAAGTTTCAATTCTCTCGTTTTTCAAAGCTTTCATAGTTAGATTTATTTGCCTTTAATTTCCAGATTTAATTAAACATGTCTAGGATAGTTATTGTTTTCTTCGTTGCTTTCTTTATTGCTTTCTTTTCGATTCTTGCCTAGGTAGATTAATCGTTTTATTCTAGTTTAATTCTTAGATTTATTTCTTGTGCTCTAGATTAGATTTACTTGCTTTTATTTATTGCTTTGATTTATTTTATTGCCTAGGATTTTAAAACCAAAACCCAAAAATATCTTTTACTTGCTTTCTTAGTTTTAGGCTAGATTAGGTTTTACTACATAATTGATTGCCCTGTTAAGTTTTCCTTGAGATTCGATACTTAGGTTTTACTTGCTAGTGCTACGATAGATTTCGTCTATTGCGAACACTTTTTAGTGAAACAAATTTTGGCGCCGTTGCCGGGGAAAACTTTAGGCGTTTAATTGTGTAGTATTTTTATTTGCTTTATTTTTATTTGTGTTTACTCGATTTCTTGTTTCTCCCACTCGGTGCGTTTAACCCTTTTGTTGAGTGTTGTTTATGCATGGTCGCCGAAGTCTTCAACGGAATTTAGCGCCCTACTTCGACAACATCCATCAAAGGAAAGCGATCTTAGCCGCGAAGGAGAAGGAGGAGATCGATTCCCAAGACTTCTTTGGTCTTGTTACTTGAAGAGCCCAAGGCCATGGCAATGGTTATGGGCAATTTTTCATGTCCCACATACACCACTTCCACCTTCTCCTCACCACCGCCGCCGGTATACTTTCCACCGAACCCTCAATTCCTTCCTCAATATTCACCACACCAACTTTACTATCCACCACAAATACCCTACTATCCTCCTCAAAACCAACCATATGCACCACCATCTCCACCCACACCATATCAACCATACTACCCTTCACCATTACCATATTTCTCACATTTACCATCATCTTCTCAAGAACCGTATTCGCCACAAGTTTATTCACCAACGAGGGATGAACTTAACACCTTCATGCAAGAGGAAAAATTGATAATTGATGCTAACCAAGCCAAGCTCGAGCGTGATACGAACCTTGGTAGGTCCGAATCGACTCACGCACGCGGAAGACTAAGGATACCGATGAAAATCCCAAAACCTTTGAATCTAACCCTAGGAGTGATATAGGTCATATGTTGCCTATACCCCAACGAGATAGTTGACGCAGCAACTCGGGGACGATGATTGACACACAACGAGGGAGATGAACTCGCTGATACGCCGGATAAACGTTCGTCTTGGACGAACAAAGAGAATTTCGAAAATCCTCACAAGAGAGTTAAACTCACGAAAATAATGATATTGATGAATAAGCTACCTAATTTTCGTCCACAAAGGCTCCCCTTATATAGAGAGGCAAATAAAACCATCTAAACCTAATCTAACTAGGAAATAACTGACCCAAAGTCAATGGCATGGCCCAACCCATTAACCAACATGATAAAAACCCAAAAACAAGTCTTTTAAGGCCCAAAAATGAGGCCTGACTCAAAACACACGAAAATTAAAACTAAAATAAAGTCTTCAATCTTCATCCCATATCATCTTCAACCTTGGACCCACGAACTGAAATTCTCGATCCACGGGCTGCATCATTCCCCTCCTCTTGAAGAGGATTTGTCCTCAAATCCGGCCCGTCTCTTGCACCAAACGTAAAGAAGTCCAATTCCTCAAATTCGTCACTCCTCTGAATGGAAACATCATTGAATTCCTGCAAGAGAAAATCAAAAGAAGGAGAGATATGGTTATGATCAACAGCGGACCAAACTCCCCCCGTGCTTGACTTCTCCAAATCACCACGCTGATCAAGTAGAGTTTTATGCATCAACCCACTCTCCTTAATCTCTACTTTCTCATCCTTCGACCCCATCTTTCCCGCCTCCTTTATCAACTGCACTTGATCTTCATAAATCTGTGTAGGGGTAAGAGGAAGGAGTGACACCTTTTTCTGATTATACTTGAAGGAATACGTGTTGTTGAAGCCATCGTAGATCGCATGCCGATCATACTGCCACGGACGCCCCAAAATGATATGGCTCGCATGCATAGGAACTACATCGCACACAACTTCATCCTCATACGACCCAATGCTGAACGGCACCTTCACTTGCTTTGTCACCTTGACCACTGCCACGTCATTCAACCATTGTAGGCGATAAGGCTTGGGATGCTTCAACACAGGCAGACCAAGTCGCTCAACCATGGAAACATTAGCGACGTTGGTGCAACTACCACTATCGATGATCAAGCTGCACAAGCTATCTTTCACATGACACCTCGTGTGGAAGATATTCTCCCGCTGCTCTGTCTCTGCTGCTTGATTCTGAACGCTAAGAACCCTCCTTGCCACACAAATAAGTCCGGTGGGTGGCGTGATCTCCTCAACCTCCTCCTCATCAGGATCCACTAAAGCCGGCATCTTTGGGCTGGAGTCCTCATCATCAGTCACTACCTCTCCATTATCTCTCATGACCATGACTCTCCGATTCGGACATTCACTCATGATGTGCCCAAAACCTTGACACTTAAAGCACTTCTGATCCCGATTGCGAACACTAGGAACTGCCGGTTTGCTTTGAATTTCAGAATTCGAAGCATCAAACCTCGGCTTCCCAAACGGCTGCTTCTCCTCCCTCGGCTGCTCTTCCCTCTTCCAACTGTTCGGACTCTGCCTGCTGCCACCATTACCCCTCCTCTTGAGCTGGTTCTCTATTTTGATGGCCATGTGTACCATGTCTTCCAGCTCGACGTAATGCTGCAACTCTACCCCATTCCGAATCTCCCAATTCAGACCAGCCAAGAACCTCGCCATCGTCGCCTCTCTCTCCTCAACAATATTGGCTCGAATCATGGCTACCTCCATCTCCTTGAAGTAGTCATCCACACTCCGAACCCCTTGTCTCAAATTCTGCAGCTTGTTGTAAAGCTCACGGTAATAATGAGAAGGCACGAATCGCTTCCTCATCACCGCCTTCATCTCTCTCCATGTCTCAATCGGGTGCTCTCCATTACGCCGCCTGTTGGTGACTAACTGATCCCACCAAACGAGAGCATAATCCGAGAACTCAATTGCTGCTAACTTCACCTTCTTGAGCTCTGAATAATTGTGACACTCGAACACCAGCTCCACTTTTCTCTCCCACTCAAGAAACAATTCTAGGTCGTTCTTCCCTTGAAACGAGGGAATGTTCATCCTGATGTTGCCCAGATTGTTGTCTCGTCCATTCCTTGCTCCTCTATGCCAACTTCGTTCTTCCTCTTCTTCGAACTCTACATCCTCCTCATAACCCACAGCCTCGAACTCAGGGTTATTTCTCCGGTTATAGTGCTGACCTCTACCTCTACCACCTCGACCTCCTCGTCCGCCTCTGCCCTGATCAAACTCTAGCTGATTTTTCTGTTCCACTTCGTTGATCCTTGCATGTACTTCCTCCATCTCTTCTCTCATCAGCTTCCTGAAATCAGCACTCAAAGCATCATACAGGAACTTGATCTTTGGATCAATTTCTGGTTGACTCGTGTCATTGTTTGTACCTGCCATTTTTTTTTTTTTTTTTTTAATCAACATAAAACAAAACAAACGTTAGTAGAAATAATGAACCTCACCACCTCACAATCACTCGTGTATCACTCAAAGATGAATCACTCAACACTCGTGTATCGCTCAATGGGTATGGCTTTTACCCTCTAATAACCTCACACTCTCGCCTTTTTCCACTCGATTCTCTCTTAAGAAGCTCAAATCCCCTTAATCTACCACAGAAATCACTACTAACGAATCAAGAGTACTGGAATTAGGACGAAAAGATGACTGGACTAAGAAAACCCTAAACCGAGACACGAAAAAAAACACGAAAATTTTACCGAAAACTTCGGCGGACGATTTGACCCCTTTAAACGACCTTTTTTTGCAAAAATAACGAACCGATTCCGACGAAGTGGGAACCACCGTATAGATCTTTTCGAGAGCTTTCCGAAAAGGTATTATGGAGCAAAATCGGAGTTCGTATGCAAAAGTTATGGCCGTTTTAGTGCTGACCGACGAAAAACACGAGAAAAAGACGAAAACACACCGAAACGAATATATAACTGATATCCCAATGAAGAAACACGTAATAACCAACTCATGAAACATAGTGACACACTAGGGCTTCGAATATATCCTTTTTTTTTTTTTTTTTTTTTTTTTTTTTCCGAAACCTTTGCCCTAATATGTCACGAACGACTATGAATCTGAAAAATTTGACACGAACGAAAAGCTACAAAGGACGACTCTATGAACACAGATTCGAATTTTTTTTTTTTTTGTGACACAGAAACGAAAATTTATACGAAGACTCGAACGAACGAGAACGGACTGAACAATGAACGAAAAGACACAACTTGACGAACAAAAGACGAATGAAATTAAGGATACGATAAACCTGAACGCCGGGAAGACGACCTGGCTCTGGAAACCAAATGATACGAACCTTGGTAGGTCCGAATCGACTCACGCACGCGGAAGACTAAGGATACCGATGGAAATCCCAAAACCTCTGAATCTAACCCTAGGAGTGATATAGGTCATATGTTGCCTATACCCCAACGAGATAGTTGACGCAGCAACTCGGGGACGATGATTGACACACAACGAGGGAGATGAACTCGCTGATACGCCGGATAAACGTTCGTCTTGGACGAACAAAGAGAATTTCGAAAATCCTCACAAGAGAGTTAAACTCACGAAAATAATGATATTGATGAATAAGCTACCTAATTTTCGTCCACAAAGGCCCCCCTTATATAGAGAGGCAAATAAAACCATCTAAACCTAATCTAACTAGGAAATAACTGACCCAAAGTCAATGGCATGGCCCAACCCATTAACCAACATGATAAAAACCCAAAAACAAGTCTTTTAAGGCCCAAAAACGAGGCCTGACTCAAAACACACGAAAATTAAAACTAAAATAAAGTCTTCAATCTTCATCCCATATCATCTTCAACCTTGGACCCACGAACTGAAATTCTCGATCCACGGGCTGCATCAGAGCGTCTATCAACTGAATTGGAGCAAATATTGGAATCGATGAATCGAATGGGCAAATTTTCAGCTCAAGGAGCTCATGCAATCACGGTCTTACAACGCAATGGAGTTCCGATGCCTCCTCAAGGGCCCATGGGAGATAGACGGGGCCCGAGCCCTTGATGGAACAGCCCGAGAACGCCGGCAACAACCCTCGGCCAAACTCGTCCAGTAGATGATCTGGCCGGTCGGCCAGAATCTGGCCGCTCGGCCAAACCCCTAAACTCGCGAGATTACCCAGTAGCTAATCTGGACGATCGGCCAAGTCACCCCGACTCTGGCCGATCGGCCAAAACCGGCGAAAAGTACACGGAGTCCGAGGAGCCCGGGAAGGAGTCCCCACCTCTTCACAAGACGCTCAACCCGTATGTTCCACCTATTCGGAGTATCGTGAAGAAGGAGAAGAAGGATTTTGAGCCTATCAATTCGTATCCAAAAAGAGGAGATCCGAGAGGTTTCGACTTGAGTATTATCTTGGGATTGATGGATTTAGGAGCTGCGGTGAACTTGATGCCGTATTCTATTTTCAAGAAGATTAACTCAAGAGTCCTTCAACCTACCGATATGCGCATTGAGCTAGCAGACGGCACCGTGAGAAGTCCATTGGGAGTTGTGGAAGATGTTACTGTCCTCGTTGGTGGAATTCGAGTCATTACCGACTTTGTTGTGCTTCACGAAGGCAAAGGAGCTAAGAATGCAACCGGACATCTACTTTTATTGGGACGACCATTCATGGCCACTACTCGAGCTCGAATTGACGTAGGTACCGGTACATTGAGCATGGCCGGTGAAGGAGGTTCGGTAACATTTTCGGTATTTGGGAACTCACCTTCTATTCCAACTTCTTCTCTTCATTCATGCTCTTTTGTTAAGCTTGCTAACCCTTTTGTTGAGGTAAATGTTTGTGAGGTTTCTGATAGGGTAGCAGCTCTTGAAGATGACGAATTCTTTAGTTGTGTGGATGAAGAAGAGGACATTATCGAGGAATTTCTACAAAATTTGGAGGAGGTTGATGAGGTGAAAGAGGAAAGATCGACACTTGCGCCGAATGAAGAAGATGACATAATCGAAGAATTTCTACGGAACTTGGAGGAGGTTGATGAAGTAGAAGAGGAAAACTTGAACCATGCATCGGAAGAGGAAGTTGTCGTTAACTCTTTTCTTTCTAACCTCACCAATTGTGTAACATCTTTTCTTGCAGAGTTTAGCTCGAAGATGTTTGAGGAGGAGTTCGAACTAAGTGTGGGGGAGTCGAGAGTTGATGATGACCACGTCCTTGATCTTCGAGATGGTTCGGGAAGGGAGTGTGTTTGTGTCGCAAAGAGCACCAAAACGTCTCTTGGTGCTACTGGCTTGGTGTCACACCCCTTTTCCCAAGGCCCAAATTTTCGCCCAAAGGGCTGTGCGGCGTCAATGCACCACGCACCGACCAGCCTTCCCGTCCTCACCGACACTCGTGTTTCCCGTCCCCAAAACGGCCCGACCCAACACTCACGTTGAATCTCACGCACACAAGTGTTTGAGGCTCACTCGATTGCCATTTGCCTTAGAGTATGTTCACGCAGCGGAAAGTAAAGCACACACAAGGATTACGAGAGACACTCTCAACCTTCGAATATCACTCAATCAATCCAAAGGAAAGCCCAAGGCCATACAACACTCGAGAACTAGACTATCTCACGTCTAACTCTCTAAGCTATACCACACATAAGCTTATAAACGTGTGATGGACAAATGCCCCCATCACTAGGCGTTTTCGATCTCAGCCGTGCGATCGCAACCGCCCGTAACCGTCCCGACGTGTGGCAGTCATCCAGCCCGCCAGCACAACGGGGCAGTTGTGCGCCCACAACTGCCCAGCAACCGTCCGCCCACCTGCATGCCCCACGACGCACATGGTGCTGCCAACCGCTGCTGCCAACTGCTCCGTAACTGTCCACACACGAGCATGCAACTGCTCGCCAACCCGGGTGTTCCCGCTGGGGTTCGATCCCACAACCAGCTCGTCCAAGCGCCAACTGCCTCCCGCAATCCACGCTCAGTGCGCGCCAATGCCTTCCCGCCATTGCTCGCGCCAACGGACGCCCTACACCACGCCCGTCATGTGCGTCGTCCCTCACCGACGCTGCCTCGCACACTGCCCCTGCCCGGCGCCGTGTCCCTCGCCCCGACGCCCAGCAAGTAGTGTCCTCGGCCACACCCGATCTCCGCGCCGAGTGTATCCTTTGCCCGGTGCAGCTCATCACCAAGCTTGTGTCGACTCCCATAGCCAACACCGTGCTCGCCGTGCCTCCAGCCCAACTCGCACATCACCTCCCGCACTAGCATGTTGACCCGTCGATGCCGCGCCCATACACTGCACACCAACAAGTCTCCACGCCCCATCATGCACATGCGCCCATAACACATGTGCTCAACAGTTAGCACAATCGGCTTGACAAGGCCCTCTTCCGGCAGACCCCGCCCATGCACCACGACGCCCATCGCCCGGCACACGATCCTTCCTCCCCGATGCTCCGCTCATCGGGTACCCCTCGTGCCAAGTTCCACACTCGACACGCACCACCACAGAAATCCAGCTAAGGCCGTTTCTCACGTCCACCCTAGCTCTCGTTGCCCCCGAAATGCGCCCGTGGCTCGGCACATTCGGGCCCCAGCTTTTACCCCCGTAACACTTGGGTTGATCGTATCCTTCGTCAAGCTAATGACGTTAAACAAGCGCTTGGTGGGAGGCAACCCACGTATATAAAAAAAAAAAAATAATTAGATTCTTATTTTTCATAGTATTTATTGTTAATATTTGATTTTTCGTTTTAGTTAGTGTGTTTTTGCAGGAATTGGCGTCGGACACTCAGTCTCTGATCTGGCCGATCGGCCAGATTCCCTTAGGGATTTTGGACGATCGGCCAAAACTGTGCGAACAAAAACTGGCCAGTAGCTATTCTGGCCGATCGGCCAGATTCCTTAAGGAATTCTGGACGATCGGCCAAAACTTGTGGGCCAGGCAATTTTTGATCTCTCGGTTGGATTCCCTTCTACTCCGTAGCTTCGTGATCCTAATGATCCCCGTTGACAAGACCCACGTTTCCAAGGTCCATTCGATCCATAGCTATGTCTTGTGTCTTTTTATTTTTGTTTGAGTCTTTTATTTCTTTTTCATTATTTTGTTCGATTTTACGCTTTGGTATTGTGTTTTGTGTTTGTTTTGTAGGTACTACTTGAAATTTCTCGGGATTTCAAGTGTGTTGGTCGACATTGTGCGATAAGTTCCTTCTATCCCTTCCTTTTTATTTTCTAGCAATGAGGTCATTGCTTGATTCTAAGTGTGGGGGGGGGGGGGGGGGGGGGGGGTCTTTGAAACTTTGGCATGATGTGTTTAATTTTGTTGAGTCTTAGGAGTTAATTGAGTCAAATGAGCATGTGATGATAGTATTGTGGATTTGGCCGATGATAGAAAATTTTTGTTGATTTTTGGAGAAAAATTCATGATCTTTATTATGCATGGAACCTTGGCGAAGCGACGCATTTTATTCATTGAATTTGAAGTATGCTATGATGTCGGGAACTAGTTAGTTTGAACCCGTGAGAATTGAGCTATTTGTGCATATTTATGCCTATTCTTTGATTGAGTGATCATGCATGCGTCGTTGTTTCTAGAACTTGCCTTGTTTCTCCATCAAGACCTTAGTATATTTACGAACTAGGAGATGATATTAGGCCATCTTTCTTTAGCCACATGATCCCTATACACTAACCTTGTTCATAAACCTTTGTTTACCCCTTTTGAGCCTTTGTTAGCCGTTCTTTGTAAAACCGGATGATAGGAGGTTTGGATGGTTATGAGTATCCTTAGTATTTGTTGTTGGTGATATGGAAGGAGTTGAATAGAAAATTTTGGTTGTAGTGAGAAGGAGGAGAAAGAGTTTTAGATGCTTGATTTATGTAGTTAGCTATTCCTATGAGCTTAGAAAAAAAAAAGAAAAAAAAAAAGATGAGAAAAAAGAATAGAGCCTTTGTTCAACATAAGAAAGAACGTTTATTAGTGGAGCTCTAGAGAAAAAAAAAAAAAAGAATAAAAAGAAAGAAAGAATAAGAATATAAGCATAAGAGGATAGTTAGCTTTGATTTGTATAGTTGATATTTTAGCATCTTTGAGTTTGTATTTGGTGTGTTGGATGGTAGAAGATGGAGTAAAAATCCATACTTTGGTTGGAGTTGAAAAGAGGTTGATGATTTAGATTTATTTGAGTCACTTAGCCTATACTTTCCCTACCTTAACCAATGTTCCTACATTACAAGCTTTTATAAAGTCTCTTTTGATCCTAAATTGTATGTATTACATTAGATGGAGATGTTGAGATTGAAGGCAAGCCTATGGTAAACATGTTGCATTGTATTGATGTTGAGTGAACCCTCTTGATGTGCATTATCTTATACATCTTTTCTTTGAGAGAGTTGATTGTTCACTTTCATATATAAAATTTCACATGTTGGAGAGTGTTCTTTGATGGATTAGCATATTTTGAATTAGTTGAGTAGATTGTGTTGATTGATGCTAAGGTTGTGTGCATAGTTTTGTTTATGATCATGAGAGTTTGTTTTCGAAAAGTTTTGAGGCCTATATAGTTCACAATACTTGAGTCTATTGTTTATTTCGTTTTTATATTGCTTGAGAACAAGCAAAGGTCTAAGTGTGGGGGATTTTGATTGGTGTCTAGATGTTAGGTTTTTCATTATGTTTTCGTGTCCTTTTTCGTTGTGTTTTTGTGTCTTTTCGTTTGTCTTTGGCTATGAATTGGTTGTTTGGAGTTTTTAGTACTTGTAGGATGAAAAGGGCGAAAACGAGAAGAAAACGAGAAGAAAGGTTGTGGAGCAATCATTGACCTCGAGTTCTAACCTCTCATGATTTTATTGAAGATTCATTTTGGATGTAATGAAAGCATTATATCGAAGAGGGGTTCGATAGGAGCACATAGGCGAAAACGGAGGTCAATTTGGAGTTCGGATGAGGAAGATACGGTCGAAACAAGAGAGTCGCGCGCAAATCGTCCAGTGCCTGATTTGGCCGATCGTCCAAGTCCTTAACAAATCTGGCCGATCGGCCAGATGTCCGCGTCCAGCTGTTAGTTTCCTTTTGTGATTAGGTTTTCTTCCTATTATAAATACTAGTACTTTGGGACGAATTTGTATCATCCTTTAACATCTTTTAGCATATTTTAGCTTTAGTTTTCAGCACTTAAACACTTTAGATTAATTTTACTTTGTTCGGATCCGGATTCTTAGTTCGTTGCAATTCAATTCAAGTCTTTTCTTTTACTTCGCGTTCTTCGTTCTTCGTTTAATTCTCATAAGTTCTTTTATTGCTTTCGTTTATTTGCTTTAATTGCTTTCGTTTAAGATTCGTTTTCTTAATTGCTTCGTTTAAATTCCTTAGTTTAATTTCATTCTTTCGATTTTCAAGTTGTAGTTTAGATTCGTTTTTCTCAAGTTTCAATTCTCTCGTTTTTCAAAGCTTTCATAGTTAGATTTATTTGCCTTTAATTTCCAGATTTAATTAAACATGTCTAGGATAGTTATTGTTTTCTTCGTTGCTTTCTTTATTGCTTTCTTTTCGATTCTTGCCTAGGTAGATTAATCGTTTTATTCTAGTTTAATTCTTAGATTTATTTCTTGTGCTCTAGATTAGATTTACTTGCTTTTATTTATTGCTTTGATTATTTTATTGCCTAGGATTTTAAAACCAAAACCCAAAAATATCTTTTACTTGCTTTCTTAGTTTTAGGCTAGATTAGGTTTTACTACATAATTGATTGCCCTGTTAAGTTTTCCTTGAGATTCGATACTTAGGTTTTACTTGCTAGTGCTACGATAGATTTCGTCTATTGCGAACACTTTTTAGTGAAACAGGATCGTTCCTTGTACATTGGGCATGACGACACCATTATCCACCGTACTTCCATCCCTCAATACCGAAATTGATTGAGCTTGATAAGTTGGCGGATGTTGGGGCGGAATCGGAGGAACATATGGAGGATATGGAGCTTGCACTTCTTGAGCTTGTTGCGGTTGAATTCCTTGACTCGGAATTCGCTCCGGTTGTTGAATCAAGTGCATGGACCCTGAAATTTGTCCAATAGCCGTCTCGAGCCTCTTTATGGTAGCATCTTGAGCCTCTCGAGCCAATTTAGCCTCATGAAGGAATGTAGCTAGACTCTCATCGACGGGAGACTTTTGTGGAGGTCCTTGAGGGCGAGGATTTTGGGGAGGAGGTGGAGGGTATGGCGGCGAAGGGTAATATGGAGGAGGTGGTGGATAGTATGGGTTTGGTGGATATTGATGAGGAGGATAATATGGTGGTGGAGAGGGGTAGTATGAATTTTTAGGAGGGTAGGGATTATTATAGGGAGGGGGGCGACGATTTTGAAAATTCGGGTTCGTACCTTGCCCTTGAGGTGGTGGTCCTTGTGGCATGTAACCTTGGGCAGCATAGACCTCGGCTCCTCCTTCGTATGTGAATGCTCTCATATTTTCGCAAACCTCCTTGATATGACCTAGCTCTCCACATATATCGCACCGGTCCGGCTTCCTATTCTCCACTTGAGGTGCCGGTGCTTTCTGCTTCATCTTTAGATTCTCGAGATCTCTCAACATATCATCCATCTGCTTCGTCATGTCAGGGCTCATAGTGACTGCTTTTGCCTCCATCTTCCTTGGCCTAGATGAATTTTGTTGAGAACTAGCGGCAATTGTCTCGAAGATCTTCTTCATGTCATCGGCTGTCTTGACCGCAATGTTGCCTCCGGCCGAGCTGTCCACCATAAATTGGCAGGTCTGGTTCAATGCATCGTAGAAGTACTGCCAAATAAGCTCAGGAGCCATCTGATGGTGAGGACATTGTTGAAGTAAGTCCTGAAATCTCTCCCAAGTCTCGTGAAATGGCTCGTCGTGGTCCTGAGAGAAATTCATGATTTGCGACCGCACCTACTGAGTCTTGCGGCTGGGATAATACTTCAACATAAACTTCTCGCACACCTCATTCCAAGTGCGGAGAGATTCGGCTGGGAGCGACAGATACCATGACTTTGCTCGATCCTTCAGAGTGTAGGGGAAACATTTCATCTTCAGGTTGTCCTTCGTAAGGCCTGACAATGGAAAAGACTGCACGACGGTGCAGTACTCCCGAATGAACGTCAGTGCATCCTCGTTGGCCAGCCCGTGATAGGAAGGGAGCAACGCCAGGTGGTGAGGTTTCAGCTCGTGATTTCTAACCGCTTCCGTCAGAACAATCGCTGAAGTAGTGACAGTGAAGGTAGGGCGAGCAAAATCTCCCATATATCGTGCCATCGCTTCGGTCTCAGCAAACAATAGGACTAGTCCGTAGTCCTTGAGATCAACTTCTTCCTCCTTCTTCGCGGCTAAAATCGCTTTCCTTTGATGGATGTTGTCGAAGTAGG
This sequence comes from Thymus quinquecostatus, assembly GCA_024222315.1. Lineage (NCBI taxonomy): Eukaryota > Viridiplantae > Streptophyta > Magnoliopsida > Lamiales > Lamiaceae > Thymus > Thymus quinquecostatus. The sequence goes on along the minus strand of CM044175.1, from coordinate 11,688,006 downwards.
GCGCTAAATTCCTTTGAAGACTTCGGCGACCATGCATAAACAACACTCAACAAACGGATTAAACGTACCGAGTGGAAAGAAAAAGAAATCGAACGAGATAAACAAATAAAATAAAATAAAATAAAATACTACACAATTAAATAGCCTAAAGTTTTCCCCGGCAACGGCGCCAAAATTTGTTTCACTAAAAAGTGTTCGCAATAGAACGAAATCTATCCTAGCACTTAGTAAGTAAAAACCTAAGTCGAATCTCAAGGAAAACTTAACAGGGCAAATAACTGTGTAGTAAAAACAACCTAAACTAAGAAAGCACGTAAATAGAATTTTTGGGTTTTTGGTTTTTTAAAATCCTAGACAAGAAAATAAATCAAAGCAATTAAATGAAAGCAAATAAATCTAATCTAAAAAGCTGGAAATAAATTAAACTAAGTAAACTAGATAAATTGAACTAAGTAAACTAGAGAATTAAATTAAAAGAAAACAATTAAACTACCTAGGCAAGAATCGAAAAGAAAGCAATAACGAATCTAAGCATGATTAAACTAAATTTGAAAATCTGGAAATTAAATAAATAAATCTGACTCTAACAACTTTGAAAAACGAGAGAATTGAAGACGAAATAAAAACGAATCTAAACTAGACTTTGAAAACCAAACGAATGAAATTAAACTAAAGAAATAAAACGAAGCAATTAAGAAATCGAATCTAAAACTAAAGCAAGTAATTAAAGCAATTAAACGAAAGCAATAAAAGAACTTACGAAATTAAGACGAAGAACGAAGAATCTTGAATTAAACGAACTAAACGAGGAATCCGGATCCGAACAAAAGAAAGCAATAAAAACTAAAGCTAAAATATTTAGAACTGAAAAACTAAGGTAAAAGGTTGTTCTAATTCGTGCCCTAATGGCCTATATATAATAAGATAGAAGTTCGACTCCAATAAGGAAACAATTAATAAAACACGCCAGGCGTGGAGCGGGCTCTCCAAAGTACGGGAGCGGGCGCTCCATAATAGCTGCGCAAAATCATCTCGAATTGTTGAACTGGAGCGGGCGCTCCATCCACCTGGAGCGAGCGCTCCAACAATGCCATGCAAATCCTCGGGTACTGTTCACGGAGCGGGCGCTCCAGTTGCTCCGCGCGAAATATCCACTTTCTGCTCCTTTTTCCGTCCTTTTCTCGCTCTTTCTCCTTCTCTCGGCTCCCATGATCCCTAACAATAAAAATACTCGAAACACCCAAATCATAGCTACAAAGACACAAAATATAACGAACACGGACTCGAAAACATGACGAAAATCCTAACATCTAAACACCAATCAGCGCGATTTAGGTTTCCGGGGCTGTTTCATCTGTTCCGGCCGATCTAGCCGTGCGTTGCCTCCCATTCTTTCTCAACCCCTTCCTGCAACACTCTGAAGGGATCCTGTGAATTTTCAGCCTATTCCATCGACTCAATCAACGACGATTGATTTCTGGTTTAATTATTTTGTTGTTGTGTTTGAGCTTTGATTGTGGTAAGACTAGTTGTTCGACTGCGTTCTTGATAACTTGTTTCTTTAGGAATGTAATTTTTAGATCTTCTACCACTGTTGTTGTAAGTGTACAGGTAACCTTCGATCAAGATTTGGAAGCATAGATCAAGTGGATTCGGAATTCCAGCGCTAAGAAGCCGCTCCCGAGGTCGATTTTTTATTACTTTCGATCCATGTAATTAAGGACACAATACGATTTTAACACTTTCGTACTTATTGGTTTGGATGCGTGCATTAGTCTAGAAAAAAGCAAGCTCAAAATTTGTTATTTAAACTGGCTGATTTTTTATTACTTTCTATTTATGTACTTAAGAACACAATACGAAATTTACAAAATCTTACTATAAACGTCCAAGATTTTTATTACTCCCTCCGTCCCATGACAATTGTCCATGTTGCCTTATTGGGACGTCCCATTTAATTGCCCACTTACTTAAAGTGGAAACATTACACTCTCACAACCAATATAATATAAAATCCTCTATCTCTTATGGCGTTCATAGTGGACAATTGCCATGGGACAGAGGGAGTATTTCACTAGATGCACTTAATAACACACTACAAAACTTACAAAATCTTACTAAAGAAGTGTATATTTTTTTTTTCACTTCGCTCTGTATACTTAAGAACACAGTACGAAAGTTTCAGAATATTACTTAAGAACGAAGTACGAAACTTAATAAATCTTACTAGAAAGTGCATTTTTATATGCACTTAAGAATACAGTATAAAACTACAAAATCTTATAACCAACATCCAGTATGAAACTTACAGAAAACGTACTATAATATAAATTCGCATTGTGTTATAAAAAAATGAAAGAAAATATATATTAAAAAACTAAAAGGAGAATAAGACGAGAGAGAGTGTGTGTGTATCAGTGAAAAAAGAGAAACGTGACGAAGAGAGAGAAAGAGAAAAAAATAAAAATGTGGCAGAGAAGAGAGAGAGAGAGGGAAATGGTTAGAAAAAAGAGAGAAAGTAGGGGAAAAGAGAGAGAAAGTGGGGGAGGAGTTACCGGTTACGTGTGAGAGGAGAGAGGAGGGTAATCTAGTCCTAAATTTGAAAATATGGCTATTTTTTGTGTTTTTTTAAGTTTCAAACCTGAATTTAATTTTTTAACTTGAATATGGTTATATTATTTTTTGCCTCTAATAATCCCCTATAAAACTTTTGAAGATTATTAACTCTTGAAGATTTTATTATGCTAAATTCTTTTGATCATCATATAATCAACCAAAAAGGATGTTTTAAATAAATTGGCTTAGTTAGACGCCCCCTTAATCTCACGTGCTAGATCTCGTTGTCCAATAATTTTGTGAGCATGACTAATATGTAGAAATTAAATGATTATTATTGTATTCATTCCATGCATATCTCATGATTGGTAAAAAAAAAATATAATTATGAATGATCATTTTTACAGTACTCAATAATCCAATGGGCATGATATTAGTCCTTATTCTCATTACCTTGATATTATTCAATCCTTATTATTAAGAATGAAATTTTATTCAATTAGTGAAGAAACTACTAACATTACTTATAATTTATATATGACTTATTAAACTTTGTCGAGAGTTTCGTGTGGGCTAAGTCGAGTCAGGTTGGGGTCGGCAGCTCCGGGTCCATTGGGCCAAATGAAGAAATATGTCTTAAATAAATTCTAGTATTTTTTGTACTATACTTAATAAAGATGGTAAAAAATATTAGAAATAAACAACATGTCATGAGCTTGACGTGCTTTTGGTCAATTGGCCTGGGTTATTTTTGACAATCTTACTAACGAGTAAGTGATAAGTGGGTTAGACTAACTCATTTGTTTATGTCCCGAGCTCGCTCGATATAAGCCTACACACGTTCGACTCAATTCCACAACTGGGTTGGATTGGTGGACTTTTTCATTAATGTGCTATATTAGGATTTATTTTCAGGGGATAACATAAGCCCGACCCCACCAAGCCAAGTTCAAGGCTAGACTGCTACATTGGTGAGCCTTGTTCGACCTAGGCATATAAACTTGATAGGATCGGGTTGATCCCATCTTTAACATTATTGTAATTTAATTGAATTAAACAATAATCATGTCATTCCTCGTGGGCGTCAACCATGAAAACTGAATCGGTTGGTTCATTTCATTCTCGTTCATTTACCATGTTAAATTTCATTATTGTATGCCACTCATTACCTTATTGTCATACCCAAAATTAAAACTAACGAATTTGTTATAAAATTAAACTCAAATAAATAATCACTCCCTCTCATTTCAATTGTCATACTTTTTTAATATGGTTGTCCTACATAAATTGTCTTGTTTCCAAAAATGAAAAGAATTAACCCTTACGTTTTTAAGTTGATCCCTTACTTTTCACTTTTAACATTGCGCTTAAAATATAGTACGTATCGTAAAAAAACATGACATTTGAAGTGAGATGGAAGGGGTATATATTACTTCGGCCAACCAAAAGTTACTCAACTTTATCTAGAATTTCTCTCTAACATATTGTAAAATACTCTCTTTGTCCTACTTTACTAGTCTCATTTGCTTTTGACACAGTAACCATGGAAAATAGGGATAGAAAAGTTTTAAAAGTACTTGTGTGTGTGTGTTAAAGAGAATAACAATAGTACTCCCTCCGGTCTTTTGAAGTTGAGTCATTTCTTTTTAACAATTTTGTCACGCATTTTCACGCTTCTTGACGATGGGTTTTGAAATTGACTTTTGAAGAATTTTTTATTTTACGTGATACTATGACAGTTGTAGTATGCCGTAAAAGAAAAAATTCTTCAAAAGTCAATTTCAAAACCCATCGTCAAGAAGCGTGGAAATGCGTGACATAATTGTTAAAAAGAAACGACTCAACTTCAAAAGACCAGAGGGGTACTTCTTTACCTTAAGATTTTATTGTTTATTTATTAACATGAGCATTGGTCTCTTTACTAAATTTATACTTCCTCTACTTTATAAGAATAGTTGACTGTCTTTTTGTCTAAACGTAATGAAGTATTAATATTTGTTAAAATATATACAATGAGATAGATATTGCTATTTGTGAGCCGTACATATTATTATTATTATTATTATTATTATTATTATTATTATTATTATTATTATTATTATTATTATTATTATTATTATTATTATTATTAAATAGGCATGAAAGATATATCTAATTAAGGAACAAAAAGTACCATATTTGAAGAAATTAAAAGTTTAATATTCATTTTGAAACAAACCTTATTATAATATATTCTCTCTCTTGTTTTTACAATTTTATACACGTTTTTGACAAATGATACGGTTGAAATTTTGTGGTAGATGATGATGATAATAATTACAATTGACTTTTTGCAAGTTGTATTCACAAATTATACAAATAATTGGGATGACTTAAATGCTCATGTTTTATGAAGCATTTCACCTACAGATTGATAGGGGGAGGACCTTGTTTCTAATGTCTTTCACATACCTATACTTGAAAAAATAACAATGGGTTGGGATAGTTTTAGCATTAACCTTCCTTTCCTTCTATAAATGTTTCTTTATTCACTATTCCGACAACTGTATATTTGAAAATGAATTATTTTTTCTATATTTCAAAGTACTACTCCCTCCGTCGCTTTGGAGTTGTTACACTTCTTTTTTGTATTTGTCCTAAGCGTTTTCGAGGATTTTAATGATGAGTTTTAAAATAGTTTTTTAAAGATTTTTTGTTTTTATGAGATACTAAAACACTTGTACTCTTGTAGTATCCCGTAAATTTAAAATATTCACAAAAAGATATTTTGAAACTTACTATCAAGATGCTCGAAAATGCTTAAGACAAATGCTGAAAAGAAGTGTAACAACTCCAAAGGGACAGAGGGAGTACATACCAATGTGTTCTACCGCCACTCATTTAGAATAAGGAGCTAGGAAATACGAGTTTAAATACGTTTCTTAAATATATAAGAATACAAAATAATGGAGCTGTAATAGGTAGAATGTGATGGAGGGAGTTACACTGATTTCAAATACACTATCTTCCTATGTATCGGATCAATTATCTTGTTTTGTTGCTACACGAGATTTTAGATCAGTGGCGGAGTAAGAAAAATATTATGGCGGAGGCTATGTTTCATATTATACATATTCTTGAATAATATAATTCGGTAGCATGGAGTTTTGCATTAACATTCACATAAAATTACAACAAACTCATAATTTCATAAGGTTGCGTTTTCTTTGATGCGAAAGAAAAGGAGATGAAAAAGAAAATCACCCTGTAAATTCCTCCATTTTTATTACCTTTTCTCACCTTTTCTATCTTTTCCCCTTCATTTGCACTACAATGGAGAGAAAATATTATCTCTCCAATTTGGTGTTGTAAATATTTTCTCCAATTTAAGGAGTAAAATCCCCCTCATTGATAAATGGTGAGAAAATGTAAGAAAATGAGTGGAATTTATAGGGTGATTTTTTTTCATTTCTCTCATTTTCTTTCGCATCAAAGAGAACACAATCTAAGAATAAAAAGTTTGATAGGGTAGGCTTTAGCTCACCTTTGATATGATGGGGCTCTGCCACTGTTTTAAACATAGTATTAAAAGCAAAAAGTAAGGTCTACACTAAAATATAAATGTTAAATCCTTTCTCTTCTAAAAAAAGGACAATACATGTGACACAACTCAATTTAAAAAGTACTACCTCCATCTCATCCCATTAGCCCCATTACTTTATTGATGTGACATGGCACGCATCTCCACCGAAACCTAGTATGAGTTTTACGATACTCCCTCCGTCCTTAAATAAGTGTCCCGAGCCGTCAAAAATTTTGTCCCTAAATAAGTGTCCTATCACATTTTTCCAAGCAAAAATTACACAAAACTACCAAAAATACCCTTTCTTGAAAATCTAAAAGTGGGATAAAGACAAAAATAAATAAATAAATAATCAAGGATTTTAAGGGCATAAGTGTCAATTTACCCTTCTCCTTGGTTTGCACAAAATGGCGGCTCGGGACACTTATTTAAGGACGGAGGGAGTATAATTTTGAAATATTATTTCTTTTACGGGTCCGACACCCGTAGTATCCCGTAAACAAAAAAATACTTTAAAATTATATTTTAAAACTCGTACTAGGTTTCGGTGGAAAAGCGTGCCCAAAAAGTTACTATTCCATTTGGGGCTAATGGGATGAGATGGAGGTAGTATAACAATTAAAATTGGAAGGAGGGATTTATAGTTACACCCTCCTTCTTTCTTTTCTTTCTTTCTTTTTTTTTTTTTTTTTTTTTTTTCAAATGACCTATTTTTTTTTAAGGTCCAACAAACACCACCTTTATCTTTAAGATTACATTTATTTTTAATTTACACCACATATTAACTTCTTTATTATATTTTTTAAATATTATGTCGAAAAAAAAACATACCATTTGGAAAAAAAAAAAATGGAGGGAGTACAACTTACCCCTATTAAGTGATAGGATTTGAAACTCATTTAGAAGACTTTTATTACACTAGAAACCAAATAGCCCTCGACCGTTCTAACTCAATTCAAAAATTATAAAAAGGCGATTTATTCAAACCAAGCACGTGATACAAACGCTGACACAATCCGAGATGTTTTATTTTTATTTTATATATATTTCTTCATAAAGAGTCATTAATTGTATTTAATGATGTGCGATCAAATTGACTTTGATAATTAACCGAGGATGTACTCTCACATGTGGATGTCACCTTAAATTTCGTTCCTAACAACGTTAAGACATCACAATCTACGCAATTGTCAAATTATGATAAATACTTGTTTCTCATTTTCTGTTTATTTTTATTTTGGAATTTAATAGGAAAATAGCTAAAATTTTATCATTTTTATATTTATATAATTAATATTTTGTATAAGTTAGTGTTAAAAAAGAAGATAATAAATTATGTTAGGAATCAATTTACATACCTTCTTTCTTGGGTTGTCTAATTTGCTCTTGTGAGACCTTATAAGTTATAAATAAGGGGTATTTAGTGCATAATTGATATGTTCACGACTGATATGACAATGTCACGTTAATAGATTTTCTATTAGGGTAATGACTAAATTGTTTTTAGCAAAAATTATTTTTAATGTGTATCAATATTAAATTTAATTGATTATATCACAATCAGATTAGCTGTTGGGAACCCCTTGCAGTTTGATTTTGATGATGTTTTTCGAAACCACACTTAGGCACATTTTACTTGTTTAGGGTTAAGGCCGATAGATCGACCTGCTACCTGTTAGTGCAGGTCGATGCCCTCTAATGTTCAAATGCAAGTTCGATCCACCCTGTAAGAGAAAGGTCGATTTATCGACCTGCCTCACTCGGATCGAGCTGGCATATTTAGCTGTCTATCGACCTTCCTTATCAAGCTTCCAGCCTGCTTTGACTTAGAAGATTTCAAGAGCTGGATTTCCATATCAAGGTCGATGCTCCGCCTTCATGGAGCAACACGACCTGATCCTTGCCACGTGGTGTGCCAGCAAGGACGAATCTTCCCAACGGCTAGAAGTGAGTCAGCCTCCAACGGCTAATGCCACGTCAGCCTGACTCCAACGGCTAGTTTTTCAAAACTGCCTATAAATACTTCAGCCATTATCGGATTCAAGTACGGGAAACTCAAGCTATCAACGCCAAATCTCTGCCAAAATCTCTCTCAAGTTCATATCCATTCAAGTGTTCGAAATCCGATTAGTTTCCAAACACTTGACAAAGAGAGATTTCCGATTCCGATAAACACCACAACGACGAAGCGTTCACTGCTGCTTGTCGTTGGTTCATCAACTTCTTCTCCGACTAGTTCGAAGTTAGAAAGTTTATTTGTGTTCTTCGCCATTGTAGAGTTTAGTCAAGCTCTGTAATTAGCGAAAGGTTGTTTGTACATTTTCTGTACGAAAGGTTGTAAGGGTCACGACCCAAAACTCGTGTCTAGATATATTCAGGTTAGAGTGTATCTAGAACTGATACTCAGTCAGTATAAATAAGAGAGAGGTTGAATCCAAAGGTAAAGGGATTCTCAGGTCGAGTCGACCTGACGTGGACGTAGGAGGGTTTCTCCGAACCACGCTATATCGCGGTGTTTCTCTCTCTATCTCTTTATTTATCGCCCTTATTATTATTATCAAACTGACGAGCATCAACCTGCATACAACATATCAACCTACTACTGTTCATCAGACTAAGATTTTTCAAAGAGTAAATCAACCTCCACCAACTTCCGCATAAGCACAGATTGATAAATCAAGCTTGTTCCCAAACGAGCTTGATATATCAATGTTCCCAAACGAGCTTGATATATCAACCTGTCTCTGATAAGGATCGACCTTGACAATCGACCTTAGATCGACCTGATTTTACAAAAGTCAAAAACGGTTGGTTATTGGTGTATTCCCCCCCCCCCATACACCAATTACTCTTTCCCGGGACCAACAAGTGGTATCAGAGCAGTGGTTCTTTTGACCGCTGCTTTGCATACTAAAGTTTTCTTTTAAACTTTTGGTCATTTTGAACCGATCCCTTAGAAAAATCTTTTCATTCATTTCATATCATATTATTTGCTATGGAGGCTTCTCTTCTCAGGGTTTGTGAAGATTTCTCCATCCAAGGCTATGAAGACTGGAGCTTCCAAATCAAGATGTGTCTCAAGGCACATCACGTCCTTATGTGGGATATCATTGAAAATGGCCCCTCCCCCATTTATGCAGCGAAGATCATTGTGGATGGAACATCCCCCGGGGAGGCCACTTACGAAAAAGTCCTCAAAAATCCTCGTGACTACACAACCGAGGAAAGGAAGGAGGCCAGTCTCGATGACTACGCAAAGGGACTCATCTCTAGCACCGTGAAGGGCGTCTACCTTGCCAAGATCCGAAATCTTGAAACCGCCAAAGAGATGTGGGACACCCTCCGGTCCATCAGCCTGGGTTCAGAGGAAATGAAAGAGAACAAGCTGTCCATGGCGTGCAGCAAGTTCGATGACTTCAAGATGGTTTCGGGTGAAACCATAGAAGCAATGAAAATTCGCTTCACCGAGATTATTCTCGAAGTCGCTGCAATCAACTCGTACAAATATACGCAGCGCGAGAAGAATCTTAAAGTGATACGTGCCCTTCCTGCAAATTGGCACGTATACGCCGCCATGCATCCAGCCCGTTCGGATTTCAACTCCCTCACCACCGAAGATCTTTTCGACATTCTTGTCGGAAATGAATATGAGATGATCCGCATCCATGGATCAACATAGCCTTCCACCAGCAAGAAGGCTGATGAAAAGAACTGTTGGGAACCCCCTGCAGTTTGATTTTGATGATGTTTATCGAAACCACACTTAGGCATATTTTACTTGTTTAGGGTCAAGGCCGATAGATCGACCTGCTACTTGTTAGTGCAGGTCGATGCCCTTAAATGTTTAGAATCAAGTTCGATCCACCCTGTAAGAGAAAGGTCGATGTATCGACCTGCCTCAATTGGATCGAGCTGGATCATCAGCCTGTCTATCGACCTCCCCTATCAAGCTTCCAGCTGGCATTGCCTTAGAAGATTTCAAGAGCTGGATTATCAATCAAGGTCGATGCTCCGCCTTCATGGAGCGTCACGACCTGATCCTTGCCACGTCGAGTGCCAGCAAGGACGAATATTCCCAACGGCTAGAAGTGAGTCAGCTTCCAACGGCTAGTGCCACGTCAGCCCGACTCCAACGGCTAGTTTTTCAAAACTGCCTATAAATACTTCAGCCATTTTCGGATTCAAGTACGGGAAACACAAGCTATCAACGCCATATCTCTGCCCAAATCTCTCTCAAAGCTCATATCCATTCAAGTGTTCGAAATCCGATTAGTTTCCCAAACACTTGACGAAGAGAGGTTTCCGATTCCGAAAAACACCACAACGACGAAGCGTTCACTGCTGCTTGTCGATTGTTCAAACAACTTCTTCTCCGACTTGTTCGAAGTTAGAAAGCTTGTTTTTATTTTTGCCATTATAGAGTTAGTCAAGCTCTGTAAAAGCGTAAGGTTGTTTGTACGTTTTAGTACGAAGGTTGTAAGGGTCACGACCCAAAACTCGTGTCTAGTTACTCTCAAAGTTAGATTGTATCTAGAACTGATACTCAGTCAGTATAAATAAGAGAGAGTGGATCCAAAAGAAAAGGGATTCTCAGGTCGAGTCGACCTGACGTGGACGTAGGAGGGTTTCTCCGAACCACGCTACATCGCGGTGTTTCTCTCTCTCTTTATTTATTGCACTTACATTTTATTATCTAACTGACGAGCATCAACCTGCATTACACGAAACAACCTGCTATCCATATTCAGCCTTAAGATTTTTCAAAGAGTAATCAACCTCCACCAACTTCCGCATTAACAACAGTTTGATAAATCAAGCTTGATACCATACGAGCTTGATAGATCAAACTGCCTCTGATATTCGACCTTGACAATCGACCTGCAGATCGACCTGAATTTTAAAAAGTCAAAAACGGTTGGTTATTGGTATATTCCCCCCCCCCCCCCCCCCATACACCAATTACTCTTTCTCGGGACCAACAAGAACAAGGAGGTAGCTTTCAAGGCCGACTCAGCCTCTGCTGCTACCCCAAGTCCGATTGACGAATCCATCGTCAAGAAGTTCGAGAAGATGACTCTCGACTATGCTCTAGCTGCTAGGCGAAATGAGAAGCTCCTAGGAAAGGTTGTCAAATACAAAAAGTTCTATCGTGACAACAAGCGAAACTTCTCAAACCGCAACCACGACCGCCCTGACAAAAAGGGAGAAGGTAAACCCTCAACCTTCAATTCTTCTAACACACCCGAGGGTGGTTGTTTTAATTATGGCAGGCCAGGTCACTACAAGACCGACTGCCCGGATCTTACCAAGGCCGAGAGAGACGAACTCCGTGCAAAGCGCGATAAGAAGCTTAAGGATCAACGAGCTGCCATGATCGCCGAAGAAACAAAGGAAGCTCACCTCTCTGACAGTTCGTCAAGTGATGACGAAGGTTACATCGCTTTCGACGAAAGTGATGATGAAGAATGTTTCGTTGGAGAGCACCAACAAAACAAGGGATCTTCAAAGGTAGATCCTCAACCCATTTCACTTTCTTTTTCTGACGATGATTGTGCAGAAGAAGGTGATGAAGACCTATCCGAGGCTGTGTCTTGGGAAGAAATCAAGAAACAGCTCGATGACTATGCCGACCTCGTGGAAACACTCAAAGAGGTCGTTGAAGATAATGCTGAGCAAATGGACAAAAACGAAAAATACAAGCTGGCATTAGAAGAAAGATTCTCTCCCTATGATGAAGAAAATGAAAGGGAGATAGAAGCCCTAAAGTCAAAGGCTGATGAATTGACTTTCCGGGTTAAGGAGTTCGATACAAGGGCGCTCGAGAAGGACGAGTCCCTCAAGACCAAAGATGCCGAAATACACAGCCTTACCTCAAAATTGGCTGACTTGGTTATTCGACACGAACTCCTCGTGAAAAAGGAAGAAAAACTTCAACTCACTTTGAATCAGTTGAAGAAAAGTGGAAAGAAATTGGAAGAAGTCCAATCCATGCAACGCAATCCGCGCGATCACTCTGGTATTGGATTTAATGGAAAATCCAAGGAAAGCAAGGACAAAGACTGCGAGATCACATTTGTGAAGGCACAGTCTAAATCAAAGAATACCAGAAGAGGTCATCAAGCTCTTCCAGATAAGATGGTCAAGCTGAAGAACCCAGTTCGACAGCCCCAAGCCATTCTCTTAAAGCAGCACAAGAAGGAACAGCCTGTTCCTCAAAAGAAAGAGAGTCGACCTGCCCAGCATCGTCAACCTGCCCCCTTTCATCAAAAGCAGGCTGTTCATCAAGGGCGATACCAAGGCCAGTACTATCAAAGGCCGTATCACCCTCAGTTCTTCTTTCCTGCTCATCAAGGTTGTCACTGCCACTACCCTCAACAATCGAACTTTCAAGACTGGCAGTATCAACCTGGTCTTCATGAAGAGCAGTATTATCAGCCTCGTCGCCCTCGCTCAAAGAAATCCAAGGCTCCCAAGCCCAAGACCGCCACTGCCTCGTCCTCAGCCTCGGATAGAAGCAGACCGGCGAAACAAATCTGGGTCCCAAAGGCTGTTCCCGCAACCGATGTAGCACCCAATCTCAAATGGGTTGCTAAGTTTAACTAATTGCAGGTCGGGAAGGCTCAAAGAAGGAGCCAAGCAGCTCGTGGAGCTGTATGGATCATTGATAGTGGATGCTCAAAGCACATGACGTGTGACAAAACGCTACTATCAAACTATCAAGAACGAGACGGGCCACTTGTAACCTTGGAGGAAATTCTAAGGGACTTACGAGAGGCCAGGGCGATCTAAAAGGGTAAAACAACTATTTCTAACGTCTCTTATGTTGAAGGTCTTAATCATAACCTATTCTCTGTGTCGCAATTCTGCTCGAGTGGTAAACGAGTAGAATTCACTGCTAACAAATGTCTCGTGAAAAATGAGGAAGGAGAAATACTTCTTACCGGAATCTTGCAGGATAGACTTTTCATTGTTCAATGGAATGATTGGAAGAGACCTGCCTGGTCACAAAGGCTGATTCCGAGACAAGCTGGCTATGGCACAAGAGGTTGAGTCACTTAAACTTCAAGGCCATCAACAAGCTCGCACTCAACAAGCTGGTGAACGATCTGCCAGATCAAGTCTTCGATCGTGATCATATTTGCAAAGCCTGTCAAGCTGGAAAGCAAACAAGATCATCCTTTCCAAGTGTGACGGCTCAAGCTTCAAATCGAATTCTTGAGCTTCTCCATCTCGACCTCTTTGGTCCAGTCACTCCCTTGAGTATAAACGGTAGAAAATATGCTCTCGTTATTATAGATGATTATTCTAGATTTACGTGGGTTATTTTCATGTACAAAAAGAAGGAGACTTTAGAGAAGCTACATGCGTTGCTGAGCAAGCTGTGCAATCAAAAGGAGAAATCCATCATCTCCATTCGATCAGATCGAGGCACTGAATTTATCAATGCGATGATCGAAGAATATTGCACAAAGAGTGGAATTCATCATCAAACTTCAGCTGCACGCACACCTCAACAAAACGGCGTAGTGGAACGCCGTAACAGGTCGCTGAAGGAAGCAGCTCGTACCATGTTGGATGAAACCAACCTTCCAAAGAAGTTTTGGGCAGAGGCCGTTAACACAACCTGCTATACCCAAAACAGGTCGATCATCACTACCCGACATGGAAAGACTCCATACGAGCTGTGGAACAACAAGCTCCCCAGGTTAAAGTATTTTAAAGCTTTTGGGTGCTTGTGTTACATTCATAACAATGGGAAATCTCAATTAAAAACTTTAGATAGCAAGGCCGATCCAGGAGTATTTTTAGGATACTCGGAGGTTAGCAAAGCTTATAGAGTTTTTAATAAGAAAACCTTAGTTGTGGAAGTAACACCTCATGTTGTGTTTGATGAATCTACTTGTCTGTACAGAGAATTTAGTACAGATCCAGATCAGTCCGCTGCTAACAGGCCGTCTAACTCCCCCATTGACGACCTTCTAGTATGGACTCCAAATGATCTAGAGGAAGAGGATCAATCTGATCCGAAGGTCACACAGCAAGGGGGAAGTGATGCAAATGATACTTCGAGCTGTAATACATCAGCCGGACTTAACCAGGCTGATCCCCCATTCTCAGTCCCCCAGACTGATGCTGTTCACGACCTTACATCCCAAATTGAGCAGCTCGATAGCACAATGGAGCAGCTCAACATCCAGGCCGAACAACAGCCTGATCAACAGCCCGATCAACAGCACGTCCTCACTGATCAACCTTCAACTCACCCGGAGTTTGACGAACCCATTAATGAGCCCGATCCAATCATTTCAAACGAAGAAAGAGCTCGACGCAGACGTTGGATCGATGCTCATCCAAAAGAGCTCATTGTTGGGAACCCAAACCAAGGAGTACGAACAAGAAGGACGATTGGTGAAAGCGCGCTACTAAGCTGCTATCTCTCTCGAATTGAACCCAAAGATGCCATTGAAGCTCTTCGTGATGCTAACTTGATTCAAGCAATGCAAGAAGAACTCAATGAATTCAAGAGAAATGAAGTATGGTCTCTAGTTGATCGTCCTTATCATCAGGGCGTCATTGGAGTCAAATGGGTTTACAAAAACAAGAGAGATGAATCTGGAGAAGTTGTCAGAAATAAAGCCCGATTGGTAGCAAAGGGTTACTGCCAACAAGAAGGAATCGATTATGATGAGACGTTTGCCCCCGTTGCAAGATTAGAAGATATAAGTGAAGGAACCATATCTGATCGGTGAAGATCGGTTCGCCCGAGGATCTATTTCGGATATCTAACTATCGAATTAAACCTATCATGCTCCTATGAATTTAGTGCGGAATCATAGGGGGTTTATAGATCGATTACCTGAAGAAGTAGAGAACTCGCGAATAGATCTTCTGATCTGTATCCCTGCTCGATTCTGACGTTGGATGGACAACGATCTTCGGAATCAGCCACGGAAACGGGATCCCCACCGAACTGCTCTGCCCGGCCGCGCGTCTCTCTCTCTCTAACCCTAGCCTCCCTTTCTTGTTCAGAATATATAAGTGCACTCGATTATGCTGACTGTTAGGTTTGAACAAGACCTTGAGGGGGTATATATAGAGGAGACCAAGAGAGACTTGGGCTTAATTTGCAGGCCAGGCCTGCAACACATGGACTTGGCCGCCCATGAGCAGTATTGGCGCCCTCACTGGGCCCAGTTAAGTGGTGGCCCACTTATTCCTTATACTGTGGCCTATTGAGCTTTTTGGGCCAGATCAGGGATCTACTAGCTGGTAAAACCGAGGCCTCCCAATGCCTAAATTCTCCATACTCAGCCCAGAGTATAATTTAGTCCATAAGTACTAAAACATTCTACTAGAGTAATAGTACTGAATTACCTGTTTTACCCCTGTTGAGTTCAGGGCTAGTATTAGACTTAACGACCCCCATATTTAAGATATCCCACATCCGTTGATTAACTTAGAGCTTCTGACTGCTCGGGTTATTCAACTTCTTTTATTCCTGAGTAGTACCATTCATTCCTTATTCATCATACCGGAAATTAATCCACCTGCAGGGTTTGGTATGATAATCCTTAATGAATTCCTCAGGGGATGTGATCAACCTGTTCTACCAGGATATGGTGCTCTGTTGCAGTTACACTAAGAGTCGTACTAGTTGTAGTTGCTTCCCAAGATACGGAGCATATTGAGTTGCAGATACTCTGAATCTCACCCATGGTAAATCAAAGAAGCAGACTACAACTATACACCCTTAGGACTCAACTAGAGTTAAGGTTCATCTTAAGTCACCGAGGTCTTGATTCTTTCTACATCTGGTCAGAATAGAAGAATACACCTCACCGTGATCCTATCAGTACACGCACGTACTAGTATAGACAAGTAGCCAAGACAAGCTACTTATGCAGCCTATACTACAGCCTAAACCGACAGTTATATCCAGAACTGTCTCAACTGTGATACCCTTTTATATCTCGTGAGGAACCGGCAACTATGGTCTTCTGTGATCTACAACACACCATAAAGCCTACAACTTTGAGATAATGGATAGATGTTTGATGCATAGATAACAATTCATACTTAATCAGATAGAAGATTGTTAGTGGCTATGGACAACACATGTATACAAGCTAAAAGGCCTGCTTTCTAGTATACAAATCCATCAGTCTCCCACTTATACTAAAGCAAACTTTTAGTATATCATGTGACAAATAGGCAAAGTGTCTACAATCTAGCATCTATTACACATCTTCTCCCTTTTATACTCAAAGTTTACTAGTATGGGAGGCGTTCCTTGTGCATAGATCCACTAGATCTACCGTTGAAGGGATTATCTCAACTTCCACTTCTCCTCCTTAGACGATTTCTCGTACAATGGTACTCTCTATGTTGTTACTTACCTTGTGAGCTCTGAGTTCCTTGCAGTTTGCAACTGCTCCAACATTATCACAACACGGTGTGATACCTTTGGGCAAACTGGGAACCAGATCTAGCTCATTAAGGAAGTTCAGGAGCTTCACAACCTTTTTGTGGCGTTACAAGAAGCCACATACTCGGCTACATGGTTGAGTCTCCGTGACGCCCTCCCGCGTCACACTCTTCCAAGTGATAGCTCCACCTCCCAAGGTGAACACATAGTCTGAGGTAGATTTCCTCTCATCTCGATCAGCCTGGAAGTCTGAGTCCGTATACCCTATCGGGATCAACTCATTGGACTGGTAAACAAGCACATGATCTCTTGTCCTCTTGAGATATTTCAAAATGTGCTTAACAGTCGTCCAATGTCCCTGACCAGGGTTAGACTGATATCTCGCTACCATGCCAACCGCATAGCAGATATCTGGTCTAGTACACAGCATTTCATACATGAGACTTCCAACCGCGGAAGCATACGGTATAGTCTTCATGCCCTCTATCTCCTCTTGTGTCTTCGGACACATGTCCTTAGATAGAGGTATGCCATGTCTGAAGGGAAGAAAAACCCTTCTTGGCATTCTGCATGCTGAAACGGGCGATCACAGTATCTATATATGAAGCTTGGCTTAAGCCTAACATCCTCTTACGGCGATCTCTGATCACCTTGATCCCTAGGATGTAACCTGCTTCTCCCAAGTCTTTCATCTGAAACTGTTCAGACAATCAATCCTTTACGCCTGATAACACGTTCACATTGTTGCCAATGAGAAGTATGTCATCTACGTACAGTACTAAGAATACCACGCTTCCGTCCGAACTGAGCCTGTAAACACAGCTTTCGTTTAAGCACTGGACAAATCCATAGGATTTAATCACTCCATCAAAACGAATGTTCCAGGACCTGGACGCTTGCTTAAGTCCGTATAAGGACTTCTTAAGCTTCCACACGAGATGCTCCTGGCCATCTCTCACATAACCTTCTGGTTGGCGCATATAAATGTCCCTACCTTTTTCAAGGTACCCGTTCAAGAACACAGTCTTGACGTCCATTTGCCAAACCTCTAGGTCTAAATGTGCCGCCATGGACAAGAGTATTCTGACGGACTTAAGCATGGCAACCGGCGAAAATGTCTCATCGTAATCGATTCCCTCTTTCTGAGTGAATCCTTTCGCCACCAATCTAGCTTTGAAGGCTAAAACCTTCCCGTCAGGTCCTCTCTTTCTCTTGTACACCCACTTGCAACCGATGGGCTTTACCCCATCCGGCAGCTCCGCAAGGTCGTACACGTCCATGTTAACTATGGATTCTATCTCCGAATCCATAGAAACTTTCCAGGAATCTGCATCCTTGTCCTCTATCGCTTCCTTGTAAGTCCAGGGGTCGATCTCATCATGTTCGATACCCGAGAGTAGTTCAGTGGATTCTCCCACGAACATGAAACGGTCTGGTTGACGAACAACCCTCCCACTGCGACGAAGCGATGGTGGAGATACAGTATCGGATAAGGGTGCAGTTAGTGGTATAACCTCTTGTACTCTCGGCTGTTTTGGAATACTGGCTACTGCTGATGCTCGCAACTCATCGAGCATTATTTCTCTCCTTGACCGATGGTTACTAACAAAGTCCTCCTCTAGGAATCGGGCATTAGTGCTCACAATGACCTTCTGATCCTGGGGACTATAGAAATAACCTCCTTTCGTTCCCTTTGGATATCCTACAAACAGCCTAACCTCAGTCTTAGACCTCAATTTGTCGGCCTCCTTAGTCAGCACGTGTGCTGGACATCCCCAAACTTGAGTATGACCCAAGCTGGGCTTACGCCCTGTCCATAATTCGGAAGGAGTTTTAACTGTCGACTTTGTAGGTACTAGATTGAGGAGATAACCTGCTGTTTCCAAGGCATATCCCCAGAACGAAATTGGCAAGGATGCATAGCTCATCATCGATCTTACTGTATCTAAAAGAGTACGATTCCGTCTCTCAGCTACACCGTTCTGTTGGGGAGTACCAGGCGTAGTTAACTGAGATGAAATCCCATTTTCTGACAAGAAAGTTTGAAACTCAGTTCCGAGGTACTCGCCACCTCTATCAGAGCGAAGTGACTTGATACTTCTACCCATCCTCTTCTCCACTTCCGCTTTGAATTCCTTGAATTTGTCAAAGCACTCGGATTTCTTGTGGAGTAGGTAGATGAAAATGTATCTCGAGTAGTCATCGATAAATGTGACGAAATACTCGTAACCTCCTCGAGCTTGAACGGACATCGGTCCACACAAGTCAGAATGAACCAACTCTAAGAGCTCTTGGGCTCGATATCCTATGGACTTGAAAGGTCTGGTCACCATCTTTCCTTCCAAACATGATTCACACGTTGATAAAGGTTCTATTTGGAAATCCAAAACACCTTCTTTTATCAACCTTTGAATCCTCTTTTGGTTGATGTGACCCAATCGTAAGTGCCATAATAGATGGTTCGTTTGAGACGGATTCTTCCTCTTTTTAGTATTCAATGATGAGGAAGCATTATAAGAAGAAGAACCATTCATAGGACAAGTAATGGTATAGAGAGACCGGGGCAATGTGCCAGAAACTATAACCTCATTGTTTCTCATGATAGAAACACCTCTATCAAAAACAACTGAATATCCGTAAACAAATAGTTTCGAAACAGAAATCAAGTTTCGCCTAAAAAGCAGGCACATACAACACGTCTCTCAAAAGATAAATGAATGTCTCCAATTGCGACAGCTGCAACTCTCGATGCATCGCCCATGGAGATGGTAATCTCGTCATCATTCACCTCGTTTATCCGCAGAAAAACACTGCAAGGTGTAACGCATATGATCAATTGCTCCCGTATCTACTACCCCAGCCTGGGTAGAACATGCAGTTGATCATTTCTCAGTATGACGTACCAAACAGCCTTCCAGTGTCCTTTCTTGTTGTATATGAAGCACTTGCCCTTCCCCTTTGGCTTTTCTTGCCATCGGTAGGCTCAACACCTCTATCTTCTTCCAAGCTCTTGTTAACTTGCTAGTGTTTGTCACCTTCTTCCTTACTTTCATCTTTCGATGCCGTCTGAGGAGCAAACATAAGCACACAAGCTTCTTGACTCGTAAGTTCTATATCATCCAATTTCTAGAAGATTTCCAGGAGTTCTGGGATATCTGCAATATCTGCCAAGTGAGAACACAAGGCTTGCAACCCTGGCGTCAGAGAGTATTTGACTAGTCTTAGTCATATCATTACTCTCATGCCACAACTTGTGTAACTCTCTATCTTCAATCGATGATACTAGAGCTTTCAGATAAGGTGTAGTGAGTACTAAATTGTACTCTTCATCAACAAGGACAATATCGAGATTTATTCCTTCACTCCAAATAGTTGGAATCCGTGAGAGGACTCGAAGTGAGAACATTTATCAACGGGCCTAAAGTCATATCTGATAAAGCAATAAACACGTAGACACTCGTAAGAATAGATCATGCATCAATTCGTAACGAAAATTATTGTAACCTTTTGATAAACCAATAATTTCGAAACCTTCAACAGCCCAAACAGTGCAGATCGCAAGCCACGTTCGTGTGGATGTTTACGCTCCCACTGTTCAACCAGATACTCGGATCTTTAACTCTACTTATCTTGCCAACCTATCCTTATGGCAAATAGAGCTAATAGTTGAACCTTACTAGACCATATTAGATTAGAAAAGGGACTCCGTTGGGGAGTTGTATTCTAACTAATATCTAAGCTTTTAACCACAATCTTAGCCTAACTCGGAAAAAACACTATTTTCCTTAATCTATCTTTGTTCAAAAACCAACTCCAGAGAAAACCCTAGTTACTATTCCGAGTAAGCCACGTTAGTGTGGACGTTTACTCAGAAAAGCTCCCACTTCTCATTTTGGTTAGAACATTTTTGTTAAGAAACCCTAAGTCTGGCGAACTCGTTCGATACGATGTGCAAGCCACGTTCGTGTGGACGTTTACACACTCGCACCAAACTTCACCTTAAGGTTAGTTGTGGAGGTCTTAACATTTTCTATACCAAAAACGTTTTTATCTGCTTAGTATTTTTCTTTCAAAAGGTTGTCGACATGCTAGATCACGTTGTCACATAATCCTAAGCATAATTTTCTAAACGCAGCAAATAAACCATGCTCGCAGAAAATTTAAAACATGCTTATATTGACAATCCTAAAACATGCTCGACTAAGCGCAATTTAATCACCTCGACAGGTAAGACATGCTATAATAATAAATAAATTGCATCCATAGCATGCTTAAGAAAAACGAGATAAAAACAAAAATAAAACTCGTTTTTCGTGGTGTGACGACCCGTCTAAACTATTACATTAAATAATAAAATCCGAAACAGGCTTCGGTCTTGAATAAGTCCTCCGAGTTGATCTCCCGTTTCTCCCGAAAATAAATAAATTATTTAGATAATTTATTTTCTAATTTTCGTTGCCATTGGGCTTCTCTAACCGAGATTGGGCCCACACCACGTGGCCCAATTCTCTCGAAAAGGCCCAAACCGCGCTCGTTTCACTCTCATGGGCCCACGAACCCGAAACCGACCTAACACGGCCCGAATTCGCGACTGGGCCCGAGCCCGAACGCTGGAGGCAGCCCGTAAACGCGAACGGGCCGGGTTGGAAACCCTAGGCCCGTCCACGGGCTAGGGCACGGGCATGCAAGGCTGCCCGCGCCGCAGCCGACGGCCGCCTCCGCCTTCCTGGCGCCGCTGCTGCTGCTGGGCGTCGTTCCCTGCCGGTGGCACGACTGGCAACCGTCCCGGCGAGGCTCGCGGCGTAGAACCCTAACTAGGGTTCCGCCGCGGCACCCCTCACCTTGATGCCGCCGTTCCAGCCGCCGGCGACGTCCGCCGCGGCTCCTGCTGCTGGTGTTGATGTCGCCGGTGTGCTCCGCCTCCCTGGACGCTACCTCCGCCGCCTTCGCCGTCGCCTTCAGCCGCGTTTCCCACGGCAGAAACCCTCACGGGTTCTGCCGCCGCTGCTGCTCGCTCCGGCGCCGCCTGCTGCCACCATCAACGACGGCGACCACGTGGAGTCCATCACCGGACTCCGTGGTCGTCGTCTCCGGCGATCATGCAGCCTGGAGATGACTGCCGCGGCGTCGAGCCCTAACTAGGGTTCCGCCGCGGCTCTCCTTCGCGCTGCCGCGCTTCTCGCCGCCGTTCCCGACCTGCTCCGCCCCTCCCCGACGACGTGCAGGCTCCAGCAGCCTGCTGGAGCCCCGTCGATCACCGGAGAAGAGGGAGACACGCCGTTGGGCAGCTGCACGCGCGCGTGTGCTGGCGCGTGTCACTCACGCGCCGCCGCGTGCGGCGGTCGTCCATCGGTGTTCGTCTCCTCGTTCTTCGTGTTCCTCGTCTCTTTGCAGCAGTTACAAACGAAAAACAACAATAAAACCTATCTAATCCTATTCTAGATCGCACCTTATTATCTCGCGATCAAAAAATTACATAGATTGCCAAAACGGCCCCGAAAAACGACAAACACCACGAAAAGCGACATCCTAATCGATCTAACATGCATAATAATCGATAATTACTCAGATAGAGCCGAAAATTTGATCCTTGGCTCTGATACCAACTGAAGGAACCATATCTGATCGTTGAAGATCGGTTCGCCCGAGGATCTATTTCGGATATCTAACTATCGAATTAAACCTATCATGATCCTATGAATTTAGTGGGGAATCATAGGGGGTTTATAGATCGATTACCTGAAGAAGTAGAGAACTCGCGAATAGATCTTCTGATCTGTATCCCTGCTCGATTCTGACGTTGGATGGACAACGATCATCGGAATCAACCACGGAAACGGGATCCCCACCGAACTGCTCTGCCCGGCCGCGCGTCTCTCTCTCTCTAACCCTAGCCTCCCTTTCTTGTTCAGAATATTTAAGTGCACTCGATTATTCTGACTGTTAGGTTGAACAAGACCTTGAGGGGGTATATATAGTGGAGACCAAGTGAGACTTGGGCTTAAGTTGCAGGCCAGGCCTGCAACACATGGACTTGGCCGCCCACGAGCAGTATTGGCGCCTTCAGTGGGCCTAATTAAGTGGTGGCCCACTTATTCCTTATACTGTGGCCTATTGAGCTTTTTGGGCCAGATCAGGGATCTACTAGCTGGATCTACTAGCTGGTAAAACCGAGGCCTCCCAATGCCTAAATTCTCCATACTCAGCCCAGAGTATAATTTAGTCCATAAGTACTAAAACATTCCACTAGAGTAATAGTACTTAATTACCTGTTTTACCCCTGTTGAGTTCAGGGCTAGTATTAGACTTAACGACCCCCATATTTAAGATATCCCACATCCGTTGATTAACTTAGAGCTTCTGACTGCTCGGGTTATTCAACTTCTTTTATTCCTGAGTAGTACCATTCATTCCTTATTCATCATACCGGAAATTAATCCACCTGCAGGGTTTGGTATGATAATCCTTAATGAATTCCTCAGGGGATGTGATCAACCTGTTCTACCAGGATATGGTGCTCTGTTGCAGTTACACTAAGAGTCGTACTAGTTGTAGTTGCTTCCCAAGATACGGAGCATATTGAGTTGCAGATACTCTGAACTCTCACCCATGGTAAATCAAAGAAGCAGACTACAACTATACACCCTTAGGACTCAACTAGAGTTTAGGTTCATCTTAAGTCACCGAGGTCTTGATTCTTTCTACATCTGGTCAGAATAGAAGAATACACCTCACCGTGATCCTATCAGTACACGCACGTACTAGTATAGACAAGTAGCCAAGACAAGCTACTTATGCAGCCTATACTACAGCCTAAACCGACAGTTATATCCAGAACTGTCTCAACTGTGATACCCTTTTATATCTCGTGAGGAACCGGCAACTATGGTCTTCTGTGATCTACAACACACCATAAAGCCTACAACTTTGAGATAATGGATAGATGTTTGATGCATAGATAACAATTCATACTTAATCAGATAGAAGATTGTTAGTGGCTATGGACAACACATGTATACAAGCTAAAAGGCCTGCTTTCTAGTATACAAATCCATCAGTCTCCCACTTATACTAAAGCAAACTTTTAGTATATCATGTGACAAATAGGCAAAGTGTCTACAATCTAGCATCTATTACACATCTTCTCCCTTTTATACTCAAAGTTTACTAGTATGGGAGGCGTTCCTTGTGCATAGATCCACTAGATCTACCGTTGAAGGGATTATCTCAACTTCCACTTCTCCTCCTTAGACGATTTCTCGTACAATGGTACTCTCTATGTTGTTACTTACCTTGTGAGCTCTGAGTTCCTTGCAGTTTGCAACTGCTCCAACATTATCACAACACGGTGTGATACCTTTGGGCAAACTGGGAACCAGATCTAGCTCATTAAGGAAGTTCAGGAGCTTCACAACCTTTTTGTGGCGTTACAAGAAGCCACATACTCGGCTACATGGTTGAGTCTCCGTGACGCCCTCCCGCGTCACACTCTTCCAAGTGATAGCTCCACCTCCCAAGGTGAACACATAGTCTGAGGTAGATTTCCTCTCATCTCGATCAGCCTGGAAGTCTGAGTCCGTATACCCTATCGGGATCAACTCATTGGACTGGTAAACAAGCACATGATCTCTTGTCCTCTTGAGATATTTCAAAATGTGCTTAACAGTCGTCCAATGTCCCTGACCAGGGTTAGACTGATATCTCGCTACCATGCCAACCGCATAGCAGATATCTGGTCTAGTACACAGCATTTCATACATGAGACTTCCAACCGCGGAAGCATACGGTATAGTCTTCATGCCCTCTATCTCCTCTTGTGTCTTCGGACACATGTCCTTAGATAGAGGTATGCCATGTCTGAAGGGAAGAAAAACCCTTCTTGGCATTCTGCATGCTGAAACGGGCGATCACAGTATCTATATATGAAGCTTGGCTTAAGCCTAACATCCTCTTACGGCGATCTCTGATCACCTTGATCCCTAGGATGTAACCTGCTTCTCCCAAGTCTTTCATCTGAAACTGTTCAGACAATCAATCCTTTACGCCTGATAACACGTTCACATTGTTGCCAATGAGAAGTATGTCATCTACGTACAGTACTAAGAATACCACGCTTCCGTCCGAACTGAGCCTGTAAACACAGCTTTCGTTTAAGCACTGGACAAATCCATAGGATTTAATCACTCCATCAAAACGAATGTTCCAGGACCTGGACGCTTGCTTAAGTCCGTATAAGGACTTCTTAAGCTTCCACACGAGATGCTCCTGGCCATCTCTCACATAACCTTCTGGTTGGCGCATATAAATGTCCCTACCTTTTTCAAGGTACCCGTTCAAGAACGCAGTCTTGACGTCCATTTGCCAAACCTCTAGGTCTAAATGTGCCGCCATAGACAAGAGTATTCTGACGGACTTAAGCATGGCAACCGGCGAAAATGTCTCATCGTAATCGATTCCCTCTTTCTGAGTGAATCCTTTCGCCACCAATCTAGCTTTGAAGGCTAAAACCTTCCCGTCAGGTCCTCTCTTTCTCTTGTACACCCACTTGCAACCGATGGGCTTTACCCCATCCGGCAGCTCCGCAAGGTCGTACACGTCCATGTTAACTATGGATTCTATCTCCGAATCCATAGAAACTTTCCAGGAATCTGCATCCTTGTCCTCTATCGCTTCCTTGTAAGTCCAGGGGTCGATCTCATCATGTTCGATACCCGAGAGTAGTTCAGTGGATTCTCCCACGAACATGAAACGGTCTGGTTGACGAACAACCCTCCCACTGCGACGAAGCGATGGTGGAGATACAGTATCAGATAAGGGTGCAGTTAGTGGTATAACCTCTTGTACTCTCGGCTGTTTTGGAATACTGGCTACTGCTGATGCTCGCAACTCATCGAGCATTATTTCTCTCCTTGACCGATGGTTACTAACAAAGTCCTCCTCTAGGAATCGGGCATTAGTGCTCACAATGACCTTCTGATCCTGGGGACTATAGAAATAACCTCCTTTCGTTCCCTTTGGATATCCTACAAACAGCCTAACCTCAATCTTAGAAGAAGAACGTGGTTTTTGAGAAGATACACACTGACATTCAACGGGCTGATATCCTAACAAAACCCCTAGCCGAAGAAAGATTCAAAATGTTATGTGGAAAGCTAGGATTATTAAATGTTGAGTCATCAGGACGTTCTTGACTCAACAGGCCGATCGTGACTCAACGGGCCATTACTCTTAACAGGCCGTCACCATAAGAACAGGCCGTTTCCCTCAGACAGGCCGACATCCTTCCTACAGGTCGATTCAAATGACAGGCCGTTCTCCATCAACAGGCCGTCGTCTAAATCTACAGATCAACCTGTGTTCCTCGAATTGAGGGGGAACACTTGCCCAAAATGATTCATCATTTGAGGGGAAACAAAGGCCGATATTATAAGTCCAGGTCGCTTCATCTTGCCAGGCCGATATCATAGTCCAGGCCGTCTTATCTCGCCAGGCCGACATCACGAGTCCAGGCCGCTCATTTCGACAGGCCGTTCTCTGCCACAAGGCCGATATCATCGATCCGATATCAACCTGAATGCAACTGCATTAATGAAGGGAGAATCAAAAGGGGCAGTATCACCCTTTTTGTCTTATGACTTCTTTAATACGTATTGAACTCTCAATTAATTATTGCTATTTATTTCTCAATGTGTTACATTATTTAAGGCCTGTTAGGTTGCAGATAATAAGGAAAAAGGGAGTAATGATTACCATTTTTGTAACACATCTAGTCAAGTGTCAAATATTGACACATTGACCAATGCTGCATTTAATTCACTGCCACTTTTTCTGAAAAAGCACATATATACGCACGTTTCCCTTTCTCACGCGCGGATGTGAAACGCTTCACATTCCACGCGCTTCAATCGTGTGGACGTGGGTGAGAGGGAAAACATTAACCTTTTCAAATTCGAACAATCACAACCGTTCGAAATATCTATATATGGCATGCAGTTTTTCCGTTTTCAAAATATTACTTACTCTCATCATCTTCCTCGTAAAAAAACCTAATTTCTCTCTGCAAAAATCAAGCGCCGCCGTCGTGTTCTTTTATTCAACTGCTGGTTACTGCTTTTCACTCGTTGCACAAAAACCTTCACCGTGGTTTGTGCCTTATTGATATCTTTACTTTCATCTTTCATCAAGAGTGTTTGATTACTAATCCATCTATCTTATTGCAGGAAACCAGCATCCATGGCACAAACATCAACTTCCGGCAAACCGGAGATGCACTGGGACGAGATCTCTGCCTATTTGGACTCTCACATCAAATACGAGCCATATATGGTTCGTAATAACTTCGGTTTCCGCGATCTGGACTCCATGTTCGCGCTGGTGGAGACGTGTTTTCCCTTCCACCAGATTATCTCAACCAGACCGGCGAAGTTCCTCCCCAAAATTGTGTCCGCCTTCTTCTACAATTGGAATAAGGGCGATTCCATCTCATCCCACACTCTCCCTCGGGACACAGAAGGCCGTTCATCACATCAACGTCCTTGACGCCGTTAAGGCCGCTTTCGGCATTGGGGATGGCGGAGAAATGCAACTCTCCGACATCAAGAAGGACCAACTGCAGTCCGTTATCGACTGCGTCCTCATTGAACCAGGGCCGTACTTGGAGAGGTCATTCAAGAGGACCGAGCTGCGTCCTAAGTACAGGCTACTTATGGACTTTATTCAACGGTGCTTCCTAGGGCACGTTGGCAACCACGACTAGGTCACGCCCTTCAAATTCCAGATAATGACGGCCGTGATACTCAACCTGCCTATCAGCGGGGCCAAGCTGATGGTCTCCCTGCTCTGGGAGGAGGCCAGGCAGATCGAGTGCGAGATGGACAGAGAGGCCGTGGTGGGAGTGTGCCTCCACATGGACAAGAGGCCGCTTCGTCTTGGGACGAAAGCGACCAGCATAATTATTTCCTTCTTCAAGCAAAGGAAATGGTCGGACGCGGAGGACTTCCCCCACAACTTCATTCCCAAAGATCTCCATCAGTTGGAGATGGCGATTGGGGTCGCACCGTAGAATTACTACGGGTCGTCAGACCATGTAAGGGAGCATCTCAATCGGACTGGTCAGTCCAAGATTGGGTGGAGGGTGCCAGTTCTCCCTGTCCAAAAGAAGAGGAAGGCTGATGATGTGCCAGTGCCTCCTCGCCCTGCCAAAAAGACTCCTCCCCCAAAGAAATCAATCAACTGCTCCCCATCCGACCAGGCCGATGCACCTCGTGCTTCCTATAGAGCCCGTGGCCGTGGAGCCTCTTAATGTGAGGCCGATGACGCCTTCGCCCTCGCCCTCATCCTCGCCGGAACTGACTCCTTCTCCAGTCCGTACCGTGATCGGGCCGTCTGCCTCACAGGTCGTTGGCGGTTCCTCGCCCTCTCCTTCTCGTTCCCCACCTCGCGTTCGCGTTGGTTCGGTGGAGATCCAGGATCTCACTGAGATGGAGGAACCCCAAGACACCATCCTGCCAGTCCAACCAATCTCCGAGCAGGCCGTGACTCCTGCTCACGCAATGGTGGCCTCAATGAAGGCTGAAGCCAGGCTGAAGGTCATCGACCTGATGCCGGGGATCAATCAACTCCCCAAGTCCCTCGACCTCGCAGCTCGCCTCCAGTTCTATCTGGTGTGTAAGTCGAGCTATTACTACGTCTTTCAAGCTTTGCTGCAGGTCATCACTCTCGACGACCTGAAGGTCGAGGAGCTGGAGTTAGAGGCCGAGTTCAACTTCTTCAATGTGGAGGATGCAGCCGCCAATTTCCAATCACTTGTGCTGCGGCGCATGAAGGTCGAGGCCAAAATTCTGGGCATCGACCTTCGCCCCCTCTACATCAACTCTCGCGCCCTCTTCAACTCCGCCGCCATTCATGGAGACGAGTTCGATACGATTCGAACTCCGGAGCAATCACCATCCAGGAATGTGGGTGGTGATCAAGCTCTTGATGCTGCTGCTCCGTCTCCTCAAGGGTCGAAGGTTGACATGGAGGTCGAGCTCAATTCTCTTTCTGCAAAGCTCGATTCTCTTGTCATCAGCCTTCCCGACCAAATCAAGCAGGCCGTAGCAGAGGCCCGGGTCGATATTATAAATGAAGCCAAGACCCATGCCGATGAAGCTGCCAGGGAGCGAGTCACGTCTTTTGCCGTGAATCAACTGAAGGAATATACTGACAAGCTCCTGCCGGCCCAGCTTGTTGCTACCAGAATGGCGTCCCTGGAAGAGATCGGGGAAGTCAAGGAGGACGTTGCCAAGGTCGATCAACGTGTGACCGACCTGACCTCATCCATCTCGAATTCGGCATCGGCCTCCAATGACCAAATCAACGCCATTCACGGCACCCTCTCCTCCCTTCTCAATGGCCAACAGGAGTTGAGGGATGCCGTGTCCAAGCTGCAGGAGGAGGACGCTACACTTCTTTCCCTCATCAGAGCCCTTTCTGATGATGTCGAAAAGGGGGAAGAAGAAAGAGCAGCCGCCGCCGCCAAGAAGAAGAGGTCCTCCAAATCCAAACCTCCTTCATCTTCCGTGGCTCCTCCCCCTCCTCCTCCTCCGCCTCAAAAGAAGCCTGCTTCCCAGGCCGTCTCCTCCAAGGCTGTCGGCTTCGCCGCCTCCCAGGCCGATCCCATAGCAGCTGCCGCTGCTGCTGAGGCCGCCACTGCAAAAGCTCGATTGGCAAAGGAGGCCGAGCTCATTCAAGCCATGCATCTGGCTGGTGCGACGCCGGAGCAGGCCATGAACCCTGTCGAGCAGAAGCGCTTTCTAGCGGAGCGCCGGGCTGCTGAAGCGAGGAAGAAGGCCGAATCTGACTGGGTCAGTGAATCGGCCTCCGAACTGATTTTGAATGCTGGAGTCCAGCAACAGGCCGTTGAGTGGCTAGATGAGCGCCAAAACGCCCTGCTGCGGGAGCTCAACAGCTGCTTCATCCTCCTTCACTACTGGATCAAGGACCCCTCCCTGCCTGAAGACACCGATGATGCATACGCAGCCTACATGCTCAAGTTTCCTCACCAAGATTTCGTTGGTGAACTGCGAAAGAAGGCTGCAGAGGCCGGTGCGATGTTAAGGGCTCCAGTCAAGCAATTTTTCACGCCCTTGCTTATTGGCGATTCGGGCTACCTCGATTACTCCCGAATCGACCGGTACATCGCACTGACCGCCATCGGTCTAAACGTCAACGTCTCAAATTCCGATCCCGCCTATTGCCGAATCAGGGATGGAATTTACGCAAGTATGCAGGCGAAGTCGAGGGAGCAGATCCAGGAAGAGCGCATAGCAGCCCGTGCCCAGCTACAGAAGATGTAGATAGATGATTTTGTTTGTTTCTATTATTCATTTAAGTTCGATGCACGAATTGTAATTTCCAAATGTAAAGTACGCTATCGAGCTAAATGAAGCAAAAATCATCTTTCGACCTGAAGACAATATCTCTTTGTCCAGGCATCTGCCTTTACTGCTTTATTTAAATTTTGTTATTATCTGCCTTTCATATAATTCCCTATCAACCTTAATGGTTAATCGATCTTTCATTGTTTTAAAATCTTAGGAATTATTTGTAAAGTGTATGGTTTCGACATCATCAAAAAGGGGGAAATTGCTGGGAACCCCTTGCAGTTTGATTTTGATGATGTTTTTCGAAACCACACTTAGGCACATTTTACTTGTTTAGGGTTAAGGCCGATAGATCGACCTGCTACCTGTTAGTGCAGGTCGATGCCCTCTAATGATCAAATGCAAGTTCGATCCACCCTGTAAGAGAAAGGTCGATTTATCGACCTGCCTCACTCGGATCGAGCTGGCATATCTAGCTGTCTATCGACCTTCCTTATCAAGCTTCCAGCCTGCTTTGACTTAGAAGATTTCAAGAGCTAGATTTCCATATCAAGGTCGATGCTCCGCCTTCATGGAGCAACACGACCTGATCCTTGCCACGTGGTGTGCCAGCAAGGACGAATCTTCCCAACGGCTAGAAGTGAGTCAGCCTCCAACGGCTAGTGCCACGTCAGCCTGACTCCAACGGCTTTTAAAACTGCCTATAAATACTTCAGCCATTATCGGATTCAAGTACGGGAAACTCAAGCTATCAACGCCAAATCTCTGCCAAAATCTCTCTCAAGTTCATATCCATTCAAGTGTTCGAAATCCGATTAGTTTCCCAAACACTTGACAAAGAGAGATTTCCGATTCCGATAAACACCACAACGACGAAGCGTTCACTGCTGCTTGTCGTTAGTTCATCAACTTCTTCTCCGACTAGTTCGAAGTTAGAAAGTTTATTTGTGTTCTTCGCCATTGTAGAGTTTAGTCAAGCTCTGTAATTAGCGAAAGGTTGTTTGTACATTTTCTGTACGAAAGGTTGTAAGGGTCACGACCCAAAACTCGTGTCTAGATATATTCAGGTTAGAGTGTATCTAGAACTGATACTCAGTTAGTATAAATAAGAGAGAGGTTGAATCCAAAGGTAAAGGGATTCTCAGGTCGAGTCGACCTGACGTGGACGTAGGAGGGTTTCTCCGAACCACTCTATATCGCGGTGTTTCTCTCTCTCTCTTTCTTTATTTATCGCCCTTATTATTATTATCAAACTGACGAGCATCAACCTGCATACAACATATCAACCTGCTACTGTTCATCAGACTAAGATTTTTCAAAGAGTAAATCAACCTCCACCAACTTCCGCATAAGCACAGATTGATAAATCAATCTTGTTCCCAAACGAGCTTGATAGATCAACCTGTCTCTGATAAGGATCGACCTTAGATCGACCTGATTTTACAAAAGTAAAAAACGGTTGGTTATTGGTGTATTCCCCCCCATACACCAATTACTCTTTCCCGGGACCAACATTAGCTGTAAATACAATTAAAGTGAATAGAAGAGCATTCCTCACACTCTCATTGCTAATTTGTTACCCTTTATAATAATAAAGTCGATAGACATCTGATTGGGCCAATACCTTCCAGTTTGGTTCTGCAGTTTTTGGTAATCTTTCCAATTGAACTCGTTTGCCCAACTTCCCTTATCATGTGCAAAATTGTTCCATGATAAACTTTTATTTTTTCCCCAAAAAGTTGAAATGTTTAATAATATATACTGTTACCCGTTAATATTATGTTAAATAGATACTCCATTTTCATATGAGCATGGAAAGAGAAACACCACAAGTTTTAAAAAAGTGATAGGCAAAAGTTAAGAAAAGTAGGTAATATAAATATAAAGGTCCCACCTTATGAATAGTAAGAAAAGATTTTTAAGATATTATACTATATCTTGATGTTTGGTAGGGTAATATAAACTAGATTAGGTTAGATTAGATAAGTTATCATACTATATCTTGGTGTTTGGTAGCTAATGTATACTACCTCTGTCCCGCCAAAGACGTTACATTTATTTTTGTCAATTTTTAGCACGTTTTTCACGCTTCTTGATGATACGATTTAAAATAGATTTTTGAAGAATTTTTTCTTTTACGGGATACTATGATAGTTGTATTATCCCGCAAAAGAAAAAATTCTTCAAATATCTATTTTAAGACACTTCATCAAGAAGCGTGGAAAAACGTGCCAGAAATTGATAAAAAGAAATGTAACGTCTTTGGCGGGACGGAGGGAGTATATTTCAGGGGCCTGAGTTTAAATAAAGACCCGGTGTTAGTTACTGTTACATATAGATAATTAAATGAGGAAATCTACTACTTTAACAAAACACAATAGTGTATAACAAATTTTAGAAAAAAATTAAGAAACCCCAAATTATAGACAAGTTTCACTTGAGTAGACTAAAATGCCCCTATGTACTATTCACCTTTTTGTCAAATCAAGTTTGAATTATATTCTCTCTTTCCCTCTCCTCTCATTCTTCTTCTTCCTTGTACTAACTCACAGTCCAAGTCCAGTTCTTTCCTCTTCGTGTAGCAGCAAATCAGCGACGGAAGACACAATTTAACGGCGCTGGCGTACGGCGGCGCATGGTGGCGCACGGCGACGGACACGTGAGCTCAATTTTATAGAGTTCTTTCTTCTTCGTCATTCTTCTTCTGTCTCGTCACTCCTCGCTTCCTCTTGCAAACACTCCACTTCACCCAACATTCCAGCCGGCAAATCGGTGACGGAGACGACAGCTAACGCGACGGCGTACGGCAGTGCACGGTAACGGAGTTCGGGCCTCAATTTTCAAGAGTTCTTACTTCGTCTCCGTCATTCTTATCCTTCCTCGTAGCTTCGTCTGCCGTTATTAGTTGAACCTTGTTCTCATCGTACAATAGCTCAACCTTCTTCTTCGAATTCCCGACAAGTTGCTATAGGTTTTGAAGGTAGGTTGGTCAGTTTATAGATTTTTTTTTTTGAACGTTTTGCAGCCTTCGACATCCATGGCCGCCGTTTCAGATCACTTTCTGTATTATTACTGTTCATCAAACAGTAAAATCGAAGGTTCCTTGATAACAATGATTGAGGATTGTGGTCCCATTTGTACCTTTTTTGTTTTGATTCATATTTGTTCTTTTTGGATGGGCGTTTTTTTTCTTTTTTTGGTGGTGTGTAAATCTGGAACGATACTGTACGGATATGAATAGCAACTTCATAACATTCATACAAGTATATTTTCTCACCTTGTTATTGTACATCTTACTAATGCAGTAAGAATTTATAGCATTGATTACCATTAGTGTAAGAATTTATAACTTTATTACTATTGTCCTCAAAATAGAATCTATAGATTATTACATTCTGCTTCAAACTGGTTAGAAATGTATGGATTAATTATGTATTATCGCTCCCTTTTTGTATAGATAGTAAGAATTCTTATATTTTGTTATTTAATTACCCGAGCACATGTAAGAAATAATTATAAATTTCTAATCTAACCTTAGCATACGATATGACATATCGTACAATCATATTTCTCACCTTGCTATTGTACATCTTTGCCGTAATTTAAATTACAAACACGTTTCTCACGAATGCAGTAAGAATATATAGCATTGATTACCTGTAATGTGTAAGAATTCATACCTTTATTATCTTATCCGAGGTTTCAATCCATTTTTAACATGTTTTCATTGGTGACTCCCTTAATCGTTGTTCACGGCGGGTTGTGGTGTAACGGTATATACACCGGTGGAACAACAATTTATATACCAATTCCTACGGATGGACAGAGTTTTGAAGAATTATTGGAGAAGCTCGGAGATCGTTTGGAGAAGGACACTACCAGATTCTCATTTGAAATTATAGCTTTAGTTCCAATAGACCAAGGTGAACTTATAAAAATGAAAGTTACCAACAATTTTGAATGGTCTACCAGATTCTTACGTTATGATCGCATATGACCGGTTAGAATTTCGTATATTCTAACCCATCTGTGGCATTTTAACAGGTCTCATTCCACCTGTTAGATTTTCTAATTTTCTTAAGTTATGATTGCATATGACTGTTTTGAATTTTGTATATTCTAACCTGACATATAAAATTACTAAATGCATGTAAGTTGTTCATAAAGCCAGACTAACACAGGTAAGAAAATTTTATAGCATAGTTACACATGTGCATTGGATAATCATTGTTTTACAAAAGATTTACAAAAGATTTACCGCTTCTTCTGCACATACATTAAAATAACATACGAGCTTTACAAAAACTGCACATGCGTCAAATTTTTTATACGGGACGCGTGAATGTTTGTTTTCCAAAAAAAGTTTTAATATACCAAAACATTGATTAAAAGAGTTTTTTCCTTCTCACAACTGGGATGTGTCAATACTCATTTCATCCACCAACTCCTGGATTGATACGGGGCATGTGCTGTTGTAGAAGATGGATCGTGCAATGTGATCACGGTAGGCCTTCAATTCTTCATTGTTCCGGAGGGTGTGAGGTGATTATGTCCCTCTTGCTACCATTTTTTCAGCGTACCTTATGCAGTACAGGGCAGAATCGGCCTTGTTCTTCTTAACTCGCCATGCTTCACTTTCTGTATTAGGCAAGTTGATAAAAATTTCATTTATGTAAGTAAGAATTATATTTAAAAAATCAAAATTTCTTACCAGTCGGAGGAGCAATTGTAATTTCCCACTGGCTGTACTGAAGGATTCTTATATGACGTTTCTGGAAACATTCAATCTCCTTCATCAGTTGTGGCACTAGGCGTGCCATGGGTAAGAACGTATTCAGCCTATGCCGGACGTCACCATCCTTGTAATCTGATGATCTAGGATCATGGATTACCAAAAGTTGATTGGAGATATTTATTTCCACCGTTGCCCAATCCTCATCACAGTTGCAGACAACCACAATCTAGCATTGTATAAGGAGGAATTTGTTCAATTTCTCATGAATGATGAGATATCTGTAGTGAGAATTGAATACATTCTAACCTACTTACCTTTTCAAATTCTGTCCAATCTCTGATGTGCTCCCCCCATGGGGGGTAAGTTCCATTCGCAAAAGCAACCAGCTTTTCTATGTCTTCTGCTGGTACGACCTCTTCTACGCTGGGGTTAAAATTATCATAATTAAAACCCCCAGTTGTCATCTTATCCTCCTTGTGCATTTCCTCAAATATCCTTTCTACCTCGCACTAAAACAATCATAATAGAACAACAACTACGAAGTTAGAAACTAATATATAACTGGTAATCCCTACATTGCGGTCTAGATGGGTGAAACCAGATAGATTAAGATTTGATGCCAGCACCCCGAGGTAAGAATTAACATGCTCCTCCATTAGATGTTTCTTTTCCAGTTTAATAGCCCAGAAGAATTCTTTTCCTTTGTCCTCTGGCAAGCCTACATTACGGCTGTTTAACAAAAAATCTAAGTATTTAAATATTGTTTTTGTGATGTGTACGTGTGAGATGTGTGAGCCTTCATAAGCTTAATTTTTTTCAATACTTACGTTGCTTTCCCTCTTTGCATAAATAACTTGAATTCATCCGGTTTTGGTCGCTTGTCCTCTCTCAAGAAGGGGCTTCGAACTGCCCTTGAAGGAAAAATCAACCTTACCGGTCGTACGGTAGGCAGTGCTCTTTGGACATCATTCAAAGTTCCAATAGATGTCAGGAGTGGAAGGCTATCAAACACACGATCGATTTGACTGTCTGAGACGCCACCATCATAATCGTCGATGCCCTTTTTCGAACATAATACATTCAAATTTTGGACACAGGTAAGAATTTATAAATGGGTAACAAGCTGTGTAAGATTTCAGTAATTTCTAACATATTTCAGCAATTTCTAACCATCAGCTATTATGGTTCTAAACTCATATGTTTTACCTATAACGAATGTTTTGGTTATAAAGGATGTTCATATATTTTGAAATTGTAAGCTCTAAATTTAGATTAGAGCTTTTTATGTAATGTTTATGTTGCCCATCACCGGTGCGAACGGTTAGAAGTCATACTTCGCCCCATTAGCGCACCACAACTGAAACGATGGGATTTAAAGGTAAAATATTTTTACATTGGAGCTGTAAAAAAATATTACCTTTTTTATGACAAGGTACGAAGTAGTATCGTTCTAACCGTTCAATCATCGGATTTTTAAACAAGCAACATAAACATTACAAATATTGTTCAATGGTAAACATTACAATTGAAGGAAACAATGAAATACTACGTCCAAATTCAACAAACTAAAAAAAAAAAAAAAAGGAATGTAAATTCAGAGTTTTCCAACCGATGAAACCGATGTAAAGAATTTCAAATTTTTTTTACCTGACCCATATCCGTTGGGGTTGCAAACTTTGCTTCAGGTTCAGTGGGTGGTGCTGTCGGTGGTGCCGCCGCGGTTGTTACTGTTGGTGCCGTTGCTTCTGTTGGTGGTGTTGTCGGTGCTGCAAGCGGTGCTGTTGGTGGTGCTGCCACTGCTGCTGCTGGTGTTGCTGCCATTGTTGTTGTCGCTGCTTGTGGTGTTGCTGCTGCTGCCATTGCTGCTGCTGTTGGTGCCATTGCTCCTTACGCTGCTGCTGCTTGCCCTGCGGGCCCTGTTGTTGCTGGATGTGGTGGTGCTGCTGCTAGAAGGGTGGAATTCTCACTCAACGGCACCAATTCTTCTACTTGAGATGAATCAAAATTCACACCCAAGGAGAAGGTAGGATTACCGGGGGAGTCCAATGCGCCCGCTGGAATTTTGGTGCTTTCCTCGACGGCAACAACTGTCGTTTTTGCTAGAGTACTAACCACCACCTTATCTGCTATAGTTGGCTCAAGGGGCGTAGATGACACGATATTCTGAGTGTCTGCTAGATGATCAACAGTGTCAAGCGTGGTATTTACGTCGCCGATGCAACTGTTAAGTGTTGTCCACCCCCGCTTTCTCTAGCAGAACCCTTGCTACCTTCTCAGCCACATCTTCTACCAATTTTTTGTGCCACTCAGCCAACATGGGCTTGAGTGAAGTCTGCTGGTATTCCTCCAGCATGGCTTTCATCGCGCTCTGGCTTTTGGTAACTGCAGCATCAACAGCTGCATCGATCAGGGCCATTGAGATTGTTCCAGTTGCTTCTGTCATGTGAAGATTTTCTTCATCCCCTTCCTCTTCCACCTTCCCCTTCTTTTTCATTGAATCTGTTGGGTCGTATTTGAAAGAAAATGGATGCGGCGCTGGATCGGACTCTAATGATTTCCAGAAGGATTGAACCTTCTCATCATTATGCGGCTTCAGCATCCGCACCACCCTCTGTGTCAAGTTAGAAAAAATGAAGTCCAGTAAGAAATTATAAGTTTCTCACTTGATATGTCAAGCCTAAAGTAAAACACAGATTGCATTCTTACAACATTCTTACAAGACAAAAATTAGGATTTTAGTTAAACAGATTAGGGAAATATTAGTTTTTTGCAAAACACAGATTGCAACTTTTGCTTATTGAAGTTAATGACATTAGTAAGTATAAAATAATATAATTACCCAATTATTTCTAATTAGCACAAACAATATCAAATAAGTTTTTTCTTAAGAGGCTTGTAAGAAAACATTTACTAGAGAGGCTTGTAAGAAAACATATAAATTAGTTAGAAAACATATACATAAGTATTTTCTTTCAGATAAAAATAATGAGTGTTGTAAGAAAACATATATATTCTAATTACCCATATGTTATTTAGAAATAAAAGAAAACATATAAATTCTAATAGGTTAAGTAACTAGTAAGAAACAAGGGGAAAATCATAACAAACAAGGACATTTTATACTAACAGTAAGAATTCATATAAATACTAATCTTCTTAATCTGCTTATCAGAAGGTCATCCCCTGTTGGTCAAATAAGAATACTGCATGAACCTCGGGATTTGTCGATCATCCTTTTTCAATCCAATCACCTCCCCGAACGCGGGTATGGCCTCGAATATCCAAGCCTACATACATTAAACATAATATTTGACCAGTCAATAATAGAGTTATGGCATCAATTTTATAAGGAAAATGCAATGGACAGTAAATTCTTACAGAGAAAGCAACGGTGTTGCCTTTGAATGTAATGTTCAGAGTCCCCTCTTTCTTTGGTTTGTTGGTGATCCCCTTGATTGATTCAAGCAAAACCTGGTAAGAAATGCTTCCCCAAGGGAAGTTTTCCCACTCCTCTTCTCTCTCCAGCAGCACCTATATCCATGTTGGTATCTTTTTCTTGCATCCATCGACTCCCAGAACAAACCCCAAGCATAACAGCAGAGTAAAAAGCTTCACTGTGTCGTCTGGCGTTGCCTTCACATGCTCCCCATTGACCTTGAAAATCTTGGAATTGCAAGCATTTCGATCATCCAATAACCTTATGTTCGGATTTTCACCGAACAGATGAGAAGGTTGAATTGGGGGGGATCTCGTGGGTCGTGTAAGGGTTGAAGTCTGTCGGACCAAATTTCAATCCACTTACCAGGGCATACTCTTCTATGGAGAATCGTATAACCCGACGGCCTATCTTGAGGTAAAGAGCAGTTGGGTCGATCATGGGGTCAGGGATGACTTGATGGCTCAAAACGTATCCCAGCATGGTTCCAGTCCATGTTGCGGTGTTATCAAGCCTCGTAAACTCTCCTATGCATGAGTACCTCACCCTGTCAGCTTGGGGGTGAGTGAGATTTTTAAGAATATCGTTTACTTCGCCACTTAATCCTTCATACCCTCCTGGTATGATCTTCTTTGTTTGTCCTAGCAGCAAAAGCCTCACAAATTTCCATTCGACCTGTAAGCAATGTTTAATTTCTTATCAGATTAACAGAACATATTAAATAATTCTCACTTAAAATAACAATTCTTACTGAAAACACAAAAGAAATTAACATGATCTCATCAGAATATCAAACACAACATAACTGATGATGGAAAATAATACAATTTCCTACTGCACAGCCAAAGGAATGCATAATTTATCACCAAGATACAAGAATATGAACATGGTTTAAATTACCACTTTAGCTACCGAAGTTCAAAATTAACTAATTATAACTTCATTTCATCAAAATCAACAAATAACATATGGGAGAATGATAGATTGTATCTAATAAGTTATATTTCTAATAAGAATATCAACAAAGCATAATTGATGATGGAAAATATTACAATTTCCTACTGCAAAGTCTAAGAAATGCATAAATTCTCACCGGTATGTGTTAAGAACAAAGTGTTAAGGGGGAACCTATAAGGGACATTCTATTGTTTTGATTTGATCCCAAAACCCCCAAAGCGTTCTATTCCCAAGCGACCCACTTTTTGATATAGATAATAGGTTAGAAATTTTTTCTAAGCCTACTCTGTTAGGATGACTTTATTTTGCTTAGAATTTAGACCGCAGAAGATTCAAGTGAAGGCCACTCGCTTGAGTGTGTTTTTCAAAGCGAAGCGTGTCTAGCGAGCCGAAGCGAAGCGTGCCGAAGTGTAGCGAAGCGAAGCGACGCTACAGTAGATTCAAAGCGAGTCTGCGCAAAGCGAAGCGAGCGCTACGGTGTAAAGGCAAAGCGAGCGCTACAGCAAAAGTCAAAGCGAGTCAAACTCTACTTAAGCAATACTCGGAAATTCTATTTCCGAAGAAGACGCTTCAAGTATGACCCGAAGTGACTCAACTTAAAGCGAACGCTACAACTTCAAAGCAAAGCGAGCCACTACCTACCAGAAAGTGACAGCACACTTCCCGCTCCGATTTTGAACTCCAGTCAACTGGAGATCTCCGCATTAATTACGAGATCTCCACGTGTCGAACGCGGACAGGAGCAGCGGAGTTGACTGCCAGGCCGACAGGGGTCCGCAACAGTACTGTGTCGCTCCAGTTACTGTTACAATTGGATCTTAGCCAATTCGGCAAAGAGCCAAAACTGCGCGTCTGCAAAAGTAGCCAGCCTGTGCAAGTACTGTCGAGAGGAGGAGGGACAAAGCCACCTACCAAGCAACGGATCTCGGCATCCCTCCGCCTATAAATAGTGAAGGATGAAGACGAATCGAAGTAGAACACTCCCTGAGCATTCGAGCCTACTGCAAACAAACACTCCCAGCCTTAGTGCATTCTTCGAGTCTTTATTTTCAAGTGTTCTCCGAGTTCCAGTCTCATCGGAATTCGTCTTCGCAACCTTCAGACTTAGAGTCTAAGCCCATTCCATATCCAAGCTTAGAAGAAGAGCTCTAGCCATCTTTGCACTTATTGTAAAGAGCTCTTCATAGTGTGTCGTCGTAAACCGAAAACCCTAAATCTGTTGTTAGGTTTTTGAGTTCGTCATCGTTAGGTTGTTTCGATCCAAGGCCATTCTTTCATCGATGGAAGAAGCCTCGATCATAGAGTCTAGATCCAAGCTAGCACTTACATCGTTTGTGTAAAGCTCGATCGAAGTTAGGCTGTAAGGAGAGCCCGCAATCTCCCTGTCTGTCTGTCCGACTGAAGCGAGTGAAGCTTCCAGTCCAGTTTAGGTTTTTGGTGTGAACCCGGAATCACCCAGCGTCTGTCAGATCCAAGCGAGTTAAGCTCGATCTTGACCAGGCTTTTGAAGAGCCCGTAATCTTCAAGTTCTTGAGTGAAGAGAACTGTTGCCAAGTGCAACAAGTGGACGTAGGAGCGTTATCTCCGAACCTCTATAAATCTCTTGTCGTATCTCTCTAGCCCTAAACTCTTTACTTTGATTATTCATTGCACATTGCATCTAAACAAACAACTTGGAAATTTTAATTACTTAGGAAAGATATTAGCTCACCGAATTCCGCACAAAGAGTAAAGTCTCACTCTTGATCAAGCTCTAAGCTTAGGTCAAGAGAATCTTGATTGGTTTAGATCTAGCTCTCGGCTAGGTCTTAGTATTTCTACGAGCACTTTACTTCATACTCTGAGTTAAGGAATTTGAAGTTGAAAAACTTCAAAATACGTATTCACCCCCCCCCCCCTCTCTAAGTATTTTTCCTATAACAAACCGGGACCAACAAGTGGTATCAGAGCAGCGGTTCTTTCGAGCCTCTGCTTTGCATATCCGAAGCGAGTCCCCACTCGCTTCACGTTGTCTCACTGAACTGGATCCTATTTTCCTAAGTGCATCAAAACCTCACCCCACGCATATTGCATTTACTGCTAATAGTTTGCTATGTCTACATATAGTGCGTCAAGTCTTCCACAGTTCTCAATCGAAGGATACGAGACATGGAGTTTCCGAGTCGAGAGCTTCCTATGCTCAATCCACGACCGGATGTGGGAAGTCATAGAGGACGGACCAATCGAGATCAAGAAACCTATATCTGTGAACGTTCCAGCCGCCGAAGGTCGCGAAGCCCATGTTAGACAGGAGTACGTCGAGAAGGACAAAGATGAATACAATGCCAATGACTTCAAGATCGCCAACCTTGATAAGATCGCACGTCACACGATGCAGAGCACTGTGTCGGATGCTTACCTTCCTAGGATCAGGAAGTGTGCGACGACAAAGGCAATGTGGGAAACCCTAGCCCTCATTTCACAAGGAACGGACAAGATCAAAGAGAACAAGCTCGCCTAACAAATGCGGGAGTTTGAAAGTCTGATAATGAAGCCAGGAGAGTCCATCGACGCCTTCGAGCTGAGAGTCACCAACATTACTGCAACTCTCAACTCACTTGGGAAGGAACTCACAGACAAAGAAGTCAACCTGAAGATTGTTCGTGCTCTCATGAGGAAGTGGCAGACTATGAAGGAGCTGTACCTAGCTACCAAGGATCTATCGAAGCTCACACCGGAGATTCTGTTCTCCGAACTCAAAGCTCATGAATTCGATCTGAATCGAATGAACCTCGACGAAGAGGATGAAGCTCCCACGACATCAAAAGGTGTAGCGTTCAAAGCTGCTGAAGGGCCAAGCGA
The DNA here is from genome assembly GCA_024222315.1 of Thymus quinquecostatus. NCBI lineage: Eukaryota > Viridiplantae > Streptophyta > Magnoliopsida > Lamiales > Lamiaceae > Thymus > Thymus quinquecostatus. Next base: position 11,646,129 of record CM044175.1, on the reverse strand, counting down.
CCAGTCGCTAGCCAAGATGACGAGGGAAGAGTTGGAAGAACATGTTGCGTTCCTATCCAAGAACTTCAACAAAATGAACTCTCGATTGGGCAAATACAAAAGATTCTACAAGCAGTACAAAGGGAGGAGCACTGATGCTCGAGAAGGAAAAAGGGAAGAGAGAAGAGACGACAAAGCCGATCTCAAGGGACATGATGGAAGTGGAGTGCTACCACTGCCACAAGATGGGCCACTACAAATCCGACTGTCCGAAGCTGAGTGCAAAAGAGCGAGAGGAACTGAGAGCAAAGAGGGATGCTCCGAGGTGAGCGCTCGTAGCGAGTGAAATGCCGGTCGCTTCAACTGAAGAAGTCTCAAGCGACTCGGATGCATTCATAGATCCTAACTCCAGTGAGGGAGAGGATCTTGGACTTATGGCGCTCACCGACGAGGAAACCGGAGAGGTATTCATCTATCCCTCACCTAGTTCAATTACACTCGCACACACTCACCAAGAGGAATCTAATTCCTGGACATGGAGTGAGTTGCTTGACAAGCACATCAAATTGTCAAGCGACCACGAAGTGTTGAAACAAGCCTTGTCTCAAAGCGAGAAGGAGAACCGAAAGCTAGCCACTGAGCTTGACCAAGTCAAAATTAACTTAAGGGCTATGACTAGTAAGTTCGAGGATCTCTTCGCGAGACATCAAAGCTTGGAAGGAAGGTATGAAACCCAATCCGCTCTAGTTGCCAACTTGAACAAAGCTTCATATGCTAGGCAGGCACTAGAGAGCTCACTTCTACCTTTTGGTAGAAAGGGAGGACTCGGATATGAGGGTGGACCTTCCAAGCCGACTGTCTTTGTTGGTGCTTCTCACACGACACCATCAGTCACTTTGGAAATGCCCACTGCATCCAAAGCGACCACCAGCAAGGATAAAGGCCAAATGGCTGAGAACCCTAAGAAGAAGCCATTGAAGATGTCTATATCTTCAAGGGCAGAAACTATGGGCAAGCAAAGACCAACTGTCCCTAGCACTCACAATGCTAAAGCTTACCAATCCAAAGGTAAAGGGAAACCAGTTGTAGCTTCTAAGTCTCAGGCCAAGACACCAGAGAGAAAGGATCTCCCTTTTAAGAAAAGGAGTAATGTCTATGTGTCACGTTATCCGGACTGGAGATGGTCCAACCGGACTAACGTTGAGGGGGAAGAATTTGAAGCACCAAGAAGGCCGCTTCAAACTTCCAAAGTTTCTCAAGCGAGTCGGGGTCAAAACCCTAGTTGGACCGCTTCGAAGAAACAAAGCGAGCCGCTTCGACAGACTGTAAATCCTAAGTCAGTCTCTAAGCCCGTAGCTAATCCGAAGCGAGTCGCTTCAGGATACAAGCAAGTGGGTAAGAGCATAGGTATGCCTCAAGCGAGCCGCTACCCCTCTTGCACACACTGCTGAACGTGTGAAGCTGCTTTAAGGCAGAAGTCACAGTTTTCAAAGGTCGAGAAACCCAAAGCACAAGCTACCTTTCAAAAGAAAGTGAAACAAGTATGGGTACCTAAGGGAACTAACCTGCAAGGACCCAAACTGATTTGGGTACCAAAATCTATCTAATTGCAGGTGAGCGTCATGGATCCCATACCAAGTGAGGGTCAACAAATCTGGTACTTGGACAGTGGATGTTCAAGACACATGACTGGCATGAGAGCTCTACTTCATGACTACATAGAGAAGAAGGGTCCACACGTTACATTTGGTGATAACTCTCGAGGAAGCACCAAAGGATACGGCGCACTGAAGATTGGAAAGCTCACGATTGAAGAAGTTTCCTACGTGGAAGGACTTAAGCACAACTTGCTATCCATTTCACAATTTTGTGACAAGGGATACAAGGTGGAATTTATTTCCAACAAGTGCATAGTAAAGAGCAAGCTCACGTCCCAGATTGGTCTCACTAGAGTTAGACAAAGGAACGTCTACATAGCACAATGGGACAACTGCAAAGAGGAGACGTGCTTAGTTGCAAGAAGTGCTACAGAAATAGGATGGCTATGGCACCGACGCTCGAACCATCTCAACTTCAAAGCAATCAATCGCTTAGCTCGAAAAGGTTTGGTGCAAGGCATACCAAATGAAGTCTTTATCAAAGACCATCCATGCTCACCATGCTAACGAGGGAAGCAGACGAATAAGCACTTCGCCAGTATTGAAGAAGCTTCATCGAAGCGAGTGCTTGAGCTGCTTCATATGGATTTATTTGGTCCAGTCACTCCAGTTAGTGTAAATGGAAGGAAGTACACTCTAGTTGTAGTCGACGACTTCTCTCGCTACACTTGGGTTGTATTCCTCTTCAGCAAGAAGGAGACACTGACCAAGCTACCACAACTGCTCAAGCGATTGGCTGTGGAAAAGAATCAAGCGATTGTCACCATTCGCTCCGACAAAGGCACAGAGTTCCTGAACTCTACCATTGAAGCTTATTGCATGGAGCATGGCATAGCACATCAGACTTCCTCAGCACACACACCTCAGCAGAATGGAGTTGCTGAAAGAAGGAATCGAATCATCAAAGAAGCCATTCGAACCATGATTGCAGACTCGAAGCTTCCGATGAAGTATTGGGCATGCTACACGCAGAATCGAACGCTTCTCTGCAAACGGCACGACAAAACAGCATATGAAATATGGACAGAACATGTTCATTCCAAGGAAAATAAGTCAAGCGAGGAACCCATCAATTCGTTAACTTGGGACATGCTTGAGGATGATGAAGAAATCAAGGGCTCAAGCGAGCAGAATGTCCAAGGAAAAGTTGAAGCTGCCCCCAAGATTCCTGAAGCGAGTGCTGGCCAAGCACCCAATCCAGTCGCTTCAGATGGTGAAGCGAGCGACCAGGAAGAAGATGAAGATGAAGCTAGCGGATCCAAGCGTGCATGGCTCAAGAATCACTCCCCAAGTCAAATCATTGGAGATCCATCCAAGGGTGTAGTGACCAGAAGTCAAGTGTTTGGAGAAAGTGCCATGTTCAGTTGCTTTCTCTCAAATATTGAGCCGTCATGCGTGGAGGAAGCCCTGGCAGATTCCAACGGGGTGATCGCCATGCAAGAAGAGCTGAATCAGTTCACCAAAAACGACTTATGGTACCTCGTGGATCGTCCCAAATTTCAGCATGTTATTGGCACCAAGTGGGTGTTCAAGAACAAGACAGACGAGGACCACAACGTTGTGAGGAACAAGGCGCGTCTCGTTGCTAAGGGCTTCTGCCAAGAGGAAGGAATTGATTTTGATGAGACCTTCGCTCCAGTGGCACGGCTTGAAGCAATCAGACTATTTCTAGCCTATGCAGCGGCCAAGAAATTCAAAGTATATCAGATGGATGTGAAGAGCGCGTTCCTCAATGGTGAATTGAAGGAAGAAGTCTATGTGGAGCAGCCACCGGGTTTCGAGCACGGAGATAAGGTGTATCGCTTGAAGAAAGCCCTATATGGATTGAAGCAAGCTCCCAGAGCTTGGTATGATACACTATCTCAATTCCTAGTGGATAATGGATTCCACAAAGGAAAGATAGATCGAACCCTATTCACCATCAATCATGGAGATGATATGCTATGGGTTCAGATCTATGTGGACGACATCATATTTGGTTCACCAAACCAGTCGCTTAGCGAGAAGTTTGAAGCAGCAGGAAGATGGTATCTTCATCAATCAAGCTAAGTATACTCGAGATATGCTTGCCAAGTTCGGTGTTCAGCATGCCAAAGCTGTGAAGATTCCGATGAACACGAACTGGAAGATGGAGCCAGACATAGATGGGAAGTCTGTGGATGCTACAGACTACCGAGCTTTGATCGGATCCCTTCTATATCTCACTGCAAGTAGGCCTGATATTGCTTTTGCAGTAGGAGTCTGTGCTCGCTTCCAAAGCAATCCCAAGCACAGCCATCTTGAAGCTGCCAAGAGAATTCTTCGATATTTGAAGGGCACTGTCAATATGGAGCTGTGGTACCCAACTGAGGATAATTTGGAGCTCACTGGATACTCAGATGCTGACTATGGAGGGTGCCGAATTGATAAGAAATCAACTTCGGGCACATGTCAGTTCTTGGGAAGCAAGCTGATCTCATGGTTTTCGAAGAAGCAGACGAGTGTAGCTACTTCAACGACTGAAGCCGAATATATGGCCGCTGGAAGCTGCTGTTCTCAAATTCTATGGCTTCGTCAGCAGTTGATGGTCTACAATGTTGAAGCGAATGAAATTCCTATATTTTGCGACAACAGTGCGATCTGCATCTCTCAAAATCCAGTGCTATACACCAGATGCAAGCACGTGGAAATCCGACATCACTTCATTCGTGATCATGTCGAGAAGAAGGATATCAAGCTCGAGAAAATCCATACCGATCTCCCGCGAGCAGATATCCTCACCAAGCCTCTAGCTGAGTCTCGTTTCAATCAGCTATGCATGGAATTAGGGCTGCTAGACCCTGGTGAAGAATGCTAGATTCAGGATGCACGAAGGAGTGGTCGTTAGTTTTTCTTAGCGTCACTCGCTTCGGATCTTCACCAACTCAAGCGAGTCACTTCAAAATTCCACTCGCTTGAGGAAGGAGAAATAAGGTGGAGAAAGGTGGAGTGTTGGAAGACGTTCCCTACCCGCTTACAGGAATTGTTAAGCCATTGGTTAAGGGGGAACTATTGTTTGCTCTCGGAGCAAGCTACTTCCAAAGCGAGCAAGGAAAACTGCTACCTAGCCTAGGATTCCTAGCGAGTGGGTATAAACACTCGCAAGTGCCGTTTCTAGTAACGGTTGTGGGGTCTTGTATCGGGCCTTCCCACGTAAAAATGGTGAAAGCTTAGGCAGGGCTGGCACCTAGACCTTGTGTCCTCTTCCCATCTTTCCGCCGAAGAGGAGCAAGTCTTCTCATCTCCTTCATCGTGGATAAATATCCATCCCTTACTCACTCTTCATTGAGTTGAGCTGCCGGATGTCTATCCATTCCTCTCTCACCTTGAATTTTGCATCGCTTCAATTTGCCCTAGCTTGGGTCAAAGCGAGTCGATTGCAAGATCATTCTGTAGCTTGTAGGAGGAAGCTTGAAGGTTTACCTTTTTCTACAAAAGGTTGCAGGGCTGGTGACATGCTTCTGCGTAAATACGAGATTGTCTTGTTAGAGCATTCTCATTGTCATCCTGTCCAATTCTGCTCTGAGATAAGGACTTGTACTCATCCCCCATTCGTCGTGAATATGTACACTTACGTGAAACTCCCCTCTGGGTTGTAGTAAGCTTGTGTACTATATTCATTTTCTCCCCCATTCACTTCGATGGAGGACTCTCTAATTCGTAGAGGAAGATGAATGCCATGAAGATGAATGCCAAGAAGATATAGTCTCTAACATGTGGTATCATCAAGATTAAAGTCAGATCCATCAAAGAATTCAACAAAAATGAAGTCTTCAATAAGTGGTATCAATCTCCTACGAAGTGAGATTGACCGGTAAGTGTTTCAATTTTAAGTACACTAAGTGAGCTGAAGTGTGCTAGAAACCTTCACTCACTATGTGGAAAATATGAAATGAATCTGACACAAATACAAAGAGGAAAACACTCTTGTTTATCCTCGAAGTATGTAAGTCAGAAACATTTTAAATTAAGCAAAGAAATTTCATTTCTTATTCTAGTCGCTTCATATGGCCAAGCGAGTGCTACGTCACTCAAAGCGAGCCATCGCAAGCAAGTGCGGAATAGTCACTCAAGCGAGTACCTCTCAAAGCGAGCATAGGCCTAGCGGCCCAACTCGAAGCGAGCAGGTACGAAGCGAGTATGAGCTGTCTGCACTCGAGTGCAATTTTACTTTCTGCTTTGCATTAAATGCAGGTTCACGTACTGCCGAAAATAACGGGCGCGTGATGTACACTTTGAATTCGAAGCGGGAAAAGACAGAGAAGATCCAGCCGTCGAATCTTAACAGTCCCCGATTTGTAGCCGTTGGATCTACGCCGTATAGGACAAACGAATCACAGCAGGCCACGTGGAGATGCCGAGCAAGTGGCGGTTCACTTTTACTGTGATGACGCCAGACACATCAGATCCATCACCGAGCGTCCGCCGCCTACCTACAGGATCTTCGCCGATATTACTGTCTTGCCCCTGCCACGTCAGCCGAACCCTAACTCTATTTAAGGACGTTGTGCAGAACTGAGAAAATTTTCACAACTCTCAATCTTTGCTATTCTCGTGCAAGAACTGAAACTCTCTGAAAACTCACGAGTCCAAATCCCAGTCTTTCGTCTTTAAATCTCCGTTCTAATTCTCTCACACTTCATACCATGGGAAAGAAGCAAAATACCGAGACGATGGAGCAGTTTATCACCGAAGTCGACAAGCATATCAACGTCGAGCCTCATCTCGACCCAATCGTCATCGAGAAAGATGGATTCTTTCGAAGGGCCGTGATCTCGGCCGGCCTATGGAAGTTTGTGACGGCGGTGCCGTCAAAGATTTTGGCCAAGGCGGTGGGTGAGCTTCTTCTGAATCTGAGGAAGGAGCAAAACACATCCTCTTTCACAGATCCTTGTTGGAGTTAGGTTTTTCGGCCGGAGTTGAATATGGTCGATTCGCCGTCGCCGGAGCTGAACCAAACTTCAAGGAGGCCAGTATCCGTTCAAATTTGAAGGCCCCCTTCAACCATATTTGCGAGCTCTTTTCGAAGAGCGTCGCATGCTACGTCGGAACCCTGGACACGCTCTCTGAACCGAAGCTGTTCGCCACCACCATCATCGTCGACAGCCTTACTGGAACCAGATTCAACTGGCATGGTTGGTTTCTCAACCAAATTCACGAAGCTGCCGAAGATTCTGCATTCGTGAAAGGAAGCGCCGATCAGATTCCTCGCAAGGGGAAGCTGAAGTTCTTCTCCAGACTGTCTGTTGCTTTGGAGGAACGCTATCCCAACAAAGTGTGGCCGGAATCCGACGTTGCTGTCTACAACAAGCTGACAGTGTTCTATGACAAGTGGAAGAAAAAGAAAATTCCTATCGATTTGGGACTTCTAGCTGTAGAAGTGCCCGTTGCAGTGCCAGTCGCCGAAAGGCGAGTTGAAGCGTCCCAAGCAAAGCGAGCCACTTCACCCGGGAAGCGTGCTGAGCCCAAGCGAGGGAAGAAGAAGTTGAAGCGAGTCGCTTCACTCATCCTGTCAAGCGAGGCGGAGGAGAAGCCGCTTGAGGATGTTGAAGTGACTCAACCCCAACCCTCACCCACAAAAATACAAACTCCCCAATCCCAAATCCAGATTCAAACACCCCAAACCCAAACCCAGCCACCACCAGAAACCCAAACCTCATCATCAGCTCAACCCAAATCCCAGAAATCACCCCATTCCCCATTGGAAGAAGAAACTGACTCTTCTTTCCAAATACCCCCAATCCCTATACTTCATGTAGACCCAGTTGAAGCCTACACCACATTCCAACCCATCCAAACCCAGCAAATACAATCACCACCCAAAGAAACCATCCAAATAACCGAAACCTCTGAAGCCTCATCATCCCAATCCCCCTCGACATCGGCAGCCACAGCCGATACCGCCCAAACTGCCGGTGAACTCTCAATCAGGCCATTCGTACCTCCCGCTGTCACTGCAGAAATGCAGGCTATCGATCGCTACGTCAAGGATCGAGAGCAAGCTGCAGAGACCATTGCCCTCCGCTACTCTAATGTTCCGTGGACCGACGAGTTCTACACCCAGACCGTCGACTTCCTGACATACATTAATTATCGCGGAACGGAGTACTATAAGATCTACAATCTCATGCAGGCCTTCAAGAAGGAAGAACTGATTCAATTGGAGGCCAAGATGCTCAATTTTATTGGCGTGAACGGCTTCCATACCTTCCTTGATGGGACCAGCTTCTGGGACAAGCTGGATGCTAAGATAAAACAAACCTACCCAGATGCTGTGATTCCCAAATGAGAGCCAACTCCCCACGAGAAGCGACTGATCAGAGATCATGTGGAGGAGGTGGAGGTGAAGGACGCAGAGATTGCTAGCTTGCAAAGTGAAATAACCAGGAAAAGTGCTGAGATGGAGAAGAAGGCGGAGGAGGTCAAGAGTCTTCGTGAAGACTTTGACAAAAAGAAGGGAGAACTGGAGGGAAAGGTGGAGGAGAAGGGAAGGTTATTGGAGGAGAAGGAGAAGGCGTTGGAGGCGCAGGTGAAGCTGGTGGGAGACCAGACAAAAACCATCGCCGAACTCAAGGACTCGCTTGACAGTGAAAGGAGTCGCTTGAGGGAGGTTAATGCCAAGCTAGTCACAGTTGGCAAGGAAAAGGAGGAGTTGGAGAAGGAGGTGAAGGGGTTGAAGAAAAAAATTGAAGAGAAAGATGGAGATCTGATAATGAAGGGTAGTGAGTTGCTCAGCACCAAGAAGACCCTCGACACTCTCAGAAATGAAATGAAAATCCTCAAACTTGAGAGAGAGGAGGAGAAGGGAGAGCTTGAGAGTCGAAGGAGGAGTGCGCAGGCCCTTGATCTGCAGAGTGCTGAATTGTCCATCTTACTTGAAAAGGTTAAGAGCCTGGGAGAAACTTACATCGAGAAGGTTGCTGCAAGTGCCGAATTCCATACCTCTCTAAATCAGAGAGAGAGAAGCCTTGAGACAATGAAGGCAGAGCTTGAAGCTGCCCAAGAATTCTGGTACTTCAATTTGCAGGAAGAAAAGAAGGAAATGAGGAATGAAGTTGAAGCGGAGCTGGAGGCTCGCTTCAAGTCGGTGGAGCCACTGGAGAGGTTGATGCTCTCAGTGAAGGAGAGGGAAAAGCAGTGTGAGTACCTGCTCGAGGAAATCAGTGTCAAAACTGCAAAGTTAGTGCTCTCCCAGGAGCATACCTTTGCTGGAAAAACCGAGCGGATGCTGCATGCTGTTTTCAACGCAGTCAATTCCCTTCACAAATCTATCTCTGGAAAAACAATCACCCTAACCCCCGGCAGTGATGATGCCAAAAAGGGGGAAGGTCAAGTGAAGGAAGGAAGTGTTGTAGGATCAGGAGGTAGTGGAGTTGGCGTAGAGAGGATGTTGGAGGGAAGCAGTGGAGTTGGAGGTGAGGAGGAGGAATTAGATGACGAAGCGAGGGCCTTACGTGCAAAGAAGGGTAAAGTAAAGCTCACTGAGGAGGAGCTCATGAAGAAGCCCGAAGAGCCCCGCAGGCCAAATGAGAAAAAGGTGCTTGCCTCTTCAATCGCACGTCATCCTCCTGTTGTAGTGCTCACCAAGGAGCAGAGGGAGCAGCAAATTGCGGAGGATGAGGCTCTGGCCTGGGCACTGGAGAAGGATTTTGAATTGAAAAGGCTAACACTTGCAGGTGCTTCAGGTTCTAAAGCGCCCGCTTCAGACTCCGCCCCCGCTTCAGGTCTGGCGCTCACTTCATCAACTGCAGGAGCCACTTCATCTGCAATCGTCCCTCCATGTACTACAAAGAAGGACATGCCGCCTCCCCCACCACCAAGTCAGACCTTGAAGCAGCCTGCACCAGACTCAAAAGACGACCCCGCGGCCAAGCGCCAAAAGGTCAAACAAGAAGTCGCTTCGACGGCTGAGAAGCAGGAGAGAAGGAGGAAGAGAGGAGAGGAATGGAAGGAAGGAGTGGAAAAGGAGAAGAGGATAAGGGCCAAGCGACTTGAAGTCATTAACGGTCGGATTGAGGAACACTTCAACGGAGTGAAACTCATCCAGTCCGCCATCTGCCGAAGAGCCTTCATTCCTTTCATGCCTGAAGAGTCCGAAGCATGCGAGACCCAAGCTATAATCGATGCATGCGACGTGACAGGAAAGGAAATGGTCGACTCTGGACGCTACCCTCTCAAGGAGGAACAAGATTACATTCGCAAGCGACTCAACGAAAAACGTCCAATCTGGAGCACTGAGTCGAGTGCCAAATTCAATGCAGTCATGAAGAAGCTGTCTAGCAGATCAGAGGAAGAGTTGGCAGCTAGGAGGAATGAACATCCTGACGCAAGGGAAATAGAGGACTTCATTCCGAGAGATCTCCGTGATCAATGGCTATTCTACAAGGTGCTTTTCATCAAGGCCTACTACTATTGGGGAGTAGTGCCACTGCAGGATAAGTGCTCTCGGATGAGTGCCCTCAACAATTTCTTGTACGCATATGATGAGAAGATGCGGAGGAAAATATTCACTATGGCAGAGCTTGCAAAGCCCAAATCCCTTATCATCAAGGTGCCCGCAGTGAAGAAGTTTCCAATGCCATTCCTACCAGGCACATGCATTCCTGACCGAAGCATCACAGATGCTGAAGTAAATGAAGCTTTCAGACTGGAGAGTGCATGGAGGAGACCAAGTATCCACACTGTTGGTACTTTGGAATTAAACGTCCTCTCTGCTTATTCTGTTGACAAGGAGGAGAAGAAGAAGGAAGAGGAGAAGGAGGAGAAGAGGAAGGAAGACAAGGATGAAGCTGCAGGAAACCTTTGAGTTTCAAGCTTCTTATTTTGTGAACTGATGTTCAATCTATCCAATTTTATTTTCTGTCTCTCATGTGTTATTTACTAGCTTTATGGATATTTTATCCTTATGCTACTCAAACAACTTAACCGAAAAAAAAAAGGGAAAAAGGAACCTAAAGAAAAATTTCAAACGAACATGCAAAGGAAGCATTCGCTTGAAGTTCCTTCCACGGTTAGGTAGGCTAAATCTCTTAGTCTAAGAATTTGTTTGGGTTTTGGCATCATCAAAAAGGGGGAAATTGTTGGGAATTGTTAAGAACAAAGTGTTAAGGGGGAACCTATAAGGGACATTCTATTGTTTTGATTTGATCCCAAAACCCCCAAAGCGTTCTGTTCCCAAGCGACCCACTTTTTGATATAGATAATAGGTTAGAAAATTTTTCTAAGCCTACTCTGTTAGGATGGCTTTATTTTGCTTAGAATTTAGACCGCAGAAGATTCAAGTGAAGGCCACTCGCTTGAGTGTGTTTTTCAAAGCGAAGCGTGTCTAGCGAGCCGAAGCGAAGCGTGCCGAAGTGTAGCGAAGCGAAGCGAGCGCTACAGTAGATTCAAAGCGAGTCTGCCAAAGCAAAGCAAAGCGAGTGCTACGGTGTAAAGGCAAAGCGAGCGCTACAGCGAAAGTCAAAGCGAGTCAAACTCTACTTAAGCAATACTCGGAAATTCTATTTCCGAAGAAGACGCTTCAAGTATGACCCGAAGTGACTCAACTTAAAGCGAACGCTACAACTTCAAAGCAAAGCGAGCCACTACCTACCAGAAAGTGACAGCACACTTCCCGCTCCGATTTTGAACTCCAGTCAACTGGAGATCTCCGCATTAATTACGAGATCTCCACGTGTCGAACCGCGGAGAGGAGCAGCGGAGCTGACTGCCAGGCCGACAGGGCGCCGCAACAGTACTGGGTCGCTCCAGTTACTGTTACAATTGGATCTTAGCCAAATTCGGCAAAGAGCCAAAACTGCACATCTGCAAAAGTAGCAAGCCTGTGCAAGTACTGTCGAGAGGAGGAGGGACAAAGCCACCTACCAAGCAACGGATCTCGGCATCCCTCCGCCTATAAATAGTGAAGGATGAAGACGAAGAGAAGTAGAACACTTCCTGAGCATTCGAGCCTACTGCAAACAAACACTCCCAGCCTTAGTGCATTCTTCGAGTCTTTGTTTTCAAGTGTTCTCCGTGTTCCAGTCTCATCGGAATTCGTCTTTGCAACCTTCACACTTAGAGTCTAAGCCCATTCGATATCCAAGCTTAGAAGAAGAGCTCTAGCCATCTTTGCACTTATTGTAAAGAGCTCTTCATAGTGTGTCGTCGTAAACCAAAAACCTTAAATCTGTTGTTAGGTTTTTGAGTTCGTCGTCGTTAGGTTGTTTCGATCCAAGGCCCTTCTTTCATCGATTGAAGAAGCCTCGATCATAGAGTCTAGATCCAAGCTAGCACTTACATCGTTTGTGTATAGCTCGATCGAAGCTAGGCTGTAAGGAGAGCCCGCAATCTCCCTGTCTGTCTGTCCGACTGAAGCGAGTGAAGCTTCCAGTCCAGTTTAGGTTTTTGGTGTGAACCCGGAATCACCCAGCGTCTGTCAGATCCAAGCGAGTGAAGCTCGATCTTGACCAGGCTTTTGAAGAGCCCCTAATCTTCAAGTTCTTGAGTGAAGAGAACTGTTGCCAAGTGCAACAAGTGGACGTAGGAGCGTTATCTCCGAACCTCTATAAATCTCGTGTCGTATCTCTCTAGCCCTAAACTCTTTACTTTGATTATTCATTGCACATTGCATCTAAACAAACAACTTGGAAATTTTAATTACTTAGGAAAGATATTAGCTCACCGAATTCCGCACAAAGAGTAAAGTCTCACTCTTGATCAAGCTCTAAGCTTAGGTCAAGAGAATCTTGATTGCTTTAGATCTAGCTCTCGGCTAGGTCTTAGTATTTCTACGAGCACTTTACTTCATACTCTGAGTTAAGGAATTTGAAGTTGAAAAACTTCAAAATACGTATTCACCCCCCCCCCCCCCCACCTCTACGTATTTTTCCTATAACAAACCGGGACCAACACGGTACACAACATTATAACTTCATTTCATTAAAATCAACAAAATGTGACACTAAAGAATGATGAATATTATCTAATTTCTTATATTTCTAATAAGAATATCAACATATAATAACAGATTCCTACTAATAATGTAATTTTTATAGAACACACAACAAGAATTACACTATTTTCTCATCAACAAATGATTCAAAAGCACAATTCATTCACAATGACACAACGCAATTTCTCACCAATATAACCGATCATGACAGAATACTTTAAAATATACAAATTCTCATCAACCAAAACTAAACCACTAAATTAACAATTTCTAACTTAATTTCTCAACAAATGCAACATATATACATCCACATGCAATAAATGAAACAAATGCAATTTTCTACCCTGCATATACAACCATGATGGATTCTTACGAATACAACAGTTGAATCCTAATGAACGCAGAAATCAAAATTTCATAGACAAAACTCAGTTTGAAACCCAAAACAGCAACGTTTCACCAATTATAACCATGAAATAGAACCCAGATCTGACAATTAAGTGGCGAAGTTTCCCAAATATGAATGTAACCTAATGGAACACAGATCTGGACATTTGAAATTTTGAAAATCTAAAATTTCTAACCTAATGTAACATAGATCTGGAATTATCCAGTTCAAAAACATGTATTTTGTAACAGTCGCAGTTTTTCTTAGTGAGTAATAAAAACTTCGACATTTATTTTAAGTATAAGAGTATTACTATTATGAATTAGGGTAATAAAAATCCGAGAACTGTAAATAACAGTGAAGTTGTCGTATAATAAAATCAAGTATTAAGGAAGACCCAATAAAATAAAATGAATTATTATTATTATTATTATTATTATTATTATTATTATTATTATTATTATTATTATTATTATTATTATTATTATTATTATTATTATTATTATTATTATTATTATTATTATTATTATTATTATTATTATTATTATTATTATTATTATTATCATCATTATTATTATTATTATTAAACAAGGGGCCGAAGGCCCACACAAGAAACGAAGGCCGTTTAAAGAACGGAGGCCCATTACACGATTTAATTCATGAATTGTCGTGGCCCAATACTAAAGCCCAAGTGTTGTGCTACTTTTATTAATAAAGGAAAGAGGCCCAATACTTATGATGTTATTACAAGTATAATAATTACATATGATGATATAAAATACATGCTAGATACAACAATGTACAAAGGAAGAAGAGAAATAAATGAATAAATACAGGGAGGACTCGGCATACATAGCCCCTCCAACGTCTCTATCTATAATTGTTAGGGAGCTCAGATTAGTCCTTAATCCAAGAATTAGTGGTTTAAACAACCTCATGAACAAGATTAAGGTAGGAAAGCAACATCATCATCGCCCCGTTTCGACATCGGAGTAGTACCGAGAGTACATGCACCCCAATCAGCTTTCCCTCCCTCCAAGGCATAAACCAGCCGAACCCTACACCAAACACACATATAAATAGCAAGTTAACTTCCTTCACACACATACAATCACATCCATAAACTTAGAGCACAAGAAAGAGGGTTAGAGAGTGAAAACCGAGAAGGAGGAGGAGAGCATAGGAGTTTCCAGCACCTTGAGCATCAAGGGAGCTCACGGTAAGATCTCCCCCATTTTCATTCAAGGGCTAACATAGAATCCATACCACCATAGAAGCAAGAACAAGGAAGGGGGAAAAGAAGAACCGAAGCTAGCAAGGATTTCCAGCAGCTAAATCCCAAGTAAGAACCTCTTTATTCCTTGTGAATTGATGAGAAATGATTCAAGGACTCATAGGCATTAAAGCCCCATTTTTAGGTCACCAACAATCGACTTTGAGAGAAGGGAACCGAGAAGACAGCAGCCAAGGAAGAAAACCAAGAAGGCAGTCCCCAAACAAGACCAAGAACACCATTTCCAAACCCCATTTAAACAAGTAAGTGAAGCCCTCCATATTTCTCTAGGAACTAGGATAGATCGAGCATGCAAACACTTTAGAATGACCCAAATGAACGCTAGAGGTTGTCCCCAATTATAAAGACCCATTGCATGTTTATTTAGGACCAAGATCACCAACAAATTCGAATATACAAGCATGAAAACTGACCTAGGAAGTATACCGAATCACAAAGGCCCCAAGATATTAGTTTGCCTTCATTCAAGCATAAGATCTCAATCAAAGCATGATCAAATCATAAGGCATAGGAACACCACAAATTATCATCAATTCGACCATGAACTAAACACCAACATTGCCCCAAATGGAAGAATTTCCAGCAACCGTAACAACCAACAAAAACATCTAACATAGCCAACAATATAGCATAATAATATAATGCCCAACCCACCAATTCATCAACAACGAATCCATCGAACATAGTAAGCATAACCGAGAGCCAGAGAAAGAAGGAAGAGACTTATCGGTAGCCAACAGTAGCAGCAGGAGACTGCCGGAGTGAGGAACACTACCGGAAGGGTGTCGGCAGAAAATAGGGGAGAACCCCGACGGCATTGAACGCCACCCGCACGAGGCCACCGTGCCTGCAGAGGAGAAGAAAAGAAGGTTAGTGGAAAGGAGAATGAAGGAGAAGAAGAACAGAGAAGGAAGAGGGCGAACGGCGGCAGCAACGACGGTAATGAACGACGCCTAAGCCGAGAAGGTATATTCCCGAGCAACCGAGGCTAGGGATTCAATTTAGGCCTAATGGCCAGACAACGGAGCCACCGTGGGAGTTGCCCCGGCAGCAGCAGAGGACCAACGGAGCTCGAGCCACTGGAGGAGGAGCAATCGAGAACGGAGGAGCACCGCACCGGCGCCATCTCACCACGATGACGAGGGACGACGAAGGAGCCACACTCAACGGCTATTCGTCGGAAAATCACACCGAAGAGCAACACCCCAAATTCCCGAAGCCAATTAGGGTACTCCCTAATTGGGAGAAACCGGAGGCTGAGGGATGAGGAAACAATAACCAACGACGAAGGGAGGCCACCGATAAGCAATCGCCGACGAAGACGAAACACCGGCGACAGACTGCCGAGGAAGAGGGAAGATGTCGCGAGGAAGAAGAAGGAAGAATGAGAGTCGTGAGTGAAGAAGCAGAAGAAGGGGGAGAGAAATAGGGTTTAAGCAGCTAAATGAAACGGGCCGGGTTCCGGGCCGCCGGACTTCGATACGGGCTGGACTTGGGCCAAGTAATTTATTTAACGGACTAGTATTATACCTAATAAATCGGGCCAACCGATTGGGCCGAGTAATTTAACGGGCTAATATTATACCTAATAAATCGGGCCAACCGATTGGGCTGAGTAATTTAACGGGCTAATATTATACTTAATAAATTGGGCCAACCAATTTGGTCGAGTAACTTATTTAACGGGCTAATATTGTACTTAATAATCGGGCCAACCAATTGGGCCGAGTAATTTATTTAACGGGCTAATATGGTACTTAATAATCGGGCCAACCAATTGGGCCGAGTAATTTATTTAACGGGCTAATATTTTACTTAATGATTCGGGCCAACCAATTGGACCGATTAATAATGACTATAAATGATTGAATAATCGACCAAGTATGAATATAACGACCTTATAAGTGTAGACCACTTATAATATGAAATCACGAAGCCACATCACTGGCCAAAATTAAACATCTTCTAATTTCCATCGGAAATGAAGAATTAAAAGACACAACGATTAATCGAGTGAATGATTACGAAATATGTTAATCAGGAAATCTCTAAATAAGAGATCATAACCTCGATAGGTCATGAACCTTTGCATAGATCGATAATTATCGATTTTATACAAGATTCTCATATTACGTTCTTTGAACGCGGTTAGGCGAAGGGAAGGGCCGAGATTAAGGCGACACTCAAGGATTGCTAAGTGGATCAGGAGCAGCTATCGAGGTGGGCTTTCATACAACGAAAATGCTTTCTTCTGCTTAAAATTCTTTTATCAAAAGAATTGTCATGCCATAAAAGTTTTTGCTTTGTATGATGTCTATCTGTGAATGGGCTTCGGCCAAATACTACCAGGACGAATTCGGGCCTATCGGGGTCGCTCCTCGATGGGTTTAATTGCACTAGATAACCGTGAGCCGACGAAAGCCGGTCGGTTAGGTATTCGGGAGGGTGGCCAACCTCTCCGAGTACACTCACACGGACCAGATACGACGGATTACGCCACGAAAATAGCTTGCAAGCGCTTTCTTTTACGAAAATGTTTTTGTGAACATAGGACTTTTCTGTAAAACCCTTATGATTCACTTGTATGGCTGGCAATAAATGTTTTGGCATGTGTCCACTCATACTTTGTACTCAGCCCTGTACATATTTCCCATGTGCAGGTTGAACATGATGAAATGGAGCAGTCGGGAAGGTTTTTGTCGAGCATGGAAAAGAGTCGAAGTCTCTTGGTGGTGCATGTCTCCATACATGCATCTCACGTCCTTCCGCTGTGTATTTTTCAGTTATAGAACTATGTCTAATTCCGTGTACTTTTAAGTTGCAAAACAATGTCCGCTTCTGCATACCGTTGCAACCATCTTTTGATTTCGAGTGTCGTTGTAATGCAATGACTTCTCAAAACAATGTTACTTTCTTTCGAACAACGTTTCCGCTTCTATTGTGTCATGAATTTGCTTCCGCTAGTGATTAAGTGTGTCTTTTGCTTCATCTTGTCAAACGATGAAACCTCCATGTAATGAAATGTAATGCTTCCGCTTTGTCACGTTTCAAGTGTTATTTACCTTCTTTATTTTCCATTTCTTTTACGTCGCGACCTCGCCTGACCAATCTAAGCGGGGTGGGGTCATGACCGGGTGGTATCAGAGCCAGGTTCGCTCTGAAATCCAAGAGTCTTCTTCTTCATCGTAAAGTCTAGACTCGTATCGCTAGACTTCATAAAGCTCTCGACAAAAGCTCGACTCTCCATGACATCAGGATCAGCCAAGGAATAGGTTGCTTATCATCATTATGCGAACCAAGACGAGACAACTCGTAGGGATCACATAAGGTGTTGAGATTGAGGACTTTTAGAGAACGTAGCTCGCTTGATCTAGGGTTTTATTTTCATGTCACAGGTTTGCACACGGGAAGCTACGAGACGTACTTTCGAGCATGACAACCAGGGTTCGCAAGGAAACGATCGGAATTCCACCCAAGAAGGACGTCTCAAAAACGGGACAAACAAGGTGTCGTCGACCATACAACGGACGTAAGACGAGTTTTCTGACCGTCTTAAATTTAAACTTGATAAGAATCTAGTGAGATTAATGTAACGATGAATTGAAACAAGGACTTATTGGTATATAACCGCTCCTACGCATGCACGAAGCCAAGGTATGACTTAGTTGAGACTATTACGAACCCTAGACTAAACAAATGGAAGATGCTATTTTCCCACCAACCTAAATATGATTACCGATGTTTGTGCAAACTATATGAATAGAACCTGATCAGAACTCGATGTCTTGTGTAGATGGCTAGACCCAGACCTACCCCAAACGACGCAACTATCCTTCTTGACTCGTACTTGAACTACAGACGGAGGGTAGAGCACGATATAGGTGAGTACTTAGCTCACTTTGGAGGACTTTGGGAGGAGGTGCATCAGTACTCTGGAGTTACTTGCTACGACGGCATGGTGAGAACGATTGTGCACCTACCTCGTGATTGGTAGTGTTGGGCATGGACCCTTATTCCGAGCTTTACTACTTACTACTACCCGTACTACGACGTGGTAGCCAACTTCAGGGATTCTTGTCAGCCCTCCAGCACCAGTATACGGTGTACCGCAGGTCACCCGACGGACCGTACCAGTTTCCGTTACGTCTTTCTGCCGAGGCCGAGCCCTTCTTTCGACCTTCAGTTCAGTCCCAGCCGGGTGGAGTACCGGCAACGACAGAGGTTCTGACACCTCCCACCTCAGTTTTAGGTCGTCGAGACCGTGAGGACTTTGAGACTGACACTTCAGTGGCCTGTTACCGACGTGCTCCCAGTGCCCCTACCGTTCTCACTACACAGACAGACGAGGGAGGTCCCTCAACAGCTGACCGGGGGAAGGCCCCGATAGTAGACGTTAGTCCCGAGAGAAATGCACCCCGACCCTCTCGCCCGCTTGACCCAGGGACTACTACGGAGGAGCTACACCGTACAGTGGCAGAGTTACAACAGCCTACCACTCCTGCCTCACTTCCAGTAGCTCACCGAGACTGGCCCGCCGGGACAGGACCTAGTAGCAGTAGTAGCGATGTTAGTCGCATACTTTCCGACCACGAGAAGTGGATGACAGAGACGAGACAGAGGATCGAGGAAAACAGCCGAGCAATGGCCACAGTGGAGCACCATTTGGAGGACTTTGCCCATAGAGTGGAGGAGTGGGTGAATGCCCCCGAGCTGGAACCGCAGCCTGCCCCAGAGCCAGAGTCTGAGGAGGAGGAGGACCCCGAGGAGGAAGGACTACCTGTGGACCTAGAGGTTGATCTAGACTTCGACGAGGACGTAGTAGGAGCCCCTGACGCCGATTCTGACCCCGAGTCGTGTCTGACTACCGAGAGTTCTCTAGAGGCCTAGAGTAGTTGTAGTAGTGTCAGCAACGGAGCTATGTCAACTATCCTGACTTGTTTTGTAGTAGATTTGACCGACTTTTGATTATGAACGTATATTTTGATATGGTAGAATGGGACCACAAAGTGTTAGGTGGACCGTAATGACGATTTGACATATTTCCTTTTCCTTTTGACCAACATGGTACTAATGACCTCCATGAGGCGATTTTCCCTATCTACGCTATTCACGATATTTAAATGAGGAACTGTTTATTGCTTTATATGACAAGTCAATATAGCATGAGAAACCAATAAAGTACGACATGATAAGTAGAAACTAAAGCATGACATATGATACTTTTTTTTTTCATGCAAATGACTCCCATGAAAATTTGACAAATTGTAATTCTTATCTCATCGTTAATCAGAATGCCGCCAAGAACTAGGAGAGGAAGACCTCGAGGTGAAGCCCGAAACGATCAAGTACCACCACCTCCACCGCCACCTTCACCTCCACCACCACCTTCACCACCTCCCCCACCACCCCGAAGAGTCGAAGAACTCTTCCTACGACAAAACCCGTCTGTCTTTAATGGGATGGGAGACCCATCCGAAGCTGAAATCTGGATCCACACCTTAGAGCGTATATTTAACTTCTTAAGATGTACTGATCGGGAACGCTTAACTTGTGTGACGTTTCAATTGACTGGTTCGGCCGACTTCTGGTGGGAAGCCAGGCAGAAGATTATGACTCCCGAGCAACGAGAAGGTCTTACATGGGAGGAGTTTAAGGCTAGGTTATACGAAAAGTACATTCCAAAAAGCTATCGAAAGAAGAAAGAGATAGACTTTTATAACCTCAAGCAGGGTAGGATGACGGTAACTGAATATGATCGCGCCTTCTGCGATATGTCTCGATATGCACCAGAACAGGTTAATACCGACGAGAAGATGTCGGAGAAGTTTCGAGCCGGTCTGAGGCCCGAGATCAGAATGACTCTAGCGAGTTTAGGTGCTCTCACTTATCCTGATGCGCTAAGCCGTGCCTTAGATGTTGAAGCAGCAATGCCGGCTGATAAACCGACCCTAGCAAATCCTTCGACCCAACCAAGCTACCAACCTCCGACCGATAAAGGAAAACGCAAGTGGGAAGGAAATCTGAGTGGCCAATGCGATAAGAAACCGTGGCATGGACCCCAACGACCGCCAAACCCTGGACCTACTCCGACCCTGACCCAGGCTATTAATCGTCCTCCGCAAAATACCCTATGCACGAAATGTAATCGCAGACACGGAGGTGTCTATAGGTTTGGAAGTGATGTATGCTACGTTTGTAGTCAGAAAGGCCATTTTGCTAAGAATTGCCCGCAAAGGAAGCCGAGAACCGGCATGGGACCTTAACCTTCCAGAAACAATCAGCAGTTGCGTGCTATCCAGGCACAGCCACGACCTCCTCAGCTTCAGCAACCAACCCTTTGCCCTCTCAACATCAGCAATTCCAACAACACCTGCAAGAGCAGCAAAATCTTAGGGCGTACGCGCTCAGGCAAAAGCAACCTGAGAAGAGCCCGAGAAATCTAGCAGGTATGGGCCAACTCCTTGGAATACCTGTAATAATTTTGTTTGATACGGGCACTTCTCATTCTTTCATATCTCAAGCATGTGTAGAAGAGCTGAACCTAGAGGCAAAACCGCTAAAAATTGATCTAGGTATCACATCACCGATAGGAGGAACTAAGGTTCTTACGCACTGTTTCCCTAACCTAGAACTTGAACTAGGATCCCTCAGAATTCCAGCGAACAACTTAAGTGTCATGGTTATGAAGGACGTAGATGTGATTTTAGGAATGGATTGGTTAACCTAGCACCATGCTAATATCCTATGCAACGAAAGACGAATCTCTTTCCGACCCCCTGGAAAGGAACCAACGGACTTTTATGGAATCTCCATGAACCAGAGGAAGGCAATCATCTCAGTTTTTCAAGCCGCCACCTTAATTAAGAAAGGATATCCATCGTACCTAGTACACCTGTACGGGGAGACCAAGGAAGAGAGAAGAATTGATGACGTGGAAATCGTGAGAGAATTTCCCGATGTGTTTCCCGACACATTGCTAGGACTACCACCTGACCGTGAGATAGAATTTACCATTGAACTTGAACCTGGAGCAGCTCCGATGTCTAAAGCACCGTACCGTTTGGCTCCGAAGGATTTAGAAGAGCTTAAGATTCAATTGCAAGAACTCTTAGAGTTGGGTTTTGATAGGGATGAAATATAGGCCTCACCGCGTGACATTCCCTCGATAGGGAGTAAAAGCATCTTTCGTAACCTTACAAGTGCCCAACCTCGCACAAGGGTAAGCGAGACCTAGCCAGATCCTAGCTAGTACAGAAGTTGCAAGGTTATATGTCCTTGAGCTAGGCGGGATCTGACAGTTATTATAATTTGGGATAAAACCCATGTGCAGAAGCTAGTGCTCACAGAAGCCGCCTCGGCCCTAGTATGCTTCTGCTAATACCCAGGGGTCTGCAGGAGCATGTAATCGGTGTGACTCTAGTTTTCCTAGAGTGAGGACCACAGTATTAATGACAAAAGGAATTTGTCATTAAGAAAATTCCTCTTTATCCTTTCCATAGGAGAAATATCCATCTTTCAACCCTCCTCACACCTATAAATATTAAGTGAACGCACACATCAGGGGGACATCACATAATCATTCACTTTCTTACGAACAAACACGCTCCTTAGCGTACTGTTCCATTCAATTCCATACTCTCTCTCTCACGAGCGCCTCCGAGCTCAGGCCAGCCGAGGCGGACAAGACCTTCTTACGGGAAGCCGTAGTCCGTCTTTACATCCACCTACTCTTCTCAACACCGGGAGGAGTCTCTTTCCTACGTATACTGCCTTGAACTTAAGGTAAAACCCTCATCATTTGAGAAGGAATGGGGTTTGACGGAGTTCCACATTCCTAGCCTCCATCTTTCCTTTGTCTCTGTTCTGCGTTATCAGTTTGTATGAGTGCAAAACCCCATGAATCTTGCTAGTCCATGGCTAAATACGCGTTTTATCCTTTACCTATAGCTCAACTATTACTCGTCGTTGCTGTGCGCCTCTTGCCCTATACAAAATACTCGGCTATGACTTTTCTATACGCATGAATCTCTTGCTCTTCACTTTTTTAACGCTTTACCCATGAATGCTATTTGCAAAACATGATGAATAATCTCTTAAATTGTTGTGGATCTCTGACCCGGATCTATCAACTGGCGCCGTCTGTGGGAAATTCTTGAATTGAGATGTTGATTTCCCCTGTTTTCTTTATGCAAAATTCTAGCTCGTTGTTGTAATGCTGCTTGCGATTTCTCTGTATTACGTCCTTATGTGGAGAATATGAGGAAATCTGATGTTACATTGATTGGGAATGCCCTGTTTGTGATCTAGCTAGCGGAAACTCAGATGGATATGCTGTTGTTTAACAGTTGCTAAGCTCTCCTCGGTTACGAGCTGTTGAGTGTGATATGATCTTAGGATTATGCTCCCTTTGAAACGGAAATTGTGATAAACACCTTGATTGAAAGGGAACTTGTGTTTGAGAGGCTAATCTTCTCTCCTTAAATGTGAATTAAGCATTGATATCTTTAAGTACTGTCAAAACCCGTGGGTTCAAAGGGACAATCCCTTGTTTATCTTAGAAGTTCTAGTTGATTCTGATGATATGCGCATAAACTTGCCTTTTCATTTGCCCTGCCGCGATGATCACCTAGAATGATGGCAATCTAATCAAGGGAATGTGTATCGAACGCGAGATTTATGTTATTCCTGGAAAATTTTAGTAAGTATACTATGAACTTATTTTAGCTACATTGCTTGTAATTCATGAATCCAGTGATTAGAAGCAATCTCAAGGCCTCATCTCTTTCACGACGTGAATTGTGATGGCTAATCTATTGTTGTTTTGTCAAAAACTTAGGGTTGTGAGGGATCTGGAGGAAAGACGGTCACAAACTGCAGCAATCTCAAAATACATGCGCTTCACCTTGTGTACTTGGTGAGCATACAATTCTGTCTGTTATATGCTCAATATGAAATCCATCTATAAGTTTGCAAAGGACTGGTGATTACAAAATAAGCATCCCCAGTAAAGCTAGTCGAATGCTCCTGAATTGCCATGACCCCAAAACCCATGAAGTAATAAAAACATTAAAGAAAACGGAGAGCCGAAAGATGCTAAGGTTACCCCATTCACGTTGATGAAGGGAGCCCGCATCTGGAAGCAGAACCTCCTCTCAGAAGCCCTGTTTAACAGGCAACTCCCTCGTAAGCCCCGAATAACGGGCAAAACCTCCTCTCAAAAGCCCTGTATAACAGGCAACTCCCTCGTAAGCCCCGAATAACGGGCAGAACCCCCAGAAGCCCTACATAGTAGGCAATGCCTTCATAAGCCCTATCTAAATAGGCAACCCTCCTCGAAAATCCCTACACAGAGGCAACATCATCGTAAGCCCCATGTAACGGGCAGAACCCTTCATAAGCCCTATTTAATAGGCAATCCTTCTCAAAAAGCCCTGTTTAACAGGCAATATCATCGTAAGCCCCATATAATGGGCAGAACACTTTATAAGCCCTACTTAATAGGCAACCCTCTCACGAAGCCCTATCTAATAGGCACCTCTTTTGTAAGCCCCCTGCAATGGGCAAAACTTTTCCCAAGCCCTACTCAGTAGGCAACATCCTCCTAAACTTCATACGATAGACAAAATTCCTTATAAGTCTCATTAAATGGGCAGTGCACCCCTAAGCCTTGCTTTAAAGGCGACATTTTTGTATATCACTCCTATAAGTTTTACCCATTGCATTCCAGTGGGTAAAATCCCACCTAAATCCCGCTTCACAAGTGGTATTCTCAAAAAACTCTATTTGATAGACAATACCTTTATAAACCTCTAAGGAGGATATTGTTTTTATAAGCTCAACCTGATAGTCAGCGCTTCTGCAAGCTTTATAAAATGGACCAAGTTCTCGTAGGATCGGTTCGATAAGTAATGTTCTTAGGAATCCCGCATAAGGGACACCATTCTCATAATCCTTGGCTAACAGGGAATATCTTAACAAGAAAGTCCTATAAAATAGGTGCTAATGATAAAAAGGGCCTATACGGCCGAGGCATATCAAATTAAGCTTAATAAAGTAAGATGCCACATAAATTCTTAATAACCTCTTCTTCTGATCAGATCCCTCCCGGAGCCTCGTCAGGAAAGCCTTAGGAAGACAAACAACCTAACAAAATAAATTTCGTAAAGACAGATGTCACCGACATCAGCTCCAAGCAGGCGAAAGCCATCCTTGAAAAACCTTATACTAAGTAAACCACGCTCGTTAAAGCCGCTTTGAATGGTAAACGATTGCAACAGGATCTGCTAAATCAGCAGTGGGTCGTAACTAAATCTCATATGATCAGATGCCTCATGTCAAAAGGAGGAAACTATGTCAAAGTCCTTTATCATAATCAGACTTCTATCTTTAAGTCGTTACTTACCTTCACCGTACATTGGCAGAAGCCACCCCCTTTAAGAGCCTTATAGCAAATAAGCTATACACGTTGAATCCACTATAAATAATGCTCAAATGCAGAAAGCTTGTTAATAGCTAGTTACATATACTTCAAGTCTCTCTCAAAGAGCATCTGGAATTAATCCTCTACACGTCCTTAAATCTTTGCAGATTCCTATAAGGATGAACGTTACATCAGATGCTGTTTCCAAGGAAGCCGGTCAAGCCACCGGAAATCCGGAAAATTCTGTAGTTGGACACAAAGGAACGGGCACTATGCTGACAGAGGCTAGTGTCAACATGGAAGCTCAGTTTTCTCCAGTTATGCTTCAGTAAATGAAAGCCCTTATCGAAGGAATAGTAGAAGGGGCTGTTGAGAAAAGACTCCACACTTTAGGAGCAAATCCTCAGAACACAGATCCCTTGGGTGAGACCCAGGAAGGGGGAGGAAGTAAGAGCACTCCCGCAATGCATAAGCAGAAGCCTATGCATCAAGGCGTAACTCAAGAGCTAGCCTCAAGGTTGCCTCCGACTGTGGCCGAAGAGGAAGAGGGATTTTCCACTGATTGGGAATCCCCAGATGAAGAAGGTCCTGAAGAACCTGAAGGAAATCTCAATGAGAACACTAAAAATGCATGGGCCAAGAAGTATGCCCAACAGCAAGAGCAGATGAAGCTCTTAGCAAAAGAAGTCAAAAAACTGAAGGAACAAAATCAGGCCGTGGAAAGGGCCTCAAAAAAAAAAAAAAAAAAAAAAAAAAAAAAAAAAAAAAAAAGGTTCCGCAACCCGAAGGAAGGAAAGAATCAAAAACCTTCCTCAAACAATAGGAATTGGGGGGGGGGGGGGGGGGGGGGGACAAATCAGAGCTCTTTTCCCTATATATTGACGAGAACAGCCCATTCTCAGTGGACATCCAAATTGATCCTGTCCTAAGCAGTTTCAAGACAATCTCTTGCGAGTATCAAGGGAAAGGAGACCCCTAAGAGCACATGATGAAGTTCGAAAGCCTATGTCTCCGTCATCAATATTAAGAAGGGGTTAGGTGTCGAGTGTTCCTCACAACCCTGTTAGGAACCGCTCAACATTGGTTCAAACGGCTACCAAAAGCCTCCATACACTCCTTCATGGATCTGAAAGAGGTTTTCCTACGGCAATTCGCCAACGCTAAAAGGATCACTCGGAACTCCTTGCCTCTGACGACCATAAAATAGGGTATCAACGAAAGTCTGAGAGACTGCATGACACGTTTCAACGAGGCTGTCCTGGAAATCCCAGGAGTGGAGCCAAAGCTAAATGTGCATGCCTGTGTGGACGGTTTGAAGCCAAGACAGTTCTTTGTTTCTTTGATTAAGAAAGAGGCTACCTCTTTTGAAGAGTTACTGACAAAAACCCAAAAGTACATCCACGCGGAAAGAGGAATTGGAATGCAAAAGAGCTATCAATATGATACGTGAGAGCTACCTTAAAGTAAGCAATTTCTCAGGCATGGGAAAATGAGTGTCCTCCCATGAGAAAGGACGGAATTTACCATACCTTTTTTGCAGTGTTTATACCCTAAAAATTCATAATATATGAACGAATCGAACTGAGTCCCTAATAGCGAGGGGGCATTTTTGAGGAAAGCATCACCAAAATGAGGTATAATTCCTCATACTCCTTATACCTCACTTGGGGGGGGGGGGGGGGGGGGGGGGTGGGGGGGTAAGGAGTATCTCCCCATAGAAAATATCCCCTCATAATAATATTTGTATTCCATTATCTTAAAATGCTTTTTCTATCCTTTTTTATGTCGACGTTTACACCATGTCGCATATAAGGGCAACAAGTAAAGACAAGAAGAGAGGTTGTATACCCATAAAATCATACCAACAAAAGCAGAAAGTAGATTTTGAAGTCCATCTTAATCATCCGAAAACTCAGGATAAAAAACTAGAAACGGAAAAAAGTCTGTTTCAAATAGCATCAGAATTGAACAGATTAGCCACAAAACGGTCCCCAGCTTCTTGATTGGGATCTGTAACCACATCTTGAGTGGTATTGGTAGCCACAAAACGGTCCCCAGCTTCTTGATTGGGATCTGTAACCACATCTTGAGTGGTATTGGAAGGAGCACCTTGAACAAGTTCTACAGGATCCTCGGAAGGAGGGACATTAGCATCAAGGGAGGGAGAAACCACAGGAGAATTATGAGCGGCAACCGACTCTTCATTGGTCTGCCCAGCCTCGGAGGCAAAGATATGAGCCTCGCTTGTTTCCTCCACTTGAGCATCCACAAAAGTAACCGAAGAAGCCTTCCCAGAACTCTTAAGGGAAGCAACTTGATCAGCCAAGGTGTGCATATCAACGTCAGACTCCGTATCTGAAGAGTCGACGGAGAACGATTCGGAAGACGAAGCCTCAAAGGAAAGCTCACACGCAGGCGGAAGCAAATCAGGAGTATCTTTCTCCTAGAAAAATAAAGGAGAATATAATACAAAGATAACCTATGAAAATAAACAATCTAGAAAATTACTATTTTCAAGACACGGTCAGCAAAAGAGAAAGAGAGAGGAGGTTCCGAGATCACAAAACTATACCTCTTCTAAAATTCTCTTCAATAACCTCTAGACTTCAGCATCTGGAAGGTAGGTTTGAATACGCGGAGAATTCCAGAGAGCCGAGGGCTCTAAATGATCATGAGGCCGATGGAATGCGAGCTGCCTTCTGAAACACTCGAAGATACCAGGGATTCTGGTCATTGATTCGGCGATTAAGAGCAAGAGTCTCAGGGGCCCTGCTAAAAGCCTCCACAATGGGACCTAAGTTCACGGATGTATCTCTTTCAGGGATGCCCAGCATCTTACAGCATTCAAATACAGAATTTGCGGCCCATTCGGAAAGAGGCTCAGTCATCCTAATCCAGAAGCCTGGGGAGTGGAGATAAGCCTCAGGTAAATGATTAGCTAAGTAGTCAAGAAAGGCTTGCCCATATGGAGTAAGAAGAAGCTGGGATCGGCAACATCTCATGCCCCTGATAAGTCCCTGTTCCAACCCGCTTCTTAGGCCTTCAGCGTGAGAAGAAGTCCTCACCCGGGCCAACTCTTGTTCATGCTGCCTCTTAAGCTGTTCTATTTCTGCGAAGCGGTCATCATGCGCCCCTGCTAATTGCATGATCGAAGATCTTAAAGCTTCACGAAAATCCTCTGCTTGTTGAGCATAAGAGGAAGAGCTAGCTCGGAGTTCAGAAATCTCCTTCTCCTGAGCCTGAAGATAACAATCCCTATCTTGGTCCCTTTTCTTTAACTCAGACAACTCCTCCTCCAGTTTTGTTTTTTGAGTTTGAAGGGTTTTGAAAGTTTCATGCTGACGAGCTTCTTCTTGAAGGCGGCTCACTTCGGCCTGAAGTTTATTCTTTTCTTTTTCCATGTGAAAGTGATGAGCATGTAAATTGTCATAAGCTAAAGCACGAATGCCTAGCATAGATCTGCAGCTAGCAGCCTGAAAATAGTATGAACAGAAGGTTGAGCTTCTGCCAATAATATACCTGTAGCTCGAAACTAGCAGCTCTCTTCAATAAGAATTCAGAAGGTTGAGCTTCTGCCAATCGCCAATCTTCCTCGATGGGAATGCTATCCAGGATCATAGCAGCTAAACCCCCATCTATTGAACTGACCATCCCAAGGAAAGAAACGCTGGCACCCCTCCCCTGAACGGTAGAAGGGAGGACGTCCAAGCCTTTTCGATGAAGGGAGTGGATGAAGGCCAAAGAGCCAGTAGAGGATGGAGAAAGACAAGACTGAGAAGTTTGAGCCTCCTTCTGAGGAAGATAGGGGTTCACACTAGCAAATGTAGCCAAAGGACTCAAAGCCTGAACCTGAGAATCTCGCTCGCAAAGAGCGTGGGATCCGGAAGCAGAGGAGCCAGAGGTTGAAAGGACCAGGGCTCCTGAGGTAGAGCTGGGCATTGACGAGTCAGATTCATACCTGCTTTTCTTAGCAAAGGGAGCGAAAGCAGGCAGCCCTTTCCTCTTATCAGAAGAGAAAGGGGGATCTTTCGAGACGATTCCCAGATCCTGGTCGGGAGGAGGGAAGGTCTCCATGCTTGTCAGATCCTGACTCAAGGGCGAAAAGGTAAAACCTTCCACAGAAGAAGAAGTAACAGGGAAAGGAGAGAAGGAGTCAGGGTTCTCTGCAGCCCTCATTGACCCCGGTTCAGTAGGAACTCTGTTTTTCCCCTGTCGGGGAGTTTTCGTTTTTAAACGAGAAGAAGAGGAAGAATCTGCCCCTTTTGAGGGCTTAGACGAGCCCTTGGAACCTTCTGTAGGAGAAGAAAAGGCTTCACGTTCAGCTTTGGAAGCCTCTACAACCAAGCCTGAGGCTCCATTGTTCTGGCCTGCTGCAGCAACTATCCGTTGAAGTTCGACAAATGCCTTATTCTTGAAATTCTGTTTAGAAGCGTCCATCCCTACATGCATGGAGGGAATTAGTATTGCTCGTAGGCTTGACGAAAAATATATAAAAAATCATAACATAATGATTACATCAAGGAAATTTTTACCCATTGATGGAGACCAGGGAACGCTGGGTTTCAAACCAAAGAAGGAAAGAGTACTTTCACTTTCTACAAGAGGCCTAAGCATAGTATGATCTGGGGGGTACTCACTCAAAAGTGTAGCCATTATCCCTTCTTCCCAAGAAGATAATTTCTGAGGAAGGGATCGGGAGGTTTTCTCTTTACCAGGATTCCTATATAAATCAATATCAGGAATATTCCAGGAAACGCTAGGGGGAGGGCTAACTACTAAATAACATTTGTGCCAATCTTTATCTATGGATTCGTATTTGCCATACATCTCAGCAAACTTAACATTGGAAGAAAAATAAAGATGAGAATCCCTGTGTTTTAATTCATGGGTACGAAAGAAAAGGAACGCTGTATCTTTCACCCCCTCTATGCTAGCAATTATGTGAAAAAAGGCGGCCTTGCGAATGGAGGTTGGGTTTAGTTGATTCAGAGGCTCATTGTACAAAAAAGCAATGCGGGAAAAGAAGTGAGATACTGGAAAACGCAATCCAGCCCCCAATTGGAAGAACCAAAAGGCTTTGAAAGGAGGAATCAGCGACGAAGGCCGCTCATCCTTCTCCGGGATTCTCAAAGAATATCCCCCAAATTCTTCCGCCTTTCTCATAAACCCGTCTAGAGATGCCTTATCTAGGGTAGAGGATTCATATTTTTCTAAGGGAAGAAGTTTTTTCATGGGTTTATGCCCGGCGCCCCCCTTCTGCACCTCGGATCCAGAAGCAGATCTAGTGGATCGGTTATGACCCTGGTGTCCAGAGGTACCTCGTCGATAGGAGGAAGATTTCATGGCGTTCATCTAAAGGGATGATAGCGGAAAAGTCTAAGAGAAAGGCAAAATGCAGAGAAATACCTGTGTAATAGAGAGGAAAATCTCCGAGGAATCGAAAGGAAAGGGGAAGGGTTTCTTCTCTCCCGGAAGTTCGACGAATATAAAGAAAAGTGAGTAGTTACTACTCATAAATCTTAGAAAAGGGAAAGGAAAAAGCGTGCCTCTCTCAACACCATGAGGCTTAATTAATTCCATAGAACGGGAATTATCCCCTACACACGCGAAAAAAAAAAAGGGGAAAAGGAAGAAGCATCATCTTCTGTGGAATATAAAGGGAGTCATAATCTTTTCATTTTTCTGTTCTCGTAAAGCTAAACGGCGCATCGTTTCCCATGCTATAAAATATTGGGGCATGTTCATATAACTTCTCCCTTACTAACACCTTGCCAGAAGCTGTTGTAGCATACTTCTGGACCTAGGGGGGAGTAGCTGATAGGGATGAAATATCGGCCTCACCGCATGACATTCCCTCGATAGGGAGTAAAAGAATCTTTCGTAACCTTACAAGTGCCCAACCTCGCACAAGGGTAAGCGAGACCTGGCCAGATCCTAGCTAGTGCAGAAGTTGCAAGGTTATATGTCCTTGAGCTAGGCGGGATCTGACAGTTATTATAATTTGGGATAAAACCCATGTGCAGAAGCTAGTGCTCACAGAAGCCGCCTCGGCCCTAGTATGCTTCTGCTAATACCCAGGGGTCTGCAGGAGCATGTAATCTGCGTGACTCTAGTTTTCCTAGAGTGAGGACCACAGTATTAATGACAAAAGGAATTTGTCATTAAGAAAATTCCTCTTTTATCCTTTCCATAGGAGAAATATCCATCTTTCAACCCTCCTCACACCTATAAATATTAAGTGAACGCACACATCAGGGGGACATCACATAATCATTCACTTTCTTACGAACAAACACGCTCCTTAGCGTACTGTTCCATTCAATTCCATACTCTCTCTCTCACGGCCTCCGAGTTCAGGCCAGCCGAGGCGGACAAGACCTTCTTCCGGGAAGCCGTAGTCCGTCTTTACATCCACCTACTCTTCTCAACACCGGGAGGAGTCTCTTTCCTACGTATACTGCCTTAAACTTAAGGTAAAACCCTCATCATTTGAGAAGGAATGAGGTTTGACGGAGTTCCACATTCCTAGCCTCCCTCTCTCCTTTGTCTCTGTTCTGTGTTATCAGTTTGTATGAGTGCAAAACCCCATGAATCTTGCTAGTCCATGGCTAAATACGCCTTTTATCCTTTACCTATAGCTCAACTATTACTCGTCGTTGATGTGCGCCTCTCGCCCTATACAAAATACTCAGCTATGGCTTTTCTATACGCATGAATCTCTTGCTCTTCACTGTTTTAACGCTTTACCCATGAATGCTATTTGCAAAACATGATGAATAATCTCTTAAATTGTTGTGGATCTTTGACCCGGATCTATCAGGTTTCATTAGACCTAGTGTATCACCATGGGGAGCACCCGTTCTATTTGTAAGGAAAAAGGATGGATCCATGAGAATGTGCATCGACTATCGAGAGTTGAACAAGCTGACCCTCAAAAACAAGTACCCCTTACCTAGGATTGATGATCTATTCGATCAACTCAGAGGAGCTAGCGTCTTTTCAAAGATAGATTTGAAATCAGGTACCATCAGTTGAAAATCCGACCCAGTGATATACCTAAGACTGCTTTTCGAACCCGATATGGCCATTATGAGTTCGTAGTTGTACCATTTGGACTCACCAATGCACCAGTAGTATTTATGGACCTCATGAACCGTGTGTTTCACCCTTATCTCGATAAGTTTGTTCTAGTCTTCATCGACGACGTATTAATTTACTCAAGGAACAAGGAGGAACACGGAGAACAATTGAGAACCATTCTATGGAACCCTCAGAAAAGAAAGGCTTTACGCTAAGTTTAGCAAGTGTGAGTTTTGGCTTAGAGAGGTGATCTTTCTAGGACACATCGTGTCATCGGAAGGAATTAAAGTAGATCCTGCCAAGGTAGAAGCTGTACAAAACTAGTGATCCCGACAACCCCGAATGAGGTTCGAAGTTTCTTAGGATTGGCTGGTTACTACCGAAGATTCATCGAAGGATTCTCTAAAATAGAGAGACCGATGACGCAACTCTTACGCAAGGGAATCAAGTTTGCTTGGACCACGGAATGTGAAGCGAGTTTCCAAACACTCAAGGAGAAGCTGACCTCGGCACCGATTTTAGCAGTTCCAGAGCCCGACAAGAACTACACGGTTTACACGGATGCTTCGAAGAACGGACTCGGATGTGTATTGATGCAAGACGGACGAGTCATAGCATATGCTTCTCGACAACTCTGGCCTCACGAGTTGAACTACCCGACTCACGATTTGGAGCTAGCCGCAGTAGTACATGCTTTGAAGATCTGGAGACATCATCTCTATGGAGTGAGATGCGAAATCTTCACTGACCATAAGAGTCTTAAGTACTTCTTTGAACAAAAGGACCTCAACATGAGACAACGACGGTGGCTTGAATTGGTTAAGGATTACGATTGTGGCATTAACTATCACCCAGGCAAAGCTAACGTAGTGGCTGACGCCTTGAGTCGAAAGATTCGACCTGAATTAGCCTGCTTCCTTACGACCGAAGAAACACTCATACGAGAATTCACCAAACTAAGACTTGAGGTGGTGTCCCCACCAAAGACGATTGAAGGAATCGTAGCCACGATTACCATAGAGCCAGACTTGAGAAGTAGGATCGTCCATGAACAAAGAAAAGATGAGGCGTTAGAAAAGATCCGATTGGGTGTAAGGACAACTGGGAAAGAGGACTATCGGGAAGAGGCTGACAACGCACTCACTTTCAAAGGAAGGTTATGCATCCCACGTAACGACGAGCTCCGGAACAAAATCTTGAGCGAAGCTCACGACACCCCGTACACCGCGCAAGTACCAAGATGTACCAGGATGTGAAAAAGAAATTATGGTGGGAAGGTATGAAAAGAGACATATCTACTTTCGTCGAACGCTGCTTGACGTGTCAACAAGTGAAGGCATTGCACCAACGGCCCCATGGGAGCATATCACTATGGACTTCGTGATGGGTTTATCTTGAACCAGAAAAGGAAATACGGCCATTTGGCTAATAGTAGACCGACTAACAAAGTGTGCCCATTTTATTCCCATCCTTACCATTTACGGTTCGGAAAAGCTAGCACAGCTGTACGTTAGAGAGATTGTGCGTTTGCATGGAGTACCACTGTCGATTACATCGGACCGTGACGCGAAGTTCACCTCAAAATTCTGGATGAGCTTGCAGAGAGAACTAGGCACCCGATTAAATTTTAGCATTGCGTATCATCCTCAGATTGATGGACAGTCCGAGAGGACCATACAGATTCTCGAAGACATGCTAAGGGCAGTAATACTTGATAGAGGTGGAGAATGGGAGAACATGTTACCGTTAGCAGAGTTTGCTTACAACAATAGCTACCAATCGACTATAGGGATGGCCCCATACGAGGCACTGTATGGCAGGAAATGTAGATCT
This sequence comes from Thymus quinquecostatus, assembly GCA_024222315.1. Lineage (NCBI taxonomy): Eukaryota > Viridiplantae > Streptophyta > Magnoliopsida > Lamiales > Lamiaceae > Thymus > Thymus quinquecostatus. The sequence continues at coordinate 11,612,526 of CM044175.1, read as the reverse complement.
CCACTTTATTGGGATGACGTAGGAGAAAGAAAGAGCTTAGGTCCCGAAGCAATTGATGAAATGGTTGAAATAGTACACAAAATCCGAGATAGAATGCGAGAAGCTCAAAACAGACAGAAGTCGTATGTCGACAACCGAAGCACCGAACTTCATTTCGAAGTAGGAGACAAGGTTTTCCTAAAGGTTTCCCCTACCAAGGGATTGACTAGGTTCGGCATCAAAGGCAAGCTAAGGCCCCGTTTCATTGGACCTTACGAAGTGCTAGAAAGGATAGGTCCTGTAGCATACAGGTTGGCTTTACCGCCAAACTTAGGAGGTGTTCACAACGTATTCCATGTGTCTCAACTAAGGAAATACGTGTTTGATCCTAAGCATGTGCTCCGACCAGGAGGAAGTAGTCGTAGAACCTGACTTAAGCTATGAAACAAAACCCGAGGCCATAGTGGATCGAAGAATCCAACAACTTAGGAACAAGCAGATCCCTCTAGTAAAGGTACTATGGAAACACCACGGACAAGAAGAAGCCACGTGGGAGCTAGAAGCCAAGATGAAAGAAAAGCACCCCGAATTGCTTGTAGAAGGTAAGTAAATATCGGGACGAAATTTTTCGTAAGGGGTGTAGGATGTAACAGTCGCAGTTTTTCTTAGTGAGTAATAAAAACTTCGACATTTATTTTAAGTATTAAGAGTATTACTATTATGAATTAGGGTAATAAAAATCCGAGAACTGTAAATAACAGTGAAGTTGTCGTATAATAAAATCAAGTATTAAGGAAGGCCCAATCAAATAAAACGAATTATTATTATTATTATTATTATTATTATTATTATTATTATTATTATTATTATTATTATTATTATTATTATTATTATTATTATTATTATTATTATTATTATTATTATTAAACAAGGGGCCGAAGGCCCACACAAAAAACGAAGGTCGTTTAAAGAACGGAGGCCCATTACACGATTTAATTCACGAATTGTCGTGGCCCAATACTAAAGCCCAAGTGTTGTGCTACTTTTATTAATAAAGGAAAGAGGCCCAATACTTATGATGTTATTACAAGTATAATAATTACATATGATGATATAAAATACATGCTAGATACAACAATGTACAAAGGAAGAAGAGAAATAAATGAATAAATACAAGGAGGACTCGACATACATAGCCCCTCCAACGTCTCTATCTATAATTGTTAGGGAGCTCAGATTAGTCCTTAATCCAAGAATTAGAGGTTTAAACAACCTCATGAACAAGATTAAGGTAGGAAACCAACATCATCATCGCCCCGTTTCGACATCGGAGTAGTACCGAGAGTACATGCACCCCAATCAGCTTTCCCTCCCTCCAAGGCATAAACCAGCCGAACCCTACACCAAACACACATATAAATAGCAAGTTAACTTCCTTCACACACATACAATCACATCCATAAACTTAGAGCACAAGAAAGAGGGTTAGAGAGTGAAAACCGAGAAGGAGGAGGAGAGCATAGGAGTTTCCAGCACCTTGAGCATCAAGGGAGCTCACGGTAAGATCTCCCCCATTTTCATTCAAGTTTCACACATGCAAGGGCTAACATAGAATCCATACCACCATAGAAGCAAGAACAAGGAAGGGGGAAAAGAAGAACCGAAGCTAGCAAGGATTTCCAGCAGCTACATCCCAAGTAAGAACCTCTTTATTCCTTGTGAATTGATGAGAAATGATTCAAGGACTCATATGCATTAAAGCCCCATTTTTAGGTCACCAACAATCGACTTTGAGAGAAGGGAACCGAGAAGACAGCAGCCCAGGAAGAAAACCAAGAAGGCAGTCCCCAAACAAGACCAAGAACACCATTTCCAAACCCCATTTAAACAAGTAAGTGAAGCCCTCCATATTTCTCTAGGAACTAGGATAGATCGAGCATGCAAACACTTTAGAATGACCCAAATGAATGCTAGAGGCTGTCCCCAATTATAAAGACCCATTGCATGTTTATTTAGGACCAAGATCACCAACAAATTCGAATATACAAGCATGAAAACTGACCTAGGAAGTATACCAAATCACAAAGGCCCCAAGATAGTAGTTTTGCCTTCATTCATAAGATCTCAATCAAAGCATGATCAAATCATAAGGCATAGGAACACCACAAATTATCATCAATTCGACTATGAACTAAACACCAACATTGCCCCAAATGGAAGAATTTCCAGCAACCGTAACAACCAACAACAACATCTAACATAGCCAACAATATAGCATAATAATATACTGCCCAACCCACCAATTCATCAACAACGAATCCATCGAACATAGTAAGCATAACCGAGAGCCAGAGAAAGAAGGAAGAGACTTATCGGTAGCCAACAGTAGCAGCAGGAGACTGCCGGAGTGAGGGAACACTACCGGAAGGGTGTCGGCAGAAAACAGGGGAGAACCCTGACGGCATCGAACGCCACCCGCACGAGGCCACCGTACCTGTAGAGGAGAAGAAAGAAGGTTAGTGGAAAGGAGAATGAAGGAGAAGAAGAACAGAGAAGGGAGATGGCGAACGGCGGCAACAACGACGGTAACAAACGACGCCTAAGCCGAGAATGTATATTCCCGAGCAACCGAGGCTAGGGATTCAATTTAGGCCTAATGGCCGGACAACGGAGCCACCGTGGGAGTTGCCGCGGCAGCAGCAGAGGACCAACGGAGCTCGAGCCACTGGAGGAGGAGCAATCGAGAACGGAGGAGCACCGCACTGGCGCCATCTCACCACGGCGACGAGGGACGACAAAGGAGCCACACTCAATGGCTATTCGTCGGAAAATCACACCGAAGAGAAACACCCCAAATTCCCGAAGCCAATTAGGGTACTCCCTAATTGGGAAAAACCGGAGGCTGAGGGATGAGGAGACAATAACCAACGACGAAGGGAGGCCACCGATAAGCAATCGCCGGCAAAGACGGAACACCGGCGACAGACTGCCGAGGAAGAGGGAAGATGTCGCGAGGAAGAAGTAGGAAGAATGAGAGTCGTGAGTGAAGAAGCAGAAGAAGGGGAGGGATAAATAGGGTTTAAGCAGCTAAATGAAACGGGCCGGGTTCCAGGCCGGACTTCGATACGGGCTGGACTTGGGCCAAGTAATTTATTTAACGGACTAGTATTATACCTAATAAATCGGGCCAACCGATTGGGCCGAGTAATTTATCGGGCTAATATTATACCTAATAAATCGGGCCAACCGATTGGGCCGAGTAATTTAACGGGCTAATATTATACTTAATAAATCGGGCGAACCAATTGGGCCGAGTAATTTAACGGGCTAATATTGTACTTAATAATCAGGCCAACCAATTGGGCCGAGTAATTTATTTAACGGGCTAATATTGTACTTAATAATCGGGCCAACCAATTGGGCCGAGTAATTTATTTAACGGGCTAATATTTTACTTAATGAATCGGGCCAACCAATTGGGCCTATTAATAATGACTATAAATGATTGAATAATCGACCAAGTATGAATATAACGACCTTATAAGTGTAGACCACTTATAATATGAAATCACGAAGCCACATCACTGGCCAAAATTAAGCATCTTCCGATTTCCATCGGAAATGAAGAATTAAAAGACACAACGATTAATCGAGTGAACGGTTACAGAATATGTTAATCAGGAAATCTCTAAATAAGAGATCATAACCTCGATAGGACATTAACCTTCGCATAGATCGATAATTATCGATTTTATACAAGATTCTCATATTACGTTCTTTGAACGCGGTTAGGCGAAGGGAAGGGCCGGGATTAAGGCGACACTCAAGGATTGCTAAGTGGATCAGGAGCAGCTATCGAGGTGGGCTTTCATACAACGGAAATGCTTTCTTATGCTTAAAATTCTTTTATCAAAAGAATTGTCATGCCATAAAAGTTTTTGCTTTGTATGATGTCTATCTGTGAATGGGCTTCGGCCAAATACTACCAGGACGAATTCGGGCCTATCGGGGTCGCTGCTCGATGGGTTTAAGTGCACTAGATAACCGCGAGCCGACGAAAGCCGGCCGGTTAGGTATTCGGGAGGGTGGCCAACCTCTCCGAGTACACTCACATGGACCAGATACGACGGATTACGCCACGAAAATAGCTTGCAAGTGCTTTCTTTTACGAAAATGTTTTTGTGAACATAGGACTTTTCCGTAAAACCCCTATGATTCACTTGTATGGCTGGCAATAAATGTTTTGGCATGTGTCCACTGAGTACTTTGTACTCAGCCCTGTACATATTTCCCATGTGCAGGTTGAACAGGATGAAATAGAGCAGTCGGGAAGGCTTTTGTCGAGCATGGAAAAGTGTCAAAGTCTCTTGGTGGTGCATGTCTCCATACATGCATCTCACGTCCTTCCGCTGTGTATTTTTCAGTTATAGAACTATGTCTAATTTCGTGTACTTTTAAGTTGCAAAACAATGTCCGCTTCTGCATACCGTTGCAACCATCTTTTGATTTCGAGTGTCGTTGTAATGCAATAACTTCTCAAAACAATGTTACTTTCTTTCGAACAACGTTTCCGCTTCTATTGTGTCATGAATTTGCTTCCGCTAGTGATTAAGTGTGTCTTTTGCTTCATCTTGTCAAACGATGAAACCTCCACGTAATGAAATGTAACGCTTCCGCTTTGTCACGTTTAAAGTGTTGTTTACCTTCTTTATTTTCCGTTTCTTTTACGTCGCGACCTCGCCTGACCAATCTAAGCGGGGTGGGTCGTGACATATTTCAATAAATTTCCCACCAGATTTGCTATAGCATTTCACTGTTCAAATTTCATATTTGGGCAAGAACAATAAAATGTATGCACAAAATTATTTCAAAACTCTAATTTTACCTCTCAATCGGTGAATGGGTGGCCTGAGGGATTCGTTTCTTCCTGCTGTTCGGCCGGAGCAGTGCTATCGGATTCTTCTCTGGCATACTGTTCCACCGGAATCTGCTCTGCAACTCGTCGGGTTTTCTTCTTCTTCGTCTTCGTCGCCGGGACCTCTTCGATCTCCGAAGAATCGGCCGCCTTTTTCTCTTCAGCTCGTTTCCGTTTCGCGCTCCTAGTTCTAGAAGTCATGGTTGAGAATGGACGGGGAGAAGGAAAGTGATTGAGAAGAAATTCCGACGGAGAGGGAGTTTTCCGCTTCTGGTTTTTTGGGGAGGTTGAGTGTGGACAATTCTTTTGGGGAAGAAGAGGGAGAGGGAGAGGGAGTGGTCGAGTGAGAATCGGGAGTGGGGAAAGTGGGTTGGGGAGTGTGTCATTTATTTTGTGACTGATGTGACATATGGAGGGTAAATTAGTCCAACCAAGTGAAACTTGTCTAGTTTTTAGGTTTCCTTATATTTTTTCTAGTAATTGGTAAACTCTATACTACTTATATAGAATAATTTTTGCCCCTAATTAAATGGGGCAAAAAATTATATTATCTAATAAGGATAACAAAAATCAAATAGTACCTACAACTTAATAAAAAAACAAAATCAAATATACCCTTGATTTTCATACTCTCCCTCCTCCTTTTCCTCTCTTCCCTCTTCTTTCTCTCTCCACTTTTCAACTTTTCTAGCTTTTTTGACACGTCCCTTTTTCTTCTCTCTTCTTTTTCTTTCTTGGTGAGTTGACATTACTCCAGTCTCTCTCCTCTAACTTTCCTTTCCCTCTCATCTTTTTTTTTTTTGTTTTTTTTTTTTTTTTTTTCAAATTCCTTCTCTCTTATTTTTCATAATACCTCCATTTCCGATTTTTCTCTTCTTTTTAGTTTTTTTTTTTTTAAATTTTCGTTCTTCATTTATTTTTATATATGTATACGTAATGAGCTATAATTTTTAATTAAATTTATGTGGTAATAAAATAGTTTAACCCATTTTTTTATTATTTTTTTTAATGTCTTACAAACTTTGTATATTTCTAATGTCAACTAAGTTGTATAGATAATGAGTTGTATATAATTTGTTGCAGAGACTGTTTGTAAGAATTAGTAAGTAAGATGATGTTTTTCTTACGAATATTGTATGTTTCTTACTAACTTTGTTTATTTTTTATGACAACTAAGTATGTTTCTTACGAACTAAGTTGCATAGAAAATGAATCGTACATAGGTAGTTGCAGAGACTGTTCATAAGAATTATTGAGAAAGTATTTTTTAAGAGCTATGAATGTTTCTTACGAATTAATTAGAGAGTAAGGAAACAAAGTTGCAGAGACTGTTTGTAAGAATTAGTTAGTCTGTTGATGTTTTCTTACGAATTTTGTATGTTTCTTACGAACTTTCTATGTTTTCTTACTAACCTTGAAATTCAATCATCTGTTTCGAGTTCCATCCATTCCTAAACAAAGGGCCGCTTAGAATTCGTGCAAAAGAGGAAACCCAATCACTCTTCTAAACCGGCCGACTTCAACAAAGAAAGATGATATGTAAACTCCCTGCAATGAACAATCTCCAATTTCATAGCCCCAATTGCAGTTTTAAGAAATCTTCAATTGCTAATAGGATTATACCGCAACTATAATCCGGTATCATGTTTATTAATCTCTTACAACCCTATATTTTTTTTACAGATATCTGCAGCCTTCATAACCAACACAAAACCCCAACAATCTCCCACCCAAAATCTTCAATTACACAACTAATGAATGAGAGAGGGAGAGGGAGTAGGAATAGAAAGAGAATGTGCACAACATGTCTATATATTAATTACCAAATGAACAATCCACCAAATCAAAATAACGACAAGGCAAAACAAAATAAAATAAAATAAAAGCCAAATATTTCCAATCTATCTAAATAATTTCCAATCTTTCAAACCACGTCAACTCAGAACTTCAACAAGAAAGTCGGTGAAAATGAAAATTAAAATAGAAAAATAAAATAAAAATTCAAACAAGCAATGCCGGTAAGTTTGATAGGGACTAATATCAGCCATACTCCATAAATTACCCCAATTAATGGGGAAATACATTTTCCCATACCTTAGGATATCGTCTCCAAGGAAAATTATATATCAAATGCCCCGCTAAATGCAGAGATCTTACTGAAATGAAAGGCATTATAAGTCCTGGTCAGATTTAGTCTTGATAGCATCATTAAGGGAGATAAACATTAATTCTGATAATGATTTATCGAAGCCGCTCCGAATAACAACATATTAGCAAAGAGATTTCATAGGTCTCGGAGGCCCAGTACAATTATACGACATGTTTTATGCAGAAGCCCAAGGTTCTATCTCTTCCCAGAAACTATACAGGATCCGTTGGCATCTGCCTAGAACAAAGGATCTGACTAGTTCCCGTAAGCATCTGACAGAACCTTAGGTTCTGTGCGGCACGCCATCCGCATGACTCTACGTACTTTAGAGTGAGGACCACTGCATTCATGACGGAGAGAATCTTGCCTTTATGGGAATTCCTTTTCTGTCCTTTCCTCACACGAATGTTCACTTTTTCACCCTCCTTGCATCTATAAATACTAAGTGATGGTTACATACCTCATCATCAACACATTGCAACACAACTCTTCATACGCACACGCACTCTGTGTGTTGTTCCATTCACTTTCATACTTTTCCACGAGCTCCTCTGATCTCACTCAATCCAGGCATCCGAAGCCTCTTGCTGGGAAGCCTCATCCCCAGTTGTCTTCATCCATCCTTCTCGACGTCGGGAAGAATCTCTCACACCCACTACCTTGGGCCTAAGGTAAAACCCTCATTATCTGGAGAGAAGGATTCTCAGCAGAGCTCTGCGCTCCTTGCTCTTCTCCTTCCTTTTGCTTCGTTTTGTCATTATTTGTTTGAATGTTGGCTAAACTCTGTGGATTTTGCTAGTTTATGGCTAAATACGCCTCTTCATTTAAGCATATAGCTTGATTACTATTCGCTATTCTTACGCAAACCATACTCTGTACAAAATATGCGATTATAGCTTACAAAACGCATGAATCTCTTGCTCTCTATCATTGTAATGTTTTATCTATGAATGCTCCTTGCAAAACATGATGAACAATCCCCTAAATTGTTGTGGATCTTCAACCCGGATCTATCAACTGGCGCCGTCTGTGGGAATCCTTGAGTTTAAGATGTCGATTTCCCCTGTTTTTATGCGAAATTCTGGCTCATTGTTATAATGCTGTTGATAATTGTTCCTTATCGTTTCCCTATGTGAAGAATATGAGGAAGACTGATATTATATTGAGTAGGTATGTTGTACTCGCTGTTTTATCGACGAAAATCCAGATATGTATATCATTGCCTAATTTCTACTAAGCTCCCCTTGATTGTGATCTGTTGAAAAGAAACTTGTGCTTCAGATGTTGATTCTTTCTCCTTGTATGCGAGTATAGATCTATTAATTGTAAACACTGTTAAAGCCTATGAACCTGGAATTCTAATCTCTTATCTGTCTTCGAATTTCTAGCTGATTTTTGATGATACATCTAAAAGTTTACCCTGTTATTCCCCTATTGCGATGGGCGCCTAAAATGGTTGTCGCATAATAGGAGGAGTATACATTGAATGCTAGATTGATGTTATGCCCAAAAAATTTCAGTATGAATATTGTGAACCTGTTCTAGCTGCCTTGCTCATACTAAATCGACCCCGCGATTTCGAGGTTGTATTTTCTTCAAGATATGAATTGTGGCGACTAAACTGTTTCGCTTGTCAAAATCCTAAGGTTGTAAAGAATCTGAAGGAAAGCCCAGCAAGAGATTGCAGCAATCTCAGAATACATTCAAGTCACCTTGTGTAATTGGTGAGCTTACAACTCTATTCACTATCTGCTAAATACGAAATCAATTCACGGGTTGAAAAGGATTGGCAATTACAGAGGAAGCATCGCTATTAAAGCTAGTCAAATGCCCATGTAGTACCATGAATTGAAAATCCATAGAATAAAAACATTAAAAAATGGAGAGCTGAAGATGACGAGGTCACCCCATTCACTTTGATGAAGGGAGCCCGCATCTGAAGGCAGAACCTCCCCGAAGCCCTGTCTAACAGGAAAACATCCTCATAAGCCCCGTATAACGAGCAGAACCTTCCTTCAGAGGCCCTGTCTAACAGGTAGTATCTTCGTAAGCCCCGTATAACGGGCAGAACCCTTCTCCAGAAGCCCTGTCTAACAGGCAACATCCTCATAAGCCCCGTATCACTAGCAGAACCTTCCCTCAAAAGCCCTGTCTAACAGGCAACACTCTCGTAAGCCCCATATAATGGGCAGAACACTTCGTAAGCCCTACACAGTAGGCAACACTCTCGTAAGCCTCATATGATGGGCAGAACACTTCGTAAGCCCTACACAGTAGGCAACACTCTCGTAAGCCCTATATAATGGGCAAAACCCTTCATAAGCCCTACACAGTAGGCCACATCCTCGCAAGTCCTATATAACGGGCAACGCCCCTCATAAGTCCTATTAGATAGGCAACACACCCCCAAGCCTTGTTTTAAAGATAACATTTTTATATCACTCCCATAAGCCTTACTCATCGCATTTTGATGGGTAGAATCCTACCTAAATCCTATCTCATAAGCGGTATTCTTGAAAACTCTATTTAGTAGACAATATCTTCATAAACCCCTATAGAAGATATTATTCTCATAAGCCCTATTTAATAGGAAACACTTTTATAAGCCCTATAAAATAGACCAAGCTATTGTAAGCTCTATTCAATAGGCAATACTCTCATAAATCCCGTATAAGGGACATCACTCTCATAGTCTTTGGCTGACAGGGAATATCCTATAGGAAAGTCCTATAAAGCAGGCACTATACATAAAAAGGCCTGTAGGGCCGAGCATCTCGCATTGAGCTTAATAAAATACGATGCCGTACAAATTCTAAATAACCTCCCCTCATGATGAGATCCTTTTCAGAAGCTTCGTAAAGAAAGCCTTAGGAAAACAAACACTCTGATAAGTGGATTTTGTAAAGGCAGGTGTCATTGACCTCAACCTCATTCTGGTAAAAGCCACCCTTGAAAAAGCCTTATATTAAATGAACAACGCTTGTTAGGGCTACCACAAATGGTTTGCAAGGATCTGTTAAATCAGCAGTATCCCACAACTGAATTTCGCACGGCCAGATGCCTCGTACCGAGGTCCATAGAAGAGGGAACTATATAAAAGCCCTGCGTCATAATTAGTTTCTTATCATTACGTCATCACTTTCCTTCATCATATATTGGCAGAAGCCACCCTTTAAGAGCCTTATAATGAATAGGCTATATTTGTTAAAACCACCATAAACAATGCTTAAATACAGAAAATCTGTTAACAACAAATTACATATATCTTAAGTCTCTTTCAAAGAGCACCTGAAATTAATCCTCTAAACATCCTTAAATCCTTGCAGAATCTTGTAAGGATGAATGCTGCTTCAGATGCTGCTTCAAAGGAGGCTGGCCAAGCCACTGGAAATCCAGAAAATCCTATAATTGGAAACAAAGGAAAGGGCACTATGCTGACAGAGGCTAGTGTCAACATGGAGGCTCAGTTTTCTCCGGCTATGCTCCTCCAAATGAAAGCCCTCGTAGAAGGAGTAGTAGAGGGGGCTGTTGAGAAAAGACTTCATACCTTGGGAGTAAATCCTCAGAACACAGATCCCTTGGGCGAGACCCAGGAGGGAGGGGGAAGTAAGAACACTTCCGCAATGCACAAGCAGAAGCCTATACATCAAGGCATAACCCAAGAGCTAGTCTCAAAGCTGCCTCCGATAGCGGCTGAGGAAGAAGAGGGATTCTTCACTGATTGGGAGTCCCCAAATGAAGAAGGACCTGAAGAACTCGAGGAAAACCTCAATGAGAATACTGATAATATATGGGTCAAGAAATGCGCCCAACAACAAGAGCAGATGAAACTTTTGGCAAAAGAAGTAAAAAGGCTGAAAGAACAAAAGCAAGCCACAGAAAGAGTTTCAAAGGAAACAGAGGCAAGGGAAAAAGAGATTCGCGACCCGAATGAAGAAAGTAACCCGAAACCCCTCTCAAACAACAGGAATGGGGGAAACAAGTCAGAACTCTTTCCCTTATATATTAATGAGAACAACCCGTTCTCAGTAGATATTCAAACTGATCCTGTTCCAAGCAATTTCAAAACAATCTCTTGCGAGTATCAGGGGAAAGGAGGCCCCGAAGAGCACTTGATGTAGTTCGAAAGCTTGTCTCCTTCATCAATATTCAGAGGGGGTTAAGTGCAGGGTATTCCTCACGACCCTGTCAGGAACTGCTCAGCACTGGTTCAAGCAGTTGCCAAAAGCTTCTATTCATTCCTTCGCGGATCTGAGGGAAGTCTTTTTACAGCAGTTCGTTAGTGCCAAAAGGACTACTCGGAACTCCTTGCATCTGACGACCATAAAGCAGGGAGCTAACGAAAGTCTGAGAGACTACATGACACGTTTCAACGAGGCCGTCCTGGAAATCCCGGGAGTAGAGCCAAAACTAAAGGTGCACGCCTGCGTAGATGGCTTGAAGCCAGGACAGTTCTTTGCCTCTCTCATCAAGAAAGAAGCTACCTCTTTTGAAGAGTTACTGACAAGAGTCCAAAAATATATCCACATGGAAGAGGCTTTGAGCAGCAAGAGGGCTGAGCTGGCCTCTCAAAAGGAAAATAAGCCGGAAGAAAAGAAAAGGTCGGCTCCAGATGTTAAAAAGACGGACAAGAATGAAAGATTTCTAAGACCTTTCACTCCGCTAATCAAGCAACCAGATGACCTGCTCGAAGTAGTCTTGAGAAAACCAGGGGTCTAGATCCCTGCTGGGCATAGACAACCACCAAGAAATCCACCTTCCGAAAGGTTCTGTAAGTTCCACAATGACTTTGGTCATATGACCAACGACTGTAGAAACTTGAGAATTGCCATCGAAAAGCTAATCCAGGAAGGAGAACACTTGGAGTATGTCAAAAGAGAGACGGAACAAAACAAGAGGCGCAAAGAAGCTCCTGAGAAAGCACCCGATGCTAACCAGGGGCCAGAGCCTAAAGGTGTTATTAAAATGATATATGGAGGACCAACCATGGGAGACTCCAATAGGAGCAGAAAGGCATCTGCCAGAGAATTACATATGCATGAAAGGCATGGGGTCTGGAAGGTCGAGACAGGCCTGTCCCCACCAGAAATCTCGTTTGGACCAGAAGATAACCAAAAAGTGACTCATCCACATGACGATGCGTTGGTCATCACAGTGGAAATAGAAAGATATCAGGTCCAAAGGGTATTTGTGGATACAGGGGCAGCAGTCAATGTTATATTTGAAAGCTGCTTTAACCAAATGAGCCTCTAGAAGCCTTTGAATGGGGTAGCCACGGCTCTGCACGGTTTCTCAGGAGACCCTGTAATGTCACTGGGATCGATCGATTTAATGCTCACACTGGGCGAAGGGCCTACACGGGTATCAAAGCCGGTCACCTCTTTGGTGGTGCGGTAGCCAAGGGAGAACTGCCCTAAATCCATTCCAGGTAGTGGTTTCCAATTATTATCTGATGATGAAATTCCCCGTAGGAAACCAGGTGGGGCAAGTATTGGGAGATCAAGAGGTCTCACGAAAGTGCTATGTCCAATCGGTGCAAGCGGGGGAGGCCAGGAAAAGGCCTATGGCAGAACCCACCACCGAAAAGACTGAAATGAAACCCGAAGGTAAAAGGCTTAAAACCCCAACTCCAGCAGAAGAAGGTCAAAACCTCTCTGCTTCAATGGAGCACTTGCTAATCACCAGCAACAACCCCCCTGGGGAGCTCATGATATCCGAAGACTTAGCCAAACAATCGCTTCAACAGACCAACGAAAGCAAAGGATTTGAAGCTGAAGCAACAAGCATGTGCCACACCCCAATTGTGAGGGGGCAATGGAAAGCTTTGATAGCCAGGCAAGGGCAAAAGTCAAAAGTGCAATGGAAATGTGATATAGGTGAAATTTACCTTGTTTTCATAGCCAAAAAGAGTCGATTTTGTGTCTCGATTTTATAGTATTGTCTATGTTTTATATGGTTTTTAGTATATGGGACAATATTATGCTTGTAGGTGTTTTTCTGTGTTTTCAGGCATAAATTGATGATAAATCGATGATAAAACCCCGAGACGAGAAAAGGCGTGAAGATCGAAGCTGAAAATCAAGATTTGAGTTCGAGTGAAGGCCTCTCGATCGACCTCTCGATCGAGAGAGGTGTCGAGAGGTACCTTCTGCCGCAGCTTTCGATCGAGAGCAGAGATTGTACCCTCTCGATCGAGAGGTCTGTCGAGAGGTGTCCAGCCGAGAATTTTTCTCCTTATTTAATTTGACTCCTTTTTGGTCTAGGTTTTCCTTATGTAAATTTCTCCTATATATACTCCTAGTCTAGCATTGTAAACCCTATCAAGCACCCTAACACCATATTTTCTAGCACACTTTTATTTTAGAGTTTTGTATTTAACATTGGAGCTTTTCAAGTTTATTCAAGATTCAAGTTTCGAAGTTCTTCGTGTTCAAGATTCAATTCCAAGTTTTTCTTACTCTTACTTTTTAATTATGTTCTTTCAATCTTTTGTGTTCATGTCTACTTTAATTATGTCTAGCTAAATTCTTTAGTTGATTTTAGGGATTGAATGCCTAATTGAATTTATGTAAGTGTTTTTGTTTACAATTAGCCTTCCAATCTAGATGCATGTTTCATGGTGCTTATTCTCATGCATAGTTAACTGACCATTAATTGTGTATGCATAATTATGTGTTTATGCCTTAATTGGATAATTGCATAATAGATCTCATGAAAGCATGATATAATAGTTTGATTTTCTTGATTGATAATTGAATTGTTATATGTTCATATATAATTGATTTGGTGTCTTAGTTGAACCTAGTTGATTATATTATTGGTACTTGTTCTATCTTGCACTTGATTCGATTCATACAATTCGAAAGAATATTAGGATCTCGTTGAGTGACTACTTGCATTGCTTTAATTAGGGTGTAAGTTATTTTTGCATGTATCACATTTAGATTGGATTAAAGTGGTTAATTGTATTCATTAATTATTTACATATTTTTGATTAGGTAGGCTTCCCTAGAATCAACACTTTTCCTTAATTGTTCACTTTCCTTATTTATTTAATTGCTTGTGCCTTAAGTTGTTTAATTTTGACTAATTATTTTCCTGCACACTTTGTTTTCCTTATTTGATTTAATTGAGTCTTTTTATTATTTGCCTAGTTTATAAATACCACATCTTAAAACCCTAAAAGTCTAGACATCAGTTTAGTTCTATAGTAAAGGTACTGTGTGTGTTTTCGGTTATTCAGTCCCTGTGGATGCGATACTCGTGCTTCATTATATTACACCTATTTTGTGTGGTAGAAATAGTGCGATCAAAATGCCAGATCAAGAAAATGTCGAGGAGACGACAAGCAAAGAAAAAGGTATAACCCTCGAAACATGCAGGAAAAATTAGGAGTTATTTTCAAGAAGGGAAGTACGATGGGTTATAACCCCTTATCTACCTTTTAAATTTTTATCTTATGATTAGTTGATGTGTGAAACCTTGGATCATGCCTCTTTACCTTTGAGATAGTTATATTTCATAAATGTTTAGCCCTCAAATGACGTGTAATTCCTTCGGTCCCTTACACCTCACTTGGGGGGGGGGGGGGGGGGGGGGGGGGGGTAGGGGATACCCATATCCCATTATCTTAAAATGTTATCCCATTGTCTTATCTCATTATCTTAAAAATATTGGGGATACCCCTATCTCATCATCTTAAAATCCTCTAGTAAGCAGAAATAGAGTAAAAAAACAAAACCCGTATAAACGCAAGAGTAGAAGGATAATATTCTCAGTTGTTAAGAAACAGCAGGAACATGTTAAAAGCGAGGCCTCAAAGAAGCACCTGGCCAAAATCAGAAAAGAGTGACGATTGTTTGTACCCCATCAACATGATCTCGGGGTCATAAATGAGCACCCACCACAAATACCCAAAAAATAAATTGTTTAGAAACATCCTATCCAAAGCAACAAAATCAAAGCGGGGGATCTGGAGCAGAAGCTAAATCCTCTGAGTTCGATGAATGAGAGGAAGAAGACCATTCCTCGATAGCAGCTGATTGGTGTTTAGATGTTAGGATTTTCGTAGTGTTTTCGAGTCCGTTTTCGTTATGTTTTTGTGTCTTTGTGTGTCTTTAGGGATATGATTTGGTTGTTTGGAGTTTTTGGTACTTGTAGGTGTTTATGGATGAAAAGGAGCGGAAACGGGCCGAAAAGAAAGGAAAAGACGCTGATCGGACGAAGGAGGGCAGTTCGGAGAGTTGGACGCCGTCCAAACTCATCTGGACGCCGTCCAACATCGCCGTCCAACATGACGTCCAACATCGCGTCCAGCGTGTTCGAGCCAATTCGTGCAGATTAAAGAACTGGACGCCGTCCAGTTTGAATTGGACGCCGTCCAACTCCGGCGGCCAGCTGTTTTTCCTTATTTATCTAGGTTTTTTACCTAGTATATATATTACCTCCTTGTGCACGAATTAGAGACATCTTTTATGATCTTTTAGCTTTAGTTTCTCGCACTTAAATACTCTAGATTAGTTTTACTTTGTTCGGATCCGGATTCTTTGTTCGTGCAATTTAATTCAAGACTTTTCCTTTACTTCGTGTTCTTCGTTCTTCGTTTAATTCTCGCAAGTTCTTTATTGCTTTCGTTCACTTGCTTTAATTACTTGCTTTCGTTTTAGATTCGTTTTCTTAATTGCTTCGTTTAATTTCCTTAGTTTAATTTCGTTCGTTCGATTTTCAAGTTCTAGTTTAGATTCGTTTTTCTCAAGTTTCAATTCTCTCGTTTTTAAAGCTTTCAAAGTTAGATTTATTTTCCTTTAAATTTCCAGATTTTATTCATTATGTCTAAGGTAGTTTATGCTTTCTTCGTTGCTTCCTTTATTGCTTTCTTTTCGATTATTGCCTAGGTAGATTAATCGTTTCACTTTAGTTTAATTGTTAGATTTATTTGCTTGTTCTTAGATTAGTTATTTACTTGCTTTTATTTATTGCTTTGATTTATTTTATTTGCCTAGGATTTAAAACAAAAACCCAAAAATCTTATTTACTTGCTTTCCTAGATTTAGGCTAGATTAGGATTTACTACATAATTAATTGCCCTGTTAAGTTTTCCTTGAGATTCGATACTTAGGTTTTACTTGCTAGTGCAACGATAGGATTTCGTTCTATTGCGAACACTTTTTGGTGAAACAAATTTTGGCGCCTTTGTCGGGGAAAACTTTAGGCGTTTAATTGTGTAGTATTTTTATTTGTTTTATTTTTATTTGTGTTTATTCGATTTCTTGTTTCTCCCACTCGGTGCTTTTAACCCTTTTATTGAGTGTTGTGTATGCATGGTCGCCGAAGTCTTCAAAGGAGTTTAGTGCCCTACTTCGATAACATCCATCAAAGGAAAGCGATTTTAGCCGCTAAGGAGAAGGAGGAGATTGATTCCCAAGACTTTTCTTTGGTCTTGTTGTTTGCAGAGCCCGAAGCAATGGCGAATCAACGATTTATGGGTGATTTCGCTTGCCCTACATTCACAGCCACCACTTCGGCGATTGTCCTGACGGAAGTGGTCAGGAATCATGAGCTTAAACCTCACCACATGGCGTTGCTCCCATCCTACCTAGGGCTGCCCAACGAGGATGCTTTGACGTTCATCCGAGAGTTTTGCACGGTGGTGCAAACCTTCCCACTCTCGGGACTCACGGAGGACAACCTGAAGATGAAGTGCTTCCCGTACACCCTCAAGGATCGAGCAAAGTCGTGGTATATGGCGCTCCCGGCCAACTCTCTCACCACATGGAATGCGGTGTGTGAGAAATTCATGCTTAAGTACTATCCGAACCGCAAGACTCAAGAGGTGCGGTCGAAGATCATGAACTTTTCCCAAGACAACGATGAGCCGTTTCACGAAGCATGGTTGAGGTTCCAAGAGCTACTTCTACAATGCCCGCATCATCAAATGGCACCGGAGTTGCTTTGGCAATATTTCTACGACGCCCTCAATCAAACTTGTCAGTTCAGGGTGGATAGTTCGGCCGGAGGCAACATTGCAGTCAAGACAGCTGACGACATGAAGAATATTTTCGAAACGCTCACTATGAGTTCTCAACAAAAATCAACTAGACCGAGGAAAGTGGAGGCGAGTGCAATTTCGATGAGCCCCGACTTGAAGAAGCAAATTGTCGACATGTATTGGGATCTCGAGAACTTGAAGTTGAAGCAAAGTGCACCGGCCCCGAAGGAGGAAAAGAGGAAGCCGGACCAATGCGAGATTTGTGGAGAGCTTGGACACATCAAGGAGGTGTGCCACAACATGGGGGAGTTTCCATACGAAGGAGGAGCCGAGGTGTACGCCGCTCAAGGATACCCGCCTCAAGTGCCTCCACCTCAAGGATATCAAGGGGGATACAATGGATGTTTCCAAAATCCAAGGCCGACACAAGGGCAAGGTAATCCTCCTACCTATCCCAATAGGTGCCCTCCACCATATAATAACCCCTATCCTCCTCCACCAAATCCCTACTATTCTCAACCACCACCCCCTTATTATCCACCTCCACAATACCCTCCAAATCCATATTATCCACCACCTCCATATTACCCACCTCAATCTACTCCTACACCACCACCGACATACCCAAATTCACATCCCCAAGGACCTCCACAAAAACCTCCCGTCGATGAGAACCTCTCTACATTCCTTCATGAGGCTAAATTGGCTCGAGAGGCTCAAGATGCTAACATTAAGAGGCTCGAGATGGCCATTGGCCAAATTTCTGGATCCATGCACTTGATGCAATAACCGGGGCGAATTCCGAGTCAAGGGATTCAACCACAACAAGCCAACGAGGTGCAAGCCCCATATCCCCCGTACGTTCCTCCTTTACCACCTCATCAAGCTCAAGCAGTTTCAGTGTTGCGGAGCGGAAGACAGGTGGACAACGGTGTTAATATGCCACCTCAAGGGCATTCAAGTGATAGATGGAGCCCGAGCAAGCATTGGAGCGACGGCAGAAATCCGGCAGTCCCAGGATCTGGACGGCGTCCAACTCTGTACGGCCGTCCACCCCATCTGGACGTGCGTCCAACGCGCAACAACAACATCATACAGTGCCAGGATCTGGATGGCGTCCAACTTCGGGTTGGACGGCGTCCAACCCCGACTTTCCGAGTTCAAGAGCTCCCGATGTTGGACGTCCGTCCAACCCCGACGAGCAACGCACGGAGCCCGAGGAGCCCGAGAAGGAGCCCGAGAAAGAGTCCCCACCTCTACACAAGACTTCCAATCCTTATGTTCCTCCCATTCCTTATCCAAGTCGTGTGAAGAACAAAAAGCGGGATCAACAATTCATGGATTTATACAAGCATATTTCAAAGGTGGACATGAACTTGCCTCTCCTTGATGTTATTAGCAACGTGCCACTGTTCGTGAGGTTCGTGAAGGAGTTGACATCGAGGAAGAAGCCGTTCGATGAGATGGAGACAATTGTAGTGTCGGAGGTGGCGACATCCATTATGCAACACCCTCTTCCACCTAAGCAACGAGATCCAGGTTCTTTCGTTATCACTATCTCTTTAGGTAATGGTAAAGAAGCATGTGGTATGTTAGATTTAGGTGCCGGAATTAATCTCATGCCTTATTCTATCTTTAAGCAATTAGAGTTAGGAGAACTTAAACCCACTCGCATGAGCCTTCAATTGGCGGATAGGTCTATTAGGTACCCTAGAGGAATTATTGAGGATATTCTTGTTCGTGTAGGGGTTTGATTGTTCCCGTTGATTTTGTTGTTTTAGAGATAGGTGAGGTCCAAGAGAATGGTATTGAGCATACACTTTTGCTAGGTCGTCCTTTCATGGCTACTACTAATACCTTGATTGATGTGAAGAGTGGTGTGATTAAGATGTCGGTTTTAGGAGAGGATGTCTCGTTTTCTGTGCATAAGAGTCGACCTATGTCATCGGTCAATTTAATTGATAATTGTTCTTTCATTGATAAGGTTGATGCCTTGGCCGAGTGCTCTTTTGTGCAGGATTTTGACACCGAGGAAGTGTGTTGGTTGATGCCTTGGCCGAGTGCTCTTTTGTGTAGGATTTTGACACCGAGAAAGTGTGTTGGGGATCCGGAGATCAAATGGAATGGGAGCGAATGGAGAGAGACATCGGGATCAAACTCCCGTTTCCCCCTCAAGACCCCGAGCCCGGCTCAAAGATTCCGGAGCCGTTGGAGTTGAAAGAGCTACCATCGCATTTGAAATATGTGTTTTTAGAGCGAGGAAATCAAAAACCCGTGATTATCTCTTCGTCTTTGTCTCTTGCAGAGGAAGGAACTTTGGTGGGCATACTCAAGGAGAACAAGCTCGCTTTTGGATGGAGCTTGGCGGATATTCGAGGTATTAGCCTGGCCACGTGCATGCATCGCATCAATCTCGAAGCGCTCGCCCCAAACGAGATGGACAAAGGAGGCTCAACCCAATGCTCATGGAGGTCGTGTGCAAGGAAATCTACAAGCTATTGGCGGAGGGTATTATCTATGCCATCGCCGATAGTGAGTGGGTTAGCCCGATGCACGTCGTTCCAAAGAAGGGAGGAATTACGGTGTCAAAGAACGAGAAGGACGAGTTGGTCGCCTCGCGCCCGGTTACCGGTTGGAGGATGTGCATCGATTATAGGAAGCTCAATGCTTCCACCATAAAGGACCACTTTCCTCTCCCTTTTATTGATCAAATGCTTGATAAGTTAGCTGGGCAAGAATTTTATTGTTTTCTAGATGGTTTGTCAGGTTACTATCAAATCGCGTTAGCTCTGGAGGATCAAGCAAAGACGACCTTCACAAGCCCTTTTGGGACCTACGCTTATAGGAGGATGCCATTTGGTCTCTGCAATGCACCGGGTACGTTCCAAAGATGTATGATGTCTATTTTCTCGGAATTTATTGGTGACTTTGTTGAGATTTTTATGGATGATTTTTCTGTTTTTGGGTCGTCTTTCCATGATTGCTTGATGAAAATAGAGAGAGTCCTTAAGAGATGCATTGAGAGTGGTCTTACTTTGAGTTGGGAAAAGAGTCATTTTATGGTTAGAAGTGGAATTGTTTTAGGCCATGTAGTCTCGAGTAAGGGTATAGAGGTCGACAAAGCGAAAGTGGAGGTAATTGAAAAATTGCCACCACCTAGTGATGTCAAAGGTATTAGGAGTTTCCTTGGTCATGCGGGCTTTTATAGACGATTTATTAAGGATTTTTCTAAAATTAGCCAACCTCTTTGTCGTTTACTTGCTCAAGATGTGCCTTTCCACTTTGATGATTCTTGTATGCATGCTTTTCTCACTTTAAAAGAAAAACTCATCTCTACTCCCGTTGTAGTTGGTCCCGATTGGTCATTGCTTTTGAAATTATGTGTGATGGTTCGAATAATGCCGTAGGGGCTGTTTTGGGTCAAAGAGTCGATAAGATGCTTCGTGTGATTTACTATGCTAGTTTAACTCTTAATCCTGCTCAAGTGAATTACACCACCACCGAACAAGAGATGCTTGCTGTTGTTTTTGCTTTAGATAAATTTAGATCATACATCGTAGGGTCTAAGGTGATTATTTATAGTGATCATGGTGCTCTTAAACATCTTTTGACTAAAGCCCAAGCAAAACCTAGGTTTATTAGATGGGTCTTGTTATTGCAAGAATTTGATATTGAGATTCGTGATAGAAAAGGTAGTGATAATCTTGTGGCCGACCATCTCTCTCGACTCGATTCACCCCCCCCCCCCCCTCCTCCTTATGCTTCTCTTGATGATATTTGTGATTCTTTTCCTTTTGAGAATGTTAATGAAGTGGATGTTACTCCTTGGTTTGCCGATATTGCTAATTTCTTGGCCGATAAGGACACTAAACCCGTCCTTAACGCTCAAGAAGAGAAAAGGTTTCTTCGTTTGTGTAGGCAATACTATTGGGAGGACCCTCACTTATTCAAGTTTGGGAAGGATGAGGTGATTCGAAGGTGCGTTCCTGACTATGAGCAAGCCGAGGTGTTGCGACATTGTCATGAGGAGCCGAGTGGAGGACATTTCGGAGGCCAAAAGACTGCTCATAAGGTGCTACAAAGTGGATTATATTGGCCTACTTTGTTCAAGGATGCTCAAGCCTTCTACCTCGCATGTGATCGTTGCCAACGCACACGTTCTATAGGCCGCCGTAATGAGATGCCCCTGAATCCTATTATAGTGGTCGAGATTTTTAATGTGTGGGGCATCGACTTTATGGGACCTTTTCCTAAAATACATTTTACTTGCGGTTGATTATGTGTCCAAGTGGGTTGAAGCCATTCCCACAAGGACATGCGATTCTCATATTGTTTTGAAGTTTGTGCAGGAAAATATTTTGTGTAGATTTGGTTTCCCTCGTGTGATCATTAGTGATGGGGGACAACACTTTTGCAACAAATTGTTCGCCAAGTTGATGAAAAAGAATGCTATCACTCACAATGTGGCGACTCCATACCATCCACAGACTTCGGGGCAAGCCGAGACGAGCAATCGACAAATCAAGGGGATTTTAGAGAAGACGGTTAAGCCATCGAGGAAGGATTAAGCCGACAAGCTAAACGATGCTCTTTGGGCTTATAGGACGGCATACAAAGGAATTTTAGGGATGAGTCCTTACCGCCTCGTCTATGGGAAGTCGTGCCATCTACCCGTGGAGATCGAGTTCAAGGCGTATTGGGCCCTCAAGCGCATCAACTTCGACCTCGACGATGCTCATGATAGGAGAATTTTGCAAATGGAGGAGCTTGACGAGCTAAGGAACGAAGCCTACGACAATGCCAAGATCTACAAGGACAAGGTAAAGCGTCTACATGATAGACAAATAGCATACAAGGAGTTCAAACCCGGAATGAAGGTACTTCTCTTTCACTCTCGTCTTCGGTTATTTCCGGGTAAGCTAAAGTCTAGGTGGGGAGGTCCATACACGGTGGTGCAAGTTTTCCCCCATGGTGCGGTAGAGATCAAGAACGAGGATTCGGGATACATCTTCTCGGTCAACAGGCAACGATTGAAGCCGTACATCAAAGGGTCGACGTTGCCTCAAACGGTGGAGACGATTCTCATCTCCAACCCCCCACTTTCCTCTTGAGTTTTTGGTACGTCAAGCTAATGACGTTAAACAAGCGCTTGGTGGGAGGCAACCCACGTAAAAAAAATATAAAAAAATATATGTAGTTTAGGTTTCAATTTTGTTATTTTTCATGTTTTGGTTGTTTCTTTTTTATTTTTCGTGCAGGGAGTCATACACAAGGACTGGCGTGAAGAGAAGTCGAGACGAGGAGGAAAAGTCGAATCCACTTTCGGTCAGATTCGAGAGTTGGACGGAGTCCAACTTTTGTTGGACGGCCGTCTAACATGGCCATTCAAACTCAGTCTCGCGGGTTGGACGCCGTCCAACCCGAGTTGGACGGGCGTCCAACTCCCCACATCGCAACTCAGTTCCAAGAGTTGGACGCCGTCCAACTCAAGTTGGACGGCCGTCCAACCTGAACGGGCTCCCCAATTCTTCTCGAACACAAATTGTTGCAATACTTAACCTAATTTTCCCTTCTTTCCTCTCTCACGACACTCTCTCTCTTTCAATTGCCAATTGCAGCCAGACCCACTGCCGCCGTCAAATTCCAGCCGCCGCCGCCGCTTTTCGCTGCCGTCGCTGCCGCCCGTGTTGCTGCTGCCGCCGCCGCTTGTGTTGCTGCTGTTGCCGCCACCCATCTTTGCTGCTCCGCCGTCGCCCGTGTTCGACGCCGCGGAATTCACAGCCGCCACCAGACTCCAGTCGCACGCCGCCTTCAGCCCAGCGGTCAGTCGCCGCCGTCTTCCCGTCGGAAGAACCAGCCCGCACTCAGATTTGAGTTGGACGCCGTCCAACAGTTTCTGGACACCGTCCAGAATTCACTGTTGTCCCTGTGTTTTTCGACTCCCGTTTCAACCCGTTCTCGTCCCGTCTTCATTCCCAAGCCTTCTACTTCACTCATGGCCCTTGGAAACGCATTCACAAATGCCCGAGTAGCCCTTGGCACTCGTCTCGAGGGCAATCGGCCCACCGGAGCTACACCGGAGCAAATTGGTATTCAACAAGGTGTTCATTCCTCACTGATAGGTTAGCAACTACTAACTTATATCTTCGGTTGAAAGATTTGGATATTAGGCCTCCTCGACACTATCGGATGGATTTCCTTCGTAATTTGCCTGTGTGGAGTACACTTAGAGGATATCTAAACTTTCTAGGATTGTCTAGATTGGTTTCACGTCAGTGGGAGGGCCACAATAGCCTCTGTTTGGAAATGTGCTGTAGCTTTAGGCTTGAGTTGAATGAGTAAGGGGAATTGCGCATGTTTTCTACATTTAATGGTGTGTTGTGGGAAGTTACTAGGGAAGTTATGAGTACTGTTTTTGGATTCCATGTTGGTGATGATTTAGTTGAGTCCGTGCCTTCAAGTTTTGATGTGTCTGCTGCTTGGTATGAGTTGCCGGGGGTAGCGAATTATAAGACTTCGGGGGTTCCGAGTGCATTTATTCGTGATGATGCTTTACTTATCCTTCACCGTTTCTTGTCTTGCATGGTAACTGCTAAGAAGGAACACAGTAAAGTTAATGTTGTTGAGATTTATTTGCTTACTTGCGCTCGAGATAATGTGCGTGTTTGTTTAGCCCCGTTTATTTGGGCTCAGTTGGCTAACGTGCAAATAAGAGGGGAGCACACCCTACTTTAAGTTATATTGCCACAGGTTTAGCGCGCCACTTCGAAGTTGACATCACGCAGTGTGAAGGGCTAACCCCGAGCCAAGAGATCACCCCTACCGACTTCATCAAAGCTCATCTTATGATTACCCCGACCAAGTTCAATCCTGTGCAAGAGCGCCCGTCGGTGAAAGCTCATTACAGAAATATTAGACAACGAGGGATTGTACACGAGGAGGAGCAAGCCTACGAGGCCGGAGGTGATGATGAAGAGGGAGGTGGTGATGAGCAAGAGCAGCAAGAAGAGCAGCAAGAGGAGCACCAAGAGGTCCCGGCCGATGACGACCTCTTAGATCGCCACTACCATCGCCGCGATCGTGTTCGAGCCCGTCGAGCCATGGAGGCCGAGACTCCCCCGTATTGGGCTGAGTTTCGGGACGATTTTACACACTTTCAACAAGGTGTGTTTGATCGTTTCGACTCATTGACTACCCAAATGACGGGCTTGTCTACCCAAGTGTCGGGCTTGGATAGGAGGGTGTCCAACATCGAAAGCCACTTGATACGATACACCGATTTCTCGATTGGCTCTACCTCCGCTCCTCCGGACCCGAACGATCCCCGCTATTGGTCTCCTCTCGATCCCCGATGGAATGACCCATGGTTCGGAGGTCCTTTCAACTGAATTTAGCCTGTTTTTGTGTCTTTTCATTTGGTTTTATGTCTTTTATTTTGTTCTCTTTATTTTGTTCGGTTTTACGCTTTTGTGTTTTGTTTTGTGTTTGTTTTGTAGGTGTTACTTGGAGTCTCTCGGGATTGCAAGTGTTTTGGTTGGCTTCTTGCGATAAGTTTCTCCTATCCCTTCTCTATTTTATTTTCTCGCAATGAGGGCATTGCTAGATTTTAAGTGTGTGTGTGTGTGTGTGTGTGGGGGGGGGGGGGGGTTGAAACTTTTGGCATGAAGTGTTTGTGTTTGTGTCTTGATCGGGTCTTATTTGGTTTGATTGAGTCTAGTTGATCGAGTCTTCATGTTCCCTCACTTAGGAATTTGTTTGATTTTGAGCCCTATAAGCATGTAACTTAGGATCAATGTGAATGATTCAACGATGGAATCTTTAGTTGTTGGAATTGATTTGAGCATAAATTAGGTTGGTTTAATCTTGAGTTGTTGTTGATTATGATTCGATGAGTTGTGGGGCACGAATTGATATGAGTATTGAGGAAAATGATTTATGATTTTTGGTTGAGTGATAATCTATATTGTTGCGACTTGGATTGCTAGTTTACTTTCCCCTTAGAAAAAAAGAAAAGAAAAGAAAAAAAAAACGTTGTGTTTATGTGAATAAAGGAGTTGATAGGATTCGTTGATAGGATTCTGCTCCTCTTACTTGTAACGTATGAAAATACTAGAGTAATGAGCATGGGAAACCACATGAAAAGGCTTCGATAGACCCTCGAATGATCACATTTCATGAACTATGTCCTAGATGATACTCGTGTATATTAGAATAAAGTGTTTGTAGGCATTCTACCCCTCTTGACAATGGGTACGGGAAACCGCATTAGGAGGCTCGATGTGACCCATCGATGATTAAACCTAGTGAATTATGTGCCAAAAACGTTCACGTGTAAAAAAAAAAAAAAAAGAAAAAAAAAATGTTTATGTGTTGAATAAAAAGGGGAAGTAGGCTAGACATCTAAAGTTGTGGTGATCTAGATATTTGTGAGATGTGTGTATCATTGCTTTTCCTCTTGCTTGGGTTGATTTATAAGCCACATAATTCGTTGATGATGATTGATCGTAACTTGGGATTAAAGTGACCTCGTTTGAGTTTGTCGATTCCGGTGATTAAATGTTCTATGATTTGAATTGTTTGGATTGAATCTAAGTTGTATGTTTATATTGCTTGAGGACAAGCAAAGGTCTAAGTGTGGGGGATTTTGATTGGTGTTTAGATGTTAGGATTTTCGCAGTGTTTTCGAGTCCGTTTTCGTTATGTTTTTGTGTCTTTGTGTGTCTTTAGGGCTATGATTTGGTTGTTTGGAGTTTTTGGTACTTGTAGGTGTTTATGGATGAAAAGGAGCGGAAACGGGCCGAAAAGGAAGGAAAAGACGATGATCGGACGAAGGAGGGCAGTTCGGAGAGTTGGACGCCGTCCAAACTCATCTGGACGCCGTCCAACATCGCCGTCCAACATGACGTCCAACATCGCGTCCAGCGTGTTCGAGCCAATTCATGCAGATTCAAGAACTGGACGCCGTCTAGTTTGAGTTGGACGCCGTCCAACTCCGGCGGCCAGCTGTTTTTCCTTATTTATCTAGGTTTTTTACCTAGTATATATATTACCTCCTTGTGCACGAATTAGAGACATCTTTTATCATCTTTTAGCTTTAGTTTCTCGCACTTAAATACTCTAGATTAGTTTTACTTTGTTCGGATCCGGATTCTTTGTTCGTGCAATTTAATTCAAGACTTTTCCTTTACTTCGTGTTCTTCGTTCTTCGTTTAATTCTCGTAAGTTCTTTATTGCTTTCGTTTACTTGCTTTAATTACTTGCTTTCATTTTAGATTCGTTTTCTTAATTGCTTCATTTAATTTCCTTAGTTTTATTTCGTTCGTTCGATTTTCAAGTTCTAGTTTAGATTCATTTCTCAAGTTTCAATTCTCTCGTTTTTAAAGCTTTCAAAGTTAGATTTATTTTCCTTTAAATTTCCAGATTTTATTCATTATGTCTAAGGTAGTTTATGCTTTCTTCGTTGCTTCCTTTATTGCTTTCTTTTCGATTCTTACCTAGGTAGATTAATCGTTTCACTTTAGTTTAATTCTTAGATTTATTAGCTTGTTCTTAGATTAGTTATTTACTTGCTTTTATTTATTGCTTTGATTTATTTTATTTGCCTAGGATTTAAAACAAAAACCCAAAAATCTTATTTACTTGCTTTCCTAGATTTAGGCTAGATTAGGATTTACTACATAATTAATTGCCCTGTTAAGTTTTCCTTGAGATTCGATACTTAGGTTTTACTTGCTAGTGCTATGATAGGATTTCGTTCTATTGCGAACACTTTTTGGTGAAACAGCAGCTAAAGCAGAAGAGACAGAGGGGCCACCCTTGGGTGAGTTCGCGAGAACTTGTAGAGCAAGCCCCTCGTTTACTACTTTATTAGTCTCATTCCAAAAAAAAAAAAAAATTATCACCCTATCAACTATTCTATATGTCCCATATTTATTGACACGTTTATTATTCACGTGTGAATTGAGACAAGAGTGTTTAATGTATAAAGTGTATTGTGTTTAGGAGAGAATATAGTTTATGTATTTAGGCATATTTTAAAAATTAGATGCAGAAAAACATATTGATGTCTAAACTTAAATGAAAAATCGTATCAAGACTTTCAATACATAGAAAAATAATAGAGAACAAACAAGAAAGTCATGATAGTTTAAACTTTTAGAATTTAAATTATACTTTGGATACGTGCTGAGAGGCGAGTGTATGATGAGATTTAATTAGAGCATTAGAGACTGCTGGCCGGAGGTTGTTTGTACGGTATTGAATGTATGCTGGCAATGAGTTGCCTAGGTTACTGAAAAGTGTTGCATTAGAGACTGCTGGCCGGAGGTTGTTTGTATTTTAATACTGATTGGACCTTGCGGTTTATTTTTCATAATTTTATTTGATTCAATTTTTTCATCATTTGAATATGCCATTTACAATGATTTTAAAACATTAAAAAAAAAAAAAGAAAAAAAAAAAAGAAAAAAGAAAAAAAAAAACACTAAGAAGGAACCTCCTCGGCAAGTTTCGTGAGGAGTAACTGCACGTACATATCATGCCTTTCTTTATGTTCGTGTGTCATTATGGTCGTATCCTTCATGGTTATATCGTAACTGTAATGCTGCGGTGGGGTTGGTGGTGGCAGCGGCGGCGGCGGCGGCAGTTGATTTAGAAATGCCTCTTGCATTTGTGGGAGCATGTCAATGGTAGTGGAACTCATTTCTCTACATTCGCTTTCCCTCTTGCCTTTACATTCACCACCTTTACTCCTTTGGGCCATTCCCTTTGTGAGGTTATCTCGGCTATCTTATCCTCGTCAGAGAAACCTTGGTTGGAGAGGGTTGAGTAGCTTCTCGTGGTGCTAGTTTTGCATCTCTTAATTGCATCGGCGGCTGCCATAACGGCTACAAACTTAGAAATAAGGTGTACCTTTTCCCAAGTCCGGTAATGGCAGAATGCTACTTTGGTATACTTCAAGCGCATCGAGTAGTATGTATTTTAAGATTTGCCACGCCAGTCTTCTCGGCTTTCTGATAGAGCGATACTCAAACACCTTTAACTCTATCGTATCTCGACCCCAGTGATAGGGAAAATGTTCGCACGATCGATCGGGATTACCTTTAGGCTTTGGTACTTTGTAGATTGCTTCACTTTGTCCCACATAATATCTCCCATTTGGTTATTTTTCTAGGATTGGGTCTTCAAATGTATCCACCTAGATCCCGACAAGAATCTCAATCTCTTCTTCGGTATATATGATGGGGGCGGAATCTCTGACCTATCTTCAATGTCGGCTCGCATGCTGCCTCGGGCTCGGCCTCTGCCTCTGCTTGTTGCCCAGCTCGTCATCCACCGCTGCCCTTTGACGATATATATAATCGTCTTTGTCTCGCCATCACCTAAATTCATCATAGGGACCGAACCTCCATCATCTTGGGATAGAGAAAAATCTTCGAGAGCCCGTGATAGAGCCTCATTGATGAATGAGGCACCGATGGAGAGTATGCTGGAAATTGAGGCACCGACGGAGAGTATGCCGATTGATATCCGATCGAAGGAGAAAATTGTTAATAACCCGATAATTATATTCGGGTGAAGGAAAAGGAGGATATCGATATGATGAAAAAGGAGGAAATTGATATGCCTCCAGAGGGAATTGTTGACCGTCGGCCGAAGAAAATTGAGGATATGCACCGCCAATGAAAGAAGAAAATCCTCTAGGGCGAGAGGGTGTTTGTGTATGGATTGAAAGAGGATTTGGGAGAGAACTTGGATTTTCGGAGCTTTTTTCCCTGGAGAACTACTTTTGAAGAAAGTCATTACAATCATCCATTTGAGAAATGACGAGAAATGAAGAAGAATAGAAGAAGTGTGATGAAGAATGGGGTGAAGGGGATATTTATAGGAAAAAAATTGAATTAATTTCGAAAATAAGGTAATCCATGTCAAATTGTGGCAGCCAATCACGTGCTGCCACATGGCGGTCGACCTCCATTTCTCCAAGATCGAGCAGGGAACTAGCACACCAACCGATGGTCGCCACTTCACCTCCAGCATCAGTGAATGTTGGTTTCTCTTCGACGTGGCAATGACACATGGCACACCACGCCATGGTCGACCGTTGTTGCGCATGCTCTTAGAGAATGTTAAGTATAATAAGGGATTACTAAATGTATCATTTAAATCTTAATTATTATCTAAAAAGGAAACGCGCTAACAAATGTTAGATGGACTAAAAATGATTACGAGTCAACAAATATGGGACGAAAGTAGTGTATCTAATTTAGCATGTATTTTTATACACTTTAAACAATAAAACTTTAAATGACCATAACCAAAAACATTCCCTTAACTACATGTGCCCACCACGGATAAGGAGTGATAGAGTTTACTATTTTAGGTAGGTTATGGTATATATTCAAATCTTTTATTCATTAATAGTATGCCATGTTATCCGTGGGCACATAAAGAATGCTCGCGGTGGATAGGGGAACATTCCTCTTTTCATAATTTTCTCGTTTGTTTTCCAATTTTTTTACTACTTTTATGTTAAATTGAGATATCGTTGAGATCTTGTAATTAAGATCAATCATCAATATGTTTTTATGAATACATGTGTTGGGAATTGTTAATGATTAACATGTTAAGGGGGAAC
This sequence comes from Thymus quinquecostatus, assembly GCA_024222315.1. Lineage (NCBI taxonomy): Eukaryota > Viridiplantae > Streptophyta > Magnoliopsida > Lamiales > Lamiaceae > Thymus > Thymus quinquecostatus. The sequence continues at coordinate 11,582,858 of CM044175.1, read as the reverse complement.
CTATTTGGGAACGCTTAATAAATTTTTAATTATGATTTTTGATTCAATCCCAAAACCCCTCTTATAGATCCTATTCCCAAGCGACCCTTATTTGATTAGAATTATAGGATATAATTTTTCAAGCTTGGAATGTTAGGAAAACTCAATTTCTTTTAGTCGTTTAGGTCTAGTTTGCAGGATGATAAGTAAAGCGAGAAGGCCACTCCCTCCAGTATGTTTCAATAATGAAGCGAGTTCTCTCAAAGTAAGCTGAAGCGAGAAGATCCAGACTTGACAACTTCAAAGACTGAAGCGTCCACTCTGCCAAGCGAGACAGCGACAGCTCAACTACCATCCACATTTTAAACTTGAGTTTGAATCCAGTCAAGTGAAGATCAGCAACCATTTAATGAAGATCTCCATGTGGCGCTTAAACAGTGGATGAAGAGAGTTGACTCAAAGGTACCGGCAGACAGCAGTCGCTTTCTTGTCCAAGCTTCGTTACTGTTAAGCTTGGAAGATAGCCATTTCGGGAAAGGAGACAAACTGTCGCTTTGAAAAGCTGCTGGTCAAAGCCGCCGTATTGTCGGAGCTTGGAGAGACAAGGCCAACAACCAAGCAACGGATTGATCCTATCTCTACCACTATATTAGGAGTTCAGTAGCAACGAAGAACACTTAACACTTCTCTTGATTTTCCAGCGCTTAAACTACAAGTTCTCGTGATTTTCAAAACTATTCTTTCTCGAGTTCTTACGAAGTGTTCCAAGGTTTAGTTTCATCAAAGCTTGTGTTTCTGCAACCTTAAGCTCCACTCTAGATCTTAGGCTCTCATATATATATATATATATATATATATATATATATATATATATATATATATATATATATATATATATATATTATCTTGTAAAGGATTCTTCCAAGTTAGAGTGTATGTTACACCAACCCTACCCAAAAGCCATATCTCGTCTGTCGAGTGTGTTTTGTTTTGTTAGAGTTATGTTTGTTGAGTTGTAAAAGATCCAAGTCTTCACTTTCATCGATAGTAAAAGACTCGATCAAGGTTGTAGTTGTGTGTTGATCCAAGCTTGCACTGTACTCGATAGTGTGAAGCTCGATCGGTGCTTAGGTTTCCAGAGAACCCGTGCTAATCTCTGAGAATTCTTGAGTGAAAAGAATTCGTTCCTCGTATTGGAACAAAGTGGACGTAGGAGTCGTTAATCTCCTAACCACTATAAATCGATGTGTAATATCTCTCTCCCTTACGCTTTTACTTTATTTACTCGCTTTGTTTATTGCATACGCACAAGCATATAAACAACTTAATCGATATTTTCAAATATTTAAGAAAAAGTTAGCTCACCTAAATTCCGCATTTGTGTAAGCAAGCAGCCCAAGAGATCAAGCCTTCGCTTCAGTCTTTCGAGTAAAGCTTGATTGTAGATCTAACTTACGCTTTGGTCTTAAGTTCAAGCAGCTCATTTTGCATACTCTGAAACAATCTTGAAAAAGGAGTTGAAAACATCTAAACACGTATTCACCCCCCCCCCCCCCCCCCCCCCCCCCCCACGTGTTTCCTGCTTGTTGCACCGGGACCAACAATATGATGCTCTAATTTGAAAAGAATGAAATCTACTTTAAAATGTTAAGTACAATACTTTATGTTTAAACAAGTTAACCTAAAATACAGTGTTGAAACCAAATGGGACTAACATTGTGAAATCGAGAGATTATTTTATATTTACATATGTTTAAAAAGCGTGTCATCTTAAACGTAATGGAAGTAATACTATTTCTTTATGTTTTGTACTACATAAGTAATATGAGTTTTTTGTGCATATAACAAATATTAATTGAAAAGATACTGCAACTAATGGTTCTTGTATTCGGATCCATCTTATGACAAATGGCATGTCATCACATGACATTAATTTGGATTCGTCGTATTTTACTAATTGAAAGAGCCATCGTACAATGGGTCTCTATCTTTTGACAAGTTATGATTAAATTTTGTTATAGAGGTTATCTTGTTTATATACTAACAAGCAATGTAACAATAGTTAAGAAACATGGTTTAAACCAAGGCCCTAACATTATTATATGTGACCAATGATTTTTTTAATTATCGGGGTGTTTAGAGTATATTATATTATTGGTGTTTTAAGCTTAAATTTTAAGTATCTTCATATTTTAAAGTCTCTATTTAAATTTTATAAATATTTTATTTTTCTATTTTGAATTAATTTGTCATACTTCCAATTTAAAAAATTATATATATTTATTATGCATTCAAATTAATTAATTTTACATGCTAATTGATTGATACAATATTTTTTAAAAATCTAATTGAATATAATTTTAGTAATTACAACATCTAAGATTTTTAAATGAAAAACATATAAGTTACGCGCGAAAGAAAGATATCAAAAAAGCTAACTATTCAACAGTAGAGTCATGTCGAGCTTTACAGGGAGCCACCTCACATAGTTAAGGAGAACCGCTTTGACATTGGGCATCATTCTTTTTGTATCCTTAGTAATTATCTCATATGTACACATATACTCAAACCAATCGTTTATTTTGCAAAGGTCTGGGGTTACTGCTACTAGGTAAAAGGAACTAACCACCATGAACGTCATGTTGTCGGAGTCATGGCATGTAGTCATTGCTGCTACCGTTTTCATACATTTTGATGACACAATCATCGTCTCTCGAGTTGATTGGCTTGAGTTCCATTTGCAACAATTTTGAGGACTTGCTTGCTACAAGCGCTTTTAGGACATGTAAGATCCATCAATTTTAGTTTTGTGTTGTTTGACAACACCAAGGCTTCCTTTTTAGCAGCTAAAAACTTTGGACTATTATATAAAGTATCCCAAATATTAAAATATCGGAACACTTCATTGGGAACCCTTTCCAGGACCAACACACTTTGCTAGTGAAGTCTTGATATTGCTTCTATCCGCCCACCAATACGTATGTGCACCTTTGCTGCTCCCCAAAGTGTTCTCCCATTTAATGTAATTGATGTATCCTTGATGCTCCCGTTTGAGATTGTCGTCCCGTGACCGCCACACACTACAAGAATTCATGCGATTCTATACGGTTTCCCTATGGAATTACCTACAAATGTCATGGTTGTTTACGAAATCACTACGGAATAACATTATAGTAAAATGCCGCATTGTGAAAATCTCGTGCGTAGGGATTTCGTGGGCAAATTTTCCATCAGAACAATTACGAGATTCCTTAGTAAATTTGAAATTTAACTTTAGATTGGAGATGGCTTACAATGGTATCTCAACTTCCCTACAAAATGTCATAGGAATTTTACTTTTACTTACCTACTGAAAATTTTGTATTCATTTCGCATGGAAACTTTAGATTTACTCTTGGTAATCCATATGACATGATTATGTATAAACATTTCACTTGTCTTGAATTCCATAACTTTTCGAAGCAATTTGTAGGGAAAGCTTGCTGATATATCTGTTTTTTTCCGAATAGAGATCCTCTATGTTGATTCTCATTTTAATCCATTGAATATCTGCCATTACTAAAAGTTGAATATACGCAAACAATATAAAGACAACCAAAGAACCATACTGATTGAATGTCTAAATATCATAGCCATTACTGAAAATTACTTCAAATCTACAACCATCCTACTAAAGTAATGAAATAAGTTAAAGTATCAACTCCATGTTTAGCTGAAAACATTTGAATGTAAAGAGATGTAAGTCATAAGTGTCTAGAACAACCTTCATAGATAAACTAAGAGTCAAGTGGAGTTGGGGTGAGTATCTGAGACAAAGTAGGAGAGAATTTGGAATATCTAGATATGCTCATCGGGTGTGGATTGTAACATCTCAACTCGAGGCATCAACAACCTCTCTAATTGATCAAAATGGTTCCCTAGCATAACAACGCATGGATTAAAACCAAAAGTTTATGCTTATGAAGAAACAACCGATGATGAACTCTCGTGGAGACCCTGTGACATGCAACTATGCCCAAAGAGCCCCCTCCCTGATATGGTGTAGTTTTACCATATTATCTGAGTGTTAAATAATCGTTTTCTTGTCTTATTTTGATAGTTTAGCTCATGTTTTGTATTGTTTATGTTATTTCGAGCTAAATTATTATTTTGGGTTGTTTTGAGTGTTTTTAGAGCTTTTGAGTCGAGGAAACCCAAGATGAGATGAGGGATGACGAAACCAAGTAAGATGATGAATCATTGATCCCGAGTTCTGACTTTTCATGATTTTAGTGCATAATTATTTTGGGAGTAATGAATGCATAATATCAAAGAGAGTTTTGATAGGAGCACGTAGGCGAAAATGGAGGTCAATTCGGAGTTAGGATGAGAAAGATATAGCCGAAACAAGAAACACATGCAGGGCCTATCGACACCCCTATCGGCCGAGAAGGGGTTTGATAGAAGCTCCCGGAAATCTCTATTTTGACAATTTTTTATTCTTTCTTTGTTTCCTTTTACACATAGGTTTTATATGTGAACTTTTACCCTTTAAATACCTCTAAACTTATCATTGTAAGGGAGTTCTCTCTTTTCCCTAGATTATTTTCCATTCTTTTCTCTACACTTTTATATTTTAGATCTAAATTTAATTCATGATGACCATTGAAGATTGAAGATTTATTCAAGATTCTAGAGTTTTTTCTGTCTCTTTTTCTTTTATTTATGCTTTTACTTATGTTTAATCTTCCTTCTACCTTTCTTTTAATTATCTATAGTTAATTTTCCTAGTTGATTCTAGAGTTTGTATGTTTAATTGAATCTACATAAGTACTTTTTAGATCTATTTTAGCCTTTCAACTTAGATGTATGTTTCATGGTGTTTATTTCATGTATGAATACTTGATCTCTATTTGTACATGCTTAGTTGTGTATTTATGTCTTGGCAGGATAATTGCATGATGGATTGCATGAAACATACTATGATTGATTTATTTGTCTTAGCATAATTTAGATCAACAGGTTTTGCATGTAATTGATATAGGTGTCGTGACTAAACCTTTTCGAATATATTTATCGGTACTTGATACTTTATTACACTTGGTTTAATTCTTTTGAGACCTAGCGGAGATTAAGATTAGATTAAGTGATTATCATAGAGTGCCTTAGCCGAATTCTTTGATTACTTTCGTGTATCGCATCTAAGTTGGATTAAATTGGTTAAATAAATTTATTGGTTATTTATGTATGTTTGATTAGATTTACTACCCTAGAATTGATGCTTTCTCTTATTTGTTAGTTTCGTTATTTTAGTTTGTTTTCATATTTGTATCTTTTATTTGATTTAATTTTCTGTTTTAGATAGAATACTCGATTACCTAAAGTTTTGCATGCCTAGACTTCGTTGAGAAACTTTAGTAGAGGTAACTCCTATACGTTCGGATATCGGTCCTTGAGGATACGACTCTTGCTTCCCTTATACTACACTATTTTTGGGTAGTGAAAATAGCAGCGATCACTCCCCTCCACACACACACACACACACACACACCAGAAACTACCTAAACAACATGCACATAAAACATATTTGTTGGTCCCAAAATGAGTAAATTGGTCTCGATCAGGTCGACTGGTCAGATTGAAATCGGAGAGGTTATTAGATAACTTGAGTTAGTGAGGCAGTTCAACCTATTAGGTCAAACTCGTTCGAAAGTTTGGTGGTCTGTTGGTTACTCTTGAAAAAATTTTTGTGCCACTTGTGTTAACAAGGTTAATTGATAAGAATGATATGTCGTTCGATGTAATGAATGTTAGTACAAAAGATTGAATAACTACTGAATATGTATGTATGTATGTATGTATGTATGTATGTATGTATGTATGTAGAGAGAGATGAATTTATCAGGGTTCAGGCAAACTCCCTACATCCACGTCAAATCAAGCTTGATCTAATAATCCCTTACTTCGAATTCTTTTGTTTATACTAGCTGAGTATTAGCCTCAAACTCTGTCTAAATTGACATTAATCGAGAATGAGTTATAGGTCATGACCTTTACAACCATCTTACACTTGCTAACATGTTAATACAAGCTGCAGGTTGTATGAAGGTTAGTGATAATAGACAAAAACTAATTGAAGAGAGAGAGAGAAAGAGAAATTTATCATGGTTTTGAGATAACCCCTCTACATCCACGTCAGAACGAGCTTGATCTGAGAATCCCTTGACCTTGGTTGTCCTCTCTCTTCTTTATACTGATTAAGTAGTAGCCTTAGATACGATCGCACTAGCTCGAATCTAAGCACAAGTTTTGGGTCATGACTCTCAAAACCTTTTACAACAATCGTAGTAAAACAAATCACAACTTTACACCTAAATTACAGAGCTTGAAGAAATCAGTAATGAAGAATAACATAAAAAAATTATATAGTTGAATAGTTTCAAGTAGTGAGTAGAAATCTTGTGTGATGACTTCAAACAATAGTGAACACGTTGAAGTCGGAGTGTTTCCAGTTATAAAATCTCAATTCATCAATATTTGGGAAACTACGTCGGGGTTCGCGAGTTGAAATTGAAAATAAGCGAGAGCTAAGATTTCTACAATGTTTTGGCTTGAGTATTGTGTTTCCCATCTCCTAAACTTGAAACGGCTGAAGTATTTATAGGCATAGTTATTGTAAACTAGTTGTTGGAGTGACAGTGCCCATTGGACTAGCCGTTACTGCTGACTCACTTCTTGTCGTTTGGATATGATCCAAACTTACAACTGGTTGGTAAGGTTGATCCATTTAGGCAGATCGACAAGCCTATAAGGTGGTTCTCCACCAAGCTTGAAATCTTCATAGATGAGTAGCTGGTTATCCACAATAGTTGGTTAGTGATAGACACACTGGTCAGATTGTTCTCAATTAGTAAGGTCGATATGACTTTTAAATACTTTTGAGACATTTAAAAATCCGTATTGAATACCTCAGAAATTTAAAAGTTTTTGAAAATTCGGATTAAATATCCCCACATTGAAAGTCTAAAATAATCATACATAATCCAAAACCAACCCCCCCCCCCCCCCCCCCCCCCCCCCCCCCCAAAAAAAAAAAAAAAAAAAGTATTATCTACAAAATGTTATTTTAGTGCGAATAATTGAAAAACACAATAAACATAAATGTTTATTTATGTATAATCTAATTCTCGAATAACTAGAGGTATGATCCAATGCCTATTGTGGCATACTTAATATACTCACGGATGACATGAAAATACTATTCATATGTAAAATGATTTTAATATATACCTTAACTTATTTTAAAAATGTGAACCCTAGTAAAAAAGTTGCAGATGTGACACTACCACATCAACGGTGGAACATTAAGAGTGCCCATTGATAGGTGTGAAATTTGCATATTTTTCTAAGTGTCAAAAGTATTTTTTCTCTTCTAGTTTAGATAGTATTGCTCGTGTTTTGTATGATTTATTATATATCGAGTCATATTACGCGTTTGGGCAGTTTTGAGTGTCTTCAGGTGGTTTTGAGTAGAGAATCTCGAGACGCGGTGAGAGATGAAGTATCGAGTGAAGAATCGAAGGCCAAAGTGAACATTTGAAAGAGATCAAGGGCTCTCAACCTGCCTCTAGGCCGAGAGGTAGGCCGACAGGAACATTCCGAGATGCCTCTCGAGAGGGCACTCGATTGAGAGAGAAGAACCAAGCCTCTCGGCCGAGGACCTTGGCTGAGAGGGTTTGGTCGAGTGAGAAATTGTTTGTATCTTCATTATTTAATAAGAGTCACTATCATTAGATTTTTGATGTAAAATTTACCCCTATAAGTACTTTAGACTTAGGCATTGTTTAGAAGGGGGTCTTTTATCAGTTTTTACTTAAATTTGCAGATTCGTTTAGTTCTTAGTTCCTTCAAGATTTGTAGCTACTTTGAAGATTGAAGTTTCAAGATTTATTCAAGATTTATTCCTAGTTTTTCTTACTCTTACTTTGTATCCGTTAATTATGTTGTCTCATTCTTCTTCCTTCTGTTTAATTTTATTATGTCTAGCTAATTTCATTTAGTTGATTTTATGGATTTGTATGTCTAATTGAATTTACATAATTTTTTTTAATCATAATTAACCTTTCAACTTAGACGTATGTTTCATGGTGTTTGATTCAAGTATAAATACTTGATCATTATTTATGCATGTTTAGTTGTGTAATTTATACATTGATAGGATAATTGCATGATAGATTGGATGAAACATGATACGATTTAATTTATTTATCCAAGCGGAATTTAGATTAATCGTAGGCTTCATATGTGATTGATTCAGGTATCGTAGTTGAACCTATATTAATTATATTTGCAATAATTGAGCTTTTGGTAACTAGTTTAATTTCTTATGATATCAAACAATATATGAGTTTAGACTAGCCCACTATCTAGATTATCTTAGCGATAATCTTAGGTTCCATGAGTGCGTATTTTATCTAAGTTGGATTAAAATTGGTTAATTAGATTACTTCGTTCATTGTGTGAATTGAATTAGATCATACACCCGGAGACCATTGTGTAAAGTTGGATCCATTGTGTAAAGTTGGATCTAAGTTGTGTCGGACGTGAGCTTCCTTTCCTTCAGCAGCAGGAACGTTGACCGTGATGATCCTCATTATGGTGGTCGGTCCTTCCGTCACAACTTCCCACATTCTGTCATGGACAGAACACAGAAAGCTAGAAACTCGGTAGCTCCAAGTCTCGTATCCTTCAATCGAGAACTGGGGTAGGTTGGAGGCACTGTGACTAGACATGATAAACTATCAGTAGTAATGCAGGTATGCGTGAGTGAGCTTTTATGCACTTAGAAAAATAGGATCGGTTCATTGAGACAACGTGAAGCTAGAGGGGACTCGCTTCAGGTATGCAAAGCAGAGGCTCGAAAGAACCCCAGCTCTGATACCACTTGTTGATCCCGGTTTGTAAAGAAGATCACACGTAGAGGGGTGGGGGGGGGGGGGTGAATACGTGTGATAGAAGTTTTTCAACTTCTTTTCAACTTTACTCAGAGTAGCAAGAAATCGGGTCGCTTTAATACTTAAGACCTAGCCAAAGCTTGATCCATAATATAAGCTTAACTCTGGACCTAAGCGTACGCTTGATCACAGAGCGACTCGCTTGCTGATCGCACTATTTCTACTACACAAAAATAGGTATAGTATAAGAAAGTACGAGTATCGTATCCACAGGGATTGACAAGTCGAAACCACACACAATACCTTTACTCTAGAACTAAAATGATGTCTAAGCAATTAGGAATTTGGAATTGTGGTATTTATAAGCTAGGCAAATAAATAAAAGACTCAATTTAAATAAACAAGGTAATAAACAATTAATAGAGCAAATAACAATTAAGGAAACAACTAAACAAAGTAAAGTCAAATAAATTAAATAAGGAAAAGTATTGATTCTAGGGAAGCCTACCTAATCAAATCTATGCAAGTAATTAATGCATACAATTAACCAATTTAATCCAATCTAAATGTGATACATGAAAAATAACCTACGCCCCGATTAAAGTAATGCAAGTCGTCACCTAATAAGATCCTAATATCCTCTCGGACGCATAAATATCAAATTAAGTGCAAAATAGAACTAGTATCAATGATATATTCAACTAGGTTCAACTATGACACCCAATCAACTATATATAAACATATGATAATTCAACCTCAACTAAGACAATCAAATCATCATAACATGTATTCATGAGATCTATTACGCAATTATCCCTAAAATCAACTAAGGAATTTAGCTAGACATAATTAAAGCAAACATATACACAAAGAATTGAAAGAACATGATTAAAGAGTAAGAGTAAGAAAAACTTGAACACAAACGAAGAACTTCGAATCTTGATTCTTGCATAAACTTGAATAATCTTCAACGTCGAATACAAGAAATAAAAACTCTAAAGTAAAAATATAAAAGTGCTAAGAAAGTATGAAAGATGTTAGGGTTTACAATGCTAGGCTAGGAATATATAGGGGAAATTTACATAAGGAATTATAAACCAAAAAGGAATCTAATAAATAAGGTATGAAATATCGACTGGAACCCCCCCTCTCGACACACTGCCTCTCGATAGACCTCTCGATCGAGAGAGGTATCGAGAGGTGCCAAAATCACTCTCGATCGAGAACTACTCCAGAAGGTTTCCTCTCGATAGACCTCTCGATCGAGAGAGGTATCGAGAGGTCTTCATTCGACTTCAAATTCTGAAATTCAAACTCTGATCTTCACGCCTTGTCTCGTCTCGGGGTTTTATCATCAAAATATACCTAAAAACACAGAAAAACACCCACAAGCATAATATTATCCAATATAATAAAAACCATATAAACTATAGACAATACTACACAATCGAGACTCAAAATCGACCCTTTTGGTTATAAATATAAGGTAAATTTCACCTATATCATATCCCCCAAACTTTAACATTGTTCGTCCCGAACAATACCAAAACATAAACAATAGACTCTAGCATTGTGAACTATATAGGCCTCAAAGCTTTTTCAACAATAAACTCATGATCATGATCAACTATGCACACAACCTTAGCATCAATAACACAATCTATCCAACAAATTCAAATCATACCAATCCATCAAAGAACACTCTCCAACATGTGAGATATTTATATGTAAGTGAACACTCAACTCTCTCAAAGAAAAGATGTATGAAATAATGCACATCATATGGGTTCACTCAACATCAATGTAATGCAACATGTTTACCATAGGCTTGCCCATAATCTCAACATCTCCACCTAATGTAATATTCACAAACTAGGATCAAAAAGGTCTTTATATAAGCTTGTAATGTAGGGACATTGGTTAAGGTAGGGAATATATAGGCTAAGTGACTCAAAATGCTCCAAATCATCAACCTCTTTTCAACTCCAACCAAAGTATGGTTTTTACTCCATCTTCTACCATCCAACACACCAACTACAAGACATCAATATATCAAAGATGCAAACAATACAACTCAAGCTAACTATCCCCTTATGCTTTTATTCATATTCTTATTCTTATTCTTTTTTTTTTTTTTCTTTTTTTTTTTCTTTTTTTTTTCTTTTCTAAGCTTATAGGGATAGCTAACTATACTTAATCAAGCATCTAAAATATTCTCTCTTTTTTTTTCTTCTACACCACAACAAGATATTCTCTCTTCAACTCTTCCCACATCACCAACTAAAACCACTAAAGATACCCTTATCCATCCAAACCTCCTATCATCCAAGATTAAGAAAGAAAGGCTCATAAAAAGGCTCAAAGGGGGTAAACGAAGATTATGATCAAGGTTAGTGTATGGGAATCATGTGGCTATAGAAAGATGGCCTAAGATCATCTCCTAGTTCATAAATATACTATGGTCTTGATGGAGAAATAGGCATACATATGCACATATAGCTCAAATCTCACGGGTTCAAACTAACTAGTTCCCGATATCATAACATGCTTCAAATTCATCAAAAAAAATGCGTCGCTTCACCAAGGTTCCATGCATAATAAAGATCATGAAAATTTTCTCCAAAAATCAATCAACATTTTCTATCATTGGCCAAATTCACAATACTATCATCACATGCTTATTTGACTCGATTTGACCTAAGACTCTTAAGACTCAAAGCAATAAAAGACTCAACATACCCCCTAAATAAACCAACTACTAAAGCAATTAAAAATAACTCAAAAAGATTGTTAACTTTAGTTACTCTTCCCCCTCCCCCAAACTTATTTCGAAATCAAAGATTAAGGAATAAGTTTGCAAAAAGAAGAAGGAACTAAGTTAACAAACTTACCTCATTGATATGGTGGAGGGAAGGGAGGGTTATCGGGGTTATTGGGGTCGAACCGTTGATGTTGAGACGGGTAGTGAGGATAGAAATAGTGCATCTCATGCACCATTCTATTGTAGTTCTCCATGTAAGCTCTCTCATCCTCACGTCTTTTCGCCTCCTCCTCTCATCTTTTTGCCTCATTTTCAGAGTATGTGTTGAGAGTATCGAAACGGCCTCCAATGTATGTACGAAGATCGCCCACCTCGGTCCTCAAAGTTTGAACTTCTTCTCGAACTCCTTGCACTTGAGATTCAACGAACTCTCCACCATCCCAATGGTAGTTGTCCATGGCCTCCAACGTTTCCGTGTGCCAATCTCGCATTGTGGAAAATTTCGGAGCTCTCATGTGAAAACCGGGCTGTGGAACGCCTTCATACCCTTGCTCGTAGGCATCCTCCTCTTGATCATATCCTTGCTCATATTGCTCGGCCTCTTCTTCATCGTCTTCTTCCTCATCATCATCCCCTCCTTCTTGTGGCCTTGCACCTCCTTCGGGCCACATGTGTTGCTTGTGTTGTGGAGAATTCATCCTTCCATTGCCTCGTTGTAGCTTCTCATTCCCAATCACCTCGGTTAAGTAGTTGTTCGGCAATGGGAAGAGAAAGACACCACTCAACCCATGGAGCTTGAGGAACCACCCGGAAGTGTCGAAAGAGATCATCCTCGCAAACTCCAAAGTCCTCCTATCCACAAAGATGGATGTGGACACCGGCTGCTCCCGAATTTGCACGTTGAAGTGTCTAGCAATCGGAGTAACGAATGCTCCAATCCCGATCTTTTGTCCTCCGAACAAGTAGGCTTGATTCTCCATGTGGTCAACAAGATAGAGGGCTGCATCTTAGGATTGTCCTCGATAAGACGTCCAATTGAGATGTGCATCGGTGGCAAGGAAGGTGCCGGAGTCGTGGCGGGAGTGAATAGAACAAGAGATCAACCGATGGAAATAGCGAATCGTGGGATTCCGAATCGAGGTGGCCTTTGCACTAGCCGGGTTGTAGGACTTCTTCTTCTCCTCCTCGTAATCCACAAATTGACCCCACAAATGTTGAAGATTAGGGTGGTTGTTGCCCAAGTACTCCCCATTCTTATCTCCTCCGATAATGTCATCAAGTTGATCCATGGTGAGCTCCCTTGGTTGGCCACCCAATTGGAAACGAATGATGTGGGGCACTTGATTGACTCGCTCCACCACCAAAGTCGAGAGGAACTCCACCGTCAAGATGTGATAGGTCAAGTGATTGCCTTGAAATATGTTGGTGAAGCCTCCTCGTTGCATCATTTGGGTGATCTCATCGGCTATCCCCATGGCTACAATCGTCTCTTGATGAAGGAAACGACAATGATTGTGCTTGAGTTGCACAAGTTGGGACCATCTCCTCTTCGCCTCCGCCGTGGTGAGCTTAAGCTTGAACGCCTTGGGCTCCAAATTTGCAGGCAACGACCTTGCCGGCGGCGTTCGGTTCTCCGGGATAGTCTTATCGTTCTTCCATGTCTCCTTAGCCTTCTCCTTCCCCTTGCCCTTGCTTGAAGAAGTCGAAGAAACATTCTTCCCCTTGTCTCTTGCCATTTTAATACCTAAAAATTTCACAAATTAAACCAAGAGGTGCAAGAATATAGCAACATGAATTATCTTCCCCCAAACTTCAACCAAATTCAATCCTCTCCCATTATCAATGCAATATTTGCCTCACAAACCCATACATTCAACACACCAATCCTCCCAACATGATTTTCTTCATAGCAGAATATCAATTCAATGCATATAAACCAATGAATTCCCTCAAATCTATAGACAAATTCAAAGACCCATTCAAAAATCAACATGCATTCACCTTTTCACTCCTTAATGAATCTAATTCATTCAAATAATACAAAGCAATTCAAAGATTCAATCCAAAATTCTCAATCTAATACCCAATCCATTAATCCACGAATTTAACCAACAAAAACGAATTTCAATCGGTCAAAACATGCGTATTCATGTAGAGCATCAAGAATTAATAAGAGAGGGGCGATAAATCGAGTACCTTGAGATGAATCGAAGAGAGGAAATTGAAAGTGTTCTTGTGTTCTTGAGAGAATTTGTGTTTTTGTGTGAATGGTATGTGAATTGTGTGTATATGGTATATAAATAGGGAAAATAAAACCTGGTCAAAGTCGGTTTAGGGCTCGTCAACGACCCTCTCGATACACCTCTCGATCGAGAGAGGTGTCGAGAGGTGCCTACTGGACTCCGTGTTTTGACCTCTCGACAGGCCTCTCGATCGAGAGAGGTGTCGAGAGGTTTTGCACTGCACAAATTGTCCTCCCCTCTCGATCGAAAACACGGGGGTCTCGATCGAGAGGCTTCACGTGACAAACCTGGGCACAATATTTCAGAATCTCTCGATATCCCTCTCGATCGAGAGAGGTGTCGAGAGACCCCTAATGGACAACAAACTTTCACCTCTCGACAGGCCTCTCGATCGAGAGAGGTGTCCAGAGGCCCTGCCCGATTTTTGTTTTCTACACAACACTTGGAATTCGTTAGAATATTAAGGGGTTCGACTCTAAAATATGAAATTTTTTCCTACGACTCTAAAATAAAAAGAAAACAAAAATAATAAAAACGGGATACAAATATTGGGTTACATCCCAACAAGTGCTATGTTTAACGTCTTTAGCCTGACGATACCTCCTTTCTAGCTCGGGTCATCAAGATAAGTGGCCGCTTTCTTGGGGTATAGAGGCAACGGCTTGAAGTAGTGCTTGAGTCGATGTCCATTCACCACGAATTTTTCACCGTCGTTCTTCAATACTTTGAATGCACCATTCTTCAAGTCCTTGTAAATAACGAACGGCCCCGACCACTTGCTTTGCAATTTACCTGGGAACAAACGAAGTCGAGAATTAAAAACAAGGACACATCACCAATTTTGAACTTACGCTTTTTGATGCTCAAGTCGTGAAATCTTGCTGCTCGTTCTTTGTAAATCCTCGAATTTTCGAATGCCTCGTTCCTCCATTCATCAAGCTCCAATAAGTCGTCACACCTTTGGCCCATGGCTTCCTTAAACTCGAAATTGATCCTTCTAGTCGCCCAATAAGCTTTGTGCTCCAACTCCATTTGTAAGTGGCAAGATTTACCAAATAGCAATTGATATGGAGACCTTCCAATTGGCGTCTTGAAAGCCGTCCTATAAGCCCAAAGTGCATCGTCCAAGTACTTCGCCTACTCCTTCTTGTTGGTGACGGTCTTCTCCAAAATTTTCTTGATCTCTCAATTAGCTAACTCGGCTTGACCGTTTGCTTGAGGGTGGTAGGGCGTCGTGACCTTGTGCTTGACTCCATATTTTGCAAGAAGTGATCATAACCAACGATTGTTGAAGTGGCTTCCCCCGTCGCTAAGCAAAGCTCTCGGAGTTCCATACCGAGTCAAAATATTCCACTGGAGGAATTTGATCACCACCTTCGAATCGTTGGTTGTAGTGGGAATGGCCTCGACCCATCTCGAAACATACTCCACCGCAAGTGAGATGTACGAGAACCCTTGAGATTTGGGAAAGGGACCCATGAAGTCGATCCCCCAAACATCAAAAAGCTCCACCTCCATGATGGTGCATTGCGGCATCTCGTCCCTCTGAGTGATGTTCCCCATCCTTTGGCATCGATCGCATGACTTGATGTACTCGTGGCAATCTTTGTAGATCGATGGCCAATAGAAACCACTATGAAATATCTTGAGGGCGGTGCGATTTGCAGCGAAGTGTCCCCCATTCGGAGCGCTATGGCAATCCTCGATGATCTTTTTCCACTCCGATTGTCGAACACATCGCCTAATGACTCCGTCGGCACACCTCCGGTACAAGTAAGGATCATCCCAATAATAGAACTTACAATCGTGGAGGAACTTCTTCTTTTGATGAGACGAGAGATCCTTGGGCACATGATGAATCACCAAGTAGTTGACGATGTCGGCGAACCAAGGAGTCAAATCGTCTAACTCGAAAATCTGCTCATCGGGGAAGCTTTCCTTGATAGCAATCCTCAAATCCTCTCCATCCACGGGCTGCTCAAGTCTTGAGAGATGGTCGGCCACCACATTCTCACATCCTTTCCTATCCTTGATCTCCATATCGAACTCTTGAAGAAGCAAAATCCAGCGAACTAACCTTGGCTTCGAGTACTTCTTGTTGAAAAGATAGCGAATGGCGGCATGGTCGGTGTGCACAATCGTGTGAGATCCCACCAAATAAGGCCTAAACTTGTCGAAAGCATAGACCACAGCGAGTAACTCCTTCTCCGTGGTGGTGTAGTTCCTTTGAGCCGAGTCCAATGTCTTGCTAGCATAGTAAATCACCCGGAAAAGCTTCTCCCGTTTCTGCCCCAAAACTGCTCCTACTGCCCAATCGCTTGCATCACACATGAGCTCGAACGGGGCACTCCAATCCGGTGCCACCAAGACGGGAGTAGAGATAAGTGCCTTCTTCAATGTTTGAAGGCTTCCAAGCAATCCTTATCAAAAACGAACTTGACATCCTTCTTGAGCAATCCACACAACGGCTTCGTGATCTTTGAAAAATCCTTGATGAACCTCCTATAGAAGCCGGCATGTCCTAAGAAACTTCTCACCGATTTGACGTTGGTTGGTGGTGGCAACTTCTCGATGGCTACGACTTTGGCTCGGTCCACCTCCAATCCTTGCGACGACACCTTGTGGCCAAGTACAACTCCTTCTAGCACCATGAAATGGCACTTTTCCCAATTGAGAACGAGGTTCGTCTCCTCGCACCTTTGAAGCACCGTGGCAAGATTCTCCAAGTATTGATCAAAAGAAGAACCGAAAACTTAAAAATCATCCATGAATACCTCCATAATGTTTTCGATCAATCCATGGAAGATGGCCATCATGCACCGTTGGAAAGTAGCCGGTGCGTTCCATAACCCAAACGACATCCTCCGATAAGCGAAGACTCCATATGGGCAAGTGACCGCCGTCTTGTGTTGGTCCTCCGGAGCGATGTCGATTTGGTTGTAGCCGGAATATCCATCGAGGAAGCAATAGTACTAATGGCCGGCCAATCGATCGAGCATTTGATCCACGAACGGGAGGGGGAAGTGATCCTTCCTAGTTGCTGCGTTGAGAAGGCGGTAATCAATGCAAACTCGCCATCCCGTGACAAGCCTCGTTGCTATAAGCTCCCCTTTCTCATCGTTGATGACCGTCATGCCTCCTTTCTTCGACACCACTTGAGTAGGGCTCACCCACTCACTATCCGAAATAGCATAGATCATGCCGGCATCAAGCAACTTTAACACCTCCTTCCTCACAACTTCTTGCATGGCCGGGTTCAATCGCCTTTGAGGTTGGACTCTTGGGCGATGACTATCTTCGAGCAATATCCTATGCATACAAATCGAAGGACTAATACCTTTGATGTCGGCAATCGTCCATCAAATTGCAGATTTGTGCTTCCTTAGGACCCTCAATAACTTGTCGGTGTTTGCCTCCGTGAGTTGAGAAGAAACGATCACCGGGTACGTCTCTTCTTCTCCTAAGAACTTGTACTCGAGGTGCTCGGGTAGTGTCTTCAAATCCACCTTAGGGGCTGCATTCTTCTTCTCTTCCTCCTCAAGAACTCCACCATCCACCTTCTTGTTGATGTCGAGGTAAGGAACTTCCTCGTGAGGAAGTTGTGGTTGGTTTGCCTCCAATTGATGTAGATACTCGAGGATCTCATCGCAAGCTTCATCCAACTCCAAGTAGGTGTATAAAGGGGTTGAGATGCAATGGTTGAGTGCCTCCTCCGAAGTAGGTGGTACAAATGTCTCGATGGAGAAGATATCCTCACGATGATCGTCGGGTCTCCTCATGGCCTCGTAAATAGAAATTTTCAGCTCCTCGACATTGACTCGAAAGGTGAGGTCTCCATCTTGAACATCGATCAATGCTCTCCTCGTGGCTAAGAATGGCCGTCCTAAGATCAATGGTTGATTTGCATCCTCGGGCATGTCCAAGACTACGAAATCTGCCGGGAAGACAAGGTTGTGCACTTGAACAAGAACGTCCTCCACTATCCCCCTTGGATAAGAAACCGATCGGTCCGCCATAAGTAGAGAGATGGTGGTTGGCTTCATCCTCCCGATCTTGAGCCAGTTGAATATAGAGAGAGGCATCAAATTGATGCTTGATCGCACTATTTCTACCACACAAAATAGGTGTAATATAATGAAGCACGAGTATCGTATCCACAGGGACTGAATAACCGAAAACACACACAGTACCTCTACTATAGAACTAAACTGATGTCTAGACTTTGAAGGGTTTAGTGAATGTGGTATTTATACTAGGTAAATAATAAAAAGAACTCAAGTAAACATATAAGGAAATAAGTAAATAAAGAAATAAGTAGTCAAATAAAACAACTTAAGACACAAGTAATTAAATAAATAAGGAAAGTGAACAAATAAGGAAAAGTGTTGATTCTAGGGAAGCCTACCTAATCAAACATATGCAAGCAATTAATGAATACAATTAACCACTTTAATCCAATCTAAATGTGATACATGTAAGAATAACCTACACCCTAATTAAAGCAATGCAAGTAGTCACCCAACGAAATCCTAATATTCTTTCGAATTGTAAGAATTGAATCAAGTGCAAAATAGAACAAGTATCAATAATATAATCAACTAGGTTCAACTAAGACACCAAATCAATTATATATGAACATAATAATTCAATTATCAATCAAGGAAATCAAACTATTATATCATGCATTCATGAGATCTATTATGCAATTACCCTATCAAGGCATAAACACATAATTATGCATACACAATTAATGGCCAATTAACTATGCATGAGAATAAGCACCATGAAACATGCATCTAGATTGGAAGGCTAATTGTAAACAAGAACACTTACATAAATTCAATTAGGCATTCAATCCCTAAAATCAACTAAGGAATTTAGCTAGACATAATTAAAGTAAACATAAACACAAAGAATTGGAAGAACATAATTAAAAAGTAAGAGTAAGAAGAACTTGGAATTGAATCTTGAATAAACTTGAAAAGCTCCAATGTTGAATACAAACTCTAAAGAAAAAGTGTGCTAGAAATTATGTAAAAGTAATGCTAGTTTGGTAGATGATATTTTACAATGCTAGAATAGGAGTATATATAGGAGAAATTTACATAAGGAAAACCTAAACCAAAAAGGAGTCAAATTAAATAAAGGAGAAAAATCCCGTCTGGACACCTCTCGACAGATCTCTCGATCGAGAGGTCGATCGAGAGGGTATCATCTTTGCTCTCGATCGATAGCTGCGGCAGAAGGCACCTCTCGACACCTCTCTCGATCGAGAGGTCGATCGAGAGGCCTTCACTCGAACTCAAATCTTGAATTTTAAACTTCGATCTTCACGCCTTTTCTCGTCTCGGGGTTTTATCATCGATATGCCTGAAAACATAGAAAAACACCTACAAGCATAATATTGTCCCATATACTAAAAACCATATAAACTATAGACAATATCACACAATCGAGACACAAAATCGACTATTTTTGGCTATGTAAACAAGGTAAATTTCACCTATATCAAATCCCCCAAACTTAAACATTGTTCGTCCCGAACAATACCAAAACATAAACAATAGACTCTAGCATTGTGAACTATATAGGCCTCAAAACTTTTCAAAACCAATACTCATGATCATGATCAAAACTATGCACACAACCTTAGCATCAATAACACAACCTATCCAACAAATTCGAAACATGCAAATCTATCAAAGAACACTCTCCAAACATGTGAGATTATGTGTATAAGTGAACTCTCAACTCTCTCAAAGAAAAGATGTAATATAATGCACATCATAAGGTTCACTCAACATCAATGCCATGCAACATGTTTACCATAAGCTTGCCCCTAATCTCAACATCTCCACCTAATGTAATATTCACAAACTAAGATCAAAAAGGTCTTTGTAAAAGCTTGTAATGTAGGGACATTGGTTAGGGTAGGGAATGTATAGGCTAAATGACTCAAATTGCTCCAAATCATCACCCTTTTTTTTCAACTCCACCCAAAGAATGCTTTTTTACTCCATCTTCTACCATCCAACACCAACTACAAAACTCAATATCATAGATGCAACATATACAATCCAAGCTAACTATCCCCTTATGCTTTTATTCTCATTTTTTTTTTTTTTTTTTTTTTTTTTTTTTTCTCTTCTAACTATAGAGCTCAACTAATAAATGTTCTTTCTAATATTCGAACAAAGGCTCTATATTTTTTTTCACAACTATCTTTTTCTAAGCTCATAGGGATAGCTAACTATACCTAAATCAAGCACCTAAAATTCTTTTCTTTTTTCTCCTTCTACACCACATCAAATATTCTAATTAACTCCTTCCATATCATCAACTAACTCCACTAAAGATACCCTTATCCATCCAAACCTCCTATCATCCAAGCTCAAGAAAGAAAGGCTCATAACAAGGCTCAAAGGGGGTAAACAAAGGTAATGATCAAGGTTAGTGTATGGGATTCATGTGGCTACGAAAGAATGGCCTAATATCATCTCCTAGTTCATAAATATACTAAGGTCTTGACGGAGAAATAGGGCAAGTTCTAGAAACAATGAAGCATACATGATCACTCAATCAAAGAAATAGGCATCAATATGCACCAATAGCTCAAAACTCACGGGCTCAAACTAACTAGTTCCCGACTTCATAACATGATTCAAATTCAATGAAAAAAATGCGTCGCTTCGCCAAGGTTCCATGCATAATAAAGATCATGAATTTTCTCCAAAAATCAACAAAAAATTTCTATCATCGGCCAAATTCACAACACTATCATCACATGCTTACTTGACTCAATTTATCTAAACCTAAAACTCAAAACAATAAAAGACTCTAACATACCCCACAATAATACTAACAAATAAAAGACTCTCAAAGCAAGAAAAACAATCAAAGTAATTTAACTTAGACACTCTTTCCCCTCCCCCAAACTTATTTCAAAACATAGTAAAGAAATAAGTTTAAAGAAAAGAAGTAGGCTAAGTTAAAAACTGACCTCATGGAAATGGCGGTGGGAAGGGAGGGTTGTCGGGATTATTAGGGTCGAATCGTTGATGGCTCTCCGGGTAGTGAGGATAAAAGTAGTGCATCTCATGCACCATCCTATTGTAATTCTCCATGTACGCTCATTCATCCTCACGCCTCGCCTCCTCTTCTCGAAATTTCCTCTCGTTCTCAAAGTAAGCGTCGAGAGTATCAAAACAACCTCCAATGTATGTACGAAGGTCCCCCACCTCGGTTCTCAACGTTTGAACCTCCTCTCGAACTCCTCGCACTTGAGACTCGATAAACTCCCTACCATCCCAATGGTAGTTGTCCATTGCCTCCAATGTCTCCGTATGCCAATCTTGCATCGTAGAGAAGTCCGGAGCTCTCATATGAAAACCGGGCTGTGGAACACCTTCGTATCCTTGCGCATATGCATCCTCCTCTTGATCGAAATCTTGCTCATATTGCTCGGCCTCGTCTTCAGCGTCGTCCTCCTCATCATCATCACCTCCTTCATCGGGCCTTGGACCTCCCTCAGCCCACATAAGCTCCTTGTGTTGGGGAGAGTTCATCGTCCCGTTTCCTCTCCTTAACTTCTCATTCCCGATCACTTCGGTCAAGTAGTTGTTCGGCAGCGGGAAAAGATGAACTCCACTCCTCCCATGTAGCTTAAAGAACCACCCGGACGTGTCGAAAGAAATCATCCTTGCAAGCTCCAACGTGCGTCTATCCACAAAGATGGACGTAGATACGGGCTGCTCTACTATCGGGATGTGGAAGTGTTGAGCAATTGGAGTGACGAAAGCTCCTATCCCAATCTTTTGCCCCCCGAACAAGTATGCTTGGTTCTCCATATGATCTACGAGGTAAAGGGCTGCACATTGAGAGTGGCCTCGATATGAGGTCCAAATGAGATGAGCGTCGGTGGCAAGGAAGGTGCCGGAGTCATGACGGGAATGGATGGTCGACGAAATCAGCCTATGGAAGTAGCGAATCGTGAGATTCCGAATTGAGGAGGCCTTTGCTTTCGCCGGGTTGTAGGATCTCGTTCTTTCCTCCTCAAAATCCACGAATTGTGCCCACAAATCTTGAAGATTTGGATGATTGTTGCCAATGTACTCGCCATTCTTGTTTCCTCCGATGATATCACTAAGTTGGTCCATGTCAAGCTCCCTTGGTTGACCACCAAGCTGGAAACGAATGACGTGGGGCACTTGATTGACTCGCTCCACCACCAAAGTTGAGAGAAACTCCACCGTGAGAATATGGTAGGTTAAGTGATTCCCTTGGAAGATATTAGTGAAGCCTCCTCTTTGCATCAATTGGGTGATCTCGTTGGCTATCCCCATCGCCGCTATCGTCTCTTGGTGTAGGAAACGACAATGCTTGTGCTTGAGTTGCACAAGGTGAGACCATCTCCTCTTTGATTCCGCTGTGGTGAGCTTAAGCTTGAACGCCTTGGGCTCCAAACTCGAGGGCATCGACCTTGCCGCCGGTATTCTAGTCTCCGGGATAGTCTTGTCATTTTTCCACGTCTCCTTTCCCTTGCTCGAAGAGGTGACCTTTTCCTTCCCCTTGCCTTTGCCTGAAGAGGTCGAGGCAACATTCTTGCCCTTGTCTCGTGCCATTTTTTAGTACCTTTTGACGAATCGAAGAGAAATCAAGAGTATTTGTGTGTGCTTGAGAGAATTTGAGAGTTATGAGAGAATGGTATGTGAGTTGTGTGCAAAAGGTGTATTTAAAGGAGTAAATAAACCTGGTCAAAGTCGGAAGTTGCGCCGTCAACGACCCTCTCGATCGACCTCTCGATCGAGAGAGGTGTCGAGAGGTACCTACTGGATTCCAAAGTTTGACCTCTCGATTGACCTCTCGATCGAGAGAGGTGTCGAGAGGTGCTGCACTTTACGTTCTGACCTTCCCCTCTCGATCGAAAACACGGGGGTCTCGATCGAGAGGCTTCACGTGACATACCTGGGCACATTATTTCAGAACCTCTCGATCGAGAGAGGTGTCGAGAGACCCCTACTGGACAACAAACTTTCACCTCTCGACAGGCCTCTCGATCGAGAGAGGTGTCGAGAGGCCCCTACTAGACAACAAACTTTCACCTCTCGACAGGCCTCTCGATCGAGAGAGGTGTCGAGAGGCCCTGCCCGATTTTGTTTTCTACACAACACTTTAGCATTTGTTAGTATATTACGAGGTTCGACTCTAAAATACGAAAATCAACTTAAAAACTTCGAAAAATAAATTACCTAAGACTCTAAAAAGTAAAACGAAACAAAATAAAAATGGGATACGAATATTGGGTTACCTCCCAACAAGTGCTACGTTTTACGTCTTTAGCCCGACGATACCTCCTTTCTAACTTGGGTCATCGAGGTACGTGGCCGCTTTCTTGGGGGAAAACGGCAACGGCTTGAAGTAGTGCTTGAGGCGATGTCCATTCACTACGAATTTCTCACCGTCGTTCTTCAACACCTCGAATGCACCATTCTTCAAGTCCTTGTAAATGACATACGGCCCCGACCACTTGCTTTGCAATTTTCCTGGAAATAAACGAAGTCGAGAATTAAAAACAAGAACATCATCACCAATTTCGAACTTACGCTTCTTGATGCTCAAGTCGTGAAATCTAGCAGCTCGTTCCTTGTAGATCCTCGAATTTTCGAATGCTTCGTTTCTCCATTCATCAAGCTCCAACAAGTCGTCACATCTTTGGCCCATGGCTTCTTTGAACTCGAAGTTGATCCTTCTTGTCGCCCAATAAGCTTTATGCTCCAACTCCATTGGTAAGTGGCAAGACTTGCCAAATAGCAATTGATATGGCGATCTCCCAATTGGTGTCTTGAAAGCCATCCTATAGGCCCAAAGTGCGTCGTCTAAGTACTTCGCCCACTCCTTGTTGGTGACGGTCTTCTCCAAAATTTGCTTGATCTCACGATTAGCTAACTCGGCTTGACCGTTTGCTTGAGGGTGGTAGGGCGATGTAACCTTGTGCTTGATTCCATACTTCGCAAGAAGCGATCCTAACCAACGATTGTTGAAGTGGCTCCCCCCATCACTAAGCAAAGCCCTCGGAGTTCCAAACCGAGTCAAAATATTTCGCTGGAGAAATTTGATCACCACCTTCGAATCGTTGGTAGTAGTCGGAATGGCCTCGACCCATCTAGAAACATACTCCACCGCAAGTAAAATGTAGGAGAACCCTTGAGACTTGGGAAAAGGACCCATGAAGTCAATCCCCCAAACATCGAAGAGCTCCACTTCCATGATAGTTTGTTGCGGCATCTCGTCCCTCTTCGTGATATTCCCCATCCTTTGGCATCAATCACATGACTTGATGAACTCGTGGCAATCCTTGTAGATCGAAGGCCAATAGAAGCCACTATGAAAGATCTTGAGGGCTGTCCGATTCGCTGCAAAGTGTCCCCCATTCGGAGCGCTATGGCAATCTTTGATGATCTTCTTCCATTCTGATTGTCGAACACATCGCCTTATGACTCCATCGGCACACCTCCTATACAAGTATGGATCATCCCAATAATAGAACTTACAATCGTGGAGGAACTTCTTCTTTTGGTGAGACGATAGATCCTTGGGCACATGATGGATCACCAAGTAGTTGACGATGTCGGCGAACCAAGGTATCAAATCGTCCATCTGAAAAATCTGCTCATCGGGGAAGCTCTCCTTGATTGCAATTTTCGAATCCTCTCCGTCCACGGGCTGCTCGAGTCTCGAGAGATGGTCGGCCACCACGTTCTCGCATCCTTTCCTATCCTTGATCTCCATGTCGAACACTTGAAGAAGCAAAATCCAACGAACTAACCTTGGCTTCGAGTCCTTCTTGTTGAATAGATAGCGAATGGCGGCATGGTCGGTGTGCACAATCGTGTGAGATCCCACCAAATAAGGTCTAAACTTGTCGAAAGCGTAGACCACAGCAAGTAACTCCTTCTCCGTGGTGGTGTAGTTCCTTTGAGCCGAGTCCAACGTCTTACTAGCATAGTAGATCACTCGGAAAAGCTTATCCCTCTTCTGCCCCAAAACAGCTCCTACCGCCCAATCGCTTGCATCGCACATGAGCTCGAACGGAGCACTCCAATCCGGCGACACCAAGACGGGAGTAGAGATAAGCGCCTTCTTCAATGTCTCGAAGGCTTCCAAGCACTCATCATCGAACACGAACTTGACATCTTTCTCGAGCAATCCACACAACGGCTTCGTGATCTTCGAGAAATCCTTGATGAATCTCCTATAGAAGCCGTCATGTCCTAGGAAACTTCTCACCGATTTGACATTGGTTGGCGGTGGCAACTTCTCGATGGCTACAACCTTGGCTCGATCCACCTCCAATCCATATGAAGACACCTTGTGACCAAGTACAACTCCTTTTTGAACCATGAAGTGGCACTTCTCCCAATTGAGAACGAGGTTCGTCTCTTCGCACCTTTGAAGCACCGTGGCGAGATTATCCAAACATTGGTCAAAAGAAGGACCAAAGACTGAAAAATCATCCATAAACACCTCCATGATATTCTCGATCAATCCATGGAAGATGGCCATCATGCACCGTTGGAAAGTGGCCGGTGCATTGCATAATCCGAACGGCATCCTCCGATAAGCGAAAACTCCATATGGGCATGTGAATGCCGTCTTGTGTTGGTCCTCCGGAGCGATGGCGATTTGATTGTAGCCGGAGTATCCGTCGAGGAAGCAATAATACTCATGGCCGACTAGACGATCGAGCATTTGATCTACGAACGGGAGGGGAAAGTGATCCTTCCTTGTTGCAGTGTTGAGAAGACGATAATCAATGCAAACTCGTCATCCCGTGACGAGCCTTGTTGCGATCAGCTCTCCTTTCTCGTTGTTGATGACCGTCATGCCTCCTTTCTTTGACACCACTTGAGTAGGGCTCACCCACTCACTATCCGATATAGCATAGATCATGCCGGCATCAAGCAACTTCAGCACCTCCTTCCTCACAACTTCTTGCATGGCTGGGTTCAATCGTCTTTGGGGTTGGACTCTTGGGCGATGGCCTTTTTCGAGCAAGATCCCATGCATGCAAATCGTAGGACTAATACCTTTGATGTCGGCAATCGTCCATCCAATTGCAGATTTGTGCTCCCTTAGCACCCTCAATAGCTTGTCCGTGTTTGCCTCTGTGAGATGAGAAGACACGATCACAGGGTACGTCTCTTCTTCTCCTAAGAACTTGTACTTGAGGTGCTCGGGTAATGGCTTCAATTCCACCTTAGGGGCTGCATCCTTCTTCTCTTCCTCTTCAAAAAATCTGTCATCCACCTTCTTGTTGATGTCGAGATATGAAACCTCCTTGTGGTGACTCGATGGTCGATTAGCTTCCAACTGATTTAGATATTCGAGAATCTCGTCGCAAGCTTCATCCAACTCCTCGTAGGCATAGAGAGAATTCGAGATACAATGGTTAAGTGCCTCCTCCGAAGTAGGTGGTGTCAATGTCTCGATGGAGAAGATGTCTTCACGTTGATCGTCGGGTCTCTTCATAGCTTCATATATAGAAATCTTCAGCTCTTCCCCGTTAACTCGAAATGTGAGGTCTCCATCTTGAACATCGATCAATGCTCTCCCCGTGGCTAAGAATGGCCGTCCCAAGATCAAAGGTTGATTTGTATCCTCGGGCATGTCCAAGACTACGAAATCTGCCGGAAAGACGAGGTTGTGCACTTGAACGAGAACGTCCTCCACTATCCCCCTTGGATAAGAAACTGATCGGTCCGCCATAAGTAGAAAGATGGTGGTTGGTTTCATCTTCCCGATCTTGAGCCGGTTGAATATAGGGAGAGGCATCAAATTTATGCTAGCACCAAGATCGCATAGCACATTTTGGAAGATTTGATCACCAATCTTGCATGACAACGTGAATCTTCCGGGATCCTTTTGCTTCAATGGTAACTTCCTTTGGATGACCGCGCTGCACTCCTCTGTGAGATTGATCGTCTCGAACTTTCCCCACTTTTTCTTTCCCGAAACTGCATCCTTGATGAACTTCATGTGGTTGGGCATGTCTCGAAGAGCATCGAGAAGTGGTATGTTGATGTTGACCTTTTGTAGTATCTCCATGAAGCGTTGATACTTCTCGTCTTGCTTCGTCTTGGTCAATCGTTGCGGGAAGGGGGCCTTCGGAGTGTAAGTCGGAAGTTGGTGCGGCTGCTGGGCCTCTCGACCGACCTCTCGATCGAGAGAGGTGTCGAGAGGTCCCTTCTGACCTCGGTTTTTGACCTCTCGATCGACCTCTCGATCGAGAGAGGTGTCAAGAGGGTCAATTTGAATCTCCTCGTCGTATACCTCTCGATCCTCATCTCGATCGAGAGAGGTGTCGAGAAGTGGATTCTGACCTTCAGTATGGACCTCTCGATCGACCTCTCGATCGAGAGAGGTGTCGAGAGGCCCTCGCCTCGGCTCTTGGATCCTCGTTTCCTCGAGCACCACATTCTTGAAATTCCCGACTCCTTTCTTCTCAGCTTCCAAGGATGGATTTGTGTACGTAGTGCCGCTCCGGAGCTCAATAGCATGAACATGATGGTTGTTCTTCGGGTTTTGCTCCGTGTTACTTGGGAATTGGCCGGGCTTATGGACTCCTCCTTGAGCGTTGGCTATTTGACTCATTTGCGTTTCCAACATTTGCATTTGTTTGGTCAACGCATTGATGCTACTCGCCAAGTTGTTGGTTGAGGTGCTTTGAGTGAGCTCCAACGTCCTCAACTTTGCATCTTGTTGTGTCATCCTCATCTCCGATTGAGCCATATATTGACGAATTAAATCGTCGGTGGACATCTCCTTCTTTGGCTCTTGGATGACTCCGTTCTCAACATGGAAGCCGGGAGGTGGTTGCAAGGCATTGTTTGGATTGGCATAAGAGAAGTTCGGATGATTTCGGTTGTTGGGCACATAAGGCTTCTTGTATCCTCCTTGGTAGTTTGAATTTCCTTGCCCTCCTTGTCCTCCTTGCCACTTGTTTCCTTGATTGGGTTGCCACTTGCCCCCTTGTTGCACAAAATTGGCATCTTCCTCTTCGGTTGGGTTTGCTTGATCGTCCGTGATAGCATCGCACCGAAGTACTCCTTTCTTGATAGTATCCAACTCATTCGTTGTTTTTTTGTACTTCTCCATCAAGTCCTCGTAAGCATCAATCCCAATGTTGGCAACTCTCCTTCTTCCAAGACGACGGTCAGTAGCCTCCTCATAACTCGAGTTCACGGTCAGCTCAATGATCTCCATAGCAACATCATACTCATTATTCAGAAATCCTCCCTTCGAAGCGTAGTCGAGCTCCTTTCTACACAACTTGTTCAAACCACGATAGAAGTTCGTGATTTGATCCTCCTTGGTAATTCCATGATTTGGGCATGCTCGTAATAGCTTCTTGAATCTCCCCCATGCCTCGTAGAAGTGCTCATCCTCGAATTGTTGAAATTGTATGATCTCATTGATAAGCTTTTGAGCCCTCGAAGGTGGAAAGAACTTGTTGAGAAACTTTGTGCACATGTCAGCCCAAGTAGTAACCTCCGTCTTGTCCAATCCATCTAACCACTCCCGAGCATCGTCCTTGAGAGACCACACGAAGAGGCTAAGCTTGAGGTAATCCGAAGACACTCCATTGGCCTTGTATGTAGCGCATATGTCCAGAAATTGCTTCAAGTGTGCGTTCGGATCCTCCGCCGGTGATCCTCCATATTGATTGTTCTGCACCATGTTGATGAGGGATGTCTTGAACTCGTAGTTGTTTGCTTCGGTAGTCCCCCATCCTCCTTGCTGAAATTGATCAACGACCGGCTTATAGCGGTCGTTCAAAGTCCTCCTCACTGCTTGATCCCCCATCGAATCGAAACTCCTTGGCGAATCTGGTGGTGAAGAGGGAGGTGTATCGATCTTGCTCGTCTCCTTTCCTCGCCTCAACGTCCTTAGAGAGCGCTCTAACTCCAAGTCCAACGGAATAGGATTTATCCCCTTAGACCTTGTGGTCATGCACTACCTAAAATCAAAGAGAAGAAAAGAAGAACGTTAGATCAATAAACCGAAAACAGAAAATTAAAGCGCCTAAATCACCTATTAATTCTATTTCAAAATATGTATGTGAAATCTAATCAATCCCCGGCAACGGCGCCAAAATTTGATCGCACTATTTCTACCACACAAAATAGGTGTAATATAATGAAGCACGAGTATCGTATCCACAGGGACTGAATAACCGAAAACACACACAGTACCTCTACTATAGAACTAAACTGATGTCTAGACTTTGAAGGGTTTAGTGAATGTGGTATTTATACTAGGTAAATAATAAAAAGAACTCAAGTAAACATATAAGGAAATAAGTAAATAAAGAAATAAGTAGTCAAATAAAACAACTTAAGACACAAGTAATTAAATAAATAAGGAAAGTGAACAAATAAGGAAAAGTGTTGATTCTAGGGAAGCCTACCTAATCAAACATATGCAAGCAATTAATGAATACAATTAACCACTTTAATCCAATCTAAATGTGATACATGCAAGAATAACCTACACCCTAATTAAAGCAATGCAAGTAGTCACCCAACGAAATCCTAATATTCTTTCGAATTGTAAGAATTGAATCAAGTGCAAAATAGAACAAGTATCAATAATATAATCAACTAGGTTCAACTAAGACACCAAATCAATTATATATGAACATATAATAATTCAATTATCAATCAAGCAAATCAAACTATTATATCATGCATTCATGAGATCTATTATGCAATTACCCTATCAAGGCATAAACACATAATTATGCATACACAATTAATGGCCAATTAACTATGCATGAGAATAAGCACCATGAAACATGCATCTAGATTGGAAGGCTAATTGTAAACAAGAACACTTACATAAATTCAATTAGGCATTCAATCCCTAAAATCAACTAAGGAATTTAGCTAGACATAATTAAAGTAAACATAAACACAAAGAATTGGAAGAACATAATTAAAAAGTAAGAGTAAGAAGAACTTGGAATTGAATCTTGAATAAACTTGAAAAGCTCCAATGTTGAATACAAACTCTAAAGAAAAAGTGTGCTAGAAATTATGTAAAAGTAATGCTAGTTTGGTAGATGATATTTTACAATGCTAGAATAGGAGTATATATAGGAGAAATTTACATAAGGAAAACCTAAACCAAAAAGGAGTCAAATTAAATAAAGGAGAAAAATCCCGTCTGGACACCTCTCGACAGACCTCTCGATCGAGAGGTCGATCGAGAGGGTATCATCTTTGCTCTCGATCGATAGCTGCGGCAGAAGGCACCTCTCGACACCTCTCTCGATCGAGAGGTCGATCGAGAGGCCTTCACTCGAGCTCAAATCTTGAATTTTAAACTTCGATCTTCACGCCTTTTCTCGTCTCGGGGTTTTATCATCGATTTATGCCTGAAAACACAGAAAAACACCTACAAGCATAATATTGTCCCATATACTAAAAACCATATAAACTATAGACAATATCACACAATCGAGACACAAAATCGACTATTTTTGGCTATGTAAACAAGGTAAATTTCACCTATATCAATGCTAGCACCAAGTTCGCATAGCACGCTTTGAAAGACTTGATCACCGATCTTGCATGCCAATGTGAACCTCCCGAGATCCTTTTACTTCAACGGTAGCTTCTTTTGGATCACCGCGTTGCACTCCTCCGTGAGATTGATCGTCTCGAACTTCCCCCACTTCTTCTTTCCCGAAACCGCATCCTTGATGAACTTCATATGGTTTGGCATGTCTCGAAGAGCATCTAGAAGTGGTATGTTGATGTTGACCTTTTGTAGAATCTCCAAGAAGCGTTGATACTTCTCATCTTGCTTCGTCTTGGTCAAGCGTTGTGGGAAAGGGGCCTTCGGAGTGTACATCGGGAATTGGGGCAGCTACTTTGCCTCTCGATCCCCCTCTCGATCGAGAGAGGTATCGAGAGGTACCTTCTGACCTCGACTTTTGACCTCTCGATCCCCCTCTCGATCGAGAAAGGTGTCGATAGGGTCACATTGAATATCCTCGTCGTAAGCCTCTCGATCCTCCTCTCGATCGATAGGGGTATCGAGAAGTGGATTCTATCCTCCAGTAGTGACCTCTCGATTCCCCTCTCGATCGAGAGAGGTGTCGAGAGGTCCTCGCCTTGGCACTTGGATCCTCGTCTCCTCGAGCTCCGCATTCTTGAGGCTCCCGTCACCTTTCTTCGCAGCTTCCAAGGATGGATTTGTGTACTTTGTGCCCCTCCGAAGCTCAATAGCATGAACATGATGGTTGTTCTTCGGGTTTTGCTCGGTGTTGCTTGGGAATTGGCCGGGCTTATGGACTCCTCCTTGAGCATTAGCTATTTGACTCATTTGCGTCTCCAACATTTGCATTTGCTTGGTCAAGGCATTTATGCTACTTCCCAAATTGTTGCTCAAGGTGTTTTGTGTAAGCTCCAACGTCCTCAAATTTGCATCTTGTTGTGTAATCCTCATTTCCGACTGAGCCATATATTGACGAATCAAATCGTCGGTAGAAATCTCCTTCTTTGGCTCTTGGATGACTGCGTTCTCTACATGGAAGCCGGGAGGTGGTTGCAAGGCATTGTTCGGATTGGCATAAGAGAAGTTCGGATGATTTCGGTTGTTGGGAACGTAAGGCTTCTTGTATCCTCCTTGGTAGTTCGAACCTCCTTGTCCTCCTTGTCCTCCTTGCCACTTGTTTCCTTGATTTGGTTGCCACTTGCCCCCTTGTTGCACAAAATTGGCATCTTCCTCTTCGGTTGGGTTTGCTTGTTCGTCAGTGATAGCATCGCACCGAAGTACTCCTTTCTTGATGGTATCCAACTCACTTGCTGTTTTTGTGTACTTCTCCATCAAGTCCTCGCAAGCCTCGATTCCAATGTTGGCAACTCTCCTTCTTCCAACGCGTCGGTCAGTAGCCTCTTCATAACTTGAATTCAAGGTCATCTCAATAATCTCCATAGCCACATCCTCAAAAATCCTCCTTTCGAAGCGTAGTCGAGCTCCTTCCTACATAACTTGTTCGAACCACGATAGAAGCACGTGATTTGATCTTCCTTGCTAATTCCATGGTTTGGGCATGCTCGCAATAGCTTCTTGAATCTCCCCCACGCCTCGTAGAAATACTCATCCTCGTATTGTTGGAATTGGTTGATCTCGTTGATGAGTGTTTGAGCCCTCGAAGGTGGGAAGAACTTAAATCTGGTGCACATCTCGGCCCAAGTCCTTATCTCCGTCTTGTCCAATCCATCAAGCCACTCCCTTGCATCGTCCTTGAGAGACCACACGAACAAGCTGAGCTTGAGGTAATCCGAAGATACTCCATTAGCCTTGTATGTTGCACAAATATCCAGAAATTGCTTCAAGTGAGCATTTGGATCCTCCATGGGTGTGCCTCCATATTGGTTAGATTGCACCATGTTGATGAGGGACGTCTTGATCTCATAGTTGTTAGCGTCCGTGGTCCCCCATCCTCCTTGCTGAAATTGATCCACGACCGGCTTGAAACGGTCGTTCAAAGTCCTCCTCGCCGCTTGATCCCCCCATCAAATCGAAACTCCTTGGTGAATCGGGTGGTGAAGAGGGTGGTGTATCGATCTTGCTTGCTTTTTTCTCTCGTCTCAATGCCCTTAGTGAGCGCTCCAACTCCAAGTCTATCGAAATAAGATTTATCCCTTTAGACCTTGTGATCATGCACTACCTAAAATCAAAGAGAGAAGAAAAGAAAACGTTAGATCAATAAACCGAAGAACATAAAATTAAAGCGCCTAAATCACATATTAATTCTATTTCAAAATATGCGTATGAAATCTAATCAATCCCCGGCAACGGCGCCAAAATTTGATCGCACTATTTCTACCACACAAAAATAGGTATAATATAGGAAAGTACGAGTATCGTATCCACAGGGATTGACAAGTCGAAACCACACACAATACCTTTACTCTAGAACTAAACTGATGTCTAAGCAATTAGGAATTTGGAATTGTGGTATTTATAAGCTGGGCAAATAAATAAAAGACTCAATTTAAATAAACAAGGTAATAAAAAATTAATAGAGCAAATAACAATTAAGGAAACAACTAAACAAAGTAAAGTCAAATAAATTAAATAAGGAAAAGTATTGTTTCTAGGGAAGCCTACCTAATCAAATCTATGGAAGTAATTAATGCATACAATTAACCAATTTAATCCAATCTAAATGTGATACATGAAAAATAACCTACACCCCGATTAAAGCAATGCAAGTCGTCACCTAATAAGATCCTAATATCCTCTCGGACGCATAGATATCAAATTAAGTGCAAAATAGAACTAGTATCAATGATATAATCAACTAGGTTCAACTATGACACCCAATCAACTATATATAAACATATGATAATTCAACCTCAACTAAGACAATCAAATCATCATACCATGTATTCATGAGATCTATTATGCAATTATCCTATCAAGGCATGAAAACATAACTATGCATACATAATTAGTGATCAAGTAATCATGCATGAGAATAAGCACCATGAAACATGCATCTAGATTGGATGGCTAATTGTAAACAAAAACACTTACATAAATTCAATTAGGCATTCAATCCCTAAAATCAACTAAGGAATTTAGCTAGACATAATTAAAGCAAACATAAACACAAAGAATTGAAAGAACATGATTAAAGAGTAAGAGTAAGAAAAACTTGAACACAAACGAAGAACTTCGAATCTTGAATCTTACATAAACTTGAATAATCTTCAACGTCGAATACAAGAAATAAAAACTCTAAAGTAAAAATATAAAAGTGCTAAGAAAGTATGAAAGATGTTAGGGTTTACAATGCTAGGCTAGGAATATATATAGGGGAAATTTACATAAGGAATTATAAACCAAAAAGGAATCTAATAAAATAAGGTATGAAATCTCGGCTGGAACCCCCCTCTCGACACACTGCCTCTCGATAGACCTCTCGATCGAGAGAGGTATCGAGAGGTGCCAAAATCACTCTCGATCGAGAACTGCTCCAGAAGGTTTCCTCTCGATAGACCTCTCGATCGAGAGAGGTATCGAGAGGTCTTCATTTGACTTCAAATTCTGAAATTCGAACTCCGATCTTCATGCCTTGTCTCGTCTCGGGGTTTTATCATCAAAATATTCCTAAAAACATAGAAAAACACCCACAAGCATAATATTGTCTAATATAATAAAAACCATATAAACTATAGACAATACTACACAATCGAGACTCAAAATCGACCCTTTTTTGTTATAAATATAAGGTAAATTTCACCTATATCACTTGCAAATGCGGAATTAGGTGAGCTAGTCTTTCCAAAGTATTTAAAGTGTCGTGTTAGGGTTTGCTTAGGTGCACATGCAATATGATGAATAAAACAGTAAATAATCAAAGCTTGAGTAATGAAATACGACACCAGAATTTATAGTGGTTCGGTGATAAAACACCTACGTCCACTTTGTTGCACGCTGCAACAGATTTTTCTCACTAAGAATCTTGAGGATTACGGGTTCCCCAAAAACCTAGACTGGATCGAGCTTCACACGCTTGGATCCGAAACAACAACTGGGAGATTGCGGGTTCTCCACTAACCTAGCTAAGATCGAGCTTCGCACAATCGAGGACAGTGCAAGCTTGGATCTACACTATACGATCGAGGTTTCTACTATCGAGGAAAGTATAACCTTAGATATTTACAAGACAACCTTTCTACAACACTCAATACCGAACAACCTGACAAAACAAGGATTTAGGATTTTGGTTTGAAAACTCTCTAAGTGAAGAACTCTTTACAGTTTAAGTGCAAAGGGTAGAGTTCTTCTCTAAGCTTGGATATATGAAGTGGGCTTAGAATCTGGGAGAGTGAAGGTTGCGGAGACAAGCTTCGATATTACTGAAGCTTGGAGAACACTTAGACAAGAACTCGAAGAATTTGCTCGAAGGCTGTGAGTGCTTGTTTGCTGTATGCGCTGAAATCTCAGGTAGTGTTCTACTCTTCTCCGTCTCTGGCCTTCACTATTTATAGTGGGAGATTTGGACTGGAGCCGTTGAAGGTTGGTGGCTTTGTCCCTCCACACTTGACAGTACTTGCCTTTGACCTGCAGCTTTTCAGACGCGCGCTTTGTCTCTTTGCCGAAAATGGCTAAGAGCCAAGTTCAACAGCAACCGGAGCGTCCAATACTGTAGCGGCAGCTCTGTCGGTCTGGCAGTCAACTCTGGTGCTCCATTCTTCATGTGCCACGTGGAGATCCACAATTAATGTCTTTATCTTCACTGGACTTGAGTTTGAACTCTTAGTTTGAATGGGGCGGGAAATTTGATCTGTCGCTTTCAGTTAGGAAGTGGCTTGCTTCGCTTTAGAATCTTGAGCGTCCGCTTTAGTAAGTGTTGACTCGCTTTGACTTTACTGTACCGCTCGCTTCGCTTCGCTTTGCTTTGCTTCGCTTCGGTAGACTCGCTTCACTTCAAAACACACTCAAGCGAGTGGCCTTCACTTGAAAATCTGCAGTCTAAAACCTAAGCGTCTAAAGCAAAAATAAAGCCTTCCTAACATTATAGGCTTGAAAAATTCTAACCTATCTAATCAAAATAGGGTCGCTTGGGAATAAGATTACATAGAGGGTTTTGGGATCTAATCAAAACATATAATATATTTATTTAAAGCGTCCCGTTAAGTTCCCCCTTAACACATGAATCCTTAACAATTCCCAACACTTAGGTTCCATGAGTGCGTATTTTATCTAACTTGGATTAAAATTGGTTAATTAGATTACTTCGTTCATTGTGTGAATAGTATTAGATCATACACCCGGAGAATCAACCCTTTTTGTTATATTTGAGTTTTATTCTTTTAGATTCAATTTTTTTTTTTACTTAGATTCATTTTTATTTGTTACTATTTGAATTTGTTTCTTTATTTGGTTTTTATTATTTTTCTGGGATATTAGAAACCAAAACCCAAAATTCTTTGTGCCTAGACTTTTGTGATACTCTATAGTAAAGGTAACTTGTGTATTTTTGGTATATCAGTCATTGTTGATATGATACTCGTACTTACTCTTTATTATGCTATTCAATGTGGGAAAAATAGTGCGATTACCATCATGGGCAGGAGAGCTT
Source organism: Thymus quinquecostatus (assembly GCA_024222315.1). Classification (NCBI taxonomy): domain Eukaryota; kingdom Viridiplantae; phylum Streptophyta; class Magnoliopsida; order Lamiales; family Lamiaceae; genus Thymus; species Thymus quinquecostatus. The sequence continues at coordinate 11,546,777 of CM044175.1, read as the reverse complement.
GTATGCAAAAAACTATTGATGGGATAAGGCCCAACTCCTAGGCCCAAACCATGAAGAGCCCAAGGCCAAGAAGACACCCACTAAGAAGAACGTGGGATCATGGAGCCACCACTAACATCCCCACTTTTCAAGCATTTATGGAGAGAGGAGAAAATAGTTATAAATAGAAGATGTACTCTTTGTAAAAAGATAGATACGTTTTTTGTACTCTCCTTTCTCTCCGTGGACGTAGATCGAAAGATCGAACCAAGTAAACCTCTCGTGTCATTTATTCTTTGTTGCGATTATTGCCTTACGAAAATATGATTCATCACTGGCGCCGTCTGTGGGAATCGATAAATTTTGTGTTTCGAATCAACGTTTTCATGGGCAATTAACTCTTCGGGAAGATTAACACACGAAGAGCCTCCATCAATTGAAGAGAAAGAGAAGCAAATACCGCAAAAAGAAAAGGAAAAAACTGGATTTGGGATTAACCAAATAGGCTCGGCCCCAATTATTCTCTCCCCTCTCCTGCGTGCGGGCTACGCCATTCAACCATCCCCACTCCACCGTCGCCGGCGGAAAGCAGTTGCACAGAAGCACCGTTGCCGCCGCCTATGATAACAAGGAGCTCCACCGCCAACACTAATTTGGTGTGCAGTCGGTGATTGCCGACGCGGACAGGCAGCAATCCCTCCACCGCAGCCGAAACATCGGTAATGACATCGATGCGCAGACTCCGATCTTCATACCGCCGTCGTCTCGACTCCGATATTCTGCCTGAAATCATGAAGAAGAGAGAGATAATTTTGCGAAGAAGATGAACACGTCGCCCGAGCTCTCCTCCTTCTTCATGGCTGTTGGAAAATCCTTGGCTAAGCTGTCGCTTCACTCACCTCGGCGTCGTTCACATAGGGATGGAGATCAGAGCCCACCTCGGCTCAACTCCACCCTACCGCCGAGCTCCACTCCATACTTCCTCCAATTCATCTCCCTATTCACCGAGCTAGTTGACGAGGTAGTACCGGTGGCCATGCATGTCGAAGTCACCATGGTTCTACGGAGAAGAAGGACGACCGGCACCACTACATCGGTTCCTTCGCCGGGGCTCTACCCGGACTCCGCCGCCTCGTCGCCGCGCTCACCTCCAACTCAGAGTTTTCTCCATTAATTGAAGAGCGAGAGAGAGAAATCTATCCCCAACCAGCTCCTCACCGACGCCGCCCTCCGCTCTTCCGTCGGTGCCTCCTGGGTGAAGAAAAACAAAAAATTCAATTGAAGGAAGATGGGGAGACAGGTAGAAAGAGGAAGTTTCTCTCTCAAATCATCCGCCCTCACCTGCAAATTGGATAGCAGCCAACTGTACTCTGCCCAACATCTCCCCAGCCAGCATCCTCGGTTCCAGCAGCGCGTACGAATCGACGGACTCGCACTTGCTCGCGCTGCTCACACCAACCTTAACAACGAGCGACAGCCTCCGCCTCACACACAAATTGATCGGGAGGCATCCGAACTCCGATCGATGCCGCCTCACCACCGCCTCTCGAGAACGTTCCTCGACGACCAGCCTTCTCCCTCAAGTACCAGCTTCCGAACGAGGATCTGGGTTCATTAATCACCATCTCATCCGACAAGGATCCGGAGAACTAGGGGGACGAGTACGACCACCTCCATGATTTGCCGCAGCTCGGCTCACCTCTTCATTGGCGAATTGAACCACCTCGGATGAAGATCGGAGCCCACTCCTTAGGAAGTTGAGCCGAGGTGGCCGTCAAAGCTACATGTTGACAGCAGCGGGCGTTGCGGCTCCATCTAGTAAAAGGATCGAAACAAGTGGAGAGATATTTTTAATTTTGTTGTGCGTATACATTAATTAACAGAAGAAGAGCCGTGAGGATTGAACATTGGTAAGGCCGTGGACTCCAACTAAAACCCATCTCAAGACGTACAAGATTTTGATGGTGGGTTATCTCATCCCGATTGACGAGATGAATAGCATCCAAAGCTTATCGAGACCAATTCTCGCGGAATTGGAGGAACACCCAAAATTTCTCAGAACCATGAACAGATTTCCAACTATCAGAGCCTACAACATCAAGGTCAATGCCAACAGTAGCATCAATGCCTCCACCGCCGAGCTCCACCCCGGCGGAGGCTCACTCCACCGCCGAGCTTCGCTCCGGCTCCCTCGGCCGTCGAGCTCCGCTCCAGCCGACTCCGCCACCGAGCTCCGCTCCGGCTCCTTCCAACGCAGAGAAGAAGACTTCGACCTCTTCCACTTTAGAGGAGCTATATTCGGATGCCTTCAAGGTGTTCGAAAAAATGCCAGTTCCAAAGAAATAAAAGACACATGTGGATATTTGGGCTCAAGGTTTTCGACAAAATGTCAGTTCCAAGGAAACAACTACCTAGCCGCTGCCCGTCACCAACAACGCCACCGATGTCTCAACACACTCGTGGAATCTCTCCACACCCTAAAGCTGCCAAGCTCAGCTAACTCGTGGCACTCGACACAATGATCATCTCAAGAGGTACTATGCATAGGAGTAGAGAGTTCATGTTTTGAGTCAGTCTTTTAAGTCTATCTTTTGAGTCAAATCATTGTCGAGTCAGTCCGGTCACGCATATTCTACTACCTATGCATACCACCCCTCATCTATTCTCCACACTATCCTGACGAGGAAAGTGATAGATCCGGGTTTGAGATCCACAACAATTTAGAGTATTGTTTATCATGTCTTGCAGAGAGCATTTATGGGTAAAGCGTTAAAGCAGTAAAGAGCAAGAGATTCATGCGTGTATAGAGCAACAAATGAGTATTGTGTACAGAGCACGGTTTGCGTGGTGATAACAAATAATAGTTGAGCTATGAGTAGGGCATAAAAGGCATGTTTAGCCATAAACTAGCAAGATTCATGGAGTTTTACACTCATATAAGCAGATATTGAGGAAATGGAACGGGAAAAAAGGAGGGAAACAGGGAGTACGGAGCTCCGTTGAGCCTCATTCCCTTTTGGCAATGAGGGTTTTACCTTAGGCTCAGGACAGGGTTTAAGATGGAGATTCTTCCCGGTGTCGAGAGGAATGGATGGAGGTGAAGGGAAACTATAGCTTCCCGAAAGAAGGCTTTGACCGCCCTGGCTCCTTGAGCTCGGAGGAGCTCGTAAGAGAGAATATGGAATTGGATAGAACAGTATGCTAAGGAGCATGTTCTTCGTCGAGAGTGATGTTGTGATGATGAATAAAGTGTGCGTTCATTTTGTATTTATAGACGTAGAGGGGGTGAGGAGATGTACATTCATGTGGAAAAGGGATAGTAAAGGAATTTCTATGGAGACAGTATTCTCCTTGTCATTAATGCCGTGGTCCTCACACTAAGAGGGCTAGAATCACACCGATCGCATGCTTAGGCAGATCCCTAGACTCTGGCAGAAGCCTAGCAAAATCAAGGCAGCCTCTGCACAAACTAGCTTCTGTGCAGGAGCCTTGGCATAAGCTAAGGTAGGTACCAGTTCTCACAATGCCCAGAACCTGTTCTTTATTTGGAACAATCTCTCTCTTTAACTTATCTGAAGAATACTCCAAATAAGTGTGGCGAAATCCCTTATAGGGAAAGCTGGTGCTCATCCCTACAAGGTTTAGGGAAGTGCATCTTCTTCAACATTTAGAGTTATTTATATAGGAAAGGCTGATATTAGTCCCTATCAGAAAGTGTGTTATTCTTGCACGTATCTCGGATATGAAATAAGATATAAGACCGATACATCTCGGCACATCTAAGACCGATATACCTCGGCACATCTAAGACCGATACACCTCGGCACATCTAAGACCGATACATCTTGGCAAAATCCTAGGGGACCACCCCTCCCAATTGAGTCGGCAAAACAGGAACCCGATGCTCGGCCCACGTGCCACTTCGGAAGCCAACGCTAGGCCCTAGTGCCACTTCGGACCCCGATGCTAGGCCCACATGCCACTTCGGAAGCCGATGCTAGGCCCACGTGCCACTTCGAAACCCGATGCTAGGCCCGCCCGAGTGCCACTTCGGTCAAAAAGTCACCTCGTAAAACATCCACCTAGGTGAGATAAGACAGCTTGACTTCGTAAAAAATCCACCTCGATTGGATTGACCTCGTCCCCTCGTCAAACATCCACCTAGGTGAGATAAGACAGCCTGACTTCGTCACCTCGTCAAACATCCACCTAGGTGAGATAAGACAGCTTGACTTCGTCACCTCGTGACCTCGTCACCTCATCAAACATCCACCTAGGTGAGATAAGACAGCTTGACTTCGTCACCTCGTCAACATCCACCTAGGTGAGATAAGACAGCTTGACTTCGTCAAAAACCCACCTCGGTTGGATTGACCTCGTCACCTCGTCAACATCCACCTAGGTGAGATAGACAACTTGACTTCGTAAAAAATCCACCTCGATTGGATTGACTTTGTCACTTTGTCAAAAATCCATTAAAGCCATCGGCATCAGAAACACTACGGGGGAACTACGATTCAACATTGTCAGAATCTATTACTTTGGCGGGGCAATCAACTTCAAATATGGTGCAAGGCCCCACCTTGACGAACCAAGTGAAGATTTCAACTCGACATCACACCCATAATCCCACGTTTTTTTTTTTTTTTGGGGGGGGGGGGGGGGGGGGGGGGTGTGATGGGATAAGGCCCAACTCCTAGGCCCAAACCATGAAGAGCCCAAGCCCAAGAAGACACCCACTAAGAAGAACGTGGGATCGTGGAGCCACCACTAACATCCCCACTTTTCAAGCATTTATGGAGAGAGGAGAAAATATTTATAAATAGAAGATAGACTCTTTGTAAAAAGATAGATACGCTTTTTGTACTCTCCTACGCAAAACCTAATAAAATCACCGACGCCTCCTTTCTCTTCGTGGACGTAGATCGAAAGATCGAACTACGTAAACCTCTCGTGTCGTTTATTCTTTGTTGCGATTATTGCCTTACGAAAATATGATTCATCAACTATCATTAGAGCATTTGCAGCAACGACCTTTAAAGGCTGGCACATTTTCTTTGACCGCTGATGCTCGTGCAGGGCCCGTGTCAACGGGCTATGCTTATCAAGAGAGAGAGGAATGACTACTTTTAAACAACACGTAGTTGCGCCCAATCGGCTAACATTCGTTAATTCATTTTTTTGTCCTTTTCCTTTTATGTTTTTCCTATATTTCAATCTTCCTCCCCACCATTTTTCATCCCCCACCATTATTTCTATATCATTCCCTCTATCTACTTCATTTCTTCTTAAATTTTATTTTAAATAAAAAAAAAGAGCACGACGGGAATGATTATCCACTTGGTTTGACATTTACTATAGTCCAAACACACCACATTGAAATTTTCCAAATCCTCAAAATCAACAACCAAATTGACCTCAAGGCTTTGTTTCATTCTATCCTAGGGATATCAATTTTCTCTAGCCCCCCCCCCCCCCCCCCCCCCCCCCCCCAAAAAAAAAAAAATCACAATTATGCACAAAGTGGCTATCAATTCACTCCATAAACCGAATATCAAGTAGGTTACTCTCCGCTGCCCATTTTTCTAAATAAATTTTCCAAAATTTGAGGCTTGCTACCTTCGATAACTTTGGATTATTAAAGTGCCTCTCAATTGTTCGTGAATTTGGGTAACAACATCGAGGTCACGCCCAAAGAAGAAGAAGAAGAAGAAGAAGGAAGAAGAAGGAAGAGGGTTCATAAGGCCAAGTAGGCGGATGGTTGACGAAGGACGGTCAAGTGCCAAGAGCAGCGACTATGGATAGTGATAATGCGGTCATGCCGTATACCGAGGCTGAGATAAATGCCCTTGGTTGCGTTTAGGTCAGTATAAGTCACGAGCCAATTACAAGCAAAACCAAAGGCTTGAGGCTTTGTGGGTCCGAATTTCAACACGCTACAATGAGATTCATCCTAAAGGTATTATTTCTCAATACTCTAAAAACATTGCATAGTCATTGGAAGAGGGTTAGCGACGACATCCAGACATTCCAGTCATATTACTAAACAGAGGAATGTGGAAAGCGGAAAAGGAAAGGTAAAAATATTGACAGATGCATTCAATCGCTATAAAGAGCTCTCCGAAAAAACATTCAAATGTCATGAAACTTGAGAGAAGGTTTGAGAAACTACCAAATTTGTAGCAGCTTTGGCAACTGATGTAGATGTTAAAAGATGAGAAACTAGTATCGGAGGAGCTTACTCGCTCCAATCAAGTCAGAGGGCATATCAAAGAAGTGGCTTTGAAAAAGATGGTTTCTTAGAGTTTATGGGGTAATATTGTGTCGTTTTGTAGCATCCTCGTGCTTGTTTTGAGCGATTATCGTCGCTATGAAGTCGAAATGTCGAGTCTTTCTTCTCGAGCTTATTGATGCTTAGTTTTACAGAAAACGAGAGAATATTGGACACGAAAAGCAAGTTCATGACGTAGCTCGGTTAGAGAGGAACACGTAGGCAAAAACGGCGATCGAATCGGAGTTCGTACGAGGGATAATGAGGCGAAACGGAGAGAAGACGCACGGCCGAGCGCCCAAACGCCCGGACCGCGCGCCGACGAAAAGCAGCAAGGCGGCGACGAGCAGCCAGGCGAGCACCCGCGAGCGCGCCCTGACTCAGAGCGGGGCCTGACCGCTCGCGCCCACAGGGCCGTTGGCCTGCTCCACGCAGTCATCCCGCGCGGGTGCTCTGCCCGGCCCGACTTTCGTTTTCTCCGTTTCCGCCCTGATTTTCTTCTCGTTTTTCGTTTTTGACCCAATTTTCTCTCATTTTCACCTCCAATCTTATTTGCTACTTAACCACTCTCTCCTAGAACATATACATACTCATTTCAAACCTGTTAGTCTTCATTAATTTCACACACTACACACTTTCACACACACTAAATCTCTACACTCTCCACGTTTGATCATCATCAATCCACCTTGGAGGCTCACACTGAAGAGGTGAACATTTATAGGTCATGCCCGAAGGAACAAAGGTTGAAAAAGTGGTGAGAACCCTCCACAGTTTAATTTTAATAATGTTTTTCAAAACCACAGTTTAATAGACTTGATTCCGATTGTGTATAGCCCATGTCAACGATCTTGAATCTAATAGAAAAGATTGATCTTCCTTGTAAAGAATAAGGTTGTTTTTATTGACCTTAAATATAGTGATCAACCTGCCTGCATCAACTAGCTCAAGTGTTATCCAGCTAGTTTATATATATCATTGAAGATCTTAAGATGTTGGAGAACCACCTCATAGACTAGTCGATCTACCTCCATTGATCGACTATTTATCTTACTCATACAACCTGCATATCAACACTCGACCTTGCATTAAGCAACAAAGCTAAAAAAAGAATTTTCAAAGAGTAAAGTCCAACAAACCACCAACTTCCGCACTCCGCTGCTCAGTTTGATAGATCAAGCTTGATACTTGATACATCGACTTGACTGTGATCATCGACCTTGACATAGTCGACCGTAGATCACAGTTTATTATAAAATTAAAAATCGGTTGGCTATTGTTGTGCTATTTCACCCTCTCCCCATCCCAATATACCAATTAATTCTTTTCGGGACCAACAAAAAGCAAAAGCACGAGTAAAGAAGGCAGCTACTTCCTCCGACGATGCTTTCACCAAAGCTGCTGGCTCGAACTTGGAGTTGTAGCCAAATACCTGTTGTACTTGAGCACGTACTTAACAATCACCAAGGATACGTCCAGTGTGACCCCCGAAAGTCAAAGCCCAACACTTGGAGTACGTGGCTTGGCTAAAACAAGAAATTGGAATGCGAAAGCTGGGTCATTCTTCTGATGACTAGTTTTTTAGTGGTAGTTGATTTTATTTTGTGTTTCAAAAAATTGTATCGTAAATATTTTCCAATTATATTCAGTAAAATAGTCTATTTCAAAAATAAAATTGCCATTTTATTAAAATTCTAAACATAAATAAATAATACGAGAATAAAATATTTTTAGAGTCCACTATTTTTGAAGGTTTTCACCGCAACATTTCGGAAAGTCCTCCAAATTTAATATATTGTAAATAGTAATCCACAGTAACACTGGCCACCGTGATAGGCGCCGCTATAATTAGGGATGGCAACGAAGAGGGGCGGGACGGGGTATTGCTTTCCCCACCACCATACCCGCCCCAAAAATTCTTCCTGTACCTGCCCCGAAACCCGTTTAAATTTATGCGGAGACAGAGTGGGGATTACCCGACGGGAGAAGTCTGCCCGTCGGGTACCTGCTAACATTTTTTTTCCAATTAAAAACCAATTTTTTAATAAATATTTAATTATTAAATGCTAAAAGCATTTTTTAAATTAATAAATTTTATTAGTTTATTAATATTATAATTATAAAAATATTAAATAATGATCATTAATATTAATTTTAATTAAAATTTAAATATAAATTCAAAAAATAAATATTAAATTTTTTATAAGGGCGGGTACGGGGCGATGATCTGTAAACCCGCCCCTGCCCCTAACCCGCTTCGTTGTTATGTTTCCATACCCATCCCCGACCCTAAACTCGAATTTCGCCCCGTCCCCCGCTCCATTAGGGGCGGGTATCCGAACTTGCGGGTAAAATTGCCATCCTTATGAATGCCCTCATTATTTCAATAACAATTGTAAATTATACTAACATAAATTATTTAAAACATATTTCTATCTAAAATCGTTATAAAATTTTATATAAATAAACATGATGTTTATCATGTACGGCAAGATGCTTACTTTTTTTGAGTTTTGCTGATTATACCTATTTCGCTTCATTAGCTCGACCAATAACAATAAAGCGCGAGACGACTCTCTGCGAATTTCTTTCTTTTTTTTTTTTTTTTAGTAAAAGAACGGAAAAGAAAGGATAGGACTATTTTCACTTTTCATTGCGGGGATTAATGTACACAAACTAAACAAATTAATGAGTCATCATCGTCAAGACAAAATATACCCAAAGCAAAGGAAGGCTGGAAAAGAAAGTTTGTCCACAACGGAATGGATAAGCAAATCCAATAATTTTGATTTAACATATTAATGAAATAACACGACATTACAATAATTAATATATATATATATATATATATATATATATATATATATATATATATATATATATATATATTATATTACACGTAAAAAGGACAAGAAATAAGATTTTTTGTAGGGGCGTGAGGAGATCAAGGGGACCTATGAGCATGGCCACTAACTCGGGCATTGTTTGGTCCCAAGTACGAAGGTTACAAACTACATTGGCTGAAGAAGAAAAAGCACCGCCGTGAAGGAGGCGGCGACCGCCGCACGTGAGGCGGTTTTGATGTCCACATAAGGAGGTGGCATGGTGGGGCAGCCATGATATAACGGTTCGCTACGGAGATGGAGCAACATCACATTCTTGTCTTCCTCCGCCCCACCATCCATGTTCCCTCTATCTATACATACATTTATTGATGCAACTACGAAGAGAAAAGATGGTGATATTTCAGTTTTGATTTGCATGTTTTCACAATTAATTCAATTAGGTGCTTGATTGAATAGAGATTTACGCGCACACATGCATGCATGCATTATTATATGTCAAAAACACTCGTTGTCCGCTATCAACGCCATATTAATATAATTTACCTAGGCTGATGTGATAATAAATCCTTTTCTAAATAAAGTTTACATTTGATTTAATTTTTGATAGAAGTTGTGTACAATATTTTTTTGATCGATTTTAAATTTAATGTGTAGTTATATATATGAAGAATGGTACTATATCCACAAATTAATATAATGTTTCTACTATTAATTAATATGATATTGATATACTCCCTTCATATTACAAATTAATGTGTTCACTGTTAATATGATATTTGTTATACTCCCTTCATTACTATTTTCCTTTATGCTTTTGATGTATGACTAAGCTACGGAAAACTCGATAACTAAAGCAATTGAAACCGTGATAAAAATTAGTTGTAGTTAGATCAAATTAGAGCAACTCTCCCACTTTGTTATAAAAAAGATATAGCGTTTTCGCTTATTCTTAAGTTGATTGATTAAATCAAGTACATTATAGGAGATGATGATTTTCATTTCAATGCATTTCTAAAACGCTTTTTAAAGAGAGGATATAAAATTGGAGTCTTTCCCTTTTATCTATACTTTACACTAACATGCAAACATTTTGTTAAAGTTACTAATTAGTATTGTACCCTTGCGATACAGGGCTTTAATCTATAAAATAATTATGATCAACTATATAATTATCACACAATTAACTTTTAGTTTAATTAATAAAAAAATTTATGTTTTCATAAAACCAGCGAAAAAAATTCCGTACATATATACACGTGTATGTTCATATATTGTGTATATTTGTATGTATCTAAATATTTTATATTTATACATGTAGATTTATAGCTCGTTTTCTTATACAAATCGATTATGTATTGATAAATTTTATAATCAAAATTATATAGGATCCCTAACATTACCAATAGAGTTAATGAAAAACATTGTCATTTTACTGTAGCGATTGTGTATTTGTGAAAATAAAAATAATCATTTATATTGAGAGTACAAGAATAGTGTATACTACTAATTTACAATATTGGAAGTTCTTATAATTTAATGAATAAAAAAATAAAATTAATAACACAATAAAATTTAAATTAGGACTCTAATAAATAAGTGCGGATTTTTATAGAAATAAAAGGATTCAAAATTTTCATAAAAAATGGCATAGACATTTTGAATTAAAAAATAACTTACTAATTAATAACAATAAATAAATAAGCTCAATTATAAAAAAGTTTAGAGGGAAAGACACTATATTACTTTAATTTAGATATATAGATACTCCCTTCATCCTCCATTTACTGACCCTATTACTATATTGGAACGTCCTCCATTTATTAACCTTTTCCGTTTTAGGACGTATGTCACACAATCACTTTAACACTTTAACAATTTATCCATCTACTTTTTAATACTTTAACATTTTAATACTATTAAAAAAATTAAATGGACCCACAATTATTCAACTTTAACACTTTAACACATTAGTTTATTCCTATATCATTAAAATGCAAAAAAAAAAAAAAAAAAAAAAAAAAAAAAAAAAAAGTGCCCAAAGGTGAGTGTCACTAAATGGAGGACGGAGAGAGTATACGATTAATAATGTTTAAACTTTTGAATGTTTTCTTATTTATTTTTTGCATGTTTAATCAAATGTATTACTCGCCCTAAAAAATAGTTATGGTACTGATAAGATATGACCCAACTATTAGGCTCAAGCATTGAGCCCAATGTAAATGGGCCCACAGTAATCTCGGCCCAAGGAAGCAGTTCGGCCCAAAGAGAATTCGACTCATGAAGAACTCCTTCGACGAATACAACTCAAATTCCAAGAGACGTAGAAGACTCGAATGCTTATCACAAAGGAGGAGATAAACTCAAAGAATCCTTATAGAAGAAGACTTTGTATTAGAGTCAAACTCCACACACTTGTATATAAATAGGGGCTAGATTAGAGTAAAGGGATTCATTGACACTTATTATACTCATTGTACTCATCACATGCCCATACTCAATAAAAAAAACTCCCCTTCACCCCGTGGACGTAGATCTATTTTCGTAGATCGAACCACATAAATCTTTTGTGTTCTTTTCGTTGTTTTGATATTATTTGCCCTACGAAAACTAGATCAATCACTAGCGCCATCTGTGGGACTACAAATTTTGTGTTGTCGATCAACGTTTTCACAAACAAAATCGTCATGAAGAAAAACATACGAGATTCTTCAAAGGTTGTTTCCGGCGCCAACAACACCGACAAAGAGCGCCAAAAATAGCCCCGAGGAAGCCTGAGAAGAGACGAAACTCCCGATGGACAGGCTCAAAATATAGATGAGCAGGAAAACCCTAACCTACAAGAAGAAGATCGTCAGGAAGAAGGAGATCGCCACAACGAGGTAGATTGCAAAAGCAAGGGAAAGGAACCCCAAGTTGCCCCACGAAACCTCGGTGAAGCTGTAAAGGAGTTCGTTGAGGCAAACGGAGAAAACTCTTCCGCTCCAAGCACGGAGCACCTTGTTTCACCAAAAAGTGTTCGCAATAGACGAAATCTATCGTAGCACTAGCAAGTAAAACCCAATGTCGAATCTCGAAGGAAAACTTTGCAGGGAAATTAATTATGTAGTAAATCCTAATCTAGCCTAAATCTAGGAAAGCAAGTAAAGAAGAATTTGGGGTTTTTGTTTTAAATCCTAGGCAAGAAAATAAATAAAAGCAATAAATTAAAGCAAGTAAATAATCTAATCTAGAACTTGAGAAATAAATCTAAGAATTAAACTAAGAAAGCGATTAATCTACCTAGGCAAGAATCGAAAGGAAAGCAATAAAGAAAGCAATAAAGAAAGCATAAACTACTCTAGACATGATGAATAAAATCTGGAAATTAAAAGGCTAATTAATCTAACTATGAAAGCTTTGAAAAACGAGAGAATCGAAACTAGAAAAACGAATCTAAACTTTAAACTAGAAATCGAAAGAACGAAATTAAAACTAAGCAAATTAAACGAAGCAATTAAGAGAACGAATCTAAAACTAAAGCAAAGCAATTAAAGCAAATAAACGAAAGCAATAAAAGAACTTACGAGAAATAAACGAAGACGAAGAACTTGAATTAAATAAACGAAGTCTTGAATTAAACGAACTACGAATCCAATCCGAACAATAGAAAGCTAATCTAAAGTGTTTGAATACTGAAAACTAAACTAAAACTAATGTAAAAGGGTATAGAATTCGTGCACAAGGGATGATATATATATACTAGGTAAAAACCTAGATAAATAAGGAAAGGATAGCTGGCCGGAGCGTTGGACGGTCGTCCAACGTACGTTGGACGCTCGTCCAACGTCGCACTCGCTCGCTTCTTCAATTTCTACTCTGGACGCTCGTCCACAGCATCAGCGCGCTCGTCCAGAGTACTCTGGACGGTCGTCCAGAGCCTTGGACGATCGTCCAGCGTCGTGCTCGTTCCAAACTTGATATTTCCTCAATTCTTCGCCTTTTTCGAGCCGTTTCCTTCCGTTTCTTCCACCTAACGATCCTAAACGAACCAAACTCCAAACAACCAAATCATAGCAAAATACAAACGAAAGAGACGCAAAACATAATGAAACAGACTCAAAAACACTACGAAAATCCTAACATTTACACACCAATCAAACTCCCCCACACTTAGACCTTTGCTTGTCCTCAAGCAAAACAAAACAAACAATAGACTCAAGTATCGTGAACTATATTGGCCTCAAAGCTTTTCAAAAACAACTCTCATGTTCATGATCAAAACTATGCACACAACCTTAGCATCAATCAACACAATCTACTCAACTAATTCAAAGTATGCTAATCCATCAAAGAACACTCCCAAACATGTGAAATTTTGTATATGAAAGTGAACACTCAACTCTCTCAAAGAAAAGATGTAATATAATGCACATCAAGAAGGTTCACTCAACATCAATGCAATGCAACATGTTTACCATAAGCTTGCCTTTAATCTCAACATCTCCACCTAATGTAATACCTACAAACAAGGATCAAAAAGGCTTTATATAAGCTTGTAATGTAGGGACATTGGTTAAGGTAGGGAATATATAGGCTAAGTGACTCAAAATGCTCTAAATCATCAACCTCTTTTTCAACTCCAACCAAAGTATGGATTTTAATCTCCATCTTCTACCCTCCAACACACCAATTACAAACTCAAAGATGCTAAACTATACAAATCAAAGCTAACTATCCCCTTATGCTTATTTTTTTCTTTTTCTTTTCTTTTTTTTTTCTTTTTTTTTTTTTTTTTTTTTCTCTAGAGCTCAACTAATACATGTTCTTTCTAATTTGAACAAAGGCTCTATTTTTTTTTTATCTCTTTTTTTTTCTTTTTTTTTTTTTTTTTAAGCTTATAGGGATAGCTAACTACACTTAAACAAGCATCTAAAATTTCTTTTCTTTCTCTCCTTCTACACCACAACAAATACTTTTCAATTATCTCCTTCCATATCACCAACTACAACTAAGGATACCCATAATCATCCAAACCTCCTATCATCCGGTTTCACAAAGAACGGCTAATAAAGGCTCAAAAGGGGTAAACAAAGGATTATGACAAGGTTAGTGTATAGGAATCATGTGGCTAAAGAAAGATGGCCTAAGATCATTTCCTAGTTCGTAAATATACGAAGGTCTTGATGGAGAAACAAGACAAGTTCTAGAAACAATGAAGCATGCACGATCACTCAATCAAAGAATAGGCATAAATATGCACAAATAGCTCAAATCTCACGGGTTCAAACTAACTAGTTCCCGACATCATAGCATACATCAAATTCATCAAATAAAATGCGTCGCTTCGCCAAGGTTCCATGCATAATAAAGATCATGAATTTTTCCAAAAATCAACAATTCTCTATCATTGGCCAAGTCCACAATACTATCATCACATGCTCATTTGACTCAACGACTCAATTAACTCCTAAGACTCAACAAAATTAAAAACTACATGCCAAAAGTTCAAAGACCCCCCCCCCCCCCCCCCCCCCTCCCCCCCCCCACACTTAAAATCAAGCAATGTCCCCATTGCGAGAAAATAAAAAGGAAAGGGATAAAGAGAACTTATCGCAATATGACGAACACAAATACTCAAAATCTCGAGAGACTCCAAGTATCACCTACAAAACAAACACAAAACACAAATACCAAAGCGTAAAATCGAACAAAATAAAGAGAAAACAATAAAAGACTCAAACAAAAATAAAAGACACAAACATGCTATGGGTTGAAGAAACCTCGGAAACGTGGATCATTCCATCGGGGATCGTAAGGAGACCACCAACGAGGGTCGTTCGGGTCCGGTGGAGTAGAGGTAGAGGTAGAGGCCACCGAGAAGTCGGTAAAACGAGTCAAGTGACTCTCCATGTGGGACACCCGACTATTCAACCCCGTCACTTGGGTCGACAAATCATCGAACCGATTAAACACATTCTCTTGGAATTGTGTAAAATTGGTCCTAAAGTCGGCCCAATAAGGGGGAACCTCGGCCTCCATATTCTGACGAGCCCGGACGCGATCTCTCCTAGTGTAGTAGTGAATCAAACGCTCGTTGTCGTCCGGGACGTGCTGCTGCTCCTCCTCGTCTCCATCCTCTTCTTCGTCCTCGTTGTGCTCCTCATCATCTTCTTGCTCCTCATCATCGTCTCCGTCCTCATATTCCTCCTCCTCATCCCCCGACTCTTGACTTGGGAGACCATGGTGACGACGAGCTGCATGATAGGCAATAACAGACGCTCTCTCCCGAACGGGAACGAACTCGGTCGCCCCTCGCATGAGATGAGCGTTGATAAGCTCGTTGAGGGTAATCTCCTTGCTTCGAGTTAAGCCGGCGCTTTGAGAAATATCCACTCGCAAATGGCGTGCCAAACCTGTAGCCACATAACTCAAAGTAGGGTGTGCTCCACTCTTGGTTTGCACATTAGTAAGTTGGGACCATATAAATGGAGCCATACACACCCTAATATTGTTAGAAGCACAATAGAGCAAATAAATTTCTAACGCATTCACCTTATTATGCTCTTTCTTACCAGTAATCATGCAAGACAGAAAACGATGAAGAATTAATAAAGCATGATCTTTGATAAAAGCACTCGGCACCCCAGAAGCTTTATAATTAGTAACACCCGTCATCGCAAACCAAGCATTAGACACATTTAAATCAGACGGCATGAACTCAGACAAACCGTCACCCAAATGAAAGCCAAATGCTTCATGCATCACTCGCCTAGGAATTTCCCACAACTCACCCCGAAAAGTAGCATACATGCAAAGCTCATTTTCCGCATTACGTTCTAACCGAAAACTAGAACACATTTCAATGCAAAGACTCTCATGACCTTCCCAACCATGGGTTATTAAGCGCATAAGCCCTAAACAATCTATGTATCCTCTAAGTGTATCCCACATAGGTAAACGATGAAGAAAATCCATATTATAGTGCCTAGGAGGTCGAATATCCTTACCTCGTAGACGGCCATAAAAATTTGTGGTCTCGAATCTCTTCGTCGGGAAGGGAACGTGCTGTTGACGGCCATAGAGCTCTGGAGAAACTCCGGACGGGTGGTAGTCGGGGCGGCGATGCAACGGAATGCGTGCATCGGTGAGAGGGCGGGCTTCTCCGAGCTCTCCACGAACCATGGTAGTGACTGGGATGAAACGGGAATGAGACGGGGTAAATTGACGGCGAAAACGGACCGGAACGGGCCGAAAACAAATTTGGATAGCAGCCGGGTTGGACGCTCGTCCAAGGTGAATTTGGGCGCTGGGCGAGGGCTCGTCGACGGCCGACGGCGAACGAAGGGGAGGACAAGCGGCTGCGACGGCGAGCGGCTGTGCTGGCGTTCGGAATGGCGACTGGAACACGGCGGCAGAACTGCGGCAGCGACGGCGACTCACAGCGGCGGTGGTGACGGAATCGACGGCGGCGGCGAAATTGCGAACGACGACGGCTGCTAGGATAGGTTTATCTGCAAACTTAGAGAGAATTCGTGAGAAAGAGAGGGAGAGGAAAAAGGGTTAAGTAAAACCTAGGGGAAAATCAGATTCAAAATCGAATTGGGGCCCGTCTTGCGCTGGACGCTCGTCCAACGTACGTTGGACGCCCGTCCAGCGCGGCGTTCGCAGAAAATTGAAGGGCTGAATTACGTTGGACGCTCGTCCAACATACGTTGGACGCTCGTCCAACGTGACCCTCGCTGAAAATTTCTGGCAACTCAAAAATACGCTGGACGGTCGCCCAGCGTGCGCTGGACACCCGTCCAAAGCGGCCCTCGCGGAATTGTGCTTAAATTCTCCATTTTTCTCCCTCTCGAGGCCTTCCACGCCATTGCAATCCTTAAGAACCATTCCCTGCACAAACATCAAAAAGAAAAACAAACGAAAAACTACAAAAATAAAGAAAATAAATCCAACTCTACAAAAAAAATAAAATAAACAAAGTGGGTTGCCTCCCACCAAGCGCTTATTTAACGTCATTAGCTTGACGAAGGATATGATCAACCTAAGCCCGTAGCACCAAGCGACGTCTTGATGCTCCTTGCGATTTGCTCATACTCCCTTCTCGAACAATCTCGACGATCCAAAGCGTGGTCATCATCAACTCTCGACTCCCCCACACTTAGCTCGAACTTCTCCTCAAGCATCTTCGAGTTAAACTCTACAAGGAAAGATGTTTCACAAATGGTGAGGTTAGAAAGAAAAGAGTTAATGATCACTTCCTCATTCGATGCATGCGTCGAGCTTTTCTCTTCCACTTCATCGACCTCCTCCAAATTCCGTAGAAATTCTTCGATTATGTCCTCTTCTTCATCCACACAACTAAAGAACTCGTCATCCTCTTCTTCGTCAAGGAATTCTTCAAGAGTTGCTACCCTGTCAGAAATCTCACAACCATTTACCTCAACAAGAGGGTTAGCAAGCTTAACAAAAGAGCAAGAATGAAGAGAGGAACTAGGAATAGAATGTGAATTTCCAAAAACCGAAAACGTTACCGAACCTCCTTCGCCGGCCATGCTCAATGTACCGGTACCTACATCAATCCGAGCTCGAGTGGTGGCCATAAACGGTCGTCCCAACAAGAGTAGATGACCGGTTGCGCTCTTCGCTCCTTGGCCCTCGTGAAGCACAACAAAGTCGGTAGCGACTCGAAGTCCACCAACGAGGACAGTAACATCTTCCACAACTCCCAATGGATTTCTCACGGTGCCGTCTGCTAGCTCAATGCGCATGTCAGTAGGTTGAAGGACTCTTGAGTTAATCTTCTCGAAAATAGAATGCGGCATTAAATTTACCGCAGCTCCTAAATCCATCAATCCCGAGACGGTCTCTCCACCATCCAAAACAATGCTCAAGTCGAAACCTCCCGGATCTCCTCTTTTTGGAAACGAGTTGATAGGCTCGATATCCTTCTTCTCCTTCTTCACGACACTCCGAATAGGTGGAACATACGGGTTGAGCGTCTTGTTCTTCACACGACTTGGAAAAGGAATAGGGGGAACATAAGGGTTGGACGTCTTGTGGAAAAGTCGGGACTCTTTCTCAGCTTCCTCGGGCTCCGTGCGTGCGTTCTGGGCGTTGGACGGTCGTCCAATGTTGGCTGGACGCTCGCCCAAGGTAGGCTTCGCGTTTGGCTCCTTTTCAGCGTTGGACGGTCGTCCAACGTACGTTGGACGCCCGTCCAGCGCGGGCTGTGCTGCGTCATTTTTGCCGTTGCTCCACTGCTCGCTCGGGCTCCTCCTATCACTTGAACACCTTTGGGGCGACCTTGTGACACCATTGCGTTGTAACACCGTGATTGCATGAGCTTGGTGAGGTGGAACGGGAGGAACATATGGAGGATATTGCACCTCGTTGGCTTGTTGTGGTTGAATCCCTTGGCTCGGAATTCGCCCCGGTTGTTGCATCAAGTGCATGGAACTGGAAATTTGGCCAATTGCCGTCTCGAGCCGCTTTATGTTTGCATCAAGTGCATGGAAACGATCCTCATCGGCGGGAGGCTTTTGTGGAGGTCCTTGAGGACGAGAATTTGAGTATGGTGGTGGTGGGTTAGGAGTAGGTTGAGGTGGGTAGTACGGAGGTGGTGGATAATATGGATTTGGAGGGTATTGAGGAGGTGGATAATATGGTGGAGGTTGAGGGTAGTAGGGATTTGGTGGAGGAGGATAGGGGTTATTATATGGTGGAGGACGCCTATTCGGATAGGTAGGGGGGTTACCTTGCCCTTGTGTCGGCCTCGGATTTTGGTAGCGTCCATTGTATCCCCCTTGGTATCCTTGATGTGGTACTTGAGGGGTATCCTTGAGCGGCGTAGACCTCGGCTCCTCCTTCGTACGGAAACTCCCCCATTGGTCGGGCTTCCTCTCTTCCTCCTTCGGGGCCGGTGCACTTTGCTTAACCTTCAAATTCTCGAGATCCCTATGCATGTCGGCAATTTGCTTCTTCAAGTCGGGGCTCATCGAAATTGCACTCGCCTCCACTTTCCTCGGTCTAGCTGATTTTTGTTGAGAACTCGCAGCAAGCGTCTCGAATATATCCTTCAACTCTTCAGCCGTCTTGACCGCTATGTTGCCTCCGGCCGAACTATCCACCATGAATTGGCAAGTTTGGTTGAGGGCGTCGTAGAAATGTTGCCAAAGCAACTCCGGTGCCATTTGATGATGAGGGCATTGTTGAAGTAGCTCTTGGAACCTCTCCCATGCTTCGTGAAACGGCTCATCGTTGTCTTGGGAGAAATTCATAATCTTCGACCGCACCTCTTGAGTCTTGCAGTTCGGGTAGTACTTGAGCATGAACTTCTCACACACCGCATTCCATGTGGTGAGAGAGTTGGCCGGGAGCGCCAAATACCATGACTTTGCTCGATCCTTGAGGGTGTACGGGAAGCACTTCATCTTCAAGTTATCCTCCGTGAGTCCCGAGAGTGGGAAAGTCTGAACCACCGTGCAAAATTCTCGGATGAATGTCAAAGCATCTTCGTTGGGCAGCGCGTGGTAGGATGGGAGCAACGCCATGTGGTGAGGTTTAAGCTCATGATTCCTGACCGCTTCCGTCAGGACAATCGCCGAAGTGGTGGCTGTGAATGTGGGGCGAGCAAAATCGCCCATGACTCTAGCTGCCATGGCTTCGGGCTTTGCAAACAACAAGACTAAACCAAAGTCTTGAGAATCGAACTCCTCCTTCTCCTTCGCGGCTAAAATCGCTTTCCTCCGATGAATGTTGTCGAAATAGGGCGCTAAATTCCTTTGAAGACTTCGGAGACCATGCATAAACAACACTCAACAAAAGGGTTAAACGCACCGAGTGGGAGAAACAAGAAATCGAATAAACACAAATAAAATAAAAATAAAGCAAATAAAAATACTACAAAATCAAAAGCGTAAAGTTTTCCCCGGCAACGGCGCCAAAATTTGTTTCACCAAAAAGTGTTCGCAATAGACGAAATCTATCGTAGCACTAGCAAGTAAAACCCAATGTCGAATCTCGAAGGAAAACTTTGCAGGGAAATTAATTATGTAGTAAATCCTAATCTAGCCTAAATCTAGGAAAGCAAGTAAAGAAGAATTTGGGGTTTTTGTTTTAAATCCTAGGCAAGAAAATAAATAAAAGCAATAAATTAAAGCAAGTAAATAATCTAATCTAGAACTTGAGAAATAAATCTAAGAATTAAACTAAGAAAGCGATTAATCTACCTAGGCAAGAATCGAAAGGAAAGCAATAAAGAAAGCAATAAAGAAAGCATAAACTACTCTAGACATGATGAATAAAATCTGGAAATTAAAAGGCTAATTAATCTAACTATGAAAGCTTTGAAAAACGAGAGAATCGAAACTAGAAAAACGAATCTAAACTTTAAACTAGAAATCGAAAGAACGAAATTAAAACTAAGCAAATTAAACGAAGCAATTAAGAGAACGAATCTAAAACTAAAGCAAAGCAATTAAAGCAAATAAACGAAAGCAATAAAAGAACTTACGAGAAATAAACGAAGACGAAGAACTTGAATTAAATAAACGAAGTCTTGAATTAAACGAACTACGAATCCGGATCCGAACAATAGAAAGCTAATCTAAAGTGTTTGAATACTGAAAACTAAACTAAAACTAATGTAAAAGGGTATAGAATTCGTGCACAAGGGATGATATATATATACTAGGTAAAAACCTAGATAAATAAGGAAAGGATAGCTGGCCGGAGCGTTGGACGGTCGTCCAACGTACGTTGGACGCTCGTCCAACGTCGCACTCGCTCGCTTCTTCAATTTCTACTCTGGACGCTCGTCCACAGCATCAGCGCGCTCGTCCAGAGTACTCTGGACGGTCGTCCAGAGCCTTGGACGATCGTCCAGCGTCGTGCTCGTTCCAAACTTGATATTTCCTCAATTCTTCGCCTTTTTCGAGCCGTTTCCTTCCGTTTCTTCCACCTAACGATCCTAAACGAACCAAACTCCAAACAACCAAATCATAGCAAAATACAAACGAAAGAGACGCAAAACATAATGAAACGGACTCGAAAACACTACGAAAATCCTAACATTTACACACCAATCACACCTCGGCTGCGTGAGGCCCCCAACATCCAGATACTGAATCCGTCAGTCGTGAACGATGCATGAGGTAACCCTCAAACCGATCGGATAATGAACGACCATCACGGGCACGACGATCATGATCAGCGACTTCATGACTAGTTTCAACAAAGAGAGCCTCAAAGTTCAGGACATTAATGATCTTCTTGTTATCTCGGCGTTCCAAAACGACATCTTGCCCGATGCTCTGTATAAAGAGATCGTCAAGTACGAGCCTCGCACGACGAGGGAACTGTGGAGTATCGCGGATTGGTTCGCCAAGGCTGACGAAGCAGATAGGAGGAAGCATGAGACCGACAAAGGAGAGACCTCGGACAAGAGAAAGAAATGGGAGGATCGTGGAGACCGAGGTCGAAGTCGGCGAAGTGCCCTTGATAGGATACAACGCTGACCCTTAGAGTCTAGACTTAGACCACGTCGTGATCCGGAGTCACCTCATCCTCAGTACACACCATTGACGAAGTTGAGGACAAAAATTTACGAACTCCATGCTGACATGTTCGAGAGACCTCGCCCCGTGACAGGAGGTTTGAAATGTCGGGCCAAGGATAAGTATTGTTTTTCATGTGAAGATCATGGGCATGACATAGAGGAGTGCAGGAATCTCATGGCAGACAACGAAGAATTGGTACGCGATGAGACTCTAAAGAAGTACCAAGATCGTGGCGGACGAGTTGGTCAGTACGAAGTGATAGGGACCAATATCGACCTTGCCACGTGGCGTTCCCGAAGGCTGACTTGATCTGTATCCCAGAAGTCTCAGATGATGCCTTGGTGCAGATGCCATGTATTAGGCAGAAGCCATAAGCTCTGTGCAGATCCCTCCTCGCACAGAAGCTACCCTATATCCTTCGGCATCTGCCAGGAGCACAGGGACCTGCCGAACATGCACTCCGCATGAATCTACATACTTAGGGTGAGGACCACTAAATTAATGACGGAGGGAATCTTGTCCCCCCAAAAAATTCCTTTTCTGTCATTCCCTCATAGGTACATTCACCTTTTCACCCCTTTCTACGCCTATAAATAGATAGTGATTTCATCTTTTTGAGGTATGAATTCTATACTTTTCTACATTGTTCCATTGATATTCTCTCTTTGGAATTTTCATACTCATACTGACTTGAGCGTCGGAGGTTCTTCCCGGAGGAACCTCCCCCTTTGTTCCTTCAGCTTTGTTCCTCTAGCTCTATTTTGCAAGTGCATGGCGGTGACTGTGGCGGAGCTCGAAGGTATCTCACCGCAACTTTACAAGGATGAATGGAAGGACGCCTTGCGTTTACCGTTTCATCCTCCACTCTTCTTTGTTATGCATTTTCTTCATGAAGGGGGTTGGATCGATGGTTCGAACGCCTTGCGTTTTCCCTCTATCTTAATCACTTTCACAGAGAAAAGGTATTTCATGGAGGCTAAGCTATGAAGATCAGCGCCTTGCGTTGTATTCGTAATAACTCAGTTCACATTCATTTGTATTTAAACACATTTAGTAAATCTGTAAGTGAAATGGATAATTACACTATAGTTGTTAATCTTTGATCCGGATCTAACACGAAGCTTCTTACCGAAGTCAGCGTAAGCGAAAACCAAACAAGGAAAGAGACAATTGTAGTTCTTACATCGACAAGATAGTAAAGCACAACGCCGATGAAGAAGGTGATGATGAACCTCAATTTGACGGGGTTATATCCGCAATCACCGGGCTCCCTCATGGTACAATTAAGTCATCCCTCAAGGCCGAGGCCTGAAGTCCCCAAGCAAGTGAGCCTGCAAACAAGAGGCATAAAAAGGATGAGGCCATAGTCTTCTCTGACAAAGACCCCGTACTAGTTATAGCACCCCACCAAGACACGACCATTATCCCGGCAGCGGTCGCCAACAAGCTAGTTCAGTGCATATACATTGATAGTGGCGCTTCGGTGAGCATCCTCTTCAAAGTTTGCTTCGACAAACTGGGGATTGAAGAAGCACATCTTACGCCAACACCACGACCACTTCAGAGCTTCGTATAAGAAGAAACAAGGTCAGAGGGAATCATCAAATTACATGTCACTGTCGGAAACGCGCCGGCGAGCTCCACCAAAGTAGTGCACTTTTTCGTGGTTAAAGCCTACTCACCATGCAACATCATACTAGGGCGAGATTGGTTAAATGTGGTGAGGACGATGTGTTTGACATACCACTTGACCATGAAGATCCCTACAGGGGGGGGGGGAGAGCTGTATCATAAGCAAGCTAAAGAGTGCATGCAAGTTGCATTGAGAGGGACTTCGGCCCAACTCCCACAAGCATAGCAATCAACGAAGCCCAGGGAGTTGGAACTAGAGAGGGAGTTGGAACTAGAGAAGACGTTGTTTGCTCTCGAAAGTTTGGTCGAAGAAGTTGCATTATACGAAGACGACCCACACAAGGTCGTCAAAGTAGACTTCCCCGAAGTACCTTTACTAAGAGAGCAAATCATCCAACTTCTAAGGGAATTTAGAGACGTCTTCGCTTGGTCACCCATCGACATGACTGGGGTTTCACCAAGCCTTATTACTCACCAACTCAATATCGACCCTAGTGTTAAACAAATTCGGCAAAAGCAACAGATTTTTGCTGCAGAACGAAGTCAAGGTCATATACCACGAGGTACATCAGCTCTTGAAGGCTTGGATATTGTTCGAGGTCAAATATCTGAAGTCTACCTAGCCCACCTCGGATAATGCCGATTATAAATCAGTAAAAGAAGCACCCACGAATTGCTGGCAAGTGCAGGTGGATGGAGGTTTGGGAAAAGTAGGAAGTGGAGCAGGTATCCTATTTTTTGGACTAGATGGCCAAGAGATCACCTATTCACTTCGGTTTGTGTTTACAACCACGAACTACGAAGTGGAGTACGAGGCCTTAATTGCAGGACTTCGCCTAGCTCACAACCTTCAGATAAGAGCCGTGTGAGATCATAGCGATTCTCAAATAATAGTTAACCACATGTTGGGAAAGTACGAAGCCAAAGGTGATACGATGAAGAGGTACCTCGACAAAGCTAAGAGTCTGCAGCAATCTTTTTACACTTCCAGTTGGTTCGCATTCCAAGAGGACAAAATAGCCGAGCAGATACCCTAAGCAAGCTAACTTCATCATCAACGATGTCGCAGTTGAAGAAGTCCAGAAGAGGAGCATAGAGGAAGCCAAAGTCAACATACTCACTGACGATGAGCCCAATTGGATGACTCCCCTTTGAGAATACTTAGAGAGGGATGAACTGCCGAACGATAAGCTTGAGGCCAGGAAGATCTTAACCAAATCATTGTGTTATATCCTTGAACAAGGGATTCTATATAGAAAGTCATATCTACAACCCCTTCTTCAGTGTGTGGGTCCAAATCAAGCTGAATATGTATTACGAGAAGTGCATGAAGGGGCCTGCGGAAGCCACATCGGACCTCGCACATTATCAAAGAAGGTCATGAGGTGGGGGTACTATTGACCAACGATGTTTCAAGACTCGATCGACCTTGTGAAAAAGTGTCCAAAGTGCCAGATCCATGCAAACGTGCCAAGGCTGCCTCAGACCGACCTCGTCAACATGCAATGTCCTTGGCCATTCATGCAGTGGGGGATCAACATCGTAGGTCCTTTTTGACAAAGCACCGGGCAACTTCAATTCATGATTGTCGCTATCGAATATTTCACAAAGTGGGTAGAAGGTGATCCCTCGCCAAAAATTACAAGCAAGAACGCCCTTAACTTCGTCTGGATATACATAGTGTGTCGCTTCGGCATACCTCATATCCTTGTTTCGACAATGGGACACAGTTTACGGAAAAAGTGTTCAAAGAATGGTTCCAAGAGCTTCAAATCCAACAAAGATTCACTTCGGTGTCTCACTCTCAAGCAAACGGTTAGACCGAAGTCACTAATCGGACGACCGTGAAATGACGCAAAGCTTTTCTTAACTGAGCTAAAGGCAATTGGGTGGAAAACTCGCCTCAAGTCTTGTGGTCATACCGCACAACACCTTGGACTTCGAATAGAGAAACACTCTACAGTTTGGTGTATGGAACAAAAGCAGTGATCCCGGTAGAGATCAGCATGCCAAGCCCTCGTGCGATTCATTTCTCAAGTGAAGTCAACTAGGACAATCTCCGAACTAACCTGGACCTGTTTGATGAGAACAGGGACCTCACCTATGTTAGAGAAGCTCGGTACAAGCAACAAGTAGCTCGGTATTACAACCAGTGAGTCAAATCCTGATAATTCCAAGTAGGCGACCTCGTACTTCGCAATAACGAAGTCAGCAAAGCCGCCAAGCTCGTAAAGCTCTAAGCAACATGGGAAGGACCTTACCGAGTTGACAAAGTCCTCGAAAAAGGGTCGTACAAGCTCGCCCACCTATCTGGTGAGCAAATACCTCGTACTTGGCATATTATTCATCTTAAGAGATACTATGCATAAGTGTCAAAACATTGTTCACATATAAGGTCTAGTTAGGTTATGAGTCTTTTCGTCTGTTTTGTGTTGATTTGTGTTTTTAAGTTATAGTTTTACGTCGATTTTTATTAATAAGGTCCTTTTTCTTTTACATCATGAGTTCGGTTCTACATTTTTCTTTGTCACTTATGCATATCACCTCTTCTTCTCACTACAATATCCTCTAAGAGGATGATATAAAAACCCTACATAGGGTAAAAACAAATGCGCGTAACGGGACTACCCCTATCGATACTTCTCGAAAAAAAACGAACTTATTGTTACCTTCATTTAAAGACGATGACGAACTACCTTTGTTTAAAGACGAGGACGAACTACCTTCGTTTAAAGACGAGGATTGTTAGATCTGGGTCAAAGATCCACAACAATTATACAATCATCCATCATATTTATAGATTAGCAAAGTGTATTCATGTACGAACGAACTTAAATAAACGTACAAAAGATATCCATGCGTTGTGATGGTCTTAGCAGCTCGACTTTCATAAGACGCCTCTTTCTCATGTAAAAGGGGATGGAGATAGGGGTCAAACGCAAGGCATTTGAGCTATCAATCCAGCCAAATCCATGAAGAACAGAGCTCATCTTAGAAGGAGGGAGAGGAAGAAGAGGACGAAGTATAGAACGCAAGGCGCCTTGTACTTGTCCTCGTCTGATGACAAGAAGTATACCTTTGCGTGGAATGGTTGAGAATGTCTTTTGCCCACAAAACGAAGATGGGAGAAATGATGAGGGAGGTTCCTTGAAGAAGGACCTCAGTTGCTTGAGTTCGAGAGAAAGTTCTAAGTGAATAGAACAGTATGTAAAGTGTGTTTTTGGAGTGGTGAAATCACTATCTATTTATATTTGTAAAAAGGACGAAAAGGTGAAGGTACATTCATGGGAAGGACAAGAGAGGAATTTCAGGGGGGACAAGATTCCCTTCGTCATTAATTTTATGGTCCTCACCCTAAGGAGTATAGAGTCACGCGGATTGTATGTTCGGCAAATCCTTGAGCATATGAAGATGCCTAAAGATCCACAATGGCTTCTGCATAAGTGTTGGTTTTGAACAGACCTTAGCATCTTCTGCTTCAATTGTAGCATCTGCGCCGAGAATGGTACTTAAGGCATCTGATATTCAAATCTAGTCAGCACCTGCAGACGCCACATGGCAAGGCTGATATTAGTCCCTATCAAGGATGAACTACATTTGCTTTATTACAAAAAGGAATTACCTTCATTTTATGAGGATGAATTTCTAAAGAGTTGCAATAAACTACAAACAATAAGAAAAAGTTGTTTATATTTTGAATATATTATATCAGTTCTACATTCATGAAGAAGGACCAGGAAGACGGCTGGAACTTAGCCATGTTTGGGCAAAGTCAGGATTAAGCAAGTCATCTACACTAATCCTACCTCTACCTCAGCCTCATCCTCGAACTACAACACGGCTTTGGCTCGTTTGATTTCTCTTCACTTAAGCTCGACCTCGGCCATGAGGTAACTACTACACGCTCTCATCAGACTCCTGCGGATGGCTGTCAACAAACCTCAGAGTTGAACGCACCTACGAAGAGGAGGAAGCCTCGATCTCGGTATTCGCAGCAAGCCACCCTCTGAGCTGAGGTTGACTAACCAGAATAGTCCTGTAGAACCCGCCAAGTTTCTTCAGATTGGCCACTTGTTATTGGAATAGCCAGGAGTCTCGGTCGTACTCACTTCGGTATTTGGCACAACGAGCTGCTATCTCCAAGGCCTTCACCTCAACCTTGGAGATGGTCATCCCACCACTTCGGCGGATAACTTCTTTATATTCGGCATGCTCCTCCGTCATCGCTTTGGCCTTATCCTTGACAATTTCCAATTTCTCCTCCAGCTCCAATAATCAAGCTTGAAGCTCGTTGTACTTCTTCTGTGAAGCTTTGAACTTCACGTCGGATTCATCCCGTACGTGTTTGAGCTTAGCCTGCCAGTCGAGGACTTCGGCCTCTTTGGTTTCAATAATTCGGTTCAACCGCTTGATTTCGTTTAGGCACAGAATCATATCAATATGTTCGGGAACATGCTACGGATTTAAAGGAAGACATTCTTTTTTAAAGCTTGATTTTATTAAGGCTTTTTAAAGGCGAAGTCTACAAAAAAAATAAAAATAAATAAATAAATAAATAGATAAATAGATAAATAAATAATGAAGGGATCAACTGACCCCTCAAGAAGTCTTTGTCTCCATCTCGGCTACCTTTGGTGCCTGACCTCGGTCGTGGCTGGCTTCTCAACCTCACCTCTCTCCCTCTCCATTGCCTTAGCCTCGGCCCGCTTCCTCGCCTTGGCCTCGGCATCAACCTCGGCATTCGAGACAGCACCCACCTCGGCCCTTGTCACCTCGGGCTTCTTCATCTGTTTGCCGAAGCTGGCAATTACAGCCTCGATAATGGGGTCTTGGTCCAACGGGCAGGCTTAGATAGATTCCGCAGTGAAGAGGATGGACGAGGAAGCCAACTCTTCCACGACGGGGAAGGCCTCGGTGTTCTCGAGAAGGACCTCATAGTAATCCCGAAGTAGCTCCTCCCTTGGGATCACCTCATACATGTACTTGGTTTTATCCATGTCCAGGTAATCACGGGCAACATTGTCAAGGGTGGTCACCACAACTGAAGTGTTGATTACCGCGACCAACTCATTGGCCATAGTTGTGAACCTCCCCGACCGGAAGTTCCTCTCCACCACTGCATGTACCACCTCGCCCTTGCAAGCTGCCACTTCGGCCTCGCGGCATCTCGCCGCATCTGCTTCGGCCCTAAGAAGGGCGATCTCTGCTTTTGCCGCTTCGGCCACTGAAACCAATGCGACCTCCCTCCTTGATAGGTCCCGCACCTTGGCCTCAGTCGCGGTCACCTCGCGAACGAGCTTGGCCTTTTCCTCCTCCAGGCTTTGAGCAACGTGAAAAATGCGCTCAAATGGCGAGGCTACCTTGTAAAGGACGTCGGTCACCCAACCAGCTCGGTGACAGCTGGCTCGATGTACTGTACCAATGAGTTAAGCATAAAAACAACCCATAAAGGAAAAGCAGTGAAAAGTGCAAAAGTACGGATGGAGCACAAACAAATTACCTCGGAGAATGGGCGGCGAGCAGGCTTAGTGCGCACAATTTCGCACTCCACATCGGCAGATGGAACGACGATGGGTTCGATCCACTTCTTCTTGAGGCGGCAGAAACTGGGCGGCGGATAGGGGGAGCTCAAAAAGTCCTCGGTCCTCTCGGACGCTGACGAGCCCATATTGTGCTCTATTTTTGTTGTGATTTGAGACATGTTTAGAGTCATTTTGTATCGAGTCATGTGCTTGGGAGGGCTCATTTTGGATTCAGGTTGTACAGGGCAAGGCAGAGCAAAACCAGTCAATTCTGGAGTGCTTGGGCAAGACGCTGAGAACAAGCAGGAACATGGCAAGGCGGAATGCATTCACTGGTGTGATCGTGGGCATAGTGGCGACCATCGTGGGCAAGGAAGAGAATAAGAAAAGAGATTTACCTAGAGATTCTTTCCTTAATTCAGCTTGATCAATTATGGAAGTAAATCTGCGCACAAGGCAAGTCTACCTTGAAGCCGAGGAAACCCTAGTCGCCACTGAATGGGCCTGGACCACGATCCACATACTTCTATAGTCCAGCTATGAAAGGCAGAACGAAGAGAAGAAAACAGCCGAGCATCTTGGGTAGACAGGAAAACGCCTTGGGCAAGACGCGGCAAATCTTATCCGAGAAAGCAGACAAGGAATGAATTATTTCTTTCCTTGACCATGGAGATTTGTTCCTTGCTGGAAGATATTGAAGATATGGGCGATTCTAGCTTGTGGAACAAGAAAGGAAAGTTCTACCAACAAAGTCAGCTGTTGGGCCAAGGCCCACAACCCATTTACACTGCTATATATAGGTCTCCTCGCCCACAACAGCTGGGGATCCCTCTCTTCGAGCTAACCCGTATCGTTATTTTCTTTACATACACTTGGAAATAGTTTGGAGAGAATTCATAATGTAGCTTTTAGAGTTCGAGGAAGAAACAAGCCCTACGGGCGAACCCTTTTTATTTTATGTAAATGTTATTTCCGTTTAGTTTAATTTGGTCTTTCTTTTACATTTATGTTATTTACTTTTCCAGCATGCTAGAGTAGTTGTTTAAACCCAACTTGGGCAAGATGCCGTAATTATAATGTAACTAAGTACTCGTGAGATCGGAATAATTGGATTAACTGATTTATTGCATTTGTTCCCGAGTTTGCTAGGTTATGTTCTACAATTCATGTTAGTCTTGGTCGGGTATTCAGCCGGTATCATATCGAGTCAAGCATGATTACAAATAGTACATAGGCAAAACGTGTAGGATAAGTCCTCACGCCATATAGTATGAACTAGCAACGGAGTGTAGTCGTAGGTCGACGTTAGGCCTGCTTCCGTGGCTATTCGGGTCCGCCACAGATCGGTAATGCTGCATGGGCAAGATGCGTGGCAACTAGTCCTTGCATGTAGATTGTTCAAGTTAAGGATAATTATATTTCTAAACTGTAAGGGTGGATTGGGCACACATTGGGGGGGCACGTGACACGTGACAGAAGGGGGTCCTGCCTAGTGACTTGCCTATAACCGATGATATGTGCATACTTATATCGATGAACGAGTAGAGTTATGTTGTAATTCATGGTATTTGCCCAGGATGGGTTTTCCTTTTTATTATTGTTTAATTACGATGCCTTTACATTCCTTTGTTCTTTTATATTCTGTCTTGGGCAACATCAACCAAAAACGTGACAATTTGACTTGAAAGGATTATTAACCGACTCCTCGTGGGATCGACCCTGTGCTTACCACTACTATACTAGTTATAAGAGTCTTGGGCATAGGGTTATAAATTTATTGATCGCGGCTAAACGACGGTCGCGTCAGCCGCGGATGAGGTCTTTTTGGCAGAAGGATCGACGACCATCTTCGGCTTCTTGGTCCTCTTCTTCGCGGGCTCGGTGAACTTCACTGTGGCAGATAGCAAAAAGAATGAGTTAGTATACTATATTAAAAAAAAAAAAAAAAAAAAAAAAAAAAAAAAAAAAAAAAAAAACAAACAAACAAACAAACAAACAAACAAACAAACAAACAAATAAACAAAACAAAGAACTGAAGTGCGTGAAGTGGAGCCTCACCCTTCACCGGAGCCACCGAGGTAGCTGGATCATAAGGGCTTGCCCCACTGATGCGAGCTTGGCCTCTGGAAGAGTTCATCAATATGGCTGGTCCTATCTATTGCGACCTTGAGGTCACCAAAGTCCAAATCGGTGACCTCGTCCTTCAACTTATCCCTACTCCATGCGAAGCGAAGGAACCATCGACCTGACAGAAAAAAAATTTCTTCTGCAAGTCCGAAAGCTTCAACTTCATGATTACTTTAAAAAGTCGCCGAGGTGTCAAATAATATCACCCCGAACTGGACTTAAATTGAATAAATTTCAGGAAAAGATCGAGGATAAGACGAAACCTGCGATGGCCTGCGACAATGCCGAGGCTAGTCAACTGCCTAATGGAGTTCGGCATCATCTGGGCAAGAGCAATACCGAACCGTTGTTGTAGTTCGGTATAGATTGAATAAAGGGGAAGACGAAGTTCGCATTTAAGGGAATCTTCGTATATACAATGACAAACCCTGCCATAGGGCTACAGGCCCTATCCTCCGGTCGAGGGACGACTAGAACAACGGAAGGGGGAACGAAGAATTTTTGGGCTATTTCCCTAATTTTAGAAGCATCTAAACATGATGAATAGGTGGAAACTTTACCCTTACCCCCTAATTAGAGATACGTGACCTCCATTGACGATGATTCGGTGGAATCGATAGTCAAGACCTCTAACCTAACGGACAAAGACGGATAGGGAGCCGCCGCCGGCGAACCAGACGGCAAACCAGACTCAACATTGACAATGGGGGAAGATGAAGCCATGGAAAGAACTTACTCGTTAAAGTATTGAAGACTAGCGAAAATCTACAGCAGATGAACATGGCAACACCACTAGGAACAAAAGCGCAAGAATTCGAAAGAGAAAAATATTTTGCAGAGAAAAATGCTTTGATAATTTGAAAATGCAAAGCGATGAGGATTGGCGTATCACAGGAGCTATTCAAACCCTAAAAAGGAACTTTTCACGTCCACCAACCCATCACGTCCCACCTTTATCAAGACCCCAACCGCCACACGCATTAAATGCACATGACGCATTCCTTGTTCGACCTCAGCGCTTTGTTCTGAATTAGACATCGGCAGACGTTCCGCATTTGACCTCGGCAGAATGTTCCAATCCCACTTCGGCGAGACATCACGATTTGACTTCGTCAAAATCCTAAATTCTGACGAGGCAATCGACTCTTCCAATCCCACTTCGGCAGGACAACATGATTCGACTTTGTCAAAATCCTAAATTTCGACGAGGCATTCGACTTCGTTACAAGTCCATGGATCCCAACTCAACTATGCCATCACCCATATCACACCCTCGCTTCTACATTTTTTTTCGGGGGGTGGGATGTGATAGGATATGGCCCAACCACTAGGCCCAAGCATTAGGCCCAATATAAATGGGCCCAACAGTAAGCTCAGCCCACGCAGTTCGGCCCAAGGAAGCAGTTCGGCCCAAAGAGGATTCGGCCCGTGAAGAACTCCTTCGACGAATACAACTCAAATTCCAAGAGGCGTAAAATACTCGGATACTTATCCCAAAGGAAGAGATAAACTCAAAGAATCATTATAAGAGAAATTTTTGTATTTGAGTCAAACTCCACATACTTGTATATAAATAGGGGCTAGTTAGAGTTATAGGATTCATTAACACTTTTCATACTAATTGTACTCATCACACGCCCATATTCAATAAAAATACTCCCCTTTGCCCCGTGAACGAATATCTATTTCGGTAGATCGAACCACGTAAACCTTTTGTGTTCTTTTTGTCATTTTGATATTTATTGCCCTACGAAAACTAGATCAATCAGTTACTGATATGAATAAATATCAACCATAAAATACGTCGCAAGTAATTATGAGAGTGTGGGAAAATAAATTTCATTTTTCAATATATAAATAATTGATATACGTATTGATTGCGGTCTTTAAAGAGCCCTGACTCATATTCGGGATCATAATTAAACTTATGATCATAAATAAGGCTATACTAGCCAAAGTGTGACTTAAGGCAATAACAACTTGAGGTATTGTTCATAGCATAACTGACGCCAATCACAATTCAGAAGTATGACTTGTGGCAATATCTGTTCGAGAAGACTTCCGTCACCACTTTGAGAAATTGGGGGAAACGCGTGCTCGCGTAGGAAGACATCCCAACCTCTGCGCTACTGAGGATCACTCTATCCATGTGGCAACTTCTCAACTATGCGAAGTGCAATTTTGTTGCAGGTACAAACTAGGAGAAAATCCAAGTCTTGCCCTCGGCTAAAAACATATTTATCCCTTGCAAGGAGGAGGAATGCTTAATAAATCTCTCTCACACATCCAATATAAAGGTAATGCTTTATATTACCTTTATATGGAGTGGATATTTAATTCAATTGTGAGATTAAATATCGGAGTATTAATCTTCTCGAGAATTAGGTTAATGTGATATACTTATATGCTCAAATCTAATATATGGTGAGTGAGATATATTATATCAAAGTGTTAGTGGAGTGACTTCATTAAATTATGTAGTGTTGTTATCCCACATTGGAGAATTTATAACCTTCTCTAATCTTGTTTAAAAGTAACCAAACAATTGGGCTTAGTAACAAGTGGGTTAAGTGAATAAAAGATGTGCCCTTACATGTTTGGGCCTGACATTGAGTTTTAATAAACTTTTGATTTTTGGGCCAATGAGTCTCAATTAACATTCATTTTTTGGGCCAAGGAAGTAAAGTGTTTCTCCGAAGGTCCGAGGTCTTGTGGTGCTACTACCAAGTAGACGAAGCCGATTTATCTTTGGGGATGATACGCCAAAACCGAGAGCACTACCGGGAGTATCTCGTCTTGCGGAAAGATGATCTTTCTTCAACTTGCTTATTTCATTAGATTCCATTTTGTTTCATTGTAATTCAGTTTCGTCATTTCCATTTTAAGTTGTAATCTAATTCGTCCTATTTTGTTTGAATAATAGTTTTAACCCATGGCAAGTTATCCCATCGTATCCAGCACTGTACCTGTAATAATCGCTAGCACAATAAAGGATACAAACAGCTCCAACCCCAACACGTGTAATGCGCATAATTCGTGGTAGTGTGTGTGTGTGTGTGTGTGTGTGTGTGTGTGTAGGGAGTGGTTCTGGTGAAAACTAAATTTTTCGTGCAAACAAGAAACCATGCATAAAAATGCATTAATGATGCACTTTAATGCATAACATGTTGCATAAAAAAAATCTATTATTTAATGCATTTTTATTAATAAAAATAAACAAAAAGCCATGCATAAAAATGCATTAATGATGCACTTTTATGCATAACATGTTACATAAAAAAAATCTATTATTTAATGCATTTTTATTAATAAAAATACGTCATTCTATGCATAAAAATGCATGGTTTTTAGTTTGCACGAAAAATTAGTTTTCATTTGATCCAACTCCTATATATATATGTGTGTGTGTGTGTGTGTGTGTGTGTTTCACACGAGTACTCGCAATAGAATGAGATCTATCATAACCTAGTAAACTAAAAGTTATATCAATTCTCCAGAAAAGATTTATGTAGGACATTTAATTATGTGGCAAACGAAAAACAAATAAAATCCTTATTCTAAAAAGTATTTTGTGGATTATGCGTTTTTGGTTTATTAATCCTCTAAATTTGGGAGCAAAAATTAAAACTAACTTAAAGCATAGTTGAAATTGAAATAAATTTACGTATTGAATTCGCTTCTTGAATCCAACGTAACAATAAAGCTAAAACTAGTAATAATGTGCCGAATCTAGGTAGGAAGGAGAGTATTTTTGTGCATAGAATTTACATATTTATATGGTTCAAAACCTAATCTAAAAAGGGAAAAATTGACTAGAGTTTGTCTCGGCCAGATGTCTTTGGAGGCCCCAGGGATCGCTGGCCTCGTGCTTCTGCCTTCATGTTGGCTTGACAGGTCTAGCATTCGCTGGAACCCCAGCGCTCGCTGGCTTGTCGCTCCTACTTCAATTCACTACGGCCCAGGAATCGATGGCCTCCCAACGACCAATGGCTTTGGCATTCTGTTCTTCCTTCAATTTTTCTTCTTCTTCTTCTTCTTATTTTTTTTTTTCTCTCTTATTTCTTCTACTTTCTTTACTCTAAGCTCAATTGATACCTCGCTACTAGAAAAAAGACATGTCGGTACATTGATATAAATGACACCTAAATGTCATTGTAAACTATCTAAAACTGCAAATAGTTAACGATGTTTTTCGCTGAAACACTAATATGACATTTCCGTTGTAAAAAGTGTCATGTCAAAATATTTTAACGTTGCATTTTACACCGACATACATGTCACTTCAAAGATGTTATCATAAATAAAGTGTAACCATGATTATTTTATTATGATATTTTAAAGTAACTTTATAAGCAAATTTTGTACTAGTGCCTTATCATCCATCAAAACTCATAAACCAACCCCATTATAGAAATAAACAAATAAAAACACACAAAGCACGATAACACATACTCAAAACTAAGGGGGCGTTTGGCTAAACTTATTTTAAAAAGCGTATAAGCTCTAAGTGCTTATAAGATGTTACAAGAGCTTATATGCTCTTAGATTTAAGAACTTATAAGATTTTAAAGTGTTTGGATAAAAGAGCTTATAAGCTCCAAATAAGTTAAAATCTGAAAATTTAAAAAATGATTTTTTTTTTTTAATTTATAACTTTCTACAATCAAATGGAAATGTTTATAATTGAGAAATTAAAATAAAATAAAATGAAGTTATACAATGATAATGTTAAGTTTTAAAGAAATAAGTTGGGATGGAGGAACTTATTTTTTTAGAGTGCTTATAAGCACTTGGAGCTTATTTTTGGACCTTATAAGCTCTTTGAAAGCTTATTTTGCCAAACATTTTTAGAGTACTTATAAGCAATCAAACACAACTTGTAAGTTTAGTCAAACACCCCCATAAAACTATGACTAAAACTATACAAAACATTATCAAAATAAGATATGATGTTGAGATTGACCGATGCATTGAATTAAGTTACGCAATGCATCAAAATGACGATGCATGAATTTATTGAATGCAACGCATGATAATGACAGTACATCAAATTAAAGCATACGATGCATCATTTAATGTGAGAATTAATTTGGGTCACTGATTTTGTGCAAATCTATATACCAAATTTAATATTATTTCCTACCTAAGCATCCATTCTCACCAGAACCATACCATATATATATATATATATATATATATATATATAGGGGTCAGATCCTGTACAAAATAAGTTTATCGTAAAAAATAAAAAATGATGCATTTTATGCATAATTTATAATGCATGATATACATAACTATAATGCACAATGCATTATATGCATTATCTATACAATCATAATGCACCAGTTAATCTACGCCGTAGATCACACAGATCAATGGTCCAGATCACTTCTCATTTCTTACGGAACTTGTCTTTTGTATGTGATCTCTCCGCTATATATATATATATATATATATATATATATATATATATATATATATATATATATATATATATATATATATAGTTTGGGTGGATGAATATCCGTTTGGAATATATTCATGAACCAAACCCATGACAACTATTCATGTAGTTTTTCGAAGCTATTAATCTATAATGTTGAATACCTATAAATTAAAATGGTAGGGCAAATTGGTTGTTAGATTTATTATCATGAGATACTATCTCCGATATGATATTTTATTTATTTTTGGATGTGCATATGTCTAGTTTGTGTCTTCTAGTCGAATTCAGAGTTGTGAGAGAGAAAGTAGGGTGAAATCTCTTAGCATGGGAGTACAATTTTAACTT
Source organism: Thymus quinquecostatus (assembly GCA_024222315.1). Lineage (NCBI taxonomy): Eukaryota > Viridiplantae > Streptophyta > Magnoliopsida > Lamiales > Lamiaceae > Thymus > Thymus quinquecostatus. Next base: position 11,510,070 of record CM044175.1, on the reverse strand, counting down.
CTTAAATCTTAATGTTGCTAATGACTTCTTAACAACAACAAAATCTCGTTTTATTTTTGTCTGCAGACCTAAGGGTACAATTTCGGAATGAGATTGTTTTGTATTATCAGCTCAAAAAGTCATGCCAAATACCAAGCCTTACTTTACATTCTCGATATCATTTATCTAACGTGGAAGCTTTAAAAAGGCATGCTAATTTTAAGGGAAAATAAAAGAAAAGAATTAAATATTTAATTATATTTTCTATTAATATATTTGTGATTAAATTAAATATTATTTTAAGATTAAATAGATACATAATTAGTATTTAAATTAGTGGAATTTCTATCCAATGAGAAGATGTCATGTGTCAAATTTATGCAGTAAAGTAAGAATTTCCCTATTAAAGGAATAAATCGGAAGGAGTCAATCAAATCACGCCGCCTCAGCTCTAAGCCCAATATTTGCGGGCCCAGACTTTAAAGTCAAACCCTAAGCTGCTTAAATTGAAATTCTATACACATATAAATTAGGGGTGCTTATTATTCATAAATCACCACAACAATTAGTTAGAGAGCTCTAAAGAGAAGAATACAAATTCTCTACAATATTCAAAGCATTCTTTGATGATTCATCGTGTTCTTTGTGGATTTGTCATGTTCTTCGTCAAAGTCTAACCAAATCTACGCTAGATCCGGATGTCCTTCAAATCTCCGCGTTCTTCGCCAGAATCATCCCAAATTTGGTATTAATCCGGGCACAAATCAAAAGACCTTCAGATTATTGCTAAATCCACACATCAAAATCGAGGAGATCAAGAAAAGCAAAATTCTTCGAACATCTCGTCAAGTTGCCCACCCACAACAAATTGGAGAGTGGTTCAAAGGAATCATAGATATCGCAACCCGCGCCATACTCAAGTCTTCAAATACTTATTTGTACACATTATTGTATAATCCCTCGGTTTTTTTTTATATGTCGTTTTAGCTTTTTGTCTTTATTTTTTTTTTATAAGTCGTTTTCATATTTCAAGATAAGATTTTCAATTTCCAATTAACTATTCTTCACTTTTTCTCTTGTTTTCATTATCTTCATTTATCACAATTAATGTTTATCTCTTCTCCCAAAATAATTTCATCTATTATTACATGAAAAATTCGATTTACGAGGAAAAAAATGAACAATCAAGAATAGTCATTAAGTTTTATTAATTCGTGTGCTTGAGCTAAAAATGACTTATAAAAAAACGGAGGGAGTATATTTTATTAAGTACAATCATGTTTGTGTTTACCAATTTTTGGCATGCCTAGTGAGACAATCTCTACCTCCCATATCTACTCTCCACCAAACTGATCAACCATTAAGATGTCTTCAGCATTAGAAGAACAAATAGCAAATTTGAACAAGCTTGTCAAAGGGCTCGCCAAACAAGTTTACGAGCAAGATGTCAAAATTGCAAAGTTGTAGAAAGAAGGAATCATTGATGCAAATAACGAAGAAGATGATGATGACCATGAAGTTTCGGAAGTCGAAACTTTCAGAAAGCCACAAACGGAGGAAAGTGGAAAACCTCCGGCCACAAAACTCGACATTCATTGTGATGATTTAGTCCACATTGATCAAGTTAAAGAATTCATCGTGGAATAATAAGAGAAAAAATCGAAGTGGGCTCCAAATCGTCATGGACATATAGCAAGCCATATATACTCCAAGAATCGATCACTTGAAGATGTCACTCGGCTACCAACCACCGAAGTTTTTACAATTGGATAGTCAAGGCAAAGCGAAACAACATGTGGCTCACTTTGTTGAAACTTGCAATGGCGCATGCACATATGAAGATCACATGGTGAAACAATTTGTACGCTCCTTAAAAGAAAATGCATTTGATTGGTATGCCAACTTGGAGCCGAGTTCATTTGATACTTGGGGGCAATTGGAAAAAGAATGTCTTAATCGCTTCTACAACACTCGAAGAACGGTGAGCATGGTCGAGCTTACAAAGTCAAGTGAACTCAAAGATGAGTCTGTCATCAAATACATCAATCGTTGGAGGAACTTGAGTTTAAATTGCAACGATAGACTATCTGAAACATCTGCAATTGAGATGTGCATCCAAGGCATGCATTGGAGTCTGCAATACATCTTAAAAAGAGTCCAACAAAAAACTTTTATGGAAGTGATGACTAGAGCTCACAACATGGAGTTGAGCATGATCCCAAATGAAGTTGAAGATATCTCGACACAAAGGCCTCGCAACTTTCAAGATAGGGAAAAAATAAGGCATGATAACATCTCTTTTGAAGAAACTCCAAGTGATGAAGACGAAGAAGATGCTACATATTCGAGCATAAGTCACAATTTATGAGAAAAGAAAAAATAGAACCTCCTCGATAAGAGTCAAAATTGTCAGTAAAGCTCCTAGACAAGAGCCAAAACTATCTAATCAAACTCTTTGAAAAAGCAATCAAGGTTCCTTGACACGATATAAAATGTCTGTAAATCTAAATCAAACGAAGACTCCTTGATACGAGTATAAAATGTCTGCAAATTCAAATGAAGCGAAGACTCCTTGACACGAGTATAAAATGTCTATAAATTTAAATCAAGTGAAGACTCCTTAACACAAGTATAATCAAATTCAAGTTCAAGAACTCCTAGATATGTGTATAAACTTTTTACAAATTTAAATCCAAAGAACTCCTAAATACAAGTATAAACTATTTACAAATTCAAATTCAAATTGAAGAACTCCTTAATACGAGTATACACTATTTGCAAATTCATATTCTAATTGAAGAACTCCTAACTAAGAGTATAAGCTATTTACAAAGTCAAATCCAAGTTTGAAATCAAGAACTCCTTGATATGACTATAAACATTCTAAATTCAAATTAAGTTCATCAAAACTCCTTGATATGAGCATAAACTTTCTAAATTCAAATCAAGTTAATCAAAGCTCCTTGATATGAGCATAAATTACCCAAATCCAAATTCAAACAAAAAACTCTTTGAAATGTGTATAAACTTTCTAACAAATGTCAAGCTCAAGAACTCTTGAATATGAGTATAAACTACTCACAAGTTGAAAGTAAAAATCTCCTTTATATGAGTATAAACTATCTAAATGTTCGAGACTCGTCCATTTCCACGACAAGTTGTTCATGAATAAGTCTCGACATTTGTTGGCATGCCAATTTTGAGGTAAAATAAAAGGAAATTGTTGGGAATTGTTAAGGACAACATGTTAAGGGGGAACCTATATGGGACATTTTGGAAATGATACATATGTTTTGATTTGATCCCAAAACCCCTAAGTGTCCTATTCCCAAGCGACCCAATTTGATGAATAGAATAGGTTAGAAATTTTTCTAAGCCTATACTGTTAGGATGGCTTTGTTTTTGCTTTAGTCACTTAGGTTCTTAGACTGCAGAAAATTCAAGTGAAGACCACTAGCTTGAGTATGTTTTCCAATCGAAGCGAGTCTACCCAGTCGAAGTGAAGCGTGCCGAAGAATAGCGAAGCGAAGCAAGCGCAACAGTAGATTCAAAGCGAGTCTGCCAAAGCGAAGCGAAGCGAGCGCTACAGTAAAGAGATGAAGCGAGTTCATCGAGTCTTTGTTTCCAAGTGTTCTCCGAGTTCCAGTCTCATCGGAACTCGTCTTCGCAACCTTCACACTTAGAATTCTAAGCCCATTCCAAATCCAAAGCTTAGAAGAAGAGTTCTACTCATCTTTACACTTGTTGTAAAGAACTCTTCATTAGTGTGTCTCTGTCGAAACAGAAAACCCCTAACCCTAAGTTTTAGGTTTTATGTGTTCATCGTTAGGTTGTGTTCGATCCAAGGCTCTACCTTCATCGATTGTAGAAGGCTCAGTCATAAAGTCTAGATCCAAGCTTACACTTTCATCGATTGTGAAGCTCGATCGAAGCTAGGTTGTAAGGAGAACCCGTAATCTCCCTGTCGTTGGACTGAAGCAAGTGAAGCTTCCAGTTCAGTTCTAGGTCTTGTGTGGTGAACCCGGAATCACCCAGTTTTCGTTAGATCTAAGCAAGTGAAGCTCGATCTTGACATAGGCTTTTGAAGAGCCCGTAATCTTCAAGTTCTTGAGTGAAGAGAATGAGTTGCCTAGTGCAACAAGTGGACGTAGGAGTTCATCTACGAACCACTATAAATCCCTGTGTCGTATCTCTAACCCTAATCTCTTTATTTGCTTACTGTTTGATTATCCATTGCACAAGCATTTAAACAAACACAAACTGAGATTTCAATTACTTAGGAAAGATTTAGCTCACCGAAATTCCGCATTTAGAGTAAAGTCTCACTCTTGGTCAAGCTCTAAGCTTAGGTCAAGAGAACTGTGAATACTGTAGATCTAGCATTTGGCTAGGTCTTAGTAGTTCAAGCGAGCACTTTACTTAGTACTATGAGTTTGAAGAAAAGAAGTTGAAAAACTTCAAAACACGTATTCACCCCCCTCCCCCCTCTACGTGTTTTTCCTCTTACAAACCGGGACCAACAAGTGGTATCAGAGCAGCGGTTCTTTCGAGCCTCTACTTTGCATATCCGAAGTGAGTCCCCACTCGCTTCACGTTGTCTCACTGAACCGGATCCTTTTTCCTAAGTGCATAGAACCCTCACTCACGCATACTGCATTACTGCTGACAGTTTGCTATGTCTACATACAGTGCATCAAATCTTCCACAGTTCTCTATCGAAGGATACGAGACATGGAGCTTTCGAGTCGAGAGCTTCCTCAGTTCCATCCACGACCGCATGTGGGACGTAATAGAGGAAGGACCGATCGAAATCAAGAAAGCTATCTCTGATGATGTTCCAGCTGCAGAAGGCCGTCCTGCTCACGTCAGACAGACGTATGTTGAGAAGGACAAGGACGAATACACGCCAACGACTTCAAAATCGTCAATCTCGACAAGATCGCACGCCTCACGATGCAGAGCACCGTGTTGGACGCCTACCTGCCAAGGATTAGGAAGTATGCCACGGCGAAAGAAATGTGGGAAACCCTAGCCCTCATTTCTCAAGGAACGGACAAGATCAAGGAAAACAAGCTTGTCGTACAAATGCGGGAGATTGAAAGTCTGATAATGAAGCCAGGAGAATCCATCGATGCCTTCGAGCTGAGAGTCACCAACATCATTGCTACTCTCAACTCACTTGGGAAGGAACTCACAGACAAAGAGGTGAACCTCAAGATCGTTCAAGCTCTCACAAGAAAGTGGCAAACCATGAAGGAGTTGTACTTAGCTACCAAGGATTTGTCGAAATTCACGCCGGAGATCCTATTCTCCGAGCTCAATGCTCACGAGTTCGATCTGAACAGAATGAGTCTTGATGACGAAGATGAAGCTCCCACGACATCAAAAGGAGTTGCCTTCAAAGCTGCTGAAGGGCCAAGCGACCAGACACTCGCTAAGATGTCAAGAGAAGAGCTGGAAGAGCACGTTGCATTCCTGTCTAAAAACTTCAACAAAATGAATTCTCGCGTGGGCAAGTACAAGAGGTTTTACAAACAGTACAAGGGAAGAAGCGCTGAAGCTCGTGATGGAAAAGGAAAAAGAGAAGAGACAGCCAAGCCGATCTCAAGGGACATGATGGAGGTGGAGTGCTACCACTGCCACAAGATGAGCCACTACAAATCTAACTGCCCAAAGTTGAGTGCAAAGGAGCGAGATGAACTGAAGGCAAAGAGAGATGCTCCCAGGCGAGCGTTTGTAGCAAGTGAGCAACCAGTCGCTTCAACTGAAGATGCTTCAAGTGACTCAGATGCATTCACTCCAGTGAGGGAGAGGATCTTGGACTCATGGCGCTCACCGACGAGGAGACTGGAGAGGTATTCTTCTATCCTTCATCTAGTTCAATTACACTCGCACACACTCACCAAGAGGAAGATAAATCCTCGACATGGAGTGAGTTGCTTGACAAACACCTCAAACTGTCAAGTGACCACAAAGTGTTGAAACTGTCTCTAAGCGTGAAGGAGAACCGAAAGTTAGCCACTGAGCTTGAACAAGTCAAACTTAACTTAAGAGCTATGACTAGTAAGTTCGAGGATCTCTTTGCTAGACATCAAAGCTTGGAAGGAAGGTATGAAACCCAATCCAATCTAGTGGCCAATTTGAACAAACCCTCGTATGCAAGGCAGGCACTAGAGAGCTCGCTTCTACCTTTTGGTAGGAGGGAGGACTCGGATATGAGGGTGGACCTTCCAAGCCTACTGTCTTTGTTGGTGATTCAAACACGACACCATCAGTTCCTTTGGATGTGTCCACTGCCTCCAAAGTGACCACTAACAAGGACAAAGGCAAAGTGGTTGAGAACCCTAGGAAGAAGCCAATGAAGATGTCTATATCTTCAAAGGCAGAATCTAAGGGTAAGCAAAATTCAACATTCCCCAGCACTCACAATGCTAAAACTTACCAATCCAAAGGTAAAGGGAAACCTGTTGAAGCTTCTAAGTCTCAGACCAAGACACGAGAGACAAAGGATCTCCCTTTCAAGAAAAGGAGTAATGTCTATGTGTCACTGACTCGGCTATTTCTAGCCTATCAATAATACAATAACCGAACTAGCTAGTAGTCCGGGTCGAACCTCAAGGAGTGAATGTATCAATAGAAAATCAAGTAGTTCACGTAGTCCCTATCATACTATCTAAGCACATATTCATGATTTTGGTGTTTTATAACTAGGCAAGTAATGAGTAAGTGAAATAACAAGCAACAATAAAAGCAAGTAAAGTAAAGAACAAATAAAGGAGCAAGTGATAGGGATTCGATAAAAGCAAACGAGGATTCAAATGATTTCCATTGTGATTAGGCTAAGGACTAGGCAAGTAAAATGAAATAACAAGCAAAATATAAAGGCAAGCAATGTTAAGGACAAATAAGGAACAAGTAGAGAAATCGATAAAAGCAAGCAAGGATTCAAATGATTTCCGGTGTGATTAGGCTAAGGACTAGGCAAGTGATGTATCAAACCATTTTAATTCCTTTGAGCGGCATTATTACATAAATCAAGCTATCTCATCCTCCTAAGACTTGATAACTAGTGGATTGAATAACATGCTTACCATTCTAAACATGTTACCAACTCCTAAAAGCACAATGCCTACTAATCTAACATCAATTCACATAATTCTTTCTAGGAGCAATGCAAATCAATACTAGATAGTATGAGCAAGGATTCATGCCAAGTGCTATGAATGGAAGCTTCCTAGGCATTCCATCAAACACCTTGTATGCACTCATGGATGTCAATCATTCATGCAATTAAATTCAATCAAATCCAAGGGCAACTCAAAGGAAAGGTAGATCCTCATCAAAAACCATTAAATCCTAGCCTAATTCACACCATCCATAATTTGAAACCTCTAAGAGACCTAGCCACTCATACATCTAACAATCAAACCAACAAAAAGAAGGAAATTCATAATAGGAATAACAAGGAAAGTAAAAGGAAATAAAATGCTTCAATAATCTTCAATCTTCAAGCTTCATCATCCAACAAAATTTGAAAGTACTAAAAAGGAAAGGAGGGAAAAGCTAGGGTTCTAAGCAATAATGCAAGAGTGAATTCAAGTGATAAAAGTTGCCAATTGAGGCAAATAACAAGGTATTTATAGATCTCCCATAAGTTGGGGTCAAATTGCAATTAATAGAAACTTGAGTTGAGAAGGTGGGGTAAAATCTGTAATTTTCGGAAAGTTGACCAAGGGTTGACTTATGCATTTCCGCCCACATCTCACAGTTTGCGCGCTCTCACGGTTTTGGCTCGTTCTCTCTCGTCCGGCATCGGAAAATTAATCCGCAAAGTGCTACGGCTTCCTCTTTCGATCCTCTTCGACATAGGATAAGTCAAACTTGCCCAGAAAATTGCCACAGCACCTGAAATTAGCACGGAAAACGAGAGAAAGCACAAAACATATAGAAAACGCATAAGTATGAAAACCTATCATTTCCTATTCATTTAAGCACACATATCAAAGCCAAAACCTACCAAAAACATCTTGAAATGCATATAAAATATCGGTTTGTCAACTCCCCCAAACTTAAGCCATTATTCGTCCCGAAAATGGAACAAAACAATCAAAACACTCAAACCGAATGGGTATGCAATTCAAGATCATCGATGTCTCAAAGTACTCACTCAACAAAGCATTTTCAATCATGGAACTCCCAAGGTGAATCGAACAATCCATAATCACACAACACTTTCAACTAAGAAATCAATCACTCAAGCATAATGAAACTCCAAACCTCACTAGGTATAAGTGTATCGCTCTTTCTCTCAAGTGTATGGAAGGAAGTTTACACTCATCGAACTCATGCATGCATTGCTCTTACCATAAGCTTGCCCTAAATCTCAAGATCTCCATCGCTTGATTGTGCACTCGAACTAAGATCAATTAGGTCTTTTATTTAGGCTTGTAATGTGGGGACATTGGTTTAGGTAGGGATTTTTTTAGGCTAAGTGACTAAGAGACTTCTTAAGTACTTTCACCTCTTCTTTTCCACTCTAAGTGTGAATTTCTTCACCTTCTACCTTCACCATCTCACCTCTTTACACTCTTAAGTACATAAGCTTGATTGAAGCTTCTCAAATATTCATGAATAACTCCTTTATGCTCTCATTCACAACTAACTTTATTCAAACTCTTTTTTTTTCTTTTCTCATCATTTTTTTTTTCACTTCTTTTTTTTTTTCTATGAGAATTCCATTCTCATCTCTTTCATTTTTTTTTCTTTCTTTTCTTTTCTTTTTTTTTTTTTCACTAGAGCTCATAGGAGTATTCTCATCTTAAAACGACTTCTTCAATCAAATACTCAAACCTCGTTATATCACAACTTCACAACCTCTCAATGGATTCCCTTAACCAACCTTCACCCCCTTCATCCGGTTTAGCAACAAGGGCTTCAAAGGCTCAAGGGGGACCACAAAGTTAACGTTTCATTTGGTTAGTGTTTAGGGAATAATGAGGCTAACAAGTGATGGCCTAAAATCCTTTCTAAGTTCTCGTGGTACATATAGCAACCTCGATCGAGATTGAAGGCAAGTTCTAGAAGATAACAATGCAATACATGGCGAACTCTCAAGAAAGAAAAAGAACGTTATCAATTAAACGTTTTGGCTCAAACCTCACAAGCTTTTGTTTAGAGTTCATGTGCCTAAGATCGATCATTCCTAGTTAATCGTGTCACGCAACCATTTCATGCTCAGTACACACATGAAAGATTCCTAAAATATGATACCATTTTTCGCTCAACTTCATCATCGACATCTCTCTTGAAAGCAAAGGAGTGAAAAACGCGATATGAAAACCAATACTTCAAGTGATTCATTCGAAAGAAATTTTTAAAATTTTGCAAAATTTGCAAGTAAGCATACATTTACACACATATGAACCACTTGAATCACATTCCAACTTATACACTCTCATCATATACCAAACACACTCAAACAAATTCATCCTTTTCAAGCATCCAATTAAGCACAATCAACTTCATCAAGCAAATACAAGCTTAAAAATCGCAACTGTAGAAAAACCGAAGAGAGAAAAGTAGTTTAAAGACCTTATCCTACCCCCCTCCCCCAAACTTATTTTAGAAATAAAATCTAAAATGAGTTTGGAGGGAAGAAAAATAAGGAATTTAAACTACACTCACAATGGTCCAAGCTTGCGATACATATCACGTTCAATGTTGCTCACTCCGGTACATGCTCGATTAAGTTGAATCCTTTTCTTCGTCATGCTTTGCTCCTCTCGACATTTCGATTTCAAGAACATGTTCATCATCTCAAGAAAAAGAAATGAATAAGTAAGAGAAATGAGGTAAGAGAGGTGTAGGATAAAAGAGATAACATAAAAAAAAAAAAAAAATAGAAAAACAAATTGAAAAATAGGGGGGGAAGGGGGAGCAGCGGTCAACGCCCGTTGACCGCAGACGAGATGCCTTCAGAAGCATCGTGGACTGCGAGCTGGGGCTAGGTCGCAGACTACATAGTGGATTGCGACCAAACCAGCGACCAAGGCCTTGGTCGCAGCTTAGGTCGCAGACGAGTCTGCCCAGCCGGACGGCCGCCGGATTCCGGCGGAATTTTTGGCCGGCGATGACACTCCCCCCTACTCTCGGGTCTTAAGAACTCATTCCAATTGGCGGAATCGAATTCCGACGAGTTTTACTATTTCTTTTTGATTTTACCGCCGAACTGCGCAAAACTTGAATTTCACCTCCGAAAATTTTTCTAAGTGTTGGACTTAAAAAACTTGAAAATTCTCAATATTTTTCTAAGGCATGGAAAAACATCCAACACTTAGAAATTCCTTTTCATAACATATTAACCCACTCTCAACTCTTATTCGAATAAAACGACTCAAACTAAACTTAAAGAAAAAACGAGTAAACAAAGGATACGTGTTGGGGTGCCTCCCAACGAGCGCTTGTTTAACGTCGTTAGCTCGACGATACCTCAAAAGGTGAGTCATGGAACATCAAACGAGGTCCTCTTGCCCCGGCTCTCAAAGCTTGAAAAACTTTTAAAACTTGCAACCTTCTCATGAAATGGATCTCCGATCTTGTCTTGAAACTCGATTCCCCCAAACTTGGTGAAACCTCCACTTCGAGATGGATAGTCCACCTTCTCCTTGAGCTTCATTCCTTGCTTCTTCGAGCCACGCCCTTGAGGCACTTGATCGAGCTTCGATGGCGAGGCAACCTCAAGCTTGTAGCAAGACGCTTTCTTCGGCTCCTTCATTGAATCGTAGATGGAAATGTCCATCTTCTCATCATCTACTCGGAATGTGAGGTTTCCACTCTCGATGTCCATAGAAGCTCTTCCGGTGGCGAGGAATGGGCGGACAAGAATAAGAGGAGTGTCATGATCCTCCGGCATGTCGAGAACAACGAAATCGGCGTCGGCCATTTGAAGCTCTATCAAGGTAGGCTTGAATTTTCCAATCTTCAACCTTCTAAAAATCGAGAGGGGCATCAAGTTGATGCTAGCTCCAAGATCACACAAAGCTCTCTCAAATCTTTGGCCTTCAATCTCACAAGGAATTGAAAAGCTTCCGGGATCTTTCCGTTTTAGGGGCAAATTCCTTTGCACAATGGCATGACATTCCTCGTAAAGCTCCATGGTTTCACAAGCTTCTAGTTTCTTCTTCTTGGCCACTATTTCCTTTAAGAGCTTTGCATACCCCGGCATTTCCTTCAAAGCATCAATGAGAGGAATGTTGACATTTACTTTCTCAAACATCTCAACAAACCTATTCATTTTGGGGGTCCACCTTGGGCTTGGCCAAACGAGAAGGAAACGGAGCTTTGAAAATCACGTCCTTCTTTGGAGTAGGGAACTCTATCCACTCATGAGGTGGTTCATCTTTTTCATAATCAAACACTTTCTTCTTGGGAACATCTTCCCTTGGCATAGGTGCTCTTGGAGACTCCATTTCTTCCTCTTCATCATCAACGTCCTCCACTAGGACTTCTTCCTTTTTCTCCTCATCTTTTTCTTCACCAAGCCTCATTGGCTTCTCATAAGACTTCCCACTCCTCAATTTAATAGCATCCACACTATCAAGAGACTCACTCAAACTCACTATTTCCGAGGGAGTTGTAGGATAGATACCTTGGAACTCTTCATAACTTCTTCGTTCTTTGATAACCTTTCCAAGCTCATGGATGTAGTAGGCCTTCTCCATCCTCTTCAAATCCATCCCCCTTGCATACATCACCCCATTGTTGGCTCTCATTCTTTGATAGTAAGAGCTCATCCTCTCTTTCTCTTGGGCTTCACGTGGAAGGTTCTCATACGGTGGCCAATGGTCCGGCTTTGTGAGAAAATAAATCTCATCTCCAAGGGTCATTGGAGTCTTCTTCTTTCATAGCTATCATGATCATGGGAGAGGTCCCATGGAGGAACTCTTTGACCCCCCCATTCTTGCTCTCCAAAAGGTCACATCGACTCAACCTCGTTAACCACACGAACCACCTTGCAATGTTGCTTTGGGTTGATCTCCGTGTTACTTGGGAACTTCCCTTGTTGATGTTGAGAGGAAGCTTGGTTAGCCATTTGACTCATTTGAACCTCGAGCATCTTGATATGCTTGTCCATAGAAGAAACGGTGTTCTCTAAATTTGTGACCTTTTGACCCGTATGGGCAATAAACGTTCCTTGTTGAGTAGCCATTTGAGATTGACTATCCACTAATTGCTTCAACATTTGCTCCGTAAGACTTGGAGGCTTTGTCTCCTCCACAACTTGAGATTGAGGAGCATGGAATGCATTGTTGGGGTTTCCATAAGCAAGGTTTGGATGATTGTTGAAATTAGAGTAGGAACCTTGATTTTGGTGATTGAATCCCCTTTGAAAGCCTCCTCGTTGGTTGATGAAGAGAACCTCCTCCTCACTCAAAACATCACCATTCTCGAATTTCTTGATAGCTAGCATCTCTTTCATGTCTCTTTGGCCCTTATCATAGTCCTTCTTAAAAGTAGTGAATAATGAAGTCAATTCATCATATCTCTCATCCGATAGAGAGGCAACCCTCTTTGTGGAAGTCTGTTCCATAGGCCATTGGTAGGCATGAGCGGCCATCTCCTCAATTATCCTCAATGCTTCCTTAGCATGCTTGTTCAACAAGCAACCCCCCGCGGTGGCATCAACTACACTCCTTGTATGAGAAGTGAGTCCAGTATAGAAGTGAGTTACTTGTTGATCTTCACTCAAACCATGTTGAGGACATTTCCGGATGAGCTCTCTATACCTTTCCCAAGCTTCAAATAAGGTCTCATCCCCATGTTGAGAGAAATGAGAAATCTCCGAAATCATCTTGTGAGCCTTTGAGGGAGGGAAGTACTTTGATAAGAAAGCTTTGCAAAGATCTTGCCAAGTGTGTATCTCCGACTTATCCAATCCTTTGTACCAATCCTTGGCTCTATCCCTCAAGGAGAAACCAAACATCCTTAGTCGAATGGCATCACAAGGGACACCATTTAGCTTAACGGTTTCACATATCTCCATGAAGGAAGTGAGATGTGCATTTGGATCCTCTAGGGGGCTTCCTCCGAATTGAGCATTCATAACAATTTGAATCAAGCCGGTCTTCAACTCGAAATTGTTAGCATTGATCGTGCCCCACTCCCCTCTTTGATATTGTTCCGTTGGAGCTTGATACATAGAGTTGATAGGAGGTGGTGGCACCTCATTAGCCTTCCTCTTTTGCTCATCAATTTCCGCTTGCATTTCTTCCATTCTCCTCATGATGGCTTCCATATTTGGGTTTTGATCACCCATGTCTTGTTCTTCTCTAGAATTTCTTCTTCTATGTCTTCTCTCAAACTCCAAGACAAGTGACTCTACAAGTCTCCCCTTGGACGTTGTGAGCATGTATCTTCAAAACAAAAAGAAAAAGAAATTAAAAACAAGCTTAGACTAGTAACAAGTGACTAAACGAACTATTGAAATATCTATCTAATCACTCCCCGGCAACGGCGCCAAAAATTGACTCGGCTATTTCTAGCCTATCAATAATACAATAACCGAACTAGCTAGTAGTCCGGGTCGAACCTCAAGGAGTGAATGTATCAATAGAAAATCAAGTAGTTCACGTAGTCCCTATCATACTATCTAAGCACATATTCATGATTTTGGTGTTTTATAACTAAGCAAGTAATGAGTAAGTGAAATAACAAGCAACAATAAAAGCAAGTAAAGTAAAGAACAAATAAGGAGCAAGTGATAGGGATTCGATAAAAGCAAACGAGGATTCAAATGATTTCCGTTGTGATTAGGCTAAGGACTAGGAAAGTAAAATGAAATAACAAGCAAAATATAAAGGCAAGCAATGTAAAGGACAAATAAGGAACAAGTAGAGAAATCGATAAAAGCAAGCAATGATTCAAATGATTTCCGGTGTGATTAGGCTAAGGACTAGGCAAGTGATGTATCAAACCATTTTAATTCCTTTGAGTGGCATTATTACATAAATCAAGCTATCTCATCCTCCTAAGACTTGATAACTAGTGGGTTGAATAACATGCTTACCATTCTAAACATGTTACCAACTCCTAAAAGCACAATGCCTACTAATCTAACATCAATTCACATAATTCTTTCTAGGAGCAATGCAAATCAATACTAGATAGTATGAGCAAGGATTCATGCCAAGTGCTATGAATGGAAGCTTCCTAGGCATTCCATCAAACACCTTGTATGCACTCATGGATGTCAATCATTCATGCAATTAAATTCAATCAAATCCAAGGGCAACTCAAAGGAAAGGTAGATCCTCATCAAAAACCATTAAATCCTAGCCTAATTCACACCATCCATCATTTAAAACCTCTAAGAGATCTAGCCACTCATAGATCTAACAATCAAACCAACAAAAAGAAGGAAATTCATAATAGAAATAACAAGGAAAGTAAAAGGAAATAAAATGCTTCAATAATCTTCAATCTTCAAGCTTCATCATCCAACAAAATTTGAAAGTACTAAAAAGGAAAGGAGGGAAAAGCTAGGGTTCTAAGCAATAATGCAAGAGTGAATTCAAGTGATAAAAGTTGCCAATTGAGGCAAATAACAAGGTATTTATAGATCTCCCACAAGTTGGGGTCAAATTGCAATTAATAGAAACTTGAGTTGAGAAGGTGGGGTAAAATCTGTAATTTTCGGAAAGTTGACCAAGGGTTGACTTGTGCATTTCCGCCCACATCTCACAGTTTGCGCGCTCTCACGGTTTTGGCTTGTTCTCTCTCGTCCGGCATCGGAAAATTAATCCGCAAAGTGCTACGGCTTCCTCTTTCGATCCTCTTCGACATAGGATAAGTCAAACTTGCCCAGAAAATTGCAACAGCACCTGAAATTAGCACGGAAAACGAGAGAAAGCACAAAACATATAGAAAACGCATAAGTATGACAACCTATTATTTCCTATTCATTTAAGCACACATATCAAAGCCAAAACCTACCAAAAACATCTTGAAATGCATATAAAATATCGGTTTGTCAGTCACGTGAGCCGGATTGGAGATGGTCCAACCGTACTCATGTTGAGGGGGAAGAGTTCGAAGCACCAAGGGGGTCGCTTCAAACTTCCAATGTTACTCAAGCGAATCGGGGTCAAAACCCTAGTTTGACCGCTTCGAGGAAACCAAGCGAGCCGCTTCAAAAGACTGGAAACCCTAAGTCAGTCTCTAAGCCTTTAGCTAATCCGAAGCGAGTCGCTTCAGGATACCAGCAAAAGGGTAAGAGCATAGGTATGTCTCAAGCAAGCCGCTACCCCTCTTGCACAAACTGCTGCACTTGTGAAGCTGCCTCTAAGCAGAAGTCACAACTTAAGAAGGTCGAGAAGCCCAAGACACAAGCTCACTCTCAAAAGAAACTGAAGCAAGTGTGGGTACCTAAAGGGACTAACCTGCAAGGACCCAAACTGATTTGGGTACCAAAACTTGTCTAATTGCAGGTGAGCGCCATGGACCCCATGCCAAGTGAAGAAATCTGGTACTTGGACAGTGGATGTTCAAGACATATGACTGGCATGAGAGCTCTACTTCAAGATTATGTTGAGAAGAAGGGTCCACACGTAACCTTTGGTGACAACTCTCGAGGAAGCACTAAAGGATATGGCGCACTGAAGATCGGAAAGATCAAAATCGAAGAAGTCTCCTACGTGGAAGGACTGAAGCACAACTTGTTATCCATTTCACAGTTCTGTGATACGGGATACAAGGTTGAGTTTATCTCCAACAAGTGCATTGTGAAGAACAAGCTCACTTCCCAGATTGTGCTCACTGGAATCAGACAAAGGAATGTCTACATAGCACAATGGGATAGCTGCAAGGAGGAGACATGTTTAGTTGCTAAGAGTGCTATGGGATGGCTATGGCACAAACGCTTGAACCATCTCAGCTTCAAGACGATCAACCGCATAGCTCGAAAAGGCTTGGTGCAAGGCATACCAAATGAAGTCTTTGTCAAAGACCATCCCTGCTCACCATGCCAACGAGGGAAGCAGACGAAGAAGCACTTCTCCAGTCTTAAAGAAGCCTCATCCAAGCGAGTGCTCGAGCTGCTTCATATGGACATGTTTGGTCCAGTCACTCCAGTTAGTGTAAACGGAAGAAAATACACTCTAGTTGTAGTCGACGACTTCTCTCGCTACACTTGGGTCGTATTTCTCTTTAGCAAGAAGGAGACACTGGCCAAGCTACCACAACTGCTCAAGCGACTTGCTGTGGAAAAGAATCAAGCGATTGCCACCATCCGCTCCGACAAAGGCACTGAGTTCTTGAACTCAACCATTGAAGCATACTGCACGGAGCATGGCATAGCACACCAGACATCCTCAGCACGCACACCTCAGCAGAATGGAGTTGCAGAAAGAAGAAATTGAATTATCAAGGAAGCTGTCCGCACTATGATTGCTCTTCAAAGCTACCAATGAAATATTGGGCTGAAGCTGCCACTACAGCATGCTACACACAGAATCGGACGCTTCTCAACAAACGACACGACAAAACACCATATGAAATATGGACAGGGAGAATTCCTAACATTTTGTATTTCCATATCTTTGGTTGTAGGGTCTTCATCCATAATAATGGGAAGTCACAATTGAAAGCCTTTGAAAGCAAAGCAGATGAAGGAATATTCTTAGGGTATTCTACATCGAGCAAAGCTTACAGGGTGTTCAATTGTAAAACCCTAATTGTGGAGGAATCACCCCATGTCGTATTTGATGAGTCTTCTTTTAGTCTTCCACAGGAACAGGTTTAAGTGAATGAAGAAAAGTCAAGCGAAGAACCCGTCAATTCATTGACTTGGGACATGCTTGAAGACGATGAAGAAATCAAGGATTCAAGAGAGAAGATTGTCCAAGGAAAGGTTGAAGCTGCCCCTAAGACTCCTGAAGCGAGTGCAAGCCAAGCACCTATTCCAGTCGCTTCAGATGGAGAAGCAAGCGACCCCCATGAAGATGAAGATGAAGCTGGTGGATCCAAGCGTGCGTGGCTCAAGAATCATTCACCAAGTAAAATCATTGGAGATCCATCCAAAGGCGTAGTGACCAGAAGCCAAGTGTTTGGAGAAAGTGCCATGTTCAGTTGCTTTCTCTCAAATATTGAGCCAGCAAGCGTGGAAGAAGCCCTAGCTGATTCTAATTGGATGATCGCCATGCAAGAAGAGCTGAATCCGTTCACCAGAAACGACGTATGGTACCTCGTGGATCGTCCCAAATTTCAGCATGTTATTGGCACCAAGTGGGTGTTCAAGAACAAGACAGACGAGGACCACAACGTTGTGAGAAACAAAGCGCGACTCGTCGCTAAGGGCTATTGCCAAGAGGAAGGAATCGATTTCGATGAGACCTTCGCTCCAGTGGCACGGCTTGAAGCGATCAGATTATTTCTTGCCTATGCAGCGGCTAAGAAGTTCAAGGTCTATCAGATGGATGTCAAGAGCGCATTTCTCAATGGCGAACTGAAGGAAGAAGTGTATATGGAGCAGCCACCGGGTTTCGAGCAAGGAGATAAGGTGCATCGATTGAAGAAGGCCCTGTATGGTTTGAAGCAGGCGCCTAGAGCATGGTATGATACCCTATCCCAGATTCTAGTGGATAATGGATTCCACAAAGGGAAGATAGATCGGACTCTCTTCACCATCAATCATGGAAAAGATATGTTATGGGTCCAGATCTACGTAGACGACATCATATTTGGATCACCAAACCAGTCGCTTAGCGAGAAGTTTGGAGAGTTAATGAAGACCAAATATGAGATGTCGATGATAGGCTTGATGAGTTGCTTCCTAGGTCTTCAAGTGAAGCAACAAGATAATGGAATCTTCATCAATCAGGCCAAGTACACTCGAGATATGCTTGCCAAGTTCGGTGTTCAGCATGTTAAAGCTGTAAAGATCCCTATGAACACCAACTGGAAGATGGAGCCAGACCTAGATGGGAAGTCTATGGATGCTACAGACTACCGAGCCTTGATCGGATCCCTTCTATATCTCACTGCAAGCAAGCCGGATATTGCCTTCGCAGTTGGAGTATGTGCTCGCTTCCAAAGCAATCCCAAACACAGCCATCTTGAAGCTGCCAAGCGAATCCTTCGCTATCTTAAAGGCACCGTCAACATGGGGCTGTGGTATCCAGCTGAAGATAATCTGGAGCTTACTGGATATTCAGATGCTGACTATGGAGGATGCCGTGTGGATAGAAAATCAACGTCGGGCACTTGTCAGTTCTTGGGAAGCAAGCTGATCCCATGTTTCTCGAAGAAGCAAACCAGTGTAGCTACCTCAACAACTGAAGCCGAATATATGGCCGCTGGAAGCTGCTGTTCTCAAATTCTATGGCTTCGTCAGTAGTTGAAGGACTACAGAGTTGAAGCTAATGAGATCCCAATCTTCTGCGATAACAATAGCGCTATATGCATCTCGCAGAATCCAGTGCTTCACACCAGATGCAAGCACGTGGAAATCCGACATCACTTCATTCGTGATCATGTCGAGAAGAAAGATATCAAGCTCGAGAAAATCCATACCCATCTCCAACGAGCTGATATCCTCACCAAGCCTCTAGCTGAGTCTCGTTTCAATCAGCTATGCTTGGAATTAGGGTTGCTAGACCCTGGTGAAGAGTGCTAGATCCAGGATGCACGAAGGAGTGGTTGCTTGTCTTCAAGCGTCACTCGCTTCGGATCTTCACCAACTCAAGCGAGTCTCTTCAATTTCACTCGCTTGAAGAAGGAGAAATAAGGTGGAGAAAGGTGGAGTGTTGGAAGACGTTCCCTACCCGCTTATAGGAATTGTTAAGCCATTGGTTAAGGGGGAACTATTGTTTGCTCTTGGAGCAGGCTACTTCCAAAGCGAGCAAGGAAAGGTGCTACCTAGCCTAGGATTCCTAGCGAGTGGGTATAAACACTCGCAAGTGCCGTTTCTAGTAACGGTTGTGGGGTCTTGTATCGGGCCTCCCCACGTAAAAATGGTGAAAGCTTAGGCAGGGCTGGCACCTAGACCTTGCGTCCTCTTTCCATCTTTCCGCCGAAGAGGAGCAAGTCTTCTCATCTCCTTCATCGTGGATAAATGTTCATCCTTTACTCACTCTTCATTGAGTTGAGCTGCCGAATGTCTATCCATTCCTCCCCCTTATTTGAATTTTGCATCGCTTCAATTAACCCTAGTTTGGGTCAAGCGAGTCGATTGCAAATTCATTCTGTAGATCGTAGGAGGAAGCTTGAAGAGTTACCTTTTACTTTAAAAGGTTGCATGACTGGTGACATGTCTTTGCGTAAAACACGAGATTGTCTTGTCAGAGCATTCTCATTGTCATCCTGTCCTATTCCGCCCTGGGATAAGGACTTGTACTCATCACCCATTCATCGTGAATAAGTACACTTACGTGAAGTTCCCCTGGGTTATAGTAAGCTTGTGTACATTATTCATTCTCCCCCCCATTCCTTCGTTGGAGGAGTCTCTAGTTCGTAGAGGAAGATGGAAGAGATGAATGCCATGAAGACCAAGCTTGAAGTAGGATTCAACAAGTGGTGTCAAATACTACAAACTGGTATCAATCTCCTACGAAGTGAGATTGACTGATGCACGTACAGAGACGAAAATCCGGGCGCGTGCACTTCAATTTGAATTCAAAGCGGGAAAGTCGGAAGAGATCTAGCCGTCGAATCTGAACAGTTCTCGAATCCCAGCCGCTAGATCAACACCGATTGAGGAGACGACTCACAGACGGCCACGTGGAGCGCCAAGTCAACTTGACGGCTCACTTTTACTGTAATGACGCCGGACACATCAGATCAATCATTGCTTTCCGCCGTATACAAACAGGGGCCCCCGAAGAATTTACCAACATGCCCCTGCCACGTCAGCCAAACCCTAAGTCTATATAAAGACGGAGACGCAGACTGCAGAAACTTTCATCACTCTCCATATTTGCCATTCTCGTGCAAGATTTTTCTGCATCTCTGCAAACTCACGAGTCTCAAACCCTCCCCCCTTCTTTAAACCTCAGTTCATAAATCTACTATGGGAAAGAAGCAGAAATCTCAAACGATGGAGCAGTTTTTGGCCGGAATCGACAACCATATCAACGTCGAGCCTCATCTCGACCCAGTTGTCGTTGATAAAGATGGATTCTTTCGCAAGGCCGTGACCACGGCCGGCTTGTGGAAATTTGTGACGGCGAGGCCAAAACAGATCTTAGCCAAGGCCGTCGCCGAGATTCTGTTGAATCTGAAGGAAGGAGAAAACTCGTCAACCTTTACAGATCCGGAGAAGGGAACGCCGGTGGAAGTATTTTTAAGCGCAATGGCCGGAGCGTTTAATTTACCGGAAGAAGGAGCAAACTCGTTGTTGGAGTTGGAGCTGTCCGTCGGAGTAGAGTATGCTCGGTTTTCTGTCAAAGGAGCAGAGGAGGACATAAAGCAAGCCAGCATCGGATCGGACATGAAGCCTCCATTTAATCACATCTGCGAGCTCTTTTCCAAGTGCATCGCATGCTACGTCGGGAACTTGGGGCAACTCTCCGACATCAAGCTATTCGCAACCACAGTCATTGTCGACAGCTTGACCGGAACGAAGTTTAACTGGCATGGCTGGTTCTTCAACCAGATCCATGAAGTTGCCCAAGACTTCAAGTTTGTGAAGGATAGCAACGATCAAATCCTTCGCAAAGGAAAGCTCAAGTTCTTTTCAAGGATTTCCTTCGCACTGGAGAAGCTGTTCCCTGACAAGAAATGGAAGGACACCACCGACTACAAGAAAAACACCGTTTTCTTCGACATATGGAAGTCAGAGAAAATTCCAATTGACTTGGGACTTCATAATGTTGAAGTGCCCGTAGCAGCACCAGTTGCCGAAAGGCAAAGCGAGGAAAAGAGGTCCAAGCGAGTCGCTTCACCTGCGAAGCGAGCTGCGCCGAAGCGACCGAGGAAAGTGAAGCGAGTCTCTTCATTGATCAAGTCAAGCGAGGCTGAGGAGCAGCCACTTGAAGAAGCTGAAGTGACTCAACCCCAGCCTTCACCCACCAAAATTCAATCACCCCCAATTCAAATCCAAACCCAAACCCAGCCACCACCAGAACCTCAAGCCTCCTCAACAGCTCAAACCCAAATCCAAAAATCTCCCCACTCTCCTCACGAAGAAGAATCCTCATCTTCTTTTCAGCTACCCAAAATCCCAATACTCAGCACAGATCCAGTTGCTGCCTTCACCTTTTTCCAACCATTCCAGCAAATCCAGCAACAAGAAACCACCCAAGCCACCCAAACAGAAACCACCCAAGCCTCAACACCTAACTCCCCATCTGAATCGGCAATTTCAGCCGATACCGCCCAAACTACCAATACAGACCTTGCCATTATTCCTCCTCCAATCCAACCCCCACCAACTGCTGAAGAAATGGCTCTGACCCGATATTTGAGGGATAGAGAGCAAGCTGCGGAGACTATCACCAATCGCTACCCCTCGGTGGAGATGTTTGACGACTTCTTCACCAACGCCGTCGATTTCCTCACGTACATTGCGTACCGAGGAACCGAGTACTATAAAATCTTCAACCTCCGGAGGGCCTTCTCAGAGGAGTTACTTGAAGAAAGGGAGGCGAAGCTGCTCGACTTCATCGGCGTGGATGGATTCCACGTCTTCATCAACAACATCAATTACTGGGAGAAGTTGGATGCTAAAGTCAAGAGGACCTATCCAGACGCTGTTATCCCAGATCGAGTGCCAACTGTGCACGAGCAGAAGTTGATGAAGGCTCATGAAGTGGAGCTAACGGTGAAGGAGGATGAAATTGCTAATCTTCAGTGTGAGATTACCAAGAAGTCTGAGGAGCTGGATAAGAAAATCGTGGAGGTCAATAATCTGCGTGCAGATTTTGACAAAACGAAGGCGGAGTTGGAAGGGAAGGTAGAGGAGAAAGGGAAGCGACTGGAGGAGAAGGAGAAGGTGTTAGAGGAGAAGGTGAAGCTGGTGGGAGACCAGGAGAAAAATATCACAGAGCTCAAGCAGTCGCTTGAGGCTGAGAGGAGCAGGCTGAAGGGTGTGAATGCTAAGCTAGTGGCAGTAGAAAAGGAGAAGAAGGAGTTGGCAGAGAAGCTAGAGAAGGAGAGGAAGCGAGTAGAAAAGAAAGAAGAGGAAAAGGTCAAGCTCGGAAGCGAGTTGACCAGAACAAAGAAAGCCCTAGACACGCTAGAGAAGGAGATGCAGATTCTCAAGTCTGAGCGTGAAGAAGAGAAGGGAGAGCTTGAGAGCAGACGGAAGAATGCTCGAGCAGTTGATTTAAAGCAAGCAGAGTTGGCCATTCAGATTGACCGAGCACAGACAATGGCCAGTGAGTTTGCTGTAAGATTGGCCGAAGCCGCTCAAGTTCGTGTGACGCTGAATAGCCAAGAAAGGGCCATAGCCACTGCGTTGGCAGAACTTGAAGCGTCCCAGAACCATCTCAATCTTACTCTGCAGGAGGAGTGCAAGCTAATCCGAGCAGATATTGAAGCGGAGCTGGACGCTCGCTTCAAAGCTGTGGAGCCGCTTGAAAGACTGATGTCCTCAGTCATAGAAAGTGAGAAGCAGTGCAAGTATTTGCTTGAAGAGATATCAGTGAAAACAGCAGAGATCGTGCTTTCACAGGAGCATGTCTTCGCAGAAAGAGCAGAGCGGATGCTACACGCTGTATACAATAAGTTCGACGATCTCCACCAATCCATCAGAGGAAAGGTGATCACAACCACCCCCGACAGTCTTGATGATGCCAAAAGGGGGGAAAGAATTGAGAAAGAAGGTGAATCTGAAGCTAGGAGGGAAGGAGGAGAGAAAATTGGAGTAGAGGAGAGGATTGAAGCTGGTAGCTTGATCCAAGGGGGAAGTGGAGCTGGAGAAGGGAGTGGAGCTCAGGAGGAGCAGGTGGACGATGAAGCTCGGGCCGAGCTTGCTAGGAAGAAGGGCAAGGACAAGGTACTAGAGGAGCCCCGAAAGCCAACATCTGGGAAGCTGCTAGCTTCATCTATGGCTGCTCATCCTGCTGTTGCTCCATTAACCAAGGAACAAAGAGAGCTACAGATTGCGGCAGATGAAGCTCTTGCCCGTGCCTTGGAACAAGAGTTTGAACTTCCACAGAAGGCATTGACTGGAAGCTCCCAAGCAGGCACTTCGGGTGCGCCCGCTTCAGCTGCAGCCCCCGCTTCGACTACTGTTGGCGACGCTTCCGCCAGTCAAGCGATCACTCCCTCTGCTCACACCAAAAAGAAAGATATGCCACCACCTCCTGCACCAAAACAACCCTTGAAGCGAACCACACCAGAAACCAGAGGAGATGATCCCGCTTCCAAGCGGCAAAAGATCAAGCAGACGGTTGCTTCGAGAGCTGGTCAGATGGAGAGAAGGAGGAAGAGAGGTGAAGAGAGGAGAAATGAAGCGGAAAAGGAGAAGAAGCTTAAGCTCAAGCGACTCAAAATCATAGATGGCCGGATTGAGGCTCACTGGAATGAAGTGAGGCTCATCCAGTCCGCCATTGCACGAAGCGCCTTCATTCCTTTCACACCGGAGGAATCTGAAGCGTGCTATACACAAGCTATGATTGATACATGCCATGTCACATTCAAAGAGATGTCCGAATCCGGTCGCTACAATGCTGAAGAATGCGACTACATCCGAAAGCGAGTCAATAAGAAGCTCCCACAGTGGAACACATATTCGAGTGCCAAATTCAACTCGATCATGAAGGAATTGTCGAGCAGGACAGAGGAGGAGTTGGTTTTGTGCAGAAAAGATCATCCAGACGCTCGAGAAATCGAGAACTTCATCCCCAGAGATCTCCTTGATCAATGGCTCTTCTGCAGAGAAAAGTTTGTCAAGGCCTACTATTACTGGGAGGTAGTGCCACTGCAGGATGAATGCTCAAGGTTGAACGCCCTCAACAACTTTCTATGTGTTTACAATGAACAGTTGAGGAGAAGAATCTTCACATTGGAGGAGGAAGCTGAGCCTAAACCTCTCATTATCAAAGTGCCCACCGTGAAAGATTATCCCATGCCATTTCAACCAAACACGAGTGTTCCTAATCGGAAGATCATTGTTGGGAATTGTTAAGGACTAAATTGTTAAGGGGGAACTACATGGGACATTTGATAAATGAAGTCATTTGTTTTGATTAGATCCCAAAACCCCAAGTGTCCTTTTCCCAAGCGACCCATTTTGATGAAGTTTATAGGTTAGAGTTTTTCTAAGCCTACACTGTTAGGATGGCTCCTTTATTTTGCTTAGATTAGGCTTCAAAAGTTCAAGTGAAGGGCACTCACTTGAGTGTGTTTTCCAAAGCGAAGCAGGTCAAGCAAGTCGAAGTGAAGCGTGCCGAAGAATTACGAAGCGAAGCGAGCGCTACAGTTCAAAGCAAAGCGAAGCGAAGCGAGCGCTACAGTAGATTCAAAGTGAGTCTGCCAAAGCGAAGCGAAGCGAGCGCTACAGTAGAATCAAGTGAACCCACTAAAGCAAAGCGAAGCGTGCGCTACAAAGAAAAGCCGAAGCGAGTCAACACGAGTCAACACTTAATTTAGTAGTGTCACGGGAAATTTATTTCTCAAGTGACTCACTACAAATTTGACTGTGAAGCGACTCACTTCAGAGCGGCCACTACAACTTCAAAGCGAAGCGAGCCACTACCTACCAGAAAGCGACAGCACAAATTCCCGCTCCAAATTTGAAATCCAGTCAACTGGAGATCTCCGCATTAATTACGAGATCTCCACGTGTCGAAAGCGGAGAGGAGCAGAGGAGTTGACTGCCAGGCCGACAAAGGCGCCGCAACAGTACTTGGTCGCTCCAGTTACTGTTACACTTGGAAGTTAGCCAATTTTGGCAAAATGCCAAAACTGCGCGTCTGCAAAAGCTACTGTCTGCGCAAGTACTGTCGAGAGGAGGAGGGACAAGCCCACCAACCAAGCAACGGATCTCAGCCAACCCTCCGCCTATAAATAGTGAAGGATGAAGACGAAGAAGGGGAGAACACTACTTGAGCATTCGAGCCTACTGCAAACAAACACTCCCAGCTTTCATAGCAATCTTCGAGTCTTTGTTTTCCAGTGTTCTCCGAGTTTCCAGTTCATCGGAACTCGTCTTCACAACCTTCACACTTAGAGTCTAAGCCCATTCCATATCCAAGCTTAGAAGAAGAGCTCCAGCCATCTTTGCACTTATTGTAAAGAGCTCTTCATAGTGTGTTTCGTCAACCAAAAACCCTAAACTCTGTCTGTTAGGTTTTTGAGTGTCGTCGTTAGGTTGTTCAGATCTAAGGCCCTTCTTTCATCGATTGAAGAAGCCTCGATCGTAGAGTTGAGATCCAAGCTTACACTTACATCGTTTGTGTAAAGCTCGATCGAAGCTAGGCTGTAAGGAGAGCCCGTAATCTCCCTGTCTGTCTGACTGAAGCGAGTGAAGCTTCCAGTCTTTGTTAGGTTTGTGTAGTGAACCCGCAATCACTACGTCTGTCGTTTGATCTAGGCAAGTGAAGCCCGATCCCGACCAGGTTTTTGAAGGACCCGTAACCTTCAAGTTCTTGAGTGAAAAGAACAGTTGTCGTCGTGCAACAAAGTGGACGTAGGAGCGTTATCTCCGAACCACTATAAATCTCTGTGTCGTATCTCTCTTACCTTAATCTCTTTACAGTATTCGATTATCCATTGCACGCGCATATAAACAAACTTAACTTGGATTTTCAATTACTTAGGAAAGATTATAGCTCACCAAATTCCGCACAAAGAGTAAAGTCTCACTCTTGATCAAGCTCTAAGCTTAGGTCAAGAGATTCGTGATTGCTTTCGATCTAGCCCTCGGCTAGGTCTTAGTATTTCCAAAGAGCACTTTACTTTATACTCTGAGTTAAGGAATTGAAGTTGAAAAACTTCAAAATACGTATTCACCCCCCCCCCCCCCCCTCTACGTATTTTTCCTATAGCAAACCGGGACCAACAAGTGGTATCAGAGCAGCGGTTCTTTCGAGCCTCTGCTTTGCATATCCGAAGCGAGTCCCCACTCGCTTCACGTTGTCTCACTGAACCGGATCCTATTTCCTAAGTGCATCAAAACCTCACCCACGCATATTGCATTTACTGCTGATAGTTTGCTATGTCTACATACAGTGCATCAAATCTTCCACAGTTCTCGATCGAAGGATACGAGATATGGAGTTTCCGTGTCGAGAGCTTCCTATGCTCAATCCACGACCGGATGTGGGAAGTCATTGAAGACGGACCAATCGAAATCAAGAAAGCCATATCTGTGGAGGTTCCAGCCGCTGAAGGTCGTCCAGCCCATGTTCGACAACAGTACGTGGAGAAGGATAAGGACGAGTATACTCCAAATGACTTCAAAGTTGCCAACCTCGACAAGATTGCACGCCACACGATGCAGAGCACCGTGTCGGACGCCTATCTACCACGAATAAGGAAATGTGCAACGGCAAAGGAAATGTGGGAAACCCTAGCCCTCATTTCTCAAGGCACAGACAAAATCAAGGAGAACAAGCTCTGCGTTCAGATGCGGGAGTTTGAAAATTTGGTGATGAAGTCAGGAGAGTCCAT
Organism: Thymus quinquecostatus; assembly: GCA_024222315.1. Classification (NCBI taxonomy): domain Eukaryota; kingdom Viridiplantae; phylum Streptophyta; class Magnoliopsida; order Lamiales; family Lamiaceae; genus Thymus; species Thymus quinquecostatus. The sequence continues at coordinate 11,483,481 of CM044175.1, read as the reverse complement.
CGACGCCTTCGAGCTGAGAGTTACCAACATTACTGCAACTCTCAACTCGCTTGGGAAGGAACTCACAGACAAGGAAGTAAATCTGAAAATAGTCCGTGCTCTCACAAGGAAGTGGCAGACCATGAAGGAGCTATATCTAGCTACCAAGGATCTAACGAAGCTCACGCCAGAAGTGCTGTTCTCCGAGCTCAAAGCTCATGAGTTTGATCTGAATCGAATGAGCCTCGACGACGAGGATGAAGCGCCCACTACGTCAAAAGGAGTAGCATTCAAAGCTGCCGAAGGGCCAAGCGAGCAGTCGCTAGCCAAGATGACGAGAGAAGAATTGGAAGAACACATTGCATTCTTATCCAAGAACTTCAACAAGATGAACTCTCGAGTGGGCAAGTATAAAAGATTCCACAAGCAGTACAAAGGGAGGAGCACTGATGCTCGAGAAGGAAAAGGAAAGAGAGAAGAGACGACCAAGCCGATCCCGCGCGACATGATGGAAGTGGAGTGTTACCACTGCCACAAGATGGGCCACTACAAATCCGATTGCCCAAAGCTAAGTGCCAAAGAGCGCGAAGAATTGAAGGCCAAGAGGGATGCCCCACGTAGCGAGTGAAGTGCCGGTCGCTACAACTGAAGATCCACCAAGCGACTCAGATGCATTCACCGATCCAAATTCCAGTGATGGTGAGGATCTTGGATTTATGGCGCTCACCGATGAAGAAACAGGAGAGGTATTCTTCTATCCTTCAATCACTTCAATTACACTAGCACACACTGTCAATGAGGAAGAGCAATCCTCTACATGGAGTGAGTTGTTTGACAAGCACCAAAAATTGTCAAGCGACCACGAAGTGGTAAAACAAGCTCTGTCTCAAAGCGAGAAGGAGAACCGAAAGCTAGCCCGTGAGCTTGATGAAGTCAAACTTAATTTAAGGGCTATGACTAGTAAGTTCGAGGATCTCTTCGCTAGACATCAAAGCTTGGAGGGAAGGTATGAAACCCAGTCCACTCTAGTTGCCAACTTGAACAAAGCATCATATGCAAGGCAGGCACTAGAGGGCTCGCTTCTGCCTTTTGGTAGGAAAGCTGGCCTTGGATATGAGGGTGGACCTCCCAAGCCGACTGTCTTTGTTGGTGCATCACACACTACACCATCAGTCACTTTGGAATTGCCCACTGCATCCAAAGCGACCACCAACAAGGATAAAGGCAAAATGGCTGAGAACCCTAAAAGGAAGCCAATGAAGATGTCTATATCTTTAAGGGCAGATCCTAAGGGCAAGCAAAGTTCAACAATCCCTAGCACTCAACATGCTAAGTCTTACCAATCCAAGGGTAAAGGGAAAACTGTTGAAGCTTCTAAATCTCAAGCCAAGACACGAGAGACAAAGGATCTACCTCCTAAAAAGAGGAGTAATGTCTATGTGTCACGTTATCCGGACTGGAGATGGTCCAACCGGACTAACATTGAGGGGGAAGATTTTGAAGCTTCCACTGGGTCGCTTCAGATTCCCAGGGTTTCTCAAGCGAGTCAGGGTCGAAACCCTAGTTGGACCGCTTCAAGGAAACCAAGCGAGCCGCTTCGACAGACTAGAAACCCTAAGTTAGTCTCTAAACCCAGAGCTAATCCGAAGCGAGTCGCTTCAGGATATAAGCAAAATGGGAAGAGCGTAGGTAGGTCTGAAGCGAGCCGCTACCCCTCTTGCACACACTGTTGCACGTGTGAAGCTGCTTCAAGGCAGTACACCAAGTTTTCGAAGGTCGAGAAGCCCAAGACACAAGCTTCATCTCAAAAGAGAGTAAAGCAAGTGTGGGTACCTAAGGGAACTAACCTGCAAGGACCCAAACTGATTTGGGTACCAAAATCTGTATAATTGCAGGTGAGCGCCGTGGATCCAATGCCAAGTGAGGGTCAACTAGTTTGGTACTTGGACAGTGGATGTTCAAGACACATGACTGGCATGAAAGCTCTACTTCACAACTACATAGAGAAGAAGGGTCCACACGTAACCTTTGGTGACAACTCTCGAGGAAGCACCAGGGGATACGGCGCACTGAAAATTGGAAAGCTCACAATTGAAGAAGTCTCCTATGTGGAAGGACTCAAGCACAACCTGTTATCTATTTCACAGTTTTGTGATAAAGGGTACAGGGTGGAGTTCATCTCCAACAAGTGCATTGTGAAGAGCAAACTCACATCCCAGATTGTGCTCATTGGAGTTAGACAAAGGAATGTCTACATAGCACAATGGGACAGCTGCAAGGAGGAAACTTGTCTAGTTGCAAGAAGTGCTACAGAAATTGGATGGCTATGGCACAGACGCTTGAACCACCTCAATTTCAAAGCTATCAATCGCTTAGCTCGAAAAGGTTTGGTGCAAGGCATACCGAATGAAGTCTTCATCAAAGACCATCCATGCTCACCATGCCAACGAGGGAAGCAGACGAAGAAGCACTTCGCCAGTCTCGAAGAAGCCTCATCAAAGCGAGTGCTCGAGCTGCTTCACATGGATCTGTTTGGTCCAGTTACTCCAGTTAGTGTAAATGGAAGGAAGTACACTCTAGTTGTAGTCGACGATTTCTCTCGCTACACTTGGGTTGTATTTCTATTCAGCAAGAAGGAGACACTGACCAAACTGCCACAACTGCTCAAGCGATTGGCAGTGGAAAAGGATCAAGCTATAGTGACCTTTCGCTCCGACAAAGGCACAGAGTTCCTGAACTCTACAATTGAAGCGTACTGCACGGAGCATGGCATAGCACATCAAACTTCTTCAGCACGCACTCCTCAGCAGAATGGAGTTGCTGAAAGAAGGAATCGAATCATCAAAGAAGCCGTTCGCACCATGATTGCTGACTCGAAGCTTCCGATGAAGTATTGGGCTGAAGCTGCCAACACGGCGTGCTACACACAGAATCGGACGCTTCTCAACAAACGGCACGACAAAACACCATATGAAATATGGACAGGGAGAATTCCTAACATTTCTTATTTCCATATTTTTGGTTGTAGGGTCTTCATTCACAACAATGGGAAGTCACAGTTGAAAGCCTTTGAAAGCAAAGCAGATGAAGGAGTATTCTTAGGATACTCTACATCTAGCAAAGCCTACAGAGTATTCAACTGTAAAACCCTAATTGTGGAAGAATCACCCCATGTCGTATTTGATGAATCTTCTTTAAGTCTTCCACAGGAACAGGCCCAAGCGAATGAAAAGGATCAAAGCAAGGAACCCTCAAATCAACTCACTTGGGACGTGCTTGATGAAGATGATGAGATCAAGGACTCAAGCGAGCAGGATCCCAAAGGAGAAGTCGAAGCTGACCCCAAGATTCCTGAAGCTAGTGCAGGCCAAGCACCCAATCCTGTCGCTTCAGATGGTGAAGCGAGCGACAAGGAAGCGGATGAAGATGAAGCTAGCGGATCAAAACGAGCGTGGCTCAAGGATCACTCACCTAGCCAAATCATTGGAGATCCATCCAAGGGTGTAGTGACCAGAAGTCAAGTGTTTGGAGAAAGTGCCATGTTCAGTTGCTTTCTCTCAAACATTGAGCCATCAAGCGTGGAGGAAGCCCTAGCCGATTCTAACTGGGTGATCGCCATGCAAGAAGAGCTGAATCAGTTCACCAGGAACGACGTATGGTACCTCGTGGATCGTCCCAAGTTTCAGCATGTTATTGGCACCAAGTGGGTGTTCAAGAACAAGACGGACGAGGACCACAACGTAGTGAGGAACAAGGCGCGACTAGTTGCCAAAGGCTACTGCCAAGAGGAAGGAATCGACTTTGACGAGACCTTCGCTCCAGTAGCACGGCTTGAAGCTATCAGATTGTTTCTAGCCTATGCAGCAGCCAAGAAATTCAAGGTCTATCAAATGGATGTGAAGAGCGCATTCCTCAACGGTGAACTCAAGGAAGAAGTGTATGTGGAGCAGCCACCGGGTTTCGAGCAGGGAGATAAAGTGTATCGCTTGAAGAAAGCCCTGTATGGGTTGAAGCAAGCTCCCAGAGCTTGGTATGATACATTATCTCAATTCCTAGTGGAAAATGGATTCCAAAAGGGAAAGATAGATCGGACTCTCTTCACCATCAATCATGGAGATGATATGCTATGGGTCCAGATCTACGTGGACGACATCATATTTGGGTCACCAAACCAGTCGCTTAGCGAGAAGTTTGGAGAGCTAATGAAGACCAAGTATGAGATGTCGATGATTGGCTTGATGAGCTGCTTTCTAGGTCTTCAAGTGAAGCAGCAGGATAATGGAATTTTCATCAACCAGGCCAAGTACACTCGAGATATGCTTGCGAGGTTTGGTGTTCAACATGCTAAAGCTGTGAAGATTCCTATGAATACCAACTGGAAGATGGAGCCAGACGAAGGAGGAAAATCTGTAGATCCTACAGATTATCGTGCCCTAATTGGATCACTTCTCTATCTCACTGCAAGCAGGCCAGATATTGCTTTTGCAGTCGGTGTCTGCGCTCGATTCCAAAGCAACCCCAAGCACAGCCATCTTGAAGCTGCCAAAAGGATTCTTCGATATTTGAAGGGCACTATCAACATGGGTCTGTGGTATCCAGCGGAGGACAATTTGGAGCTCACTGGATATTCCGATGCTGACTATGGAGGTTGCCGAGTTGATAGGAAATCAACGTCGGGCACATGTCAGTTCTTGGGAAGCAAGCTAATCTCATGGTTCTCAAAGAAGCAAACAAGCGTAGCCACTTCAACAACTGAAGCTGAATATATGGCCGCAGGAAGCTGCTGTTCTCAAATCCTATGGCTTCGTCAACAGTTGAAGGACTACAAAGTTGAAGCGAATGAAATTCCGATCTTCTGCGACAACAACAGTGCCATATGTATCTCGCAGAATCCAGTGCTTCACACCAGGTGCTAGCATGTGGAAATTCGACACCATTTCATCCGTGATCATGTCGAGAAGAAGGATATCAAGCTCGAGAAAATCCATACCGATCTCCAGCGAGCAGATATCCTCACCAAGCCTCTAGCTGAGTCTCGTTTCAACCAGCTATGCATGGAATTAGGGTTATTAGACCCTGGTGAAGAATGCTAGTTCCAGGATGCACGAAGGAGTGTTCGCTTGTTCTCATGAGCGTCACTCGCTTCGGATCTTCACCAACTCAAGCGAGCCACTTCAAAACTCACTCGCTTGAAGAAAATGAAGTTAGGTGGAGAAAGGTGGAGTATTGGAAGAAGTTCCCTACCAACTTATTGGAATTGTTAAGTATATGGTTAAGGGGGAACTAATGCTTCTCTCGGAGAAAGCTACTTCCAAAGCGAGCAAGAATGCTGCAATCTTGAATTCTGCATTGCTTCAATTTGCCCTAGCTTGGGTCAAAGCGAACCAACTGCAGATTCATTCTTTAGAATGTAGGAAAGCTTGAAGGTTTACCTTTTTATACAAAAGGTTGCAGGGCTGGTGACATGCTTCTGCGTAAAATACGAGATTGTCTTGTCAGAGCATTCTCATTGTCATCCTGTCCATTTCTGCTCTGAGATAAGGACTTGTACTCATCCCCCATTCGTCGTGAATAAGTACAATTACGTGATGCTCCCTTCGGGTTGTAGTAAGCTTGTGTACTTTATTCATTTTCTCCCTCATTCACTTCGATGGAGGACTCTCTAATTCGTAGAGGAAGATGAATGCCATGAAGATGAATGCCATGAAGATGAATGCCATGAAGATCTAACTCAACGTGTAGCATTCAACAGGTGGTATCTAATTCAAATGAAGTCTTCATTTTGTGGTATCAATCTCCTACGAAGTGAGATTGACTGGTAAGTGTTTCAATTTTAAGTACACTAAGTGAGCCGAAGCGTGCTAGAAACCTTCACTCACTACGTGGAAAATATAAAGTGAATCTGACACAAATACAAAGAGGAAAACATTCTTGTTTATCCTCGAAGTATGTAAGTCAGAAACATTTTAAATTAAGCAAAGAAATTTAATTTCTTATTCCAGTCGCTTCAGATGGCCAAGCGAGTGCTTCGTCACTCAAAGCTAGCCATCGCAAGCGAGTGCAGAACAGTCACACAAGCGAATGCCTCTCAAGCGAGTCAAGGCGTAGCGGCCAAACTCGAAGCTAGCGGGCATGAAGCGAGTATGAGCTGTCTGCACTCGAGTGCAATTTTACTTTCTGCTGTGCATTTAATGCAGGTGCAGGAACGACGGAAATATCGGGCGCGTGTTCACACACTTGAATTTGAAGCGGGAAAAGGCGGAGAAGATCCAGCCGTCGAATCTCAACAGCCCCCAATCTGGAGCCGTTCGATCAACGCCGTATACGACAAGCCAACCATAGAAGGCCACGTGGCGACGCCGAGCAAGTGGCGGTTCACTTTTACTGTGATGACGCCGGACACGTCAGATCCATCACCGCACGTCCGCAGCCTACCTACAGGATTTTCGGTGTTATTACCGTCCTACCCCTGCCACGTCAGCCATAACCTAATTCTATATATATGGGACGAGGCAGAACTGCAAACCTTTCACAGCCTTCTAAATTTGCCATTCTCGTGTTAGATCTGCAATTACTCTGCAACTCACGAGTCTCAACCCTTTCTACTTCATTGTTAAAAATTTTCTTCAAGATCTTTCAAAATCCACCATGGGCAAGAAAAAGAATACTGAGACAATGGAGGAGTTCATGACAAATGTTGGCGAGCACATCAACGTCGAGCCCCATCTCGACCCTATTGTCGTCGAAGTAAATGGTTTCTTCCGTAGAGCCGTGACCACGGCCGGTCTATGGAAGTTCATAACGTTAGTGCCGACGAAGATTTTGGCAAAGGCAGTGGGAGAAATCCTACTGAACTTGAGGAAGGATCAAAATACTTCCTCATTCACTAATCCACAAACCAGCAAGCCGGTGGAGGTGGATATGAGCGAACTTATCGAAGTGTTCGATCTACAGAGAGAAGGAGGAGACTCTCTGCTAGATCTAGGTCTTTCGGCCGGGGTGCAGTATGTTCGATTTGCAACTGCCAGAGCTGATCCGAATTTCAAGGAAGCCAACATTCGCAAAAGCTTGAAGAACCCGTTCAATCTCATCTGCGAACTCTTTACGAAGAGCATCGCATGCTATGTTGGATCCCTTGATACGTTGTCGGAGACGAAACTGATCGGAACCGCCATGATCGTCGACAGTCTCGCCGGAACGAAGTTTAACTGGCACGGGTGGTTTCTCAAGCAAATTCAAGAGGCTGCCAACGACTTCGCGTTCGTTCCAGGAACTGCGAATAAGATTTTACGGAAAGGAAAAATAAAATTCTTTTCCAGACTGTCTGTTGCACTGGAGATGAAGTTTCCAGAAATGATATGGCCGGATTCCGACACCGTCATATACAACAAGCAGACTATCTTCTACGATTCGTGGAGGAAGACGAAGGTTCTGATGGATTTGGGACTTCTGGAGGTAGAAGTGCCCACTGCAAGACCAGTTGCCGAAAGGCAAGCTGAAGAAGGCCAAGCGAGCCAAATCGCTTCACCCGTGAAGCGAGCCAGGTCCAAGCGAGGCAAAAAGATGAAGCGAGTCGCTTCAATCGTTCAAGAAAGCGAGGCGGTGGAGGAGCCGCTTGAGAACGTCGAAGTGACTCAAACCCAGCCTTCACCAACCAAAGCCCAATCCCCACAACTCCAAATCACCCAAGCACCAGAACCCCAATCTTCATCAACCCAACAACCACCAAAACAGATAACCCCCCTCTCTCCCCGTGAAGAAGAATCAGCATCTTCTTTCCACATTCCCACTGTGCCATTCCTCAGCACAGATGAAGCTGCTGCCTACACTACATTCACCCAACTTCAATCCCAGCCGATACAACCACCACCCACCGAAACCATCCAGATTTCCGAAACCCAAGAAACCTCATCACCTACCCAATCCATCTCGACATCGGCAGCTACAGCCGATACCGCCCAAACTGTCGGAGAACTTCCCATCATCCCTCAATTCAAAACCCCTGTTCTCACCGATCACAAGCGGGCTCTCGAACGCTATGTTCGAGACAGAGAGCAAGCCGCGGAGACAATCAACCTTCGCTACAATCTTTGCTCCGCAAGTGTTGAATGGAGCGACATTTTCTACACCAACGTAGTAGACTTTCTGACGTACATCACGTACCGAGGAACAGAATACTACAAAATCTTCAGGCTCCTCAAAGCATTCACCGAGGAGGAATTGATCCAGATGGAAGCCAAACTGCTCAATTTTATCGGCGAAAATGGCTTCCATGCCTTCCTTGAAGGGACCAGCTTCTGGGAGAAGCTGGATGCCAAGGTGAAGGAATCATATCCACTCACCACAGTTCCAAAGCGAGTGCCCTCATCCCATGAGAGGAAGCTCATCTGGGAGTATAAGGAGGAGATGGAGATGAAGGATGCTGAGATTGCTAGTCTCCAAAGCGAGATTACCAAGAAGAGCGATGAATTGGAGAGGAAGGCGGGGGAGGTCATTGGTCTTAGAGAAGACTTTGACAAGAAGAGGAAGGAATTGGCGGATAAGGTGGAGGAGAAGGAAAGGCTTCTAGAGGAGAAAGAGAAGGCGCTGGAGGCGCAAGTGAAGCTAGTGGATAATAACACCAAAACCATCACTGAACTCAAGGGCTTGCTTGAGGCAGAAAGAAGCCGCTTGAGGGAAGTCAATGCCAAGCTCATCACTATTGGCAAGGAGAAAGTGGAGCTGGAGAATGAAGTAAAGAAGTTGAAGGTGAAGCTGGAGGATAGGGAGGGAGAACTAGTGATAAAGGGAAGCGAGCTCCTCAATACCAAAAAGGCTCTTGACTCACTTCGAACTGAGTTGAAGGGAGTGAAAGATGAGAGTGCAGTTGACAAAAGAGAGCTCGAAAGCCTGAGGGGAAATGCGCAGGCTCTTGACTTGAAAAACGTTGAATTATCCATCCTACTGCAGAAAGTCAAGAGGCTGAAAGAAATCCTCACTGTTAGGATCACTGCAGATGCCGAATTTCACAACTCTCTCAATCGGAGGGAAAGGAGGGTTGCAGTGATGAAGGCAGAACTTGAAGCGTCCAAGGAACACTTGGATCTCACACTTCAAGAAGAAACCAAGAAGATCACCAAAGCCATAGAAGCGGAGCTGGAGGCTCGCTTCAGAGAGGTGGAGCCTTTAGAGAGCATGATGGCGTCTGTTGTAGAGCGAGAGAGGCAGTGCGAATATCTACTTGAAGAGATATCGATCAAGACTGCTGAAATTGTGGCGCCATCCATGGACAAAACCCAGCAGATGCTTCAGACTGTCCTCAACACAGTCAATTCACTACATCAATCTCTCTCTGGAAAATCTATAATCCTAACCCCTGGCAGTGATGATGCCAAAAAGGGGGAAGGGCAAGTAGAACAAGGTGAAGCTGGAGGTTCAGGAGGAAGGAGAGTCGGAATGGAGTTGATGTTGGAGGGTGGAAGTGGTGCAGGTGAGAAGGAGGATGTGGATGAAGCGAGGTCTATGGGCAAGACAAAACTCACGGAGGAGGAGTTATTGAAACAACTTGAAGAGCCCAGTAGGCCGCTTCAAGAAAAAGTGCTGAGTGCTTCTATTGCACGACATCCTCCAGTCACTGTGATCACGAAGGAGGAAAAGAGGGTGCAGGTGGAGAAGGATGCTGCCTTGGCGTGGGAATTGGAGCAGGTGTTTAAACTAACAAAAGATTCTATTGCTGCAGGTGCTTCATCTAGCTCCCAAGTGGCCGCTACCCCCAAGGTGCCCACTTCAGACGCCGCACCAACTTCGACAGCCGCACTCACTACGACCACTGCTGCACTCACCTCGTCAGCAGTCGTCCCTCCAAGTGCTGCCAAGAAGGACATGCCACCTCCCCCACCACCGAAGCAGCCATTGAAGCGTGCTGCCCCACATTCTAAGCAAGATGACCCCGAGGCCAAGCGCCAAAAGGTCAAGCAAGCAGTCGCTTCAAAAGCTGGAAGAGAGGAGAGAAAGAGGAAGGAAAGAGAAGAGGGAAGGAGCAAAGGCGAGAGGAAGGAGAGGAGTAATGAAAGGCGACTCCAAGTGATCAACGCACGGATCGAGGAACACTTCAGTGAAGTGTTACTCATCCAGTCCTCATTAGTGCGCAGCGCCTTCATCCCTCTCATGCCAGAAGAGTCCGAAGCATGTGAAGCTCAAGCCATAATTGATGCATGTGACGTGACTACGAAGGAGATGGTTGAGTCTGGTCGATATCCTCTCAAGGAGGAGCAAGATTACATCCGCAAACGACTCAATGCGAAGCGTCCATCGTGGAACAGCGAGTCGGGAGCAAAATTCAATAAGACTATGGCTCAACTGTCAAGCAGGTCAGAGGAGGAGTTGGCCAAACAGAGGGATGAGCACCTGGACGGAAGGGAAATCGAGGATTTCATTCCGAGAGATCTGCTCGAGCTGTGGCTGTACTACAAAGACCTATTCATCAAAGCCTATTATTTCTGGGAGGTAGTGCCGCTGCAGAATGAGTGTTCTCGAATAAGTGCACTCAACAACTTCCTTGCCACCTATGACGACAGATTGCGCCGCAAAATCTTCACAATGGCTGAAAAAGCAGAGCCCAAGCCAATTGTTGTCAAGGTACCAGCTTTAAAGGAATTCGCCATGCCTTATCATCCAGGCACGGACGTTCCTAACAGAGGAATTATTGATGAGGAAGTAACTGAAGCCTTCAAGCTGGAGAGTGCATGGAGAAGACCTAGTATCCACACAGTAGACTCTATGGAGTCGAGAGTGCTATCAGCTTACGTGGATACTGCTGCTATTTGAAGAAGAGAAGAAGGAGGAGGAAGAAGGAAAGGAGTAGGAGAAGGAGGATGAAGCTGCTGGAAACCTTTGAGTTTCAAGCTTCCTATTATTTCTTTTTGTGAACTGCTTGTTCATTTATCCCACTTTTATTTCTGTCTCTTCTGTGTCATTTACTCGCTTTGTGAATGACTTTATATTTCTGCTACAAACTCATCAATTTAACCGAAAAAAAAGGAAGGAACTTAAAAGAAAATTACAAACGAAACTGCAAAGGAAGCAGTCGCTTGGAGTTCCCTTCACGGTTAGATAGACTAGATTTATTTTTATCTAAGTCGTATGGGTTTTGGCATCATCAAAAAGGGGGAAATTGTTGGGAATTGTTAAGGACTAAATTGTTAAGGGGGAACTACATGGGACATTTGATAAATGAAGTCATTTGTTTTGATTAGATCCCAAAACCCCAAGTGTCCTTTTCCCAAGCGACCCATTTTGATGAAGTTTATAGGTTAGAGTTTTTCTAAGCCTACACTGTTAGGATGGCTCCTTTATTTTGCTTAGATTAGGCTTCAAAAGTTCAAGTGAAGGGCACTCACTTGAGTGTGTTTTCCAAAGCGAAGCAGGTCAAGCAAGTCGAAGTGAAGCGTGCCGAAGAATTACGAAGCGAAGCGAGCGCTACAGTTCAAAGCAAAGCGAAGCGAAGCGAGCGCTACAGTAGATTCAAAGTGAGTCTGCCAAAGCGAAGCGAAGCGAGCGCTACAGTAGAATCAAGTGAACCCACTAAAGCAAAGCGAAGCGTGCGCTACAAAGAAAAGCCGAAGCGAGTCAACACGAGTCAACACTTAATTTAGTAGTGTCACGGGAAATTTATTTCTCAAGTGACTCACTACAAATTTGACTGTGAAGCGACTCACTTCAGAGCGGCCACTACAACTTCAAAGCGAAGCGAGCCACTACCTACCAGAAAGCGACAGCACAAATTCCCGCTCCAAATTTGAAATCCAGTCAACTGGAGATCTCCGCATTAATTACGAGATCTCCACGTGTCGAAAGCGGAGAGGAGCAGAGGAGTTGACTGCCAGGCCGACAAAGGCGCCGCAACAGTACTTGGTCGCTCCAGTTACTGTTACACTTGGAAGTTAGCCAATTTTGGCAAAATGCCAAAACTGCGCGTCTGCAAAAGCTACTGTCTGCGCAAGTACTGTCGAGAGGAGGAGGGACAAGGCCACCAACCAAGCAACGGATCTCAGCCAACCCTCCGCCTATAAATAGTGAAGGATGAAGACGAAGAAGGGGAGAACACTACTTGAGCATTCGAGCCTACTGCAAACAAACACTCCCAGCTTTCATAGCAATCTTCGAGTCTTTGTTTTCCAGTGTTCTCCGAGTTTCCAGTTCATCGGAACTCGTCTTCACAACCTTCACACTTAGAGTCTAAGCCCATTCCATATCCAAGCTTAGAAGAAGAGCTCCAGCCATCTTTGCACTTATTGTAAAGAGCTCTTCATAGTGTGTTTCGTCAACCAAAAACCCTAAACTCTGTCTGTTAGATTTTTGAGTGTCGTCGTTAGGTTGTTCAGATCTAAGGCCCTTCTTTCATCGATTGAAGAAGCCTCGATCGTAGAGTTGAGATCCAAGCTTACACTTACATCGTTTGTGTAAAGCTCGATCGAAGCTAGGCTGTAAGGAGAGCCCGTAATCTCCCTGTCTGTCTGACTGAAGCGAGTGAAGCTTCCAGTCTTTGTTAGGTTTGTGTAGTGAACCCGCAATCACTACGTCTGTCGTTTGATCTAGGCAAGTGAAGCCCGATCCCGACCAGGTTTTTGAAGGACCCGTAACCTTCAAGTTCTTGAGTGAAAAGAACAGTTGTCGTCGTGCAACAAAGTGGACGTAGGAGCGTTATCTCCGAACCACTATAAATCTCTGTGTCGTATCTCTCTTACCTTAATCTCTTTACAGTATTCGATTATCCATTGCACGCGCATATAAACAAACTTAACTTGGATTTTCAATTACTTAGGAAAGATTATAGCTCACCAAATTCCGCACAAAGAGTAAAGTCTCACTCTTGATCAAGCTCTAAGCTTAGGTCAAGAGATTCGTGATTGCTTTCGATCTAGCCCTCGGCTAGGTCTTAGTATTTCCAAAGAGCACTTTACTTTATACTCTGAGTTAAGGAATTGAAGTTGAAAAACTTCAAAATACGTATTCACCCCCCCCCCCCCCCCCCCCCCCTCTACGTATTTTTCCTATAGCAAACCGGGACCAACAATCATTGATGCGGAGGTGGATGAAGCTCTAAGGTTGGAAAGAAAATGGAGACCGAATCTGTACAACATCATAACAATGGAATCGAAAGGTCCTTTCTGCCTACTTTTTAGAAGAGGAGAAAGAGGAGAAGGAAAAGGAAGAAGAGGAGAACAAGAAAGCAAAAGATCCCTGAATTTCATATCAATATTATGTGAACTGCTTTGTTTATATATCCATTTTAATTTTCTGTCAACTTGTGTTGTTTACAAGCTTTGTGAATGACTTACCTTATTGCTACAAAACTAAACAATTTAACCGAAAGAAAAAAGGGAAAGAAACTTAAAAGAAAATTTTCAAACAAGGCTGCAAAGGAAGCAGTCGCTTGAAGTTCTTTCCACGGTTAGATAGGCTAGAGAATTTAATCTCCAGTTTTTAAGTTGGGTTTTGGCATCATCAAAAAGGAGGAAATTGTTGGGAATTGTTAAGGACAACATGTTAAGGGGGAACCTATATGGGACATTTTGGAAATGATACATATGTTTTGATTTGATCCCAAAACCCCTAAGTGTCCTATTCCCAAGTGACCCAATTTGATGAATAGAATAGGTTAGAAAATTTTCTAAGCCTATACTGTTAGGATGGCTTTGTTTTTGCTTTAGTCACTTAGGTTTTTAGACTTTAGAAAATTCAAGTGAAGACCACTCGCTTGAGTATGTTTTCCAATCGATGCGAGTCTACCCAGTCGAAGTGAAGCGTGCCGAAGAATAGCGAAGCGAAGCGAGTGCAACAGTAGATTCAAAGCGAGTCTGCCAAAGCGAAGCGAAGCGAGCGCTACAGTAAAGAGATGAAGCGAGTCAACGCGGAGTCAATAAATACTAAAAGCGGACACCTGGGAATTTATTCTCTAAAGTACCCAGTACACAGTATGACTCTGAAGCGACCCACTTGAAGCGGACGCTACAAATGTAAAGCAAAGCGTCCCCTACCTAACAGAAAGCGACAGCCCGATTCCCGCTCCTATTTTGAACTCCAGTCAACTGAAGATCGTCGCATTAATTGCGAGATCTCCACGTGTCGAATGTGGAGAGGAGCAGCGGAGTTGATTGCCAGGCCGACAGGGCGCCGCTACAGTACTGGCTCGCTCCAGTTGCTGTTGAATTTGTAACTTAGCCATTTTAGGCAAAGTGACAAAACTGGCGCACCTGAAAAAGCACTGTCTGCGCAAGTACTGTCGAGAGGAGGAGGGACAAGGCCACCTACCAAGCAACGGATCTCGGCCAACTCTCCGCCTATAAATAGTGAAGGATGAAGACGAAGAGAAGCAGAACACTACTTGAGCATTGAGCGCCTACTGCAAACAAACACTCCCAGCCTTTGAGCAATTCATCGAGTCTTTGTTTCCAAGTGTTCTGCGAGTTCCAGTCTCATTGGAACTCGTCTTCGCAACCTTCACACTTAGAATTCTAAGCCCATTCCAAATCCAAAGCTTAGAAGAAGAGTTCTACCCATCCTTACACTTGTTGTAAAGAACTCTTCATTGGTGTGTCTCTGTCGAAACAGAAAACCCCTAACCCTAAGTTTTAGGTTTTGTGTGTTCGTCGTTAGGTTGTGTTCGATCCAAGGCTCTACCTTCATCGATTGCAGAAGCCTCGATCATAGAGTCTAGATCCAAGCTTACACTTTCATCGATTGTGAAGCTCGATCGAAGCTAGGTTGTAAGGAGAACCCGTAATCTCCCTGTCGTCGGACTGAAGCAAGTGAAGCTTCCAGTCCAGTTCTAGGTCTTGTGTGGTGAATCCGGAATCACCCAGTCTTCATCAGATCCAAGCAAGTGAAGCTCGATCTTGACATAGGCTTTTGAAGAGCCCGTAATCTTCAAGTTCTTGAGTGAAGAGAACGAGTTGCCTAGTGCAACAAGTGGACGTAGGAGTTTCATCTCCGAACCACTATAAATCCCTGTGTCGTATCTCTAACCCTAATATCTTTATTTGCTTACTGTTTGATTATCCATTGCACAAGCATTTAAACAAACACAAACTGAGATTTCAATTACTTAGGAAAGATTTAGCTCACCGAAATTCCGCATTTAGAGTAAAGTCTCACTCTTGGTCAAGCTCTAAGCTTAGGTCAAGAGAACTGTGAATACTGTAGATCTAGCATTTGGCTAGGTCTTAGTAGTTCAAGCGAGCACTTTACTTAGTACTCTGAGTTTGAAGAAAAGAAGTTGAAAAACTTCAAAACACGTATTCACCTCCCCCCCCCCCCCCCCCCCCCCCCGTGTTTTTCCTCTTACAAACCGGGACCAACAGAAATAATTAAACATTTAATTATATTTTATATTAATATTTATTGTATTAAATTAAATATAATTCCAAGATTAAATAGATATATAATTTGTATTTAAATAAGTGGAATTTTAGCCAATGAGAAGATGTCATGTGTCAAAGTTCAACCCTAAGATGTCTAAATTGAAATTTTCTATATCTATAAATAATGGTGCTTAGTGTACGTATTCATAAATCACCACAACAATTAGTTAGAGAACTCTATAAATAGAAGAATACAAATTCTTTACAAATTCTCTACAATATTCAAAGCGTTCTTTGAGGATTCATCGCGTTCTTCGTGGATTCGCCGCGCTCTTTGTCAAAGTCTGCCGAATTTACGCTAAATCTGGATGTCCTCCGAATCTCCACGTTTTTCGCAGAATCATCCCAAATTAGCATTTAATCCGAACAAGTCAAAAGATATTCGCATTATTGCTAAAAAAATCCACACATCAAAATCAAAGATATCAAGAAGAGCAAAATTCTTCAAACAACTCGTCAAGACGCCCAAGTCCCGCATTAAATATGAGAGAATGAGAGTAGTAGTAGAGTTCGCAACCCACACCCTACTCTAATTTTCAAATACTTATTTGCACACAATATTATATTTATTATATTAAGCACAATAAATTTTATGTTTACGACAGCCTTACAAGATTATTGACCATTTTAATCCCTGCCTCATGATATCATAACACGTCGGGCCCCGCTAGTTAGATAGGATTGTTGTGTCAACCCTTTTTTGTTTTTAACCCGTACAAGAATTCGACTAATTTTCCGACTCCGAATCTCAATTCAATTAAATTAATTGTCTTCCGTTTCTTTTAATGAATTATTGTTATATTATTCTTCTTGTTAATCTTTTTTAATAGTCAAATATCCCTTGGCTGTAACCGGTTCAATTTCTTAATTCATCCATTTATGAACTTAAGGTGTCGGTGAAGAGCAGTTCAGTTTCACGTTTCTCTCTGGAATTTTATATCTAATTAATTAGGTAGCTTACTTCGATACGCCTTGTTCAAATTCTTTTAAATGAGAAGAAGTTTCAATAATATTTTAATGTGCGATTTTTTTTTTAAATCTTAAAAATTTTAAGTTAATAATTAATCAGTAGGTTTAATTATTTAGAGAAACGCTCCACCGTGGATACGCTTAACGTGTCTATCGCTGATGTGGTAGTGTTAGGGGTTTTTTTAAGGGTGTTAAAGTATATATTTTAATCATTTTATTTATAAATGAAATGTCACGTCATTCGTAAACACATTAAGAATGCTCACAGTGTGTAGGGTAGCATTCCTCTAATTATTCATACCTAAGGTTATATGAACTTCTTAAAACATCCTTTTAGAAATAATATTGTTTTTGATTTATTATATTACTAGTAAACATAACGTGCATACGCACGTTAATCTTGTGATTTTAAATTTTAATAACATTTTTATTATAAACATAATATTCATAATTTACATTTTTATGTGATAATCAAAACCTTCATTTTTAATGAATTTTTAATTATAATAATTTGATATTGTTGTTATTTATATAAATAATACTCCCTCTGTCTTTTTCAAGTTGAATCAAAACTTTTCAGCTTTTTCGGCAAGTGTTTTCAAACGTCTTGATGACTAGTTTCAAAATATTTTCCTAAAGATTTTTTTCCTTTACGGGATACTAGAACACTTATAGTATGCCGTAAAAGAAAATATTATTTGAAATGTATTTTCAAACCCATCGTCAATATGCTTGAAAACGCTTGACGAAAAAGGTGAAAAGTTTTGACTCAACTTGAAAAGGACGGAGGGAGTAGTATTTATTTATATTATATCTTATGAGTGATAGAACGTATACTTCACAATATAAAATATTCATTGGTCTCATATTTATAGTAAAAGTGTCATACGCCGTGAATAAAAATGTCGATTGATCTGAATAAAAGTGACAATCATATTACGATAGAATATTCAATTTTACAAACTTGGAATTTTAATAATTTAATATTATGGTTATTTATAATTTTATGTATGAATACCAAAAGTATATTGTATCATCCACGACATACATTATTATTATTATTATTATTATTATTATTATTATTATTATTATTATTATTATTATTATTATTATTATTATTATTATTATTATTATTATTATTATTATTATTATTATTATTATTATTATTATTATTATTATTATTATTTTTTTATTTTTTTTTTTCATGTAGAAATGTAAATTGTCGTGAGCAAAAGTATCAATCGATTTAATCTCCGTGACGGGTTTTAAAAAGTGTCAATTATTTTAGATAAATATATCAATTAAAATCTAATGTCAACTATTATGAATCAAAGTATCAATTAGAATTCGGTTACACCATGCAACCCGGCTAACAAGATTTGATCATCAATTAGTGAAATTGTAAAGAAAACTATTTTTAGTTAAATATTATTGATCTTTACAAATTTAATATTAGTGAAAAGGTAGTAAAATAAAAAATTCAAATTGGTTACTAAAGTTATATTTCAATATTTTTTTTCTTGTTTCATCGTAAAGATAATATTTATTTATCAATTTTGAATAAAAAAATTCACATAATATACTAAACTATAATTTATCTAGATGTTCATTCTTTAAATTGGAATTGTTTGAAGACAAATAATATCGAATGTAATTAAGTCTGAACAAAACAAAATAAATTTGTATGGACGTATGTAAAGTAGGAGGTGCCTTGAATCTCACTATGTATATAGTTAAACATGCGTATAATATTTTATTTTATACTCATGTTAACTGATATATAAAGTAAATCTTTTATATTAATATCGAATGTAATTAAGTCTGAACAAAATAAAATAAATTTGTAAGGACGTATGTAACGTAGGAGGTCCCTTGAATCTCACTATGTATATAGCTAAACATGCGTATAATATTTTATCTTATACTAAGGTTAATTGATATATAAAGTAAATCATTTATATTAATATATTTGTATTAATGAGGACATAATATATATTATAAAATAAGGCTCTTAATATATAAGACTATAAGGGTATATTAGGCGATCTACATTTTGTAAAATAAGGCTCTTTTTATATAAGTATAGATATAGATTTTTTCAAATGATGGACTAAAACTAAAAAAAAGTAGTACTTCGTTCTGATAAACGGTGGGCTCCAAATTATTCGTAACCTTGTTTACATTTGTCATCTTCATACATACATCCTGGCAAACTTCTAGCTAATTACTCGTATACAATCTTAAATGAGAAATCGGGTTCAAATGTAAAAATGATGTAATCATGACATCATAGGTAGTATTAAATATTAATAAAGTAAATTACGAAATACTTGTACTATAATTAATTGATTATTTCGGCAATGAAATACTCCCTCTGTCTCATTGAGAAAAAGATTTCGTTTTCGGTATAAGAATTAAGACGAGAGTGGTGATAGTGTATTAAGTGAAAGGTATTGGTTAAAGCGATATGTCTAAATTTTATTAAGTTGTAATTTTCTATTTTTAAAAAGATTCCTATATCAATGGGACATCCTGAAAAAGAAAATGTCCATTTATCAGCAGGACGGAGGGAGTACTTAACATTTTAGATTTTTTGAAATTTAGACTTTTATAATGGGGCATTGCGAATCGCTTATCATTATTAGTCTTCTTTATAGTTTATTCTTAAGTTACACATGTTTTTTTTCCCCTTACACTACGTTACATTAATTTAATTCATTTTGTATTATTTATTATATATGCCCCCCTCCAGATTTTCATAAGGAATATTTCGACATACATTTTGATGTGTCGAAATGTGAAAGTTAAGATAAATTTTAGATTTCACTTGATAGTATATCATATTATATAATACTCCCTCTATTCCATTGTCTTTGTTTTTCTATTAGGATGTCCTATTTAATTGTCTACTTACCCAAAATAGAAATTACATCACTCACAACTAATATAATATAAACCCCTTTATCCCTTATTGCATTGGTTACTGTGTTATTTCTGTAGTGAATAATTAACATGAGACAGAGGGAGTATGTTATATACCCTACATTAAGTATATATAACAAATATTCTATATCAACTGAGTTCTTAACTTTATTTTAACGGACATTTACTTTTCGACACATCGAAATGTGTACCGAAGATTCCTTACACGTTATATCATGGACAGAGGGAGTATTTTGATCCTATGCATTTTCAAAATAAAATAGAAGATATACGGAGACATGGAATATGATCCATCTATATATACTAGTCCACTTAAAAGGCTTGCTAACACCGTTATGATGGATGGATGCTCCTTTAAGGTCTTACT
Source organism: Thymus quinquecostatus (assembly GCA_024222315.1). Classification (NCBI taxonomy): domain Eukaryota; kingdom Viridiplantae; phylum Streptophyta; class Magnoliopsida; order Lamiales; family Lamiaceae; genus Thymus; species Thymus quinquecostatus. Next base: position 11,463,822 of record CM044175.1, on the reverse strand, counting down.
TTATGTGCAGGAGTGTGTGTATGAATTTAAAAATACAACTAGAAATTACTAAATATTAAGTTAGCAGCCTAATTAATCCCAAGAGATCCACCAACGCATGTGCTCCATCAATCTTCTAATAATTAATAATTGAGTTAAAAATTAGCCCCCTACCTTAGTAGGAACAATCAATAATGGGTCGTTATAAAGCCTAATTCAAGCTTCTTTTATTATTTGAAAGCCTAGTCCTACTAGGTTTCTGGTGTAAGGGATAAGCTGTAGGCCTATATTAAATATTCCTACGTACACAAACATTTCAAGTTATACAAATAACAAGAAATTAATTCATTTCTTTCTTTGACATGCATGCATAAATAATACATACCTACTTATAAATTATTGAACACGCTTTCACTCAAGGGACTATAAGAAAAGAAGAGTTTTGATAAATTGGCTTTAACCACTAACAGCGAATCACATCTCAATTGTAGGGTCAAAATTTAGAAAACATATTTATATTGTTAAGTTATACGTGAGTACATAAAATACATTCACGGTGGTTAGAAAACATTTTTCGTGGCTTCAAACTGAAGAAAATCCAATACGAATGTGCAATCAATATAAATGATTCTGATCAAATAAAAAAATAGATAAGAAAAAAAGAGAAGGTGTAGGCAATGTCAATGGAATGAAATAAATAAATAAATAAATAAATAAATAAATAAATAAATAAATAAATAAATAAATAAATAAATAAATAAATAAAATAGAAGGTGTAGGCAATATAATGGAGTGAATGTGAAGGGACCTAAGATTGTCATACCATACATACTATAGCTCAACTTTGTCTATATTGAATTATTCCCTCTGTGCCATTGATAAAGGGACATTTTCCCTTTTAAGACGTCCTATTGATATAGGGATCTTTTCCGAAATAAAATTTTTTAACCTAATAAAATTCAGACACATCACTTTAACCCACAACTTATCACTTTAACACACTGTCATCACTTCCGTTTTGATTTCCGTACTGAAATAAAATGTCTATATCCCTGTGGAACAGAGGGGGTATTTTTTAGCCACTTTCGCACACATAAAGATTTCCCTTTGAGGAGGGAGGAACATATAAATAACTTTTTCTTCTACTTGATTTAATCGTTTATTCATACACAATTATGACAAGGGAAAATGGGAAATATTCGTATAGAGATAAATCTTGGTAAGAAAGCATGAGATTAATACTTACATTTATGCACAATTATGCTCAATTGAGTATTGTTTGTTATACGATTATGCTTATTTATACACCACTTGATGTTTAAGAATTTTCATGCTTATCCCAAATTACAATCATGATTATTTTATTTACAATCATAGATTGTATTAAGATTAACAATTCATATATATCTTAGAAAGTGCAACAGTACATGAATTAACTTAACATTTCTTTACAAATTCGAGCTTTAAGTTAAAGATGTAAATCTGTCATGATATAGAGATTTCTACTTATGCTGAGGACTTACATTCAAACTTCAATAATAGAAAACAAAACTTCATTTGCATTAAAATGTGCATATTTGTTGAGCCTCCAACTCAAAATGCAGAGTTGAAAACAAAGTTCATAAGTGTTGAACATTAAAATAAATAGACGACATAGTAGTTTGAATGGTTAGTAATAACGGGGGGTCGCTAGATTGTCAAATTGTCTTTCCCATCGAAGACTTTATGATCTTGGGTGTTCTTCCCATCCACAAAGCCAAACTTTATAAATAATTTAATTTCACCCATTATTATTAGAGACCTATCTATAGCTCTTTGGCAAAAGATGATAAAAAGGAGTGGGGGATTTGAAAAGCAAGGTATAAGATAAATAGAGAGGGAGTGGGAATCTGTATGGTGGGACATAGTCATGAGATGTGCATGCGTGTGATATATAGATGGGGATAGAATAAAGTTGAAAGAGTCATTTAGGTTAGGGGTGGTAATATATAGAATTCAAGAAAAAGAGGTTTACATAAAAGAATCCGTGTAATACACGGGATTCTTAATACTCCCTCCGTCCTCCATTTAGTGACGTTAATACTATATTGGGACGTCCTCCATTTACTGACAATTTCCATTTTTGGACGTAGACCCCACAATCACTTTAACACTTTAACACTTTATACATCTACTTTTTATTATTTTAATATTTTAATACTATTAAACAATTCAAATGGACCCACAATTATTCCACTTTAACACTTTAACACATTAATTTATTATTATACCATAAAATGCGAAAAAAATGCGTGCCCAAACTCCCTCCGTCACTAAATGGAGGACGGAGGGAGTACATGAAAAGTTAGCCATTACGAAATAGAATCATTCACACTTGCCGAAAGATTCAACTACTTTCTGCAAAATACTTTTGGTGCATTTATCATTAAATTTGTGTTATAAGTAATAGCTAATATTATTATACTCCCCTCGTCCCTTTATATTAGTTATGTATTCCTTTTTAAATGTCTCACGGAATACGTTACGTTTCCTTATTTGGTAAAAAATTACTAAAGAAAAACACTTTTTGCACATGCACTCATCACATTAACACACAAATCCACCATTTCTTAATTCCCGAGCCCCAAACGAGAAGTAACTAGTATAAATGGAAGGAGGGAATATATATTATGGCCACAATTATTTCTTTAATATGGAAAAATATTTGGCTACTTATACCGTGTTTCGATTTTTCCGTTTTTATCTGGTTTAGCAAAGAGTGGATCCAGTAGAAAGTTGCCGTTGTCGTCTTGCTACAGTCTTGATCTATTGTGTTTAGTTGTTTTGGATATAATTTATTGTTCAGGTATACATTTATAATAACTAGTTATTTTCACCGTGTCATGCACAAGATAAGTTGAAATATATATATATATATTATACTTTACTAACGGTTGTATACTATTGAAATGTTTTTTTATGTTTTTAAAATTTGGTTAATATATTTTTTGTAGTGATAGTTTTATTGGTCATGCTTATATTTTATTGATAACATATGAAGAGATTTAGGATATTTTATGAATCAATACTTATTGACAATAATATATTATCGTATGTCTATATTCTAAAATATGATATTCAAATCTTGTGACATTAAACTCTTTGTAACTACACAATCTCATATACATTGGTACTATATATAATGTATATTCATTAAGGTTGCGTTCTCTTTGATACGAAAGAAAAGGAGAGAAAAGAGAAAATCACCCTATAAATTTTACCCCTTTTCTCACCTATTTTAACATTTCTATTTTCCCCCTTCATTTGCACTACAATGGAGAGAAAATATGATACGAACCCTAACCCTAACGATGTGTTGGGATTATATACTGAAAAGCATACTTTTTATGCTTAGTTGTATACTACTTCTTCCTGTTTTATGAAATAAATAAAGTCATATGTTTTGCATATTTATTCGTGTTATGGTTATGCAAATAAACGTCCTGTAGTATATATTATAGATAATATGGTGTGGGTAGTCACACGGAAGATATATTATCACTTTCTTATATACTTAAGTGGTGTTCGCAACCTAAGTAATCATGGACAAATTACTTGTTAAGGTTGTAGTAAAATGCTTGATATTAGCTGATCTTGGCTAAGTAGCTTATACTAATGCATCCAGTTGCATTGAACAGGATCGCGGTGAGATAAATCCATTTATACTGATTTAATAAAGGATCTAAGATCTCAGACAATTATTATTTCTTAATTCTAGTTGTATAATATTGAATTATATATTTATGATAATTATTACTTTGATTTATCAATGAGTGAGAGTTATTGCAACTCAAAGTATCTCGATATCTTGGGTAATAATATTATAAATATGATAATTAATATTATAGCTAGAAATCGTGTCTCGGCGGAGTCCGAGTTGATGATGTCCCCTTGAGGCTCTCCAAAGATTATTATATTAAACCCTGCAGGTGGATTAAGTTCCGATATAATAATCAGGTCGAGCGGGTACTACTCTCGGTTGAGATATTAATTAATAGAGCTATCAGTAGCTTAATTAATTAATGGACATGCGATATCTTAAACACGGGAAATAATATAATTCAAAAAGGAGCCCGGTATGTTATAATTTGGGAAATGGACGGCAGTGCAATATTATTTCTTTAGTGGAGTGAAATAATATTAATATAATTAAGTAAAGTATTCGGGCCCAGAGAATACTTGGATTATTAATTAAATTGGGAGGCCCAGTCCATATTCTCCTTAAGATCCATAGTGTAGCCCAACAGAAGCAGGCCTGGCCCAGTAAGAGAAACCCTAACCCTAATCTGCCTCTATATATATAGATGGTGATTAGGGATTCCGTCTAACTAAGTTCACATACGAGATTTAGAGTGACGACTAGGGTTTACTGTGAGGGAAAGAAGAAAGTTTTCCGTCCATCCGGATTCTTCTTTGTGCTTGGGAATACTCTAGAAGATCTCGAGGTTTAGAGAAGAGCTAGATCTCGTGTGCAGAGATCTAGTGCGAGGAATTCTTCACCGAAATCTCATTACTCCGGCTGGATCTGCCCCGACAAGGTATGCAATCTAGATCTGTTTCCGCTTTAGGATCTAGGTATTTGCATGATATGATTTTGTTTAGTTGATTAACATCCGAGCGATCTTCACGGATCCAACACGATGCACGTCAAGAGGAGGAAGAAGAGAAGGATTTGGAAGAAGAGGAAGGCGTGGCTGTGGAGTGTGATATGTCGGAGGACGTCGAGGATGAAAGGAGGGAGAAAGGAAGAAACGAGCGACCTAAACGTACGACGAAGGAGCCTAAGAGATTTGAGGGATTCATTGCGTACTGTTAGTTAGTCGTTAGTGTGTTATTTTATTAATTTTGTAATTTTTTTGGGCTTGGCCCAAACCTTAGATTAGGCGAGGCGAGCCTTATGAGCTCCATTCGGGTTTTCTTGTTGGTTCTTTCCCGAAATGATTGAGTCGAACCAACCAGGGTCGTAGTATTTATATTGGGAGATTAGGTCATATTATTGATGAATCAATAATAAACCTAATTTTCTCTCTTTTGCGTACTACTTTCTCTTATCTTTATTGCCGGCATGATCGAAGGGGCAAGCCCGCGACTGCCTTTATCGTGTGCTTTCCGGCGAACTTCTCGTTCGTCTTTGGTAGGAGAGGAGTCCTCTTATCAAATTGGTGCTTTCATTATTGAACCTTGCGCTCCGGTTGAGGATGAACCCTAATCGAGGGAACAACTCTAATTTCGGATCTTCACCGAAACTCCCGTTTGTATCCACGACGATGCGTCCCCCAGCGACGACGGCAACCGTGGACTCGATTCCGATGTACACTTTAATCAGTGTGTTGCAACGTTTGGAGGCGAAGCTCGATGCTGTCATTCCGAAATCGGTGGAACCGCGGCCATCACGGCCGGACCCCGACCCTCCCTACGGGATGCCGCCGGGCTGGCAGGCGTATTCGGGGATTCCAGAGGGCTTCTCGACGCAGGCCGTTACTACGACGGTGACATCAATACCCCCATCGTCGTCGTCCTTCTTCTCTTGGCCGCATGCAGATCATCATGGCCGTGATGGTGCTGGGCAATTTACTGGAGGTCAATTAGGGTTTCCCGAGCAACAGATACGAACAGCGTGGGACAGACCGCTGCCCAGACCAACGGAGCCCCGACATCAACCCTAGGCGTGGGACTTAGCTCGCACACGCGGCCCTACTCACTATTCGGCAGGAGACGTGACTCGGCATATTAAGATGGATCCCCCTCTATTTGACGGATCTGACGCACAAGGGTGGGTATCTCGTATACAATATTACTTTGATCATATTATGTTACCCATTGAAGATCGCTTATATTACGTTGTTATGATGTTTTCTCCGCCGGCTTCGGACTGGGTTTTTCGTATCGAGCCAACAATCCGGGCGCGACGAGGGCCAAATTCTTGGATGATGTGCGCAACAGATTTGATCCACATTATTATGTTAATTATATAGAGCTGATTGCAAAGCTCACGCAGACAGGCTCGATCGGGGATTATAACCGGGAGTTCGAACGCATGCTTAATCAGGTTCAAGGTGTCCCCGAATCTACATTGGTTCCCATCTATTTGGGCGGCCTCCGACAACCCCTACGGCAGCAGGTGCGGTTTCAAAACCCATCCTCCATAGCATCGGCCATGGCTCTTGCTACGGAGTTGGAGAGTTCAGCAGACAGAGACAGCTTCGGGGTTAGGAAGCCGTGGCAAGGGAGAGGAGCTCCGTCCCAACAACCAGCAGCCACCGCCGCGGCCAACCCGGCCGTATCTTCACCATCGGCCCCGTCGGCAGGACGGAATCGTGACTTGTCCCGGCTGCCGATTGTGCGTCTTTCAGCTGCAAAAAAGAGAGATCGGACGAGCAAGGGGCTTTGTTGGTATTGCCCGGACAAATGGAGCGTCAGCCACGTATGTAAGACGTCGGTTTTAACATATATGGGAGCCGAAGAAGAGGACGTTGAGGATGTTCATTTGTCCGAGGAAGCAGGGATGAGCCGGGCGTCATTACTACGGACTTATCGCATATGTACAGTATGGATGGACGGCCGAAACCTTCGTCAATGGAGCTACGTGGGTTGTTGAGCAAGAAAGAGATTTTCATATTGGTAGATACCGGGAGCACCCACAATTTTGTCCATCCCAAGATTGCGGAGAAATGTTGCCTCGCATTAACGTCGATTCGGCCGTTTAGGGTATACTGTATATGGGAAACGGCCAGTCCATGGTTTGTTCATACATGAGCACGAAGGTGGAGTAAGTGATTCAGGGGCACTCGTTCGTTGTTGATTTGTTCATCTTACCAGTGCATGGACCCGACGTTATCTTGGGGATGGCATGGTTGCGTTCGTTACATCGTGTAACGAGCGATTTCGATGAAGGCACCCTAGAATTTTCCCGAGGAGAGAGTTTGATTTGTTTACGAGTTACACCTCGAGTACCGCGCCAGCTTTCGGCTAAACGATTTGCGTCGTTCTTGCTTCGAGTGGATTCAGCTTCCTTATTTGAGATTGTAGCGTTGGACGGAGCAACGTCGGAGACCGGCGTCGGGCCGAACCAGCCCTCGCTGGAATTGTCGTCGGACTTGCCCTCACCTGTTAGGGACGTGTTGTTGTTGCATGGGCAAGTGTTTGAAATGCCTTCATCTCTACCACTGAAGCGAGTGTTCGATCATAGAATACACCTGCTCCCCAACATGAAACCGGTCAATGTTCGGCCGTATCGGTACCCATATTTTCATAAATCTGAGATCGAGAAACAGGTGAAGGAGATGCTCAAGATGGGCATTATTCGAAGAAGTATTAGTGCGTTCTCGTCTCCAGTTTTGCTGATTAGGAAGAAGGATGGTTCATTTCGCTTCTACATCGATTATAGAGCTCTCAATGTCGTGACTGTGCCAGATCACTTCCCTATACCTACCGCGGATGAGTTATTTGACGAGTTGGGGGCGGCTAGGGTTTTCACGAAGCTTGATCTACGGTCCGGCTATCATCAGATACAAATGCATGAGGAGGATGTCTTCAAGACGGCATTTCGAACTCACGACGGACATTTCGAGTTCCTAGTTATGCCATTTGGCGTAACGAACGCTCCATCCACATTTCAGGCGGCAATGAACGATATTTTCAGACCCTTTTTGCGGCAATTCGTCATTGTTTTCTTTGACGATATCCTAATCTATAGCCCGACGTTAGACGCCCATGTTAAACACTTGACGGAGGTCTTAGGGATCCTCAGCCGTCATAGCTTCTTCATCAAGCTCTCCAAGTGCGTTTTTTGTAGCTCCACTGTTGACTACCTCGGTCATATTATTACGAACGACTAGTTGAAGGCGGACCCTTTAAAGATTGAGGCGATGGTGGATTGGCCTCAGCCTAAGTCGGTCAAGCAATTACGGGGATTTTGGGCCTTACGAGCTATTACCGGCGGTTTATAGCCGGATATGCATCCATTGCCGCACCTTTGACGGATTTATTAAAGAAGGAAGGGTTCACGTGGAATGAGTTGGCCGAGAAGAGCTTTGTGGAATTGAAGAGAGCGATGACGTCGGCCCCGGTTTTGGCATTGCCGGATTTTTCCAAGCAGTTCATCATAGAAACGGATGCATCGGGAACCGGTATTGGCGCGGTTTTACTACAGGATAAGCACCCTCTTGCTTTCTTCAGCAAGAAACTCGATTCTCGCCGCATGGTAACGTCAACTTACCATAAAGAGTTATACGCAATAGTTGAAGCGGTGCAGAAGTGGAGACAGTACTTGTTGGGCAGAGAATTTATTATTCGTACGGATCAGAAGAGCTTACGTGAGCTGCTGCAACAAACTATTCAGACTCCCGATCAGCAACTCTACGCTCGGAAGTTGATGGGATTTAAGTTCTCCATTGAATACAAGCCGGGAGCGACTCATAAAGCAGCCGATGCCTTGTCGAGGCGCGAGGAGGACGCCACGGAGGCTAGGGAGGCCACGACTTTATTATTGGCAGTTGCTCATCCAATGCCAGATTTAATGGAGTTGTGGAGAGCGGAAGGTGATTCGATCCCGGAGCTCAGCACTTTGTGCACGAAAATCGAGGCAGGGGCAGCTCCGATGGATTATTACCTTCATGATGGGTTGATTTATTGTGGACGTCGCATTGTCGTGGCTTCAACGTCTGCGGTTAAGTTGGCTATATTATACGAGCATCATTCGACACCATCGGTGGGGCATCCCGGGGTGGAATGCACGTTTCATCGTCTAGCCCAATCTTTCTATTGGCCGAATATGCGTCGTGATATGAAACAGTTTGTGGCGGCCTGTTTCGATTGTCAGACTACCAAGTATTAGACTCAAAAGCCAGCCGGGTTACTTCAACCTCTACCGATTCCATCGCAAGTGTGGGAGGATGTTTCGATGGATTTCATCACGAGTTTACCGCAATCGAGAGGTTTTACAGCGATCATGGTGGTAGTCGACCGTTTATCTAAGTATGCACATTTCGCGCCCTTGCCGACGCGTTTCGATGCTTGGAGAGTAGCTAACGCTTTCGTCGATACGGTTGTTAAGCACCATGGGTTTCCGGCAACACTTGTGTCGGATCGGGACTCTGTTTTTTGAATGAAGTATGGGAAAACTTGCTTTAGTTGAGCGGGACGAAGCTCCACTTCATGACGGCCTACCACCGCAATCCGATGGGCAAACTGAGGCGAGAAATAGGGGTCTTGAACAGTATTTGCGGGCGTTTGTGCCAGATAACCCGGTGAAGTGGACTAACTTTTTGCCGTGGGCGGAGTTAGCCTTGAACTGCTTCCACCATGAAGGATTAGGTATGTCCCCCTTTCAAGCGTTGTACGGGAGAGAGCCTCCATCTCTTGTAGCGCCTCGGCCCGCGGCTTCGTGCCCACTTCCGGTGGCGGAAGTGATTAAGCAAAGAGGTGAAATGTTGATATGGCTTAGACACAATTTAGAGAGAGCGCAACAATGAATGCGGGCGACGGCGAATCGCAGCAGGCGTGATGTGGTATTCGAAGTCGGCGACCGGGTATTGTTGAAGCTTCAGTTGTATCGCCAGCATTCGGTAGCTAAGCCGCTTTCCCCGAAGTTAGCTCGACGTTTTTACGGGCCTTTTGAGGTATGTGAACGTATCGAAGCTGTTGCGTATCGCTTAAAGCTTCCGGAAGAGAGTAGAATTCATGACGTCTTTCATGTAAGTCTTCTTCGGCCTTTTGTGGAGCATGGTTCCGAGAATTTGCCCCCCTTTCCATCATTTTTTGCACGGGGGAGAGTTGTTGCTCAGCCAACAGCCTTGTTACAACGAAGGACGGTGAGGAAGAATGGCAAGGTGGTGAACAAGGGACTGTTGGCATGGGACGACAACGACGGTATGTTGCTGTCGTGGGAACCGATGGACATCATTGAACGGCGATTCCCATATTTACTCCTTGGGGACAAGTAGGACTCTAGCGGGGGGGAAACGAGCGACCTAAACGTATGACGAAGGAGCCTAAGAGATTTGAGGGATTCATTGTGTATCGTTAGTTAGTCGTTAGTGTGTTATTTTATTTATTTTGTAATTTGTTTGGGCTTGGCCCAAACCTTAGATTAGGCGAGTCGAGCCTTATGAGCTCCGTTCGGGTTTTCTTGTTGGTTCTTTCCCGAATTGATTGAGTTGAACCAACCAGGGTCGTAGTATTTATATTGGGAGATTAGGTCGTATTATTGATGAATCAATAATAACCCTAATTTTCTCTCTTTTGTGTACTTCTTTCTCTTATCTTTATTGCCGGCGTGATCAACGGGGCGAGCCCGCGACTGCCTTTATCGTGTGCTTTCCGGCGAACTTCTCATTCGTCTTTGGTAGGAGAGGAGTCCTCTTATCAAGATATTATCTCCCCAATTTGGTGTTGTAAATATTTTCTCTAATTTAAAGAGTAAAATCCCCCCTCATTGATAAAAGGTGAGAAAAGGTGAGAAAAAGAGTGGATTTTATAGGGTAATTTTCTCTTTTCTCCCCTTTATTTCGCACCAAAGAGAACGCAACCTAAGTATATGACATACCGATTTTCATATTTAGCTTATTATTCTATATCTAATAGGGGTGGACCGGTACGAGATACCGTGTTTTTTACCCGATATTGATATTGATATTGATATTGATCGGTATCGCATTTTCGATACCGATACCGATACCGTAAGTACCGGTATACCGCATACCGGTATACCGAAAACTCGGTATTGATGAAAATGGATACCGATGTCGTGCCGATACCGCGGTACCGATCAAAAATACCGAATTTTCTAGTAAATAATTAAAATAATAATAATAAAATGCAAAACTAAAAACCCCTAACACAAAATGAAGAACTAAAAGGCACAAACAAACAACATAATCCATCAAAAATAAATTACTACACTATGTCGAGAATCATTTCGAATTTCATAGAGTCATAGTTCATTAATTCTCAATACGTCGAGAATCGAGATTAGCGTAGTTATGCCAAATCTTTGAGAACACTTATTTAGAAACAATTATCATGTTTGTTCTTGTATACTTTGTTAGAACTTAGGAATAAATAATTTATTCATAAGATATTTACCAAATTATACTAAATCATTTATAATTTTTAAATTTATAATCATTAGCATTAAGCGTGACCGTAAATAATTTCGAATTTTATAGAGTCATAGACTCATAGTTCATTAATTCTCAAAGTGTCAAAAATCGAGATTAACGTAGTTATGCCAAATCTTTGAGAACACTTATTTAGATACAATTATATATCACTTTGTTCGTATATGCTTTGTCAGAAAATAAAGAGTTTATTCTTAAAACATTTACCATATTATACTAAATTATTTATAATTTTTATTTTACAAATATTAGCATTAAGCGTGACCGTAAATTATTTTGAATTTCATGGTGTTATAGTTCATTAATTCTCAATATGACGAGAATCGAGATTAACGTAGTTATATGTCAAATCTTTGAGAACACTTAGTTAGACACAATTATCATGTTTGTTCATATCTGATTTGCTTTAAATAAAGTGTTTATTATTAAGATATTTACCAAATTATACTAAATTATTTATAATTTTTAATCTTACAAACATTAGCATTAATCATAATCGGAAATCATTAGTTTTACAAATATATTAATATTAAGGTTGTATCTAAAATTCAATAGTTCATTAGTTTTACAAATTTTAATTTCATAGTCAATAGTTCATTATTAGTTTTCAATGTATTGAATTTGACTTAGTTATACAAATTTATAAAGGTTGTATCTAAAATTCAAATTTATTCAAATATAAAAAATATTACAAATAAAAATATATAAAATATCGGCAAAATGTCAATATCTACAGTATTATTGCGGTATCGGTATTATATTGGTACCGGTATTATATGCGGTATTTGCGGTATTGTGCAGTATCGGTATTTTCCGGTAATACCGCGGTATTTCACTTTTGGATACCGGTGCCGTATTGAACTTGTTCGGGACGACATAAATACCGTACCATAAATGCGGTATATTGCAAATTTCGATATTTCCGGTATTTTTTCGGCACGATATCACCGGTATTTCGGTATTTCGGTATTTTTGTCCAGTCCTAATTTCTAATACTTTAAACTACTCGTACGTTCAAATGTATATATATTGTTTCAAATATCAAAATTATTCATCCATTATGTGAGCCCAAATATTCTGTGCTCGCAAACTTTATGGTTTATGTAATACAAATTACTTTTATATGTTCCATTTTCCTTATTGATATGTCCAATTTATTAGTTTCTTTACTTAAAAGGAATATATATATATATATATATATATATATATATATATATATATATATATATATATATATATATATATATATATATATATAAACAAGAATATTGTGCATATGCTTTATTATTTATTATAGATTGTTGTGTCATTTCCACCGACTAATAAAGTGGGACGGAAGGACTATACAGAGAATTAATGAAGAAAATATGTGATACTAACCCTTTTACCAATCGAATGTATTGAAATTTATAAGAGTATAAAAGTGTTTGGATGATAATCATCTATAACACCTTACGATTAGTGAGTGGTCTAATAGTTGCGTGATTTGTATATTAATTTTTTCAATCAAATAATTAATGGTAATATTATGACGACTTTGCTTTTATTTCCATATTTATGTTATTATGTGCCTATAAATATTTATTTTAATATGTTTTCTAGACCCTTATTCTACTGTCTCAACCGTATTCCTTCGAATTTAATTAATTCAGTTTTGAATTTTGAATAGCATTATGATGACAGGCAACTTTGTCCCTAAACAAAATAAATATTTTTGAGGAAATATCTCCATTTATCAAATTAATTATTTTCCTTTTCCAATTTAGTGGTCCACTTGATCGATTGGAAACATGGTCAGAGTTTTTTTTTTTTTTTTTTTTTTTTTTTTTTTTTTTTTTTTTTTTTTTTTTTTCCTTCTAAAAATAGTGTTATATGAAAAATTATTATGCAAATAATATCTAAATCTAGGGAATGAGAAGAACATGATGGGTAGTTGATGAACCTTTGATTTGCAGCCCAAATATGTATGTGATTTGTGTGCGGAAAATAGAGAGAGACGAGGGATTTACGTGGTTCGATCAGATTGATCTACGTCCACGGGGAGGAAAGTATGTATGTTTATATTCAGAACAGCATAAGTGAGTACAATACAATCAAGTCTCCTATTTATAGATGATATTCATAGCGGTTGTGAAGGTGAGACGTGGAGGTGTGGGCGGTTTTTCCAGCCCCGATTTCTTCTCCATCAACCCACGTTCTGGGTTTAGGGCTCAACTCCCTGTGTGGATTGGTCTTGCCGATCTGGGCCTATTCCGATCTGGGCTTGACGATCTAGGCCTGCTACTAGGTTTTGGGACTTTGGGCCTAGGGAGATGGACCATTTCCTATCACATCCCCCCCCCCCCCCCCCCCCCCCTCCCCCCAAAAAAAAAAAGCGTGGGGTGATGGAGGTGATGATTAGCTGTTGCACTCGAAGTGACGTACCTCCTCTGGATCTTGTGAGGAAATCCGAACTGAGCTGACGTGTCCCCTCTGAAATATGTGAGGGAGTCCGAACTGAACTGACGTACCCCCTCTGAAATATGTGAGGAAGGACGAACTGAACTGACGTACCCCCTCTGAAATATGTGAGGAAGTCCGAACTGAACTGACGTACCCCCTCTGAAATATGTGAGGAAGAACAAACTGAACTGACGTACCCCCTCTGAAATATGTGAGGAAGGCCGAAAACGGACTGACGTACCCCCTCTGAAATCAGTAATGCTATGTAGGATGTGGATCCCGCCCTTGAAGACTATGACCACGTGCATAACGTGGTTAGGAGCCTTCTTAAGGGCTCGGTGGCGAAGTACCATCGGGTTGTTGAAAAGAACAAGATCTTGGCCAGTGATAAGGCCAAGATTTCAAAGGAATTTGCCGCTGCTGCTGCCCGGGAAGCTGCTTTGAAGGAGCAGCTTGACACTGTCTCTGCCGAACTCACTGCCGCCAAGGAGAAAGCGGCGAAGAGCGAGGAGGAGGCTGCGGCTGCCCGAGTTCGGGAGGCTGAGATTGCCGCCGCCCAGGTAATATTTTCTATGCCCTTGCTGAAAGAATAATATACAGCAAGGGGTTTGGGAAGTTGGTCTCCTCCCTGACCAAGTCTATGGAGAAGCGGGCGGTGGCCGGGGTGCTGGATCGGGTGGCTTCCGATATCCCTGCCTTTGATAAGGGGAAGTATGGGTACAAACCGATCGAGGACTAGGAGGTGCTGCGCGTTTACTTTTGCCAGCTTTTGAAGAAGGCCTCACCCTTTCCTGTGGTGGAGCATTTGGCAGAAGGGCAGGCGTTGTGGTCGGCTGCCGATGTGGAGACTTTGCCAGATCGACAGAGATGTCGATTTTGAGGAGCTGTGCATCCCGTTCCGCGACGAGCTGGCAAGTCACCCGCTCTCCCCAAATACGTCTCCTCCTACAGTAGATGAAGGCGATGCTGACCTCGATGGGGCAGATAATGCCGGGGTGTAGGGAACTGCCGGAGTGCAGCCAACGGACACCGAGGCCAATACTTCTGGCGGGGTCAGTTGATCCCTTATTAAAATTTTCTCTTTCATTTTTGTAATTCCCCGTACTGGAGCTGTAAAATGTACTTACTTTTCCATCAATGAAAACTTTTTCGATCCATGCTTATCTCTGGTTTACTTTTGTCTGTAGAATAATTCCGAACTCGTCGTAACTCCATATGTGAACGAAATTAAAAAACTGAAAATCTTGATTGACGCCAAAGATGGTGAGATCGGACGGCTCGACAAACGAGCCGAACACCTCCGGAACGAATTTGACGCCAAATATAACGCGCTGCAGATTAAAGCGGATTCGAATGAAGCCCGGTATCTTCAACTCAAAGAAGATTATGCAGATGCTGAGAGGATCGAAGCCGAGCACACCGAGTATGAGAGGGTTATTCACGAGCTCGGCGGGAAGACGATCTCCGAAGTTGAAGCCGAGGCCTTGGAGGCTGTCCGTGGCGTGGTTCGCGAGGTCAAGAACCGGGGTCCGGGCTCTTGGGAGGTAGCTGACTATATATCCGAGCTCCGGTACCTTACAAATCTGTTTCCCCTGATCTTGACCAGGCACAAAATCATGACAAAATGGCTGGATCGATGTCCTCATGTTCAGCCTGCAAAAAGGAATGCCTGTCGCTTTAGGGCATTGAGTCCGACTGTGCCTTCCCGCTTGGTGAAAGACAGGCTGCATATGTTAATGCCGGTGCGTAACCCCAGGCCTATTCCGAACCGCGGAGACGGAAACTACGGCTCCCGTAGTGACCCCTCGGAGTCGGAGCTCGGCGCATGGTGGGTCTGACCGGGGTGGGAGGTGTTCTGGCCGTGGTGATGGTAGCCGTAGTTCGGGACTGAGCTCTCGCAAGAAAGAAGATGTAAACATAGACTTTTTGCTCAATCCTCCAACTTCTGGCTGGGCTAGCTATTTTAATTGTAGTAAGAGGCTGGATGGAAGTGGTCCTTCGAATGTATAAGTTGTAAATCCAGCAAAATAATAAATACATTCTTTTGGATACATCCTGTGTTAGTGTAATTGTTGGCTTAATGCCTGTTTGAATTGGCATTTCTGCTCTTTTCGTTTCCGAACTGACACGTAGGTCATTATTCGAATTTTCCGAAGTGGCTTGGGAGCCTGACTTCGGCTTCCGACGTGACACTTGGGTCTTCCCTCGTTTTTGGGATGGCATATCGCCTGTTATCCACGGCCGAGGTGACACTTGGGTCTAGTCGGGTTCCTGTTCTACCGACTAAGTCGGTAGGGGTGGTCCCCTGGTTCGTACGATTGTTTTTATTTTATTAACACTTGTCCTCGTCAGGATAGTGTTTGAAGTAGAGGTAACATGCATATAAGTGGAGTAATGCAAAATAATGCGAACACAATGAAAGATGAAGAAATAAAATCTGAAACCTTCATTACTTGAAATAATTTTGAAAAACAAGACCGGACTGAACATAAAACCGAACTGACAAAAGACTGAACTGACAGAACTACCCTACGTGATACTCCACATCTATGCATAATACCTCTTCAGATGGATTACATTCCAAGGTCGCTGTATGGGCTCCCCGGACAGAGTGGAAAGCCAATAGGCGCCTTTACCAAGGACCTCGACCACTCGGTATGGGCCTTCCCATGTGGCTTCCAGCTTGCCGAGCTTACAAGCCTTGCTGACTTCATTGTTTCGGAGAACTAGGTCTCCTACACAATATTGCCGGTCCCGAACTCGCCGATTGTAATATCGGGCTATGAGTTGTTTGTATCGGGCTTCCTTGATGTAAGCTGTATCCCGCTTTTCTTCCAATAGATCCAGATCCGCACGTCGGTTCTCGTCATTTACTTCGGCTACAAAATGAGTCGTGCGCGGACTGGGGAGTCCGATTTTGACTGGGATTACAGCTTCTGTTCCGTATGCTAGACTGTACGGTGTTTCGCCATTCGCTGTTCGCGGCGTTGTTCTGTAGGACCATAGAACATTTGGGAGGTTTTCCACCCATAAACCTTTGGCTTTCTCCAATCGAATCTTGAGGCCTTTGACGAGCGTTCGATTTGTCACTTCGGCTTGACCATTTGCCTGAGGGTGGGCTACCGATGTGAAGTGCTGCTGAATTTGCAGCTCGTCACACCACTCCCTAAAATATTGTCCGTGAACTGGGTCCCGTTATCGGATACTAGGACATGCGGTATGCCGAATCGGCGTACTATGTTCTTCCATACAAAGTTTCGGGCATTCTTGCTTGTGATCGCAGCTAGGGGCTCTGCTTCCACCCACTTTGTGAAGTAATCAATTGCAACTATGAGATGTCGCAACTGACCTGGTGCTTTATCGAATGGGCCTACTATATCTATCCCCCACTGCGCGAACGGCCAAGGACTCTGCATCGCGGTCAGCTCGGTCTGTGGCAGCCTTGTCACATTTGCATGTAACTGGCACTTCTCACACCTCTGCACGAGTTCGGTGCAATCCTTGAGCATCGAGGGCCAAAAGTATCCCCATCTAATTATTTTCTTGGCCAAAGCCCAAGGTCCGATGTGGCTTCCACATGACCCTTCATGCATTTCTCGCATGACGTAGTCTGCCGAACTCGGTCCGACGCACTTGAGTAAGGGCTGAAGGTACGATTTCTTGTAAAGGACATTGTCCAGAACGGCATACCTCAATGACTTTGACAATATCCTTCTAGCCTCTGTTTTATCTTCAGGCAACTCCCCTATCGCCAGATAGGCTAGAATAGGCGTCATCCACGTCGGCTGTGATTCATCATCTAGATCGTTGACCTCGGCTTTGTCTATGCCTCTATGCTGGACATCTTCCACTGGTGAAGTGCCAGGTGCTGCCGCCAATTTGCTGAGAACGTCAGCCCGGGAATTCTGAGTCCGGGGGATGCGCTCGAGCTGGAAGTATTTGAAAGCCCTCTGCATGCCCCGTGCTTTTGCCAAATACTTCTTCATTCTTTCTCCCTTCGCCTCGTATTTTCCTAGCATATGATTCACGACCACCTGGGAGTCACTGTGTACTTTTATGGCCGTGACCTTCAGATCCGTGGCTATCCGGAGTCCGGCTAGCAGCGCTTCGTATTCTACCTCATTGTTGGTAGTTGCGAACTCAAAGCGAAGTGAGTACGTGAGTTCTTTCTTTGCCGGGCTGACAAGGAGGACTCCTGCTCCACTTCCTGTCTTTCCTGAAGCCCCGTCCACGTACATATGCCAACAATCTGGAGGCTCAGCCTCAGTTGTGCGAACTGGCTCTAGTGACGAGATCGGGACTTCGGTTATTGAGGTTTCGACCAAGAAATCTGCTAAAGCATGCCCTTTGACGGCCTGGCGAGGAACATAAGTGATATCATGCTCCCCCAACTCTATGTCCCACTTCGCTATTCGCCCTGATGCTTCGGGCTTCGTTAGTACCTGCCGAAGTGAGAAGTCTGTTCGGACCTGGATTGTATGCGCGTGAAAGTACAGGCGTAACCGCCGAGCAGCGTTGACAAGTGCTAAGGCTAGTTTCTCTGATGGCTGATATTGCACCTCGGGTCCCTTTAGTGACCGGCTTATGAAGTAAACTGACAATTGGCGACCTGTCTCTTCTCATACGAGCAACGCACTGATTGCTTCATCCGAAGTGGCCAAGTACAGAAAGAACACTTCTCCCCCCTTCGGTACTGAAAAGGTCGGTAGATCCCTGAGGTAATCCTTTAGTTGGTTTAGGGCGTGATGGTGCTCCGAACTCCAGTCGAACTGGGGCGCTTTCTTCAGGATCTTGAAGAAGGGCAATTGCTTTTCTGCGGCTTTGGATAGGAATTTGCTCAGTGCGGCGAGACACCCTGTAAGCATGTGCACGTCGTTGATCGACTTCGGATCCTTCATTTCCAGCACAACCTTAACTTTTGATGGATTCGCCCTCAACCCTTCTTGGGAAATCCAACATCCTAAAATTTTTCCCGAGGTCACAGCAAAGGTACATTTTTGGGGGTTAAGCTTCAGGTTGACCTCGCGAAGAATGGAGAGCACCGTTCGGAGATCGGCGACACTTGTGCTTTCTTCCTTACTCTTCACCACTATGTCATCGACATAGACCTCTACCTCCTTTCCAATATGTTCTTTAAATATCTTGTCTACCATCCTCTGGTAGGTAGCTCCTGTATTCTTCAAACCGAATGGCATTTTGAGGTACGCAAAGATGCCGAAGTCCGTAATGAACGCTGTTTTAGCCGCGTCCTCGGCATCCATTAGGACTTGGTCGTATCCCTTATATAGGTCAAGGAAACTGAATATCTTATGACCGACCAGTGAGTCCACCTTTTTGTCGATGTCGGGCAGAGGGTAACAGTCCTTGGGGCAGTGCTTGTTGAGATCGGTATAGTCGATGCACATGCGCCACCCTCCCCCAGCCTTTTTGACCATTACCAGGTTCGCTATCCAGGTCTAAGTGACTTCGAATAGAATCCCGACATCTAGCAGTTGGGTCACCTCGGTCTTTATAACTTGATTTCGCTCTGCTGCAAAAGAGCGTTGTTTCTGTCTTACCGGCCTGACCTCGGGTTCGATCTTGAGCCGGTGTGTAATTAGCTCAGGCGATACTCCTGTCATGTCCAACGGGGACCATGCAAAGACGTCTCTATACTCCCTTAGAAGCCGAATAACCTGTTCGCGAAGGTGAGGGTGTTCGGTCAATCCAACTTTGACGACCTTAGCGGGGTCGTCCTCATACAAAGCCACCTCTCTCTCTTCGGCAAGCGACGTCCTCTTCGGCTCTTCGGAGTTCGGTAATTGCTATGCCTGGGGCAGTTCGGGCGGTGCCCCTAGCCCTTTGAGCGCCACATGCAGGCACTCCCTTGCCATTTTCTGATCACCACGGATCACGGCTACCCCTCCCTTAGTTGGGATCTTCACAGCTAGGTGGTACGTGGAGCAGATCGCTCTTACCGTATTCATCCAAGTACGACCTAGGATTATGTTGTACGGGGACTTGGCTTCCACCACCATGAACTCAGTCAAATTAGTGGTGCTCCTCGGTCCCTTCCCTACTGTGACGGGCAGCTCGATCGTCCCTAGGGGATGGGTTTCTTCTTGTGCGAAACTCCGCAATGGCCGTGTGGTCGGTATGACCTTCGACCTCTCCAGCTCCATGTTATCAAAGCAATGTTTGAACATGATATTCACCGACGCCCTGGTGTCGATGTGAATTCTCTTGATTAGCATGTTGGCTATCACAGCCTCAACAACAATGGCGTCGGAGTGCGGCACCATGGGGGGCACTGGGTCTTCGGCCGAAAAAGTCACGGCTTCCTCCTTCTTGAATCTTTTATTAGCGGGCTCCCTGCTCGGCAGGTTCTGCGCTCCATTCTTGAGGGACAATTTAGTCTGCCCTTTGGCGAGAGCGGAGATCGTAGCGACTACCCCATCATATTGGTAGTCTCCATCCTCATCGGCATCATCCTCATTGTGCTTTATTTTTTTCTCAGCCTCCGTGCTGCAACTTCCTCTATGCTGTCTTTTCTTCTTTTGAGTTCGGCTGGATGACTGGAGAAAGACGAGCAGCTAAATAATATCTAAATCTAGGGAATGAGAAGAACATGATGGGTAGTTGATGAACCTTCGATTTGCAGCCCAAATATGTATGTGATTTGTGTGTGGAAAATAGAGAGAGACGAGGGATTTACGTGGTTCGATCAGATTGATCTACGTCCACGGGGAGGAAAGTATGTATGTTTATATTCAGAACAGCATAAGTGAGTACAATACAATCAAGTCTCCTATTTATAGATGATATTCATAGCGGTTGTGAAGGTGAGACGTGGAGGTGTGGGCGGTTTTTCCAGCCCCGATTTCTTCTCCATCAACACACGTTCTCGGTTTAGGGCTCAACTCTTTGGGCCTGTATTTGGTGTGGACTGGTCTTGCCGATCTGGGCCTATTGGGCCTACTCCGATCTGGGCTTGACGATCTGGGCCTGCTACTAGGTTTTGGGCCTTTGGGCCTAGGGAGATGGGTCATTTCCTATCAGTAGTCATATCACAAATTGATTGTCTCATTCATATTCGTAGAGTGAACATTACATAAAATATAAAAAATAGTTCTTCCTCAGTTTGAGTCATCCATGACGCAACCCTTTTAATTTATGTTGTTAAAACTTAAAAAAAAAAAAAAAAAAATGGTTCTTTATCATAAATAATTTGACAACCATTTAAATGTATGCACATTTCAATACACATTATGTACAATTTACCAAAATAAAAACAATGTGATACATATTGAGTGAAAAATATTCACAATGTTCATAGCAATATAATAAATTCATCTAAAACCTAGGGATGTCAATTTTCCCCGCGGGGCCGGGGACCCGCGGGTACCCGCCTCTAATTGGGCGGAGGCGGGGGTAAAATTTGGACTTAGGGACGGGGACGACTATACGAGTTCATACCCGATTCAGTATCGGGCTGAGGCCGGATATATAGATACCCGCCCCGCCCCCGCCCCGAATATACTTAACATAGGAGTAATATACTTTTGTAAAATGTTATACTCAATTTTTATTAAAGGCTTTTCATATTTTCAAAGACTTTTCATCCATCGAAAGTAATTAACTGTATCAGTTAACCATTATTTATTATCACGGCCTTCTATATGAAACTTCACTTATCTCTTTAATCGACAATTTTCTTCTTCATTTATTTTTTCTAACTTCGCCTACCAAGTTCTCGAAGCCAATCAATTACTATATGAACTTATTTTGTGTTTTTAGATTGAGAATTTTTTTTAGATTGAAATTTACATGTTTAATAGTATCATCTAGATTAATTATAATTTATTTTTATTTTTTTCGCATTTTTTAAATATATAATTTACAAATGAGTACCGTCAGGTATCCTCCCCCCGCCGGATAATCCCCGCCTCCGTCCCCTTCCTGAATTAAATGGATACGGGGCGGCCTGGGCGGGCATGGGGGAAACCTTTTAAGACGGTTATGGGGGAGGGAAAATAATACCCGACCCCGCCCCGCCCCGTTTACATTCCCATCTAAAACCTTATTAATTAATGGAGCTATATCCTTAAATTTGGAAAAAAATGTAATGAAGGGTATTAAAATAGTTGCAGTTGACTGATTTAGTTGTAGTATTCTACATATTTAAGCACAAGATTTTATATAAATAACAAAATTAATTATATGTCAAAATTTATACTAATGTAAAATTCAATTGCTTATTGAAGAATAATAAATGCAATTATGAAAAATTACCTGGGATCCCAGCTCTAGAAGGGAGTGGAAGGCCAATTTATACCAATTTATACTTTTGTTTCAGGATTTTTTTTATAGTCTGAGACGGTGGAAGGCCGACTGACAATTAGGCGAGAACCTAATAGAATAAGAATTATAATCCTTATTTTTGCTACTTATACTACTATAAATAATACTCATGTATTTTCATTTTGATATTTTTACAATAATATCCATATTAATTTGAATCAGATTGATATTTTGGGGGTTCAATTAGATCAAAGGGAGTAAATGTTATAAGTTGAACTAATTTGCACATAACTGAGAGTTATATGTTTTCTTTTTATTCCATTTCAGAGATGGAGTTTAATTATAGACTCCTTAAAACATGTGTTGCATGGATCTTTCAAAAAAGAGCATATTGCAGGTATTGAATTTTATTATGGTGCAATTCTTTTGCGATGTTCGTGCATTTTTTGTGCGAAGTTCTTGTGATTCGTACATGATTAGCCTAACCATTATAAATCATAGGGAGTTATAAGGTTGATTATTGACTGAACTAATTTGTACATAATTGGAAGTTTGGATAGTTTTTCTTCTTATTCCATTGTATTTTAGAGATAAGATTTAATTACACGACTCCTTAGAGCTTGTTTTGCATGGTTCTTCAAATAGAGTATATTGTTATCGGATTTTTGTAGGGTGCGATTGTCGTTCGATTTCGTGCAATGTTCGTGCGATTTGTCCCAGATTCGTCATAAGGTGAATCCTTAAATAACGAACAAAAAAAAAAAAATTGATTCAAAGAGTTTTTAAGTTGAATTGGAGGTCGAACTGGTAAAACCTCTAATTTGGTAGTTTCAATTGAGTGCGGTCAAACAAATCAAAATAGGAAAAAATTGCAAACCAAAACCGGTTCTCGATTGGCGAATGGTAACTATACGGTTACCATTCGCTTGGGGGAGATTTGTTGGTCTTGGTCGACTCGAGGCTCGGGTTAAACTACGATCGAAATGAAGCCACAAAGAAGCTCCGCCTCGCCATGATGTACGTTAGCCAATCACCGGCTCTGAGACCAACAATGTCTCAGATTTTGAGCATCATGGAGGGTGACAACACTATCGAGGCATTCGAGAACGACCCGACGATCTATCAAAACGAGCTCCGAGAGATTGATATGCGCCAACAAACATGCTCGATCTACTCAGAGGAAGTCGGTCAGGATTTCATCATGCCCGGAGCTCCCCTGGATGCTATTCAAGAAGTCGATGAGTCCTCTAGTTCTTCGGGTGAGATTCAAGAGGCCGAGGATTGAGGTGAGATCCAATTTTCCTATACAATCTTCTTACTTTCTCAACGTACTAGAGAATGTCATATATCTAGAACTATAGGAAAAAAAAAAATGAAACTAGATTTAGATTCTGTTGGTCCCGGTTTGTTATAGGAAAAATACGTAGAGGGGGGGGGGGGGGGGGGGGGGTGAATACGTATTTTGAAGTTTTTCAACTTCAAATTCCTTAACTCAGAGTATGAAGTAAAGTGCTCGTAGAAATACTAAGACCTAGCTGAGAGCTAGATCTAAAGCAATCAAGATTCTCTTGACCTAAGCTTCTAGCTTGATCAAGAGTGAGACTTTACTCTTTGTGCGGAATTTGGTGAGCTAATGTTTTTCCTAAGTAATTAAAATTTCCAGATTAGGTTAGTTTAGATGCAATATGCAATGTATAATCAAATACAGTAAAGAGTTTAGGGTTAGAGAGATACGACACAGGGTTTATAGTGGTTCGGAGATAAAGCTCCTACGTCCACTTGTTGCACTCGGCAACAGTTCTCTTCACTCAAGAACTTGAAGATTACGGGCTCTTCAAAAGCCTGGTCAAGATCGAGCTTCACTCGCTTGGATCTGACAGACGCTGGGTGATTCCGGGTTCACACCAAAAACCTAGACTGGACTGGAAGCTTCACTCGCTTCAGTCCGACAGACAGACAGACAGGGAGATTGCGGGCTCTCCTTACAGCCTAGCTTCGATCGAGCTTCACACAAACGATGTAGGTGCAAGCTTGGATCTAAACTCTATGATCGAGGCTTCTTCAATCGATGAAAGAAGGGCCTTGGATCGAAACAACCTAACGACGACGAACTCAAAAACCTAACAGACAGATTTAGGGTTTTTGGTTTACGACCACACACAATGAAGAGCTCTTTACAGTAAGTGCAAAGCTGGCTAGAGCTCTTTTTCTAAGCTTGGATATGGAATGGGCTTAGATTCTAAGTGTGAAGGTTGTGAAGACGGGTTCCGATGAGACTGGAACTCGGAGAACACTTGGAAACAAAGACTCGGAATTTGCTCTAAGGCTGGGAGTGTTTGTTTGCAGTAGGCTCGAATGCTCAGGAAGTGTTCTACTTCTCTTCGTCTTCATCCTTCACTATTTATAGGCGGAGGGATGCCGAGATCCGTTCCTTGGTTGGTGGCTTTGTCCCTCCTCTCTCGACAGTACTTGCACAGGCTGGCTGCTTTTCAGACGCGCAGGTTTGGATTTTTGCCGAAAATGGCTAAGATCCAATTTCAACAGTAACTGGAGCGACCCAGTACTGTTGCGGCGCCCTTGTCGGCCTGGCAGTCAACTCCGCTGCTCCTCTCCGCGTTCGACATGTGGAGATCTCGTAATCAATGCGGAGATCTCCAGTTGACTGGAGTTCAAATTTGGAGCGGGAATTGTGTTGTCGCTTTCTGGTAGGTAGTGGCTCGCTTCGCTTTGAAGTAGTAGCGTCCGCTTTGAATTGAGTCACTTCGTAGTCATTCTGTAGTGAGTCGCTTGGGAAGTAAAGTTCCCTAGTGACTGCCTTGGAAAATGTTGACCAGAGTTGACTCGCTTTGACTTTACACTGTAGCGCTCGCTTCGCTTTGCTTTGGCAGACTCGCTTTGAATCTACTGTAGCGCTCGCTTCGCTTTGCTATTCTTCGGCACGCTTCACTTCAGCTCGCTAGACTTGCTTCGCTTGGAAAACACACTCAAGTGAGTGGCCTTCACTTGATCATTTGAAGTCTATATTCTAAGCAAAATAAAGAGCCATCCTAACAGAGTAGGCTTAGAAAAATTCTAACCTATTATTTACATAAAAAATGGGTCGGTTGGGAACAGAACGCTTTGGGGTTTTGGGATCAAATCAAAACAATGAAGTGTCCCTTATAGGTTCCCCCTTAACATGTTGTTCTTAACAATTCCCAACAATTTCCCCCTTTTTGATGATGCCAAAACCCAATGACTTAGATTTAAAAACAATCTAGCCTATCTAACCGTGGAAGGAACTTCAAGCGACTGCTTCCTTTGCAGGTTTCGTTTGAATTTATTTTTAAGTTCCTTTCCCCCTTTTTTTTCGGTTAAATTTTTGTTTGAGTTTGTAGCATAAGGATAAAATATCCACAAAGCTATTAAATAACACAGGAGAGACAGAAAATAAATTGGATAGATGAACAGCAGTTCACAATTAAGAGACTTGAAACTCAAAGGTTTCCTGCAGCCTCTTCTTCCTTCTCTTCCGTCTTCTCCTCCGTCACCTCCTCCTTCTTCTTCTCCTTTTCTTCAGTAAAATAGGCAGAAAGGACGTTCAGCTCCAAAGTACCAACAGTGTGGATACTTGGTCTCCTCCATCCGCTCTCCAATCTGAAGGCTTCAGTCACTTCTGCGTTCGTGATGCTGCGATCAGGAATTCTTGTGCCTGGAAGGAATGGCATTGGAAATTTCTTCACTTCAGGCACCTTGATGATAAGGGATTTGGCTCTGCAAGCTCAGCCATGGTGAATATTTTCCTTCGCATCTTCTCATCATATGCGCATAGGAAGTTGTTGAGAGCACTCATCCGAGAGCACTCATCCTGCAGTGGCACTACTCCCCAGTAGTAATAAGCTTTGATGAAAAGCTCCTTGTAGAACAGCCATTGGTCGCGGAGATCTCTTGGAATGAAGTCCTCAATCTCCCTTGCGTCAGGATGCTCATTCCTTCTAGCTGCCAGCTCTTCCTCTGATCTGCTAGCTAATTCCTTCATGACAGCATGGAATTTGGCGCTCGTCTCAGTGCTCCAGATTGGTCTCTTTTCATTGAGACGCTTGCGGATGTAATCCTGTTCCTCCTTGAGAGGGTAGTGTCCGGATTCAACCATTTCCTTTCCCGTCACGTCGTATGCATCAATTATAGCTTGTGTCTCGCATGCTTCGGACTCTTCGGGCATGAAAGGAACGAAGGCACTTCGGCAGATGGCGGACTGGATGAGTTTCACTTCGCTGAAGTGTTCCTCGATCCGGCCATCAATGACTTGAAGTCTTTTGGCTCTTATCCTCTTCTCCTTCTCCTCCTTCTCCTTCCATTCCTCTCCTCTCTTCCTCCTTCTTTCCTGCTTCTCAGCCCTCGAAGCGACTGCTTGTTTGACCTTTTGGCGCTTGGCCGCGGGGTCATCTTTAGAATCTGGTGCAGGCCGCTTCAAGGTCTGACTTGGTGGTGGGGGAGGCGGCATGTCCTTCTTTGTAGTGCTTGAAGGGACGATTGCAGATGAAGTGACTCATGCGGTTGATGAAGTGAGTGCGGCAGTTGAAGCGGGTGCGGTGGCTGAAGCGGGCGCTTTAGAACCTGAAGCACTTGCAAGTGTTAGCTTTTTCAATTCAAAAGCACGCTCCAACTCCCAAGCCATGGCCTCATCCGCCGCGATTTGCTGCTCCCTTTGCTCCTTGGTGAGCACTATGACAGGCGGATGACGTGCGATTGAAGAGGCAAGCACCTTCCCTTCAAGTGGCCTGCGAGGCTCTTCGGGATTCTTAGCGAGTTCTTCTTCTGTAAGCTTTACTTTGCCCTTTTTCGCAAGCTTCGCCCTCGCTTCATCATCTAATTCCTCCTCCTCACCTTCAACACCACTGCCTCCCTCCAGCATCCTCTCCACACCAACTCCACTTCCTCCCGAACCTCCTTCACCTCCTATCTTCACTTGTCCTTCCCCCTTTTGGCATCATCACTGCCGGGGTTGGAATGATGGACTTTCCAGTGATCGATTTTTGCATGTTGTTTACAGCATCAAAGACGACAGCAACATCCGTTCAGTTTTGCCTGTGAAGGTGTGCTCCTGGGCGAGCACCAACTGTGCAGTTTTGATGCTAATTTCTTCTAGCAAATACTCACATTGTTTTTCTCTCTCCTTCACTGAGAGCATCAACCTCTCCAGTGACTCCACCGACTTGAAGCCAGCCTCCAGCTCCGCTTCAACTACACTCCTCATATCCTTCTTCTCTTCCTGCAGATTGAAGTACCAGAACTCTTGGGCCGCTTCAAGTTCTGCCTTCATCATTTCAAGGCTCCTCTCTCTCTGATTTAGAGAGAGATGGAATTCGGCACCTGCAGCAACTTTCTCTGTGTATGCTTCTCCCAGTTCCTTGACTTTCTGCAGTAGGATAGACAATTCAGCACTCTGCAGATCAAGAGCCTGCGCACTCCTTCTTCGGCTCTCAAGCTCTTTCTTATCAATCTCACTTTCTTGCTTGAGTTCCTTCAATTCATTTATGAGTGAGTCGAGGGTCTTTTTGGTGCTGAGCAGCTCACTCCCCTTCCTTATCAACTCTTCATCCCTCTTCTCAACTGCCTCCTTCAGCTTTTTCACCTCCTTCTCCAAGTCCTTCTTTTCCTTGCCAATTGAGACTATCTTGGCATTAACCTCCCTCAAGCGACTCCGTTCCGCATCAAGCGAGTCCTTGAGTTCGGTGATGGTTTTCGCCTGGTCTCCCACCAGCTTCACTTGCGCCTCCAACGCCTTCTCCTTCACCTCCAGTGACCTTCCCTTCTCCTCCACCTTTGCCTCCAGTTCTCCCTTCTTCTTGTCAAAGTCTTCACGAAGACTCTTGACCTCCAGCACTCTCCGGTTCACCTCTTCCTCCTTCTTGGAGATCTCGCTTTGGAGATTTGAGATCTCCACCTCCTTTGCCTCCATCTCCTCCGAATGAGCATTGATCAACTGCTGCTCATGAGGGGTTGGCTCTCGCTTGGGAATCACAGCATCTGGGTATTGTTGTTTTATCTTGGCATCCAGCTTGTCCCAGAAGCTGGTCCCATCAAGAAAAGTGTGAAAGCCGTTCACGCCAATAAAGTTGAGCATCTTGGCCTCCAGCTGAATCAATTCTTCCTTCTTGAAGGCCTGCATGAGATTGTAAATCTTGTAGTACTCCGTTCCGCGGTACGTAATGTACGTCAGGAAGTCGACGGTCTGGGTGTAGAACACGTCGGTCCACGGAACGTTGGAGTAGCGAAGAGCAATGGTCTCTGCAGCTTGCTCTCGATCCTTGACGTAGCGATCGATAGCCTGCATTTCTGCAGTGACAGTGGGAGGAACGAATGGTGAGATAATCGGGAGTTCATCAGCTATTTGGGCGGTATCGGCTGTGGCTGCCGATGTCGAGGGGGATAGGGATGATGATGAGGCTTCGGTGGTTTCGGTTATGTGGATGGTTTCTGTGGGTGGTGGTTGTATTTGCTGGGTTTGGATGGGTTGGAATGTGGTGTAGGCTTCAGCTGGGTCTATATGTAGTAGAGGGACTGGGGGTATTTGGAAAGAAGAGCCAGTTTCTTCTTCCACTGGGGAATGGGGTGATTTTTGGGATTTGGGTTGAGCAGTTGATGAGGTTTGGGTTTCTGGTTGTGGCTGGGTTTGGGTTTGAAGTGTTTGGATTTGGACTTGGGGTGTGGGAGTTTGTGTTTTTGTAGGTGAGGGTTGGGGTTGAGTTACTTCAACATCCTCAAGCGGCTTCTCCTCCGCCTCGCTTGACAGGATTAGTGAAGTGACTCGCTTCGTCTTCTTCTTCCCTCCCTTCGGCGCCGCACGCTTCCCGGGTGAAGCGGCTCACTTTGCTTGGGACGCTTCAGCTCGCCTTTCGGCGACTGGCACTGCAACAGGCACTTCTACAGCTAGAAGTCCTGAATCAATAGGAACCTTTTTCTTCCTCCACTTGTCATAGAAAATAGACTGCTTGTTGTAGACAGCCACGTCGGAATCCGGCCATACTTTGTCGGGGTAGCGCTTCTCCAAGGCAACAGACAGTCTGGAGAAGAATTTCAGCTTCCCCTTGCGGAGAATCTGATCGGCGCTTCCCTTCACGAACGCAAAATCTTCGGCAGCTTCGTGAATTTGGTTGAGAAACCAACCATGCCAGTTGAATTTTGTTCCGGTGAGGCTGTCGACGATAACAATTGTGGCGAACAGCTTTGATTCCGAGAGGGTGTCCAGGGTTCCGACATAGCATGCAACGCTCTTTGAATAGAGCTCACAGATGTGGTTGAACGGAGCTTTCAAGTTGGAACGAATACTGGCCTCCTTGAATTTGGTTCGGCTCCGGCGGCGGCAAATCGACCATACTCTACTCCGGCCGAAAATCCCAACTCCAACAGGGAGTTTCCACCTTCCTTCGGCAGATCGAACATGCCGATGAGCTCGCTCAAATCCACCTCCACCGGCCTTCTGGTCTGTGGATCTGTGAACGAGGATGTGTTTTGCTCCTTCCTCAGATTTAGCAGAAGTTCACCCACCGCTTTTGCCAGAATCTTTGACGGCACCGCCGTCACGAATTTCCATAGACCGGCCGTGTTCACGGCTCTACGGAAAAATCCATTCTCTTCTACGACGACAGGGTCGAGATGGGGCTCGACGTTGATGTGTTTGTCGACTTCGGTGAGGAACTGCTCCATCGTCTCGGTGTTTAGCTTCTTTCCCATGGTGAAATATGAGAAATTTGATCGGAGTTTTAACGACGAAAAACTGGGAATTTTAAGACTCGTGAGTTGCAGAGAGTTTCAGTTTTTGCACAAGAATGGCAAAGATTGAGAGTTGTGAAATTTTTTCAGTCTGCAACTCCACCCTTATATAGAGGTAGGGTTCAGCTGACGTGGCAGGGGCAAGACAGTAAAATCGGCGAAGATCCTGTAGGTAGGCGGCAGACGACGGTGATGGATATGATGTGTCCGGCGTCATCACAGTAAAAGTGAACCGCCACTTGCTCGGCGCATGTTTGGTTTGACGAGGTGGACGAATGATTTAGCTACTTTTTCTTCCTTAGCTACAGGAATTCTACAGCTTTTCATCGCCTAGAAACAACATCCATAGCCAGTTCGAGTTCGGAAGTTAGGACTGAAAGTCGTTTGTCTTATACGGTGTAGATCCAACGGCTACAAATCGGGGACTGTTGAGATTCGAAGGCTGGATCTTCTCCGTCTTTTCCCGCTTCGAATTCAAAGTGTAAGTCACGCGCCCGTTATTTTTGCCAGTACGTGAACCTGCATTTAATTCACGGCAGAAAGTAAAATTGCACTCGAGTGCAGACAGCTCATACTCGCTTCGTACCCGCTCGCTTCAAGTTGGGCCGCTAGGCCTTGACTCGCTTGAGAGGTACTCGCTTGAGTGACTGTTTCGCACTCGCTTGCGATGGCTCGCTTTGAGTGACGTAACACTCGCTTGGCCATCTGAAGCGACTGGAATAAGAAATGAAATTTCTTTGCTTAATTTAAAATGTTTCTGACTTGCATACTTCGAGGATAAACAAGAGTGTTTTCCTCTTTGTATTTGTGTCAGATTCATTTCATATTTTCCACATAGTAAGTGAAGGTTTCTAGCACGCTTCAGCTCACTTAGTGTACTTAAAATTGAAACGCTTACCAGTCAATCTCACTTCGTAGGAGATTGATACCACTTATTGAAG
Source organism: Thymus quinquecostatus (assembly GCA_024222315.1). Lineage (NCBI taxonomy): Eukaryota > Viridiplantae > Streptophyta > Magnoliopsida > Lamiales > Lamiaceae > Thymus > Thymus quinquecostatus. The sequence goes on along the minus strand of CM044175.1, from coordinate 11,433,266 downwards.
ACTTCATTTTTGAGGACTTGGATAGCACTTGATGAATATGCTTGTTGGTCTTGCTTTGAAGCTTGTTGATACCACCTGTTGAGTACCACTCCACTTACTGGATACTTCATCTTCTTGACATTCATCTTCATGGCATTCATCTTCCTCTACGAATTAGAGAGTCCTCCATCGAAGTGAATGGGGGAGAGAATGAATATAGTACACAAGCTTGCTACAACCCAGAGGGGAGCTTCACGAAAGTGTACATATTCACGACAAATGGGGGATGAGTACAAGTCCTTATCTCAGAGCAGAAATGGACAGGATGACAATGAGAATTCTCTGACAAGAGAATCTCGTATTTTACGCAGAAGCATGTCACCAGCCCTGCAACCTTTTGTAGAAAAAGGTAAACCATCAAACTTCCTCCTACAAGCTAAAGAATGAACTTGCAATCGACTCGCTTTGACCCAAGCTAGGGCAAATTGAAGCGATGCAAAATTCAAAGTGGGGGAGGAATGGATAGACATCCGGCAGCTCAACTCAATGAAGAGTGAGTAAAGAATGGACATTTATCCACGATGAAGGAGATGAGAAGACTTGCTCCTCTTCGGCAGAAAGATGGGAAGAGGACACAAGGTCTAGGTGCCAGCCCTGCCTAAGCTTTCACCATTTTTACGTGGGAAGGCCCGATACAAGACCCCACAACCGTTACTAGAAACGGTACTTGCGAGTGTTTATACCCATTCGCTAGGAATCCTAGGCTAGGTAGCAGCTTTCCTTGCTCGCTTTGGAAGTAGCTTGCTCCGAGAGCAAACAATAGTTCCCCCTTAACTAATGGCTTAACAATTCCTGTAAGCGGGTAGGGAACTTCTTCCAACACTCCACCTTTCTCCACCTTATTTCTCCTTCTTCAAGCGAGTGGAATTTTGAAGTGACTCGCTTGAGTTGGTGAAGATCCGAAGCGAGTGACGCTACGAAAAACTAGCGACCACTCCTTCGTGCATCCTGGATCTAGCATTCTTCACCAGGGTCTAGCAACCCTAATTCCATGCATAGCTGATTGAAACGAGACTCAGCTAGAGGCTTGGTGAGGATATCTGCTCGCTGGAGATTGGTATGGATTTTCTCGAGCTTGATATCTTTCTTCTCGACATGATCACGAATGAAGTGATGTCGGATTTCCACGTGCTTGCATCTGGTGTGAAGCACTGGATTTTGAGAGATGCAGATCGCACTGTTGTTGTCGCAGAAAATAGGAATTTCATTTGCTTCAACATTGTAGTCCTTCAACTGCTGACGAAGCCTTAGAATTTGAGAACAGCAGCTTCCAGCGGCCATATATTCAGCTTCAGTCGTTGAGGTAGCTACACTCGTCTGTTTCTTCGAAAACCATGAGATCAGCTTGCTTCCCAAGAACTGACAAGTGCCCGAAGTTGATTTCCTATCAATTCGGCACCCTCCATAGTCAGCATCTGAATATCCAGTGAGCTCCAAATTATCCTCCGTTGGATACCACAGCCCCATATTGACAGTGCCCTTCAAATATCGAAGAATTCTCTTGGCAGCTTCAAGATGGCTGTGCTTGGGATTGCTTTGGAAGCGAGCACAGACTCCAACTGCAAAGGCTATATCCGGCCTACTTGCAGTGAGATATAGAAGGGATCCGATCAAAGCTCGGTAGTCTGTAGCATCCACAGACTTCCCATCTATGTCTGGCTCCATCTTCCAGTTCGTGTTCATTGGAATCTTCACAGCTTTAGCATGCTGAACACCGAACTTGGCAAGCATATCTCTTGTATACTTAGCTTGATTGATGAAGATACCATCATCATGCTGCTTCACTTGAAGACCTAGAAAGCAGCTCATCAAGCCAATCATCGACATCTCATATTTGGTCTTCATGAGCTCTCCAAACTTCTCGCTAAGCGACTGGTTTGGTGACCCAAATATGATGTCGTCCACGTAGATCTGAACCCAAAGCATATCATCTCCATGATTGATGGTGAATAGGGTTCGATCTATCTTTCCTTTGTGGAATCCATTATCCACTAGGAATTGGGATAGTGTATCATACCAAGCTCTGGGAGCTTGCTTCAATCCATATAAGGCTTTCTTCAATCGATACACCTTATCTCCTTGCTCGAAACCCGGTGGCTGCTCCACATAGACTTCTTCCTTCAATTCACCGTTGAGGAACGCGCTCTTCACATCCATCTGATAGACTTTGAATTTCTTTGCCACTGCATAGGCTAAAATAGTCTGATCGCTTCAAGCTGTGCCACTGGAGCGAAGGTCTCATCAAAATCGATTCCTTCCTCTTGGCAGTAGCCCTTGGCGACGAGACGTGCCTTGTTCCTCACAACGTTGTGGTCCTCGTCCGTCTTGTTCTTGAACACCCACTTGGTGCCAATAACATGCTGGAATTTGGGACGATCCACGAGGTACCATACGTCGTTTCTGGTGAACTGATTCAGCTCTTCTTGCATGGCGATCACCCAATTTGAATCTGTTAGGGCTTCCTCCACGCATGACGGCTCAATGTTTGAGAGAAAGCAACTGAACATGGCACTTTCTCCAAACACTTGACTTCAGGTCACTACACCCTTGGATGGATCTCCAATGATTTGACTTGGTGAGTGTTTCTTGAGCCATGCATGCTTGGATTCGCCAGCTTCATCTTCATCTTCTTCTTGGTCGCTCGCTTCACCTTATGTAGCGACTGGATTGGTGTTTGGCCTGCACTCGCTTCAGGAATCTTGGGGGCAGCTTCAACTTTTCCTTGGACATTCTGCTCGCTTGAGCCCTTGATTTCTTCATCATCCTCAAGCATGTCCCAGGTTAATGAATTGATGGGTTCCTCGCTTGTCTTTCCTTCCTTAGATTGAACCTGTTCCTGTGGAAGACTCAAAGAAGACTCATCAAATACGACATGGGGTGATTCCTCCACGATTAGGGTTTTACAGTTGAACACCCTATAAGCTTTGCTTGATGTAGAATATCCTAAGAATATTCCTTCATCAGCTTTGCTTTCAAAGGCTTTAAACTGCGACTTCCCATTGTCATGGATGAAGACCCTACAACCAAAAATATGGAAATAAGATATGTTCGGAATTCTCCCTGTCCATATTTCATATGGTGTTTTGTCGTGCCGTTTGCAGAGAAGCGTTCGATTTTGCGTGTAGCATGCTGTATTGGCAACTTCAGCTCAATACTTCATTGGCAGCTTCGAGTCTGCAATCATGGTTCGAACGGCTTCTTTGATGATTCGATTCCTTCTTTCAGCAACTCCATTCTGCTGAGGTGTGCGTGCTGAGGAAGTCTGATGTGCTATCCCATGCTCCGTGCAGTAAGCTTCAATGGTAGAGTTCATGAACTCTGCGCCCTTGTCGGAGCGAATGGTGATAATAGCTTGGTTCTTCTCCACGGCCAATCGCTTGAGCAGTTGTGGTAGCTTGGTGAGTGTCTCCTTCTTGCTGAAGAGAAATACAACCCAAGTGTAGCGAGAGAAGTAGTCGACTACAACTAGAGTGTACTTCCTTCCATTCACACTAACTGGAGTGACTGGACCAAACAGATCCATATGAAGCAGCTCGAGCACTCGCTTGGATGAAGCTTCTTCAAGACTGGCGAAGTGCTTCTTCATCTGCTTCCCTCGTTGGCATGGTGAGCATGGATGGTCTTTGATACAGACTTCATTTGGTATGCCTTGCACCAAACCTTTTCGAGCTAAGCGATTGATTGCCTTGAAGTTGAGATGGTTCAAGCGTCTGTGCCATAGCCATCCTATTTCTGTAGCACTCCTTGCAACTAAGCACGTCTCCTCTTTGCAGCTGTCCCATTGTGCTATACAGACGTTCCTTTGTCTGACTCCAGTGAGCACAATCTGGGACGTGAGTTTGTTTTTCACAATGCACTTATTGGAAATAAATTCCACCTTGTATCCCTTGTCACAGAATTGTGAAATGGATAGCAAGTTGTGCTTGAGTCCTTCCACGTAGGAGACTTCTTCAATTGTGAGCTTTCCAACTTTCAGTGCGCCATACCCTTTGGTGCTTCCTCGAGAGTTATCACCAAAAGTAACTTGTGGACCCTTCTTCTCTATGTAGTCATGAAGTAGAGCTCTCATGCCGGTCATGTGTCTTGAACATCCACTGTCCAAGTACCAAATTTGTTGACCCTCACTTGGCATGGGATCCACGGCGCTCACCTCTCCGGTCTCTTCGTCGGTGAGTGCCATGAGCCCAAGATCCTCTCCTTCACTGGAGTTGGGATCTGTGAATGCATCCGAGTCTCTTGAGACTTCTTCAGTTGAAGCGACCGGCATCTCACTCGCTACAAGCGCTCGCCTTAGAGCATCCCTCTTTGCTCTCAGTTCCTCTCGCTCCTTTGCACTCAGCTTCGGGCAATCGGACTTGTAGTGGCCCATCTTGTGGCAGTGGTAGCATTCCACTTCCATCATGTCCCTTGAGATCGGCTTGGTCGTCTCTTCTCTCTTCTCTTTTCCTTCCCGAGCATCAGTGCTCCTCCCTTTGTACTGCTTGTAGAATCTTTTGTACTTGCCCACTCGAGAGTTCATTTTGTTGAAGTTCTTGGATAAGAACGCAACATGTTCTTCCAACTCTTCCCTCGTCATCTTGGCTAGCGACTGGTCACTTGGCCCTTCAGCAGCTTTGAAAGCTACACCCTTTGACGTCGTGGGAGCTTCATCCTCTTCGTCGAGGTTCATTCGATTCAGATCAAATTCATGAGCTTTAATTTGAGTTTGGAGAACAGAATCTCCGGTGTGAGCTTCGATAGATCTTTGGTAGCTAGGTACAGCTCCTTCATAGTCTTCCAATTCCTCGTGAGAGCTCGGACAATCTTCAGGTTGACTTCCTTGTCTGTGAGTTCCTTCCCAAGTGAGTTGAGAGTTGCAATGATGTTGGTAACTCTCAGCTCGAAGGCGTCGATGGATTCTCCTGGCTTCATTATCAGACTTTCAAACTCCCGCATTTGTACGGCGAGCTTGTTCTCTTTGATCTTGTCCGTTCCTTGTGAAATGAGGGCTAGGGTTTCCCACATTTCCTTCGCCGTCGCACACTTCCTGATCCTAGGAAGGTAGGCATCCGATACGGTGCTCTGCATCGTGTGACGTGCGATTTTATCAAGGTTGGCGATCTTGAAGTCGTTGGTATTGTATTCATCTTTGTCCTTCTCGACATACTCTTGCCTAACATGGGCTTCGCGACCTTCGGCGGCTGGAACGTTCACAGATATGGCTTTCTTGATCTCGATTGGTCCGTCCTCTATGACTTCCCACATCCGGTCGTGGATGGAGCACAGAAAGCTCTCGACTCGGAAACTCCATGTCTCGTATCCTTCGATAGAGAACTGTGGAAGACTTGATGCACTATATGTAGACATAGCAAACTATTAGCAGTAAATGCAATATGCGTGGGTGAGGTTTTGATGCACTTAGGAAATAGGATCCGGTTCAGTGAGACAATGTGAAGCGAGTGGGGACTCGCTTCGGATATGCAAAGCAGAGGCTCAAAAGAACCGCTGCTCTGATATTGGTCCCGGTTTGTTATAGGAAAAATACGTAGAGGGGGGGGGGGGGGGGGGTGAATACGTATTTTGAAGTTTTTCAACTTCAAATTCCTTAACTCAGAGTATGAAGTAAAGTGCTCGTAGAAATACTAAGATCTAGCTGAGAGCTAGATCTAAAGCAATCAAGATTCTCTTGACCTAAGCTTCTAGCTTGATCAAGAGTGAGACTTTACTCTTTGTGCGGAATTTGGTGAGCTAATGTTTTTACTAAGTAATTAAAATTTCCAGATTAGGTTAGTTTAGATGCAATATGCAATGTATAATCAAATACAGTAAAGAGTTTAGGGTTAGAGAGATACGACACAGGGTTATAGTGGTTCGGAGATAAAGCTCCTACGTCCACTTGTTGCACTCGGCAACAGTTCTCTTCACTCAATAACTTGAAGATTACGGGCTCTTCAAAAGCCTGGTCAAGATCGAGCTTCACTCCCTTGGATCTGACAGACGCTGGGTGATTCCGGGTTCACACCAAAAACCTAGACTGGACTGGAAGCTTCACTCGCTTCAGTCTGACAGACAGACAGACAGGGAGATTGTGGGCTCTCCTTACAGCCTAGCTTCGATCGAGCTTCACACAAACGATGTAGGTGCAAGCTTGGATCTAAACTCTGTGATCGAGGCTTCTTCAATCGATGAAAGAAGGGCCTTGGATCGAAACAACCTAACGACGACGAACTCAAAAACCTAACAGACAGATTTAGGGTTTCTGGTTTACGACCACACACTATGAAGAGCTCTTTACAGTAAGTGCAAAGATGGCTAGAGCTCTTCTTCTAAGCTTGGATATGGAATGGGCTTAGATTCTAAGTGAGAAGGTTGTGAAGACGGGTTCCGATAAGACTGGAATTCGGAGAACACTTGGAAACAAAGACTCGGAATTTGCTCTAAGGCTGGGAGTGTTTGTTTGCAGTAGGCTCGAATGCTCAGGAAGTGTTCTACTTCTCTTCGTCTTCGTCCTTCACTATTTATAGGCGGAGGGATGCCGAGATCCGTTGCTTGGTTGGTGGCTTTGTCTCTCCTCCTCTCGACAGTACTTGCACAGGCTGGCTGCTTTTCAGATGTGCAGTTTTGGATTTTTGCCGAAAATGGCTAAGATCCAATTTCAACAGTAACTGGAGCGACCCAGTACTGTTGCGGCGCCCTTGTCGGCCTGGCAGTCAACTCAGCTGCTCCTCTCCACGTTCGACACGTGGAGATCTCGTAATAAATGCGGAGATCTCCAGTTGACTGGAGTTCAAATTTGGAGCGGGAATTGTGCTGTCGCTTTCTGGTAGGTAGTGGCTCACTTCGCTTTGAAGTAGTAGCGTCCGCTTTGAATTGAGTCACTTCGTAGTCATTCTGTAGTGAGTCGCTTGGGAAGTAAAGTTCTCTAGTGACTGCCTTGGAAAATGTTGACCAGAGTTGACTCGCTTTGACTTTACACTGTAGCGCTCGCTTCGCTTAGCTTTGGCAGACTCGCTTTGAATCTACTGTAGCGCTCGCTTCGCTTTGCTATTCTTCGGCACACTTCACTTCAGCTCGCTAGACTTGCTTCGCTTGGAAAACACACTCAAGTGAGTGGCCTTCACTTGATCATTTGAAGTCTATATTCTAAGCAAAATAAAGAGCCATCCTAACAGAGTAGGCTTAGAAAAATTCTAACCTATTATTTACATCAAAAAATGGGTCGCTTGGGAACAGAACGCTTTGGGGTTTTGGGATCAAATCAAAACAATGAAGTGTCCCTTATAGGTTCCCCCTTAACATGTTGTTCTTAACAATTCCCAACAGATTCTTATCATCTATACAGACTATACTAAGGGCCTTTTTGGTATCCATATGCCGATATCAGCTATGGGTATCAAAATGGCCCATACCCATACTATGTGTTTGGTAATATGAGTATATGGATATCAATTTGATATCGTTGATATACCCATATACTCATTTTTATTATTCCTCATATACGGATTCTTTCACCAGTATTACTCTTTTCTTCTACTTTCTGAAGGGGAAAAAAAAAAAAAACCTCGTTTGTTTTCTCCATCAATTTTCTCTAAGGATTCAAGATTTTTGGCTTAATCAATTTTCTCATGCGATGTTTGTGCATTTTTTGTGTGAAATTCGTGCATTTTCTGTGCGAAGTTCGTGTGATTTGCACATGATTAGCCTCACCATTATAAATTAGAGGGAGTTATAAGGTTGATTATTAACCGAACTAATTTGCACATAATTGGAAGTTTGGATAGTTTTGTTTGTTTTTTGTTTTTGTTTTTGTTTTTGTTTTTGTTTTTTTTTTCCATTGTATTTTAGAGATGAGATTTAATTACACGACTCCTTAGAGCATTTTGCATGGTTCTTCAAATAGAGTATATCGTTATCGGATTTTTGTAGGGTGCGATTTCATGCAATGTTCGTGCGATTTGCACCAAATTCGTCATAAGATGAATCCTTAAATAATGAAAAGGAGGTCGAACCGGTAAAACCTCTAATTTGGTAGTTTTCAATTGAGTGTGGGCAAACAAATCAAAATGGGAAAAATTGCAAACCAGAACCGGTTCCCGGTTTGTCGAACGACCGGTTTCGTTCGATTTTTAAAACACTTATGTTACCATCTAATTTTATTAAAATTTGACTGCTTTTTCCTTCCTATTTTTATGTAGCACAAAATCTTTGCATCCAAAATATTTATATTGTTATAATCTTGTGACAGACTACTACTCATTTCACATCAATTGTGGTGGGCTAACTATTAGAGTTGGTAGTGTAGTTTACGAAGAAGATCATTCGTTGTTAAGGTCAGAGAAGTTCGGCCACACTAGAGAGCATTGGGAGAGTAGCAGTACCGAGAATCTTCTAGGATACCCAGACAGATCAATACTTGTACACTCCAAAGAACGAGACTGCTCTCCACATGGAGGACCCCGAGCTGTACATGTATGACTGCTCGGGTATCACCGTTGCTTGGTGAATGGTAACTATTCGGTTACCATTCGCTTGGGGGAGATTTGTTGGACCTGGTCAACTTGAGGCTCGGGTTGAACTACGACAGAAATGAAGCCACAAAGATGCTCCGCCTTGCCATGATGTACGTTAGCCAATCACCGACTCTGAGACCAACGATGTCTCAGATTTTGAGCATCATGGAGGGTGACAACACTATCGAGGCATTCGAGAACGACCCGAGGATCTATCAAAACGAGCTCCGAGCGATTGATATGCACCAACAAACACGCTAGATCTACTCGGAGGAAGTCGGTTAGGATTTCGTCATCCCCGGAGCTCCCCTGGATGCTATTCAAGAAGTCGATGAGGACTCCACTTCTTCGGGTGAGATTCAAGAGGTCGAGGACTGAGGTGAGATCCAATTTTCCTGTACAATCTTCTTACTTTCTCAATGTACTAGAGAATTTCATATTTTTTGATATATTGCAGCCTTGAGGTTTTTTCATTGTAGTTTTGACTGAGATAACTAGGTCTAGTATTAACTTATTATGTTGTGCATTTGGTAATTAATTTGGTTGGTCCACTGGTCTATGACTCACCAACAAAATCACTATAACTTATATGCTACTGCTAATGTAGATTATAATGACAGTAGCTGAGTATGGAACTGTTTTCAATCCCATTTAATTTGAATTTGGTAGTGACCAAATAATCAAAGGTTGGTTGCCTACAATATTTGGACTTGAAAGATATCTGAATGTCAGTATCAAGGTCACATTTGGCCAATCTCAACATTATGAGCACTGTAACTTCTTCTTACTTGGATATTTAGGGACATAAACATAATAGATGAGGATCGATGTCCTACATACATATGATCGATGAAGCTGTTAATTTTTCAGGATGGGATCAAGGACTTCAGGGAATGTCATTAAATTTAATTGCTTATTAAAGAATAATAAATGCAATTATGATATAATATTTATAATTTTATTTCAAAATTTTAATATACACATGCTATTATTATATAACATCTATATACTATATTAAAGCAAAATATAAAGGGTATTTTTGTATTTTCACTTGTATAATTAGGAGTACTTTTGTATTTTCCTTTTCCTTTTCTCTTTTTAATATTTTTTTTCTTTTTAAAATATGGTAATTCTCATCGAACTAGCCCTATATTTTCAACCGTCACTTTGACAAATTTTCTTTCCAAAAGTTCTAAGCAATACGTATATTTTGAATGGGCGTGATCTCTCAAGTAATTAAACACAATCGTGTGTTACATTTTCTTTAAGGCGCCTCCACTTGAATATTCTTGCTTAAATTTCTAACATTTTCCATTTCTACTCATTGAAGCCGCAAATTGAAGAAGTGGAATTTTGAGTTACGTACGGTGAAAACGAAGAACAAGGGCTTCTCAAGCAATACTACAGTCAAAATTGAACTCACTTTTCTTTTTTACCTTCTCTCCTCCAGCATATATATGTGTTTCAACTGTAGAAAATTCTGAACTTATCAAAATTTATTGCATATTAACCCCTTTGAAAATTCTGAAAATCAATACATTTATGTAAGATTAAAGTGTAGAAGAAGAAGAAGAAGAAGAAGAAGAAGAAGAAGAGAGAGAGAGAGAGAGAGAGAGAGAGAGAGAGAGAAGTAAGAAGAAGAAGCACTAATTTTTGCACAGGAAGGAAAGGACACGGAGAATGAAGAAGACTACTTACGATTTATTGATTGGGTAAGCCTTATCCCCTAAATTTTGGTTACAATAATATATACATATTATATTAGCCTATTAGGGAGTATTTTATTGCTCAAAGCCTCAAACTATATTTATTTACATTTTATAATGAATTTATTTAATTAATCTAATTTTATTGTTATTTATTAATTACTTTAACTTATTAAAATTTAGAAACATTTAGCATAAAATTTAGAGGCAAAAAAGAAAATACCTATTTTGACTTTGTAAAAACAATTTTAGGTTTGGAATATAGTTGATAGATCCGGGTTGGAGATCCACAACAATTTAAGAGTTTGTTCATAGCATTTTGCAAAGAGCAGTCAGGAATTAAGCATCACAGCGGTAAAGAGCAAGAGATTTGTACGCTTGAAGAGCTATAATCATGTATTTTGCATAGAGTATTGTTCGCTTAGAAATAACGAGTAAAGATCATGCTATATGCTTAAATAAAGGATGTATTTAACCATAAACTAGTAAAATCAGAGGAGTTTAACACTCGTCCAAGCAGAAAATGAAGGAATGAAGTAGGGAGAAAAGAAGGAGGCACAGAGCTCGAAGTTCAGCTGGGCCTCATTCCCTCCAAATGATGGGGTTTTACCTTATGCTCAAGGTTGCAGGCGAAGGAGATTCCTCTCATTGTGGAGAAGGAGGAATGGGAGTGGTTGTCGGCAAAACTTCTCGGAAGAAAGTCTCAGCAGCTTTAGCCGCTTGAACTCGAAGGAACTCGCGGGAGAGTGTATAAGGGAATGAAACAGTACGCAAAGAGCGTGTGTGTATGAAGGATTGAGATACGATGATGAATGAAGTATGTAGCCATCCACTATTTATAGACGTAGGGAGGGTGAGAAAGTGAGCATTCGTGTGAAGGAAGGACAAAAAAGGAAGTCCCATAGAGACAAGATTCCCTCCACCATGAATGCAGTGGTCCTCACTCTATAATACATAGAGTCACGCGGACTGTATGTCACACAGAACCTCAAACTCTGTCAGATGCCTTTCGGAATTGAACAGATCCTTCGATCCTGACAGATGCCAATGGATCCCGTATAGCTTTTGGGAAGGGATAAGACCTCATAGCTTTTTGCATAAAATGTGTCTCTTAACTGTACTGAGCGTCTGAAGCCTTTAAGAACCCATAGAATTTCTGGTAATATGCTACCATATGAACAGTGTCTGTTTGAAGCCTTATCAAGGTTAACAACTATCCCCCTTAATGGTGATACCGAGTCTAGTTCTAACTAGACCTTGCTATTCCTTTCATCTTGCCAAGATTTCCTTGTTCAGCAAAAACATCCAATACTTTGGAGCAATGGACACAACCATAACTTGATATTGTCACACAACATCATTAATATTATCTGACTTTTGAGACGATGCCCCAAAATTATGGGAAGGGTGCCTTTCTAGCGGATTGATTTATTTGCATAATGAGGCTGATATTAGTCCCTATCAGCTACTCCCCCCCAGGTCCCGAAGTATTCGCATGAAGGCTTCTGACTAGGATTTTGGCGGGAAAAAACTACTTGTGCTTTAGCTACTGCTTCTTCTTCACAGGCAGAAGAATATTAAAGTAATATATTTGGATAGGAGAGGTGTATTACTTTATAGAAACGAAAAGGCTTCTTCCCCTCTTTTATAAGCCGGGGTGAGATAATAAGTGAGATATCACTCCCCTGCTCCTTTTGCCCTTTCAACTTCCTCCTCATACTGCATCTCCCAGACAAACAGTAACATTCTCATTCTTTGCTTTGAATTTTGAGCGATTATTCCGCTCTTCTTTTTTGCCAGGTAAATCCTTTATCATTACCTTCCTCTCTCGTATTTACATAGCCCATGCTTAACAGGGATTTTTTTTTTTTTGACGGAAATTTCCATGTATTTCTCAAGATCTCTAAAGATTGGGTTTTGTCGGCAGTTACTTTCAGTCATGAATCCTGATAACGAAGAGATACTATGAAAAATCCAAACGAAATTATCGCAGAGGATGACTGAAGTCAGGGCCGCTAATCTTGGGCCTGTTTCCTCTTTGGAGGATGCCCTTGAGCCGTCTTCCACAGACGACAGAGTCTCAAAATCTCCCCCAGAAAATCTCCAGGAGATAATAATGATGAAACCTCGGCTGGGCTTTTGTCATACCGGCCCTCCTACAACTAGTCATTCCAAGAAACATGGTAAACCCTATTTACTTTCTTCCCCTTTGACTGGGGTAGGCATCTGTACCTCTTTTTCCGAAAAATGGGCAATTTTTATTCCTCTGTGTTTGCAGAGGCGAACCGGTTTTGAACACCCTCCTTTGGCGCTCAGGCTTTAGCTTTCGACCAGTTCTTAGAGATTCTATCCGAGGTTGAACAAAGTAGGGACCATTTTCAAGTTAAGGCTCGTGATCTTCGAGATTGTCTTCGTGATAAGGAGAAATATTGCTCTGCTCTTGAGCTGCGCCTTGCTTCATTATCAGAGCGAGTGAGGGAATTAGATAAAACCCTAGAAGCTTCATTAGAACGAGCTTTGGAAATGAAGGCAAACTTCACTATGCAAGCAGAACAACTAACTCTCACTCATGAGCAAGAGTTAGAACGTTCCAGGACTTCTTCTTTCATAGAAGGGATGAAGAAAGGCTCCGATGAAGGCATTTCCATGGGGATACAAGCTTGTCGGTCTAACTTCTTAATGTCCCCCTATGGTCAGGCTTTCATAGATTCTTTAGTGAAGCAATTGCCTGAGGCGTTTATCAATTCTCCCCATTTTTAGGCACGAATGATAGACCCTCTCACGAGCTGGGCTGCTGATGTTGTCTTTGAATGCTGTGATCAACTGGGCGTCCCCGAGCAAGCTGCCTCTATCAATTTGGTGCCCATAATACATATGTTTGAAACGAAACCTGAGGCCCTTAAGAGGAACTGTTTCATCCCTACTGGGGAACCTTGGTTCATGCCTGTGCTGAGAAAGGCCTCTGAAGTCCTTCGGCAACCCGTTGAGCCCTCCGAGGATCTTCCTGCTTGGGATGCCCCCCTTTCTCTCTTTTTTCTGTTGACACTACGATCATGAGGCTTATGAAAGAGGCTTTTGATAAGGTGCCCTTCTTTTCCTTGCTATAGCTATGTTTACCCGTTAAGGGTTTATTATTACATATTCAACGGTTCTTTTTTTTTTTTTTTTGTTAGGAATTAACAAGGGAGAAGATTTTATGTCCCTCCCTTTCTCAAGAAGCTATTCCTACCATGCACACCCTATCAAATAGGGAAGATGGGTCGGGGGCAAATGATGCTTTTACTATTCCAACGGGCTTTCCTAAGGACGACTGGATCTTGCATTCGAATAAAACTCCCCTTGTTCCCCGGGGCGAAGCTTCATCCTCTCATTCATCTAGCTCTGAGGATCTGGCTTCCTCCTTGGATCCTTCTTTTTAGAGCAGCTATCTTTGATGAAATGCTTTAAAACAATTTATTCTTTTTGATGTTTGTAGTAGGGCGCTTTTTACGGTCCTACCATCGTGCTGATGGTGCACAAACAGTATTACTTCTTTCTGCTATCTGCCGAATGCTTTTAAAACCTAGCCTTTGGCACGTTTCTATTGCTTTCTATCAATTTAGAATATTATCTTTCTACTTATATGACCTCTCATCTTGTTTTTATTTGTCGTGTTCCTTTTGCTAAAGCATTTAGAGGTAATAGAATGCAGGCTAGAAGCATTTTAAGATAATGGAAAACTAGCATTGGGATGTAGGGTATCCCCTACTCCCCCCCCCCCCCCCCCCCCCCCCCACAAGTGAGGCGTAAGAAACCAAAGGAATTACTCCTCATTTGAGAGCTAAAAACTTGCAAAACATACCGATTATAGATAAGGAGGCCTGGTCCTGTGTTTTTCTCATATCGACTAAAAAAAATAAAGTTTTCAAAATGAGTTGAGGTCATAATCCCCCTGAATTTTTCCCTTTTCCCCAAGAACAGCTCCTAGCTCTTCCTGCATATTTCGAAGGTATTATCTTTTCCCTTGTTTATTGCCTCTTCGACATTCCCTTGACCTGACATCTCGGTTAAGCCTCTGACTTTTGCCCTCGTTCTGGCCATCAAAGTTTCCCACTGCCCCTTCACAATTGGAGCGTGGTATGTGCTTGCTGCTTTGATTTCAGATCCTTTGCTTTCATTGATCTGTTGGAGCGACTGCTTGTTTGGGTCTTTGGTTACCAAGGACTCTACAGAGGAATTGGTGCTGGTGATCAGCAAGTGCTCCATTGAAGTGGAGAGATTCTGGCTTTCTTCTGCCGGAGTCAAGGCCTTGAGCCTCTTCTCTTCAGGTTTCGTTTCATCTTTATCGCCAACAGGTTTTGCTGGCCTTTTCCTATCCTCTCCTGCTTGCACCAATTGGATGTAGCATTTTCGCGAAACTCCTTGGTCTCCCGACACTTGTCCCACCTGGCTTCCCACGGGGAATTTCATCATCAGGTGGTAAGTGGAAACCACTGCTTGGAATGGATTTAGGGCAGTTCTCCCCAGGATAATATTGTAAGAAGATGGTTGCCGCACCACCAGAAAGGTGACTGGCTTCGATACCCGCATAGGTCCTTCACCTAGGGTGAGCATCAAGTCGATTGACCCCAATGACATTATAGGGTCTCCTGAGAAACCATGCAAAGCTGTGGCTACACCACTCAAAGGCTTCTGGAGACTCATTTGATTGAAGCAGCTCTCAAATATAACATTAACTTCGGCTCCTGTATCCACAAAGACCCTTGGACTTGATACCTTTCTATCTCCACTGTGATGACCAAGGCATCGTCATGTGGATGAATTACTTTTTGATTATCTTCGGGTCTGAATGAAATTTCTGGCGGGGGTAGGCCTTTTTCTACCTTCCAGACCCCATGTCTTTCATGCATATGTAACTCTCTGGCAGATGCTTTTCTACTTCTGTTGGAATCCCCCATGGTTGGTCCTCTGTATATCATTTTGATAACGCCCTTAGGCTCTGGTCCTTGGCCAGCATCAGACGATTTTTTAGGAGCTTCTTTGCACCTTTTGTTCTGTTCTGTCTCTCTCTTGACGTATTCTAAGAGTTATCCTTCCTGGATTAACTTCTCGATGGCAATCCTCAAATTTATACAGTCATTGGTCATATGACCAACGTCATTATGGAATTTGCAGAACCTTTCGGAAGGTGGATTCCTTGGTGGCTGCCTATGCCCAGCAGGGATCTGGACCCCTTGTTTTTTCATGACCACTTCTAGCAAGTCAACGGGTTGCTTGATGAGCGGAGTAAAAGATCTCAAAAATCTTTCATTTTTATCAGCTTTCTTGGCATCTGGGGCTGGCCTTTTCCTTTCTTCTGGCTTCTTTTCCCTTTGGGAAGCTAGTTCAGCCCTCTTGCTACTTAGGACATCCTCCATATGGATATATTTTTGAACCCTTGTCAATAGCTCCTCAAAAGAGGTGGCTTCCTTTTTGATGAGAGAAGCAAAGAATTGTCCTGGCTTTAAACCATCTACGCAGGCATGTACTTTTAGCTTAGGCTCTACTCCTGGGATTTCCAGGACGGCCTCGTTGAAACGCGTCATGTAGTCTCTCAGACTCTCATTGGCACCTTGCTTGATAGTCGTTAGATGTAAAGAATTTCTAGTAGTTCTTTTAGCACTAACGAATTGTTGGAGAAAAACCTCCCTCAGATCCATGAAGGAGTGGATAGAAGCTTTTGGTAGCAGCTTGAACCAATGTTGAGCAGTCCCTGATAGAGTTGTGAGGAATACTCGGCACTTAACGCCCTCTGAATATTGATGGAGGAGGCATAAGCTCTCAAATTTCATCAAATGTTCTTCAGGATCTCCCTTTCCTTGGTACTCACAAGAGATTGTTTTGAAGTTGTTGGGAACAGGATCAGTTTGAATGTCCGCAGAGAATGGACTATTCTCATCGATATATAAGGAGAAAAGCTCCGACTTGTTCCCCTTACTCGTGTTATTGGGAAAGTGTTTATGGTTTTCTTCTTCATTTAGGTTGCGAATTTCTCTTTCGCTTGCCTCTGTTTCCTTTGAGGTCCTTTCTGCAGCTTGCTTTGGCTCTTTTAGCCTTTTTACTTCTTTTGCCAGGAGCTTCATCTGCTCTTGTTGCTGGGCATACTTCTTGGCCCATGTGTTATTGGTGTTCTCATTAAGGTTCCCTTCAATTTCCTCAGGTCCCTCTTCATCTGGGGATTCCCAATCAGTAGAAAATCCCTCCTCTGTCTCATTCATTATGGGAGGCAGCTTTGAAATCAGTTCTTGATTTGCGCTCGGATTTATAGGCTTCTGCTTGTGCACTGCGGGGATGCTCTTGCTTCCTCCACCCTCTTGGTTTTCATCTGGGGGATCTGGGATTTGGGAGTTCATTCCCAAGGTGTGAAGTCTTTTCTCGACAGCCCCTTCAACCACGCCTTCTACTAGCGTTTTCATTTGCAGGAGCATGGTTGGAGAGAACTGAGCCTCCATGTTGACACTGGCTTCTGTCACCACAGTGCCTTTTCCTTTATTCCCCAGTAAGGAATTTACTGGATTTCCAGTGGCTTGGTTCTTTTGAAGCAGCATCTGAAGCGGCGTTCATCCTTGCAAGATTCTGCAAAGATTTGAGGATATTTAGAGAGTTAATTTCAGACGCTCCTTGAAGGAAGCTTAAGATGTACATAACTTGTGTTTAATAGATTCTTTTGTAATCATAAACCTTTTACGGTAGTTTTGCCTAACATTGTCTGTTTACTACAAGGCTTTTTAAGGGGTGGCTTTTGCCAATATAAATTTGAAGTCAATAAAACCTGCTTTTGTGAGACCCATTACTAGGGTGTCCATTTTCCTAAAGCATTCTTTATGAAGCTTTTGGAGAGGATATGACTATGGTGGGATGTCCTTTAGGACTCGTATAGCGTCCTATTTTATAAGACTCGATGCGAGGTGTCTGGCCATGCAGACCTTTTATGTATAATGCTTACTATGGAGAGCTTTTTTATGTGATGCCTATTTTACAGGGCTTTTTTATGTGACGCCTATTTTTCAGGGCTTTTTTGGTGGGACGTTCCTTGTTAGACAATGTTTAACGAGAATAATATCCCTTGCACGGGAGTTATGAGAATACGGTCTTTTAAATAGAGCTTGCAAGAATGGCGCCTATTGAGTAAGGCTTATGAAGGATTCCGCCCATCATATGGGGCTTAAAAGAGTGTCGCCTATTAAATGAGGCTGGCAAAAATATCACCCGTTGAATAGGGTTTATGCAGGGTTCTCCCCCTTATACGGGATTTATGAAAATATTGCCTATTGAATAGGATTTTTGGAAATATTGCTTACTGAGTCAGGCTTATGAAAGGTTTGCTCATTATATGGGCTTAAGGAAATGTCGCCTATTGAATAGGGCTTTTGTGCGGTTCTGCCCATAATAGGGGGCTTATGAGGATGTTGCCTATTAAATAGGGCTTTTGAAAGGTTCTGCCCATTATATGGGGCTTATGAGGATGTTGCTTATTAAATAGGGCTTTTGAAAGGTTCTGCCCATTATATGGGGCTTATGAGGATGTTGCCTATTAGATAGGGCTTGTGCTGCCTATTAAATAGGGCTTATGCTAGTGTTGCCTATTGAATAGGGCTTATGAGGGATCTTGCCCATTACATGGGGCTTATGATGGTGCTGCCTATTAGATAGGGCTTATGCAGATGTTGCCTGTTAGACAGGGCTTCTGAGAGTGTTGCCAGTGTTGGGAATTGTTAAGGACAACATGTTAAGCGGGAACCAATATCGGACATTTTAGAAATGTTACATATGTTTTGATTTGATCCCAAAACCTCTAAGTGTCCTATTCCCAAGCGACCCAATTTGATGTAGAAATAGGTTAGAAATTTTTTCTAAGCCTACACTATTAGGATGGCTTTGATTTTTGCTTCAGTCACTTAGGTTTTAGACCACAGAATATTCAAGTGAAGGCCACTCTCTTGAGTGTGTTTTCAAATCGAAGCGAGTCTACTCAGCCGAAGTGAAGCGAGCCAAAGAATAGCGAAGCGTAGCGAACGCAACAGTAGATTAAAAGCGAGTCTGCCAACGCGAAGCGAAGCGAGCGCTACAGTAAAAAGCCAAAGCGAGTCAACGCGGGTCAACGAATACTAAAGCAGCCACTAGGGAACTCTGCTTCCCAAGTACTCGCTACAACATGACCTTGATGCGACTCAATTCAATGCGGACGCTACAAGACTAAGGCGAAGCGAGCCGCTACCTAACAGAAAGCGACAGCCCGATTCCCGCTCCTATTTTGAACTCCAGTTAACTGAAGATCGTCGCATTAATTGCGAGATCTCCACGTGTCGAATGCGGAGAGGAGCAGCGGAGTTGACTGCCAGGCCGACAGGGCGCCGCTACGGTACTGGCTCGCTCCAGTTACTGTTAAGTTTGTAACTTAGCCATTTTCGGCAAAATGACAAACTGCGCACCTGAAAAACAACTGCCTGTGCAAAGTACTGTCGAGAGGAGGAGGGACAAGGCCACCTACCAAGCAACGGATCTCGGCCAAACCTCCGCCTATAAATAGTGAAGGATGAAGATGAAGAGATATAGAACACTACTTGAGCATTGAGCGCCTACTGCAAACAAACACTCCCAGCTTTCAAGCATTCATCGAGTCTTTGTTTCCAAGTGTTCTCCGAGTTCCAGTTTCATCGGAACTCATCTTCGCAACCTTCACACCGAGAATTCTAAGCCGACTTCAAAATCCCAGCTTAGAAGAAGAGTTCTAGCCATCTTTGCATTCATTGTAAAGAACTCTTCAATAATGTGTCTCTGTCGAAACAGAAAACCCTAACCCAAGTTTTAGGTTTTGTGTGTTCGTCGTTAGGTTGTGTTCGATCCAAGGCTCTACCTTCATCAATAGTAGAAGCCTCGATCATAGATTCTAGATCCAAGCTTACACTTTCATTAAGTGAAGCTCGATCGAAGCTAGGTTGTAAGGAGAACCCGTAATCTCCCTGTCGTCGAACTGAAGCGAGTGAAGCTTCCAGTCTAGTTCTAGGTCTTGTGTGGTGAACCCGAAATCACCCAGTCTTCGTCAGATCCAAGCGAGTGAAGCTCGATCTTGACACAGGCTTTTGAAGAGCCCGTAATCTTCAAGTTCTTGAGTGAAGAGAACGAGTTGCCTAGTGCAACAAAGTGGACGTAGGAGTTTCATCTCCGAACCACTATAAATCCTTGTGTCGTATCTCTAACCCTAAACTCTCTATCTATTGTTTGATTATTCATTGCACAAGCATCTAAACAAACACAAACTGAGATTTCAATTACTTAGGAAAGATTTAGCTCACCAAATTTCCGCATTTACGAGTAAAGACTCACTCTTGATCAAGTGTATACTTAGGTCAAGTAGTGCAGCTACGAATTGTAGATCTAGCTTCGAGCTAGGTCTTAAGTGCTGAAGCGAGCTCTTTACTTGTCACTCTGAGTAAAAGGAAAAGAAGTTGAAAAACTTCAAAACACGTATTCACCCCCCCCCCCCCCCCTCTCTACGTGTTTTTCCTCTTACAAACCGGGACCAACAAGTGGTATCAGAGCAGCGGTTCTTTCGAGCCTCTGCTTTGCATATCCGAAGTGAGTCCCCACTTACTTCAGTTGTCTCACTGAACCGGATCCAGTTTTCCTAAGTGCATAAAACCCTCACCCACGCATACTGCATTACTACTGATAGTTTGCTATGTCTACATACAGTGCATCAAATCTTCCACAGTTCTCTATCGAAGGATACGAGACATGGAGCTTTCGAGTAGAGAGCTTCCTCAGTTCCATCCACGACCGTATGTGGGAAGTGATAGAGGAAGGACCGATCGAAAAGAAAGCTATCTCTGTGGATGTTTCAGCTGCAGAAGGTCGTCCTGCTCACGTCAGACAGACATATGTCGAGAAGGACAAGGACGAGTACAAGTACAACGACATCAAGATCGCCAACCTCGATAAGATCGCACGCCACACGATGCAGAGCACTGTGTCGGATGCCTATCTACCAAGGATTAGGAAGTGTGCGACGGCGAAAGAAATGTGGGAAACCCTAGCCCTAATTTCTCAAGGAACGGAAAAGATCAAGGAAAACAAGCTTGCCGTACAATGCGGGAGTTTGAAAGTCTGATAATGAAGCCAGGAGAGTCTATAGACGCCTTCGAGCTGAGAGTCACTAACATCATAGCCACTCTCAACTCACTTGGGAAGGAACTCACAGACAAGGAGGTGAACCTCAAGATCGTTCGAGCTCTCACAAGAAAATGGCAAACCATGAAGGAGCTGTATCTTGCTACGAAGGACTTGTCAAAGTTCACGCCGGAGATCCTGTTCTCCGAGCTCAAGGCTCACGAGTTCGATCTGAACAGAATGAGTCTTGATGATGAAGACGAAGCTCCTGCAACATCAAAAGGTGTCGCCTTCAAGGATGCTGAAGGGTCAAGTGACCGGTCATTCGCTAAAATGTCGAGAGAAGAACTGGAAGAGCATGTTGCGTTCTTATCCAAGAACTTCAACAAGATGAACTCACGAATGGGCAAGTACAAAAGATTCTACAAGCAGTACAAGGGAAGGAGCACTGATGCTCGTGAAGACAAAGGAATGTCTACATAGCACAATGGGAAAGTTGCAAGGAGGATACGTGCTTAGTCGCAAGGAGTGCTACAGAAATGGGATGGCTATAGCACCGACGCTTGAACCATCTTAACTTCAAGACCATCAACCGCATAGCTCGTAAAGGCTTGGTGCAACGCATACCAAACGAAGTCTTTGTCAAAGACCATCCATGCTCACCATGCCAACGAGGGAAGCAGACGAAGAAGCACTTCACCAGTCTTGAAGAAGCTTCATCCAAGCGAGTGCTCGAGCTGCTTCACATGGATTTGTTTGGGCCAGTCACTCCAGTGAGTGTGAATGGAAGGAAATACACTCTCGTTGTAGTTGACGACTTCTCTCGCTACACTTGGGTTGTATTTCTCTTCAGCAAAAAGGAGACGCTGTCCAAACTACCACAACTGCTCAAGCGACTTGCAGTGGAGAAGAATCAAGCGATTGCCACCATTTGCTCTGACAAAGGCACAGAGTTTTTAAACTCTACCATTGAAGCATATTGCACGGAGCACGACATAGCACACCAGACTTCTTCAGCACGTACGCCCCAACAAAACGGAGTTGCAGAAAGAAGGAACAGAATCATCAAAGAAGTCGTTCGAACCATGATTGCTGACTCAAAGCTTCCGATGAAGTATTGGGTTGAAGCTGCCAATACAGCATGCTACACGCAGAATCAGACGCTTCTCAATAAACGGTGTTTCACCAAAAAGTGTTCGCAATAGAACGAAATCCTATCGTAGCACTAGCAAGTAAAACCTAAGTATCGAATCTCAAGGAAAACTTAACAGGGCAATTAATTATGTAGTAAATCCTAATCTAGCCTAAATCTAGGAAAGCAAGTAAATAACATTTTTGGGTTTTTGTTTTAAATCCTAGGCAAATAAAATAAATCAAAGCAATAAATAAAAGCAAGTAAATAACTAATCTAAGAACAAGCAAATAAATCTAAGAATTAAACTAAAGTGAAACGATTAATCTACCTAGGCAAGAATCGAAAAGAAAGCAATAAAGGAAGCAACGAAGAAAGCATAAACTACCTTAGACATAATAAATAAAATCTGGAAATTTAAAGGAAAATAAATCTAACTTTGAAAGCTTTAAAAACGAGAGAATTGAAATCGTAGGAAAAACGAATCTAAACTTTAAACTAGAAATCGCAAGAACGAAATTAAACTAAGGAAATTAAAAGAAGCAATTAAGAAATCGAATCTAAAACTAAGTAAAGCAATTAAGACAAGTAAACGAAAGCAATAAATAACTTACGAGAATTAAACGAAGAACGAAGAACACAAAGTAAAAGAAAAGTCTTGAATTGAATTGCACGAACAAAGAATCCGGATCCGAACAAAGTAAAACTAATCTAGAGTATTTAAGTGCGAGAAACTAAAGCTAAAAGATGATAAAAGATGTCTTTAATTCGTGTACAAGGAGATAATATATATACTAAGTAAAAACCTAGATATAAAAGGAAAGGAATTACTGGCCGCCTTAGTTGGACGGCCGTCCAGAAGTTGGACGGCCCGTCCAAAACACGGGACTGTACAACTCGCTTGAACACGCTGGACGCCGTCCAGCTCCTCTTGGGCGTGATGTTGGACAGCCGTCCAGATGAGTTGGACGGCCCGTCCAACTCTCCAAACTGCCCTCCGACGTCCGAACATCATCTTTTCCTCCCTTTTCATCCCGTTTCCGCTCCTTTTCATCCATAACCACCTACAAGTACCAAAAACTCCAAACAACCAAATCATAGCCATACACACACACAAGGACACAAAAACACAACAAAAACGGACTCGAAAACACTATGAAAATCCTAACATCTAAACACCAATCAAAATCCCCCACACGTAGACCTTTGCTTGTCCTCAAGCAATATAAACATACAACTTAGACTCAATCCAAACAATTCAAATCATAGAACATTTAATCACCGGAATCGACAAACTCAAACGAGGTCACTTTAATCCCAAGTTACGATCAATTATCATCAACGAACTATGTGGCTTATAAATCAACCCAAGCAAGAGGAAAAACAATGATACACACATCTCACAAATATCTAGATCACCACAACTTAGGCATCTAGCCTACTTCCCTTTTATTCAATACATAAACAACTCTTTTTTTTTTTTTTTTTTAACACGTGAACGTTTTTGGCACATAATTCACTAGGTTTAATCATCGATGGGTCACATCGAGCCTCCTAGTGTGGTTTCCCGTACCCATTGTCAAGAGGGGTAGAATGCCTACGAACACTTATTCTATCATACACGAGTATCATCTAGGACATAGTTCATGAAATTTAATCATTCGAGGGTCTCTCGAAGCCTTTTCATGTGGTTTCTCATGCTCATTACTCTAGTATTTTCATACGTTACAAGTAAGAGGAGCAGAATCCTATCAACTCTTTTATTCACATAAACACAACTTTATTTTCTCTTTTTTTTTTTTTTTTTCCTAAGGGGAAAGTAAACTAGCAATCCAAGTTGCAACAATCTAGATTTATCACTCAACCAAAAATCATTAATCATTTTCCTCAATACTCATATCAATTCGTGCCCCACAATTCACCGAATCATAATCAATCACAACTCAAGATTAAACCAACCTAATTTATGCTCAAATCAATTCCAACAACTAAAGATTCCATCTTTGAATCATTCACATTGATCCTAAGTTACATGCTTATAGGGCTCAAAATCAAACAAATTCCTAAGTGAGGGAACACGAAGACTCGATCAACTAGACTCAATCAAACCAAATAAGACTCAATCAACAAGACATAAAAACAAAACAAAAACTACATGCCAAAAGTTCAAAGCCCCCCCCCCCCCCCCACCCCCCCACTTAAAATCAAGCAATGTCCCCATTGCGAGAAAATAAAATAGAGAAGGGAAGAAAGAACTTATCACAATATGACGACCAAATACCCAACATTTCGAGAGACTCCAAGTATCACCTACAAAATAAACACCATACAAAAAGAACACAAAAGCGTAAAAGTGCACAAAATAAATAAAACAAAATAAAGACTCAAAACAAAAATAAAAGACACAAACAATGCTATGGGTTGAAGAAACCTTGAAACCATGGGTCATTCCATCGGGGATCGTGCGGAGACCAATAGCGAGGGTCATTCGGGTCCGGAGGAGCGGAGGTGGAGCCAACCGAAAAATCGGTGTATCGCATCAAGTGACTCTCGATGTTGGACACCCTCCTATCCAAGCCCGTCATTTGGGTAGACAATGAATCGAACCGAGCAAACATACCTTGTTGAAACTCGGCCCAATACGGAGGAATCTCGGCCTCCATGGCATGCCGGGCTCGAACACGATCGCGGCGTGAGTAGTGGCGAACTATGAGCTAGTCATCGGCCGGGACCTCTTGGTGCTCCTTGTGCTGCTCTTCTTGATGCTCTTGCTGCTCTTCTTCATCACCACCTCCCTCTTCATTATCGCCTCCGGCCACGTAGGCTTGCTCCTCCTCGGCTTGTGCTTCCTCAATCCTTCGTCGCCTAAGATTGGTGTAATGAGTGACCACCGAGGGACGCTGTCGCATAGGGACGAACTCGGTCAGAGTAATCATGAGATGGGCCTTGATGAAGTCGGAAGGGGTGATCTCTTGGCTCGGGGTTAGCCCTTCACACTGAGCGACGTCAACCTCGAAGTGGCGAGCTAAACCTGTGGCAATGTAACTTAAAGTAGGGTGTGCTCCTCTCTTATTTTGCACATTAGCCAACTGAGCCCAAATAAACGGGGCTAAAAGTAAGCAAATAAATCTCAACATCATTCACTTTGCTATGTTCCTTCTTAGCAGTAATCATGCAGGATAAGAAACGGTGAAGGATAACTAAAGCAACATCGCGAGTAAATGCACTCGAGACCCCCGAAGTCTTATAATTCGCTACCCCGACAACTCATACCAAGCAGCATTCACATCAAAATTTGAAGGCACAAACTCAACTAAATCATCACCAACATGGAATCCAAAAATAGTACTCATAACTTCCCTAGTAATTTCCCACAACACACCATTAAATGTAGAAAACATGCACAATTCCCCTTGCTCATTCAACTCAAGCCTAAAGCTACAACACATTTCCAAACAGAGGCTATTATGGCCCTCCCACTGGTTCGAAACCAATCTAGACAATCCTAAGCAGTTTAAATAACCTCTAAGTGTACTCCACACAGGCAAATTACGAAGAAAATCCATTCGATAGTGTCTAGGCGGCCTAATATCCAAATTGTGCAACCGAAGATATAAGTTAGTAGTTGCTAACCTATCAGTGAGGAATGGGACACCTTGCTGAATACCAGTTTGCTCTGGTGTGGCTCCGGTGGGTCGATTGCCCTCGAGACGAGTGCCAAGGGCTACTCGGGCATTTGTGAATGAGTTTCCACGGGCCATGGTGAAGTAGGAAGGCTGAGGAGTGAATTCAGGACGAGAACGGTGGAAAACGGGAACGAATCACGCCGGGACAGCAATGAATTCTGGACGTCGTCCAGAAACTGTTGGACGGCATGTCCAACGTAGAACTTGGGCGCTGGCGAGAATCTCCGACGGGAGACGAACGGCGGCTGCTGAGCACGGCGACAGCGGGCTAGTCGGTGACAACGGTTGGTGGCGAATGCGACGGCGACGGAATTGACGGCGGTAGCAGCAGCAGAAGGTGGCGGCGGCGGCAGCGACACGGGCTGCGGTGGGCGGCGAGTCTGGATGGCGGTGAACGGTTCTTTTCGCGGCAGCGACGGTGATGGAATTGACGTCGACGGGCTGCGAATTTTTGCAATTGGGAGATATAGAGAGAAGTGAGAGAGGAGAGCAATTAGGGTAAGTATGAATTCGAGAGAGATTGGGGAGCCCGTTAGGGTTGGACGGCCGTCCAACTTGAGTTGGACGCCGTCCAACTCTCAGCACTGAGTTGCGTCGTAAGTAGTTGGATGCCCGTCCAACTTGAGTTGGACGGCGTCCAACTCTTTAAACTGAGCTGGAGGGAGCATGTTGGACGTGTTGGATAGCCATCCAACAAAAGTTGGACGCCGTCCAACACTCGAATCTGACCGATAGTTGATTTCGACTTTTCCTCCTCGTCTCGACTTCTCTTCACGCCAATCCTTGTGTATGACTCCCTGTACGAAAAATAAAAAAGAAATAACGAAAACACGAAAAATAACAAAAAATGAAACCTAAACTACAATTTATTTAATTATTTATTTATTTTTTACGTGGGTTGCCTCCCACCAAGAGCTTGTTTAACGTCATTAGCTTGACGAAGGATACGATCAACCCAAGCCCGTAGCACCAAGCGACGTTTTGATGCTCCTTCCGACACACTCACACTCCCTTCTCGAACAATCTCGAAGATCCAAAACGTGGTCAACGTCAACTCTCGACTCCCCCACACTTAGTTCGAACTCCTCCTCAAACATCTTCGAGTTAAACTCTGCAAGAAAAGATGTTTCACAAATGGTGAGGTTAGAAAGAAAAGAGTTAATGACCACTTCCTCATTCGATGCATGTCTCGATCTTTCCTCTTCCACGTCATCAACCTCCTCCAAATTCCGTAGAAATTCGTCGATTATGTCCTCTTCTTCATTCGGCGCAAGTGTCGATCTTTCCTCTTCCACTTCATCAACCTCTTCCAAATTCCGTAGAAATTCCTCGATAATGTCCTCTTCTTCATCCACACAACTAAAGAATTCGTCATCTTCAATGGACTCTTCTTCGTCAATGAATTCTTCAAGAGCTGCAACCCTGTCAGAAACCTCACAAACATTTTCCTCAACAAAAGGGTTAGAAAGCTTAGCAAAAGAGCATGAATGAAGAGAGGAAGTAGGAATAGAAGGTGAATTTCCAAAAACCGAAAACGTTACCGAACCTCCTTCGCCGGCCATGCTCAATGTGCCGGTACCTACATCAATCCGAGCTCGAGTAGTGGCCATAAATGGTCGTCCCAACAAGAGTAGATGTCCGGTTGCGCTCTTAGCTCCTTGCCTTCATGAAGCACGCGAAGTCGGTAATGACTCGAATTCCACCAACGAGGACAGTGACATCTTCCATAACTCCCAATGGACTACTCACGGTGCCGTCTGCTAGCTCAATGCGCATGTTGGTAGTTTGAAGGACTCTTGAGTTCATCTTCTCGAAAATAGAATACGATATTAAGTTCACCGCAACTCCTAAATCCATCAATCCCGAAACGGTCTCTCCGCTATCCAAGATAATACTCAAGTCGAAGCCTCCCGGATCCCCTCTTTTAGGAAACGAATTGATAGGCTCGGCATCCTTCTTCTCCTTCTTCACGATACTCCGAATAGGTGGAACATACGGGTTGAGCGTCTTGTGAAGAGGTTGAGCCTCCTTCTCAGCTTCCTCGGACTCCATGCGCGGCTTGTCGAACTTGGACAACCATCCATCGGGAACTGATGAACGCTGATTTTCAGGGTTGGACAGCCCGTCCAGAAAAGTTGGACGGCGTCCAACTTCGGCTCCTATTGGATGCTGGGTGTTCGCGTTGGACGCACGTCCAGAAAAATTGGACGCCCGTCCAGAGTTGGACGGCCGTCCAACTTGAGTTGGACGGCGTCCAACTCCGGGATCTGCTGGATTTCGGCCGTTTCTCCAATGCTTGCTCGGGCTCCATCTATCACTTGAATTCCCTTGAGGTGGCATCGTAGCTCCATTGCGTTGTAACACCGTGATTGCATGAGCTTGGTGAGGTGGAACGGGAGGAACATATGGAGGATATGGGGCTTGCACCTCGTTGGCTTGTTGTGGTTGAATCCCTTGACTCGGAATTCGCCCCGGTTGTTGCATCAGGTGCATGGAACCAGAAATTTGGCCAATGGCCATCTCGAGCCTCTTTATGTTAGCATCTTGAGCCTCTCGAGCCAATTTAGCCTCATGCAGGAATGTGGAAAGGCTCTCATCGACGGGAGGCTTTTGAGGAGGTCCTTGGGATGAGCATTAGGGTGTGGTGGCGGTGGTGTATGAGTGGGTTGAGGTGGGTAGTATGAAGGTGATGGATAATATGGATTGGGAGGATATTGTGGAGGTGGATAATATGGTGGAGGTTGAGTGTAGTAGGGATTTGGTGGAGGATAAGGGTTATTATATGGTGGAGGGTGCCTATTAGGATAGGTAGGAGGATTACCTTGCCCTTGTGTTGGCCTCGAATTTTGGAAACGTCCATTGTATCCCCCTTGATATCCTTGAGGTGGAGGCACTTGAGGTGGGTATCCTTGAGCGGCGTACACCTCGGCTCCTCCTTCGTATGGAAACTCCCTGTTGGTCCCGATTTGTTAATAGGAAAAATACGTAGAGGGGGGGGGGGGTGAATACATATTTTGAAGTTTTTCAACTTCAAATCCCTTAACTCAGAGTAACAAGTAAAGAGCTCGCTTGAGACTTAAGACCTAGCTGAAGCTAGATCTACAGTACGTAGCTTGCCTGCTTGACCGAAGTGAGCACTTGATCAAGAGGGAGTCTTTACTCGTGAATGCGGAATTTGGTGAGCTAAAATCTTTTCCTAAGTAATTAAAAATCCAAGTTTGTTTGTTTAGATGTACGTGCAATGGATAATCAAAACTGTAAAGAGATTAGAGTTAGAGAGATACGACACCGAGATTTATAGTGGTTCGGAGATAAAGCTCGTACGTCCACTTTGTTGCACGACGGCAACTGTTCTCTTCACTCAAGAACTTGAAGGTTACGGGTCCTTCAAAAACCTAGTCGAGATCGGGCTTCACTCGCCTGGATCTGACAAACAACGCAGTGATTACGGGTTCACTACTAAGACCTAAACTGAACAAGAAGCTTCACTTGCTTCTGTCCGAACAACAGGGAGATTGCGGGCTCTCCTTACAGCCTAGCTTCGATCGAGCTTCACACGAACGATGTAAGTGCAAGCTTGGATCTAGACTCTATGATCGAGGCTTCTTCAATCGATGAAAGAAGGGCCTTGGACGAAAAAAACCTAACGACGACTCAAAAATCTAACAGACAAAGTATAGGGTTTTTGGTTGACGGACACACTATGAAGAACTCTTTACAGTAGATGCAAAGATTGGCTAGAGTTCTTCTTCTAAGCTTGGATATTTGATGTGGGCTTAGACTCGAAGTGTGAAGGTTGTGAGGACGAGTTCCGATGAACTGGAAACTCGGAGAACACTTAAAACAAAGACTCGAAGATTTGCTCGAAGGCTTGGGAGTGTTTGTTTGCTGTATGCGCTCGAATGCTCAAGTAGTGTTCTCTCGTTTCTTCGTCTTCATCCTTCACTATTTATAGGCGGAGGGATGCAGAGATCCGTTGCTTGGTAGGTGGCTTTGTCCCTCCTCCTCTCGACAGTACTTTGCGCAGGCAGTTGCTTTTGCAGGAGCGCAGTTTGTCTCTTTGCCGAAAACGGCTAAGTTACAAGACTAACAGTAACTGGAGCGACCCAGTACTGTAGCGGCGCCCTGTCGGCCTGGTAATCAACTCCTCTGCTCCTCTCCGCGTTCGACACGTGGAGATCTCGCAATTAATGCGAGATCTCTAGTTGACTGGAGTTCAAAATATGGGCGGGAGTTGTGCTGTCGCTTTCTGGTAGGTAGTGGCTCGCTTCGCTTTGCTTTGGTGGACTCGCTTCGATTCCACTGTAGCGCTTGCTACTTTGGTGGGCTCGCTTCGATTCCACTGTAGCACTTGCTACGCTTTGCTTTGGTGGACTCGCTTCGATTCCACTATAGCGCTCGCTACGCTTTGCTAGCTTTGGCACACTTCGCTTCAGCTTGCTAGACTTGCTTCGCTTCGAAAAACACACTCAAGCGAGTGGCCTTCACTTGAAAATTTGAAGCCTAAAATCTAAGTAAATTAAAGAGCCATCCTAACAGAGTAGGCTTAGAAAAATTCTAACTTATTAACTACATCAAAATGGGTCGCTTGGGAATAGGACACTTGGGGTTTTGGGATCCAATCAAAACAAATGACTTCGTTTATCAAGTATCCCACATAGTTCCCCCTTAACAAATTGGTCCATAACAATTCCCAACAATTTCCCCCTTTTTGATGATGCCAAAACCCAAAGGCTAAGACTTAGAGAATTCCAGCCTATCTAACCGTGAAGGGAACTCCAAGCGACTGCTTCCTTTGCAGTTTCGTTTGTAATTTTTCTTTTAAGTTCCTTTCCCTTTTTTTTTCGGTTAAATTATTTGAGTTTGTAGCAAAAGGTAAGGTCATTCACAAAGCAGGTAAATGACGCATTTTGACAGAAATTGAAATTGGATAAATGAACAAGCAGTTCACATAGTCAAAAAATATGACACTTGAAACTCAACGGTTTCCTGCAGTTTCATCATGTTCTTTCTTCTCCTCCTCTTTCTTCTTCTCAGAATAGTAAGCTGATCGGACATTCGACTCCATTGTCCGGATGTTATACTGGTTGTCTCTCCATCTTTTCTCCAATCTCAGTGCTTCATCCACTTCTGCATCAATTTCCTTCCGATTAGGAATCTCTGAATTTGGTTGAAGAGGCATAGGAAAGTTTTTCACAGCTTGCACTTTGACAATGAGTGGAAGGGGTTTTGCTTCTTCTGCCAGCGTAAAGATCTTTCGCCTCAATCTCTCATTGTATTGATGCAGAAAGTTGCTGAGAGCCTCTATCCTAGAACACTTGTCTTGATACGGCACTACCTTCCACCAGTAGTAGGCCTTTATGAACTTGTCCTTTAGAATCAGCCAAGTGTCGAGAAGGTCTCTTGGGATGAAATCCTCGATTTGTCTGGAGTCCGGATGATGATCTCTCCGCATAGCTAGCTCCTCTTCAGTCCTGCTTTTCAACTCCTTCATGATTGAGTTGAATCGTGTGCTGGCGTCACCACTCCACTTCGGAAGCATATCATTAATTCGCTTCCGAATGAAGTCATGTTCTTCAGGCGAGTAGCAACCGGAATTGATCATTTCTTTCAGTGTGACTTTGCCAGTATCCATCCAGGCTTGGAGATTGACAACATCAGACTCTTCAGGCAAGTGAGGAATGGGCACTGCGCGTGATGGCAAATTGGATGAGGCTTACTTCATTCCAGTGGGACTCGATCCGTTCATCCAGTTTCATCAGCCTTTTCTCCCTTACTTCCTCATCCTTCTCCCTTCTTCTCTTCTTCTCCTCTTTCTTCTTCTGCCTTTTCTCGAAGCGACTAGCCTTCTCTTTGACCACTTGCTGCATTTTCTGGCGTTTGGCAGCAGTGTCATCTTCCCTTGTTTCAGGTGTTGATCGCTTCAAGGAAGCTTTCTGAACAAGAGGTGGCGGTGGTGGCATTTGAGTAGCAGTTTCACTGGCAGGAACAATTCCAGCCAATGCTGAAGTGAGTGCCTGTGCAGAGACAGGGGCAGAGGCCAAGGCAATCGTTCGTGAAGATGAAGCGGGCACATGCGAAGATGCACCAGCTTGAGTGGTAGATCTTTTGAGCTCAAGTTCCACTTCCAAGGAACGTGCGTAGGCCTCATCCTCTGCAATCTGTCGCTCCCTTTGTTCTTTGGATAAAGGAACACCGGGAACAACGGGATGAGTGGCGATTGATGAACCTAACAGTTTTCCGGCCGACGGCAAACGGGGCTCCTCCGTTAACTTGCTTTTTCCTTTCTTTCTCGCTAGTTCGGCTCTGGCTTCATCGACCACTTCCTCCACAGCACTGCTTCCTCCCTCCAACATCTTCTCAACTCCAACAATTTCACAACCTCCAGATCCTCCAACACCTCCTTCGATCAAGCCACTGGCTTCGATCGCTCTTCCTGCGTTGCTCGTTCCTCCAATTCCCTCGTTTGAATGAGTGCTCTCTCAATGTTTTCCCCCTTTTTGGCATCATCAAGACTGCCGGGGGCGGTTGTAATCACCGTTCCGCTGATGGATTGGTGGATGTTTGTCAGCTTGCTTAGCACATCTTGAAGCATCTTTTCAAATCGTGCTGCAAATACATTTTCCTTGACGAGGACGAGCTCTGCTGTCTTTATAGAATTTCTTCAAGAAGATACTTGCACTGGTCTTCTCTCTCTTTTACCAACTGCATCAAGCTTTCTAACGGCTCTACTTCTCTGAAGCGAGCATCCAGCTCCGCTTCAATTTCATCCTTCATCCTCTTCCGTTCTTCTTGCAAGTTGAAATACCAGAAGTCTTTAGAAGCAGCAAGCTCTGCCTTTTCAGTTGTAACAGCACTCTCTCTTTGTTTCAGCATGACATAGACTTGAGCAGCGCCGGCCATCCTAGCTGAAAAATCTCCTGCCAGCTTCTGTGCCTTCTCGATGTCGTTAGCAAGTTGAGCCTGCTTGAGAGCTACATCGAGACTAACTTTCCTTCGGCTGTTCAACTCGGCATTTGCTTCGTCAAGCTTGCTATTGAGGATTTCGATTTCTTTTTCAAGACCGAGAGTTTTCATTTTTCCTCTCGTCAGCTCGCTCTCCAGCTTCCTTATCTTTTCCTCATTATTGGAGATCTGCTTCTCCATCTTCTCAACATTACCAGTTGCTTTGTTGATATTCTCTCTGTACTTGTCTCTCATGTTCCTCTTCTCCTCCTTCTCTGTCTCCACCTCCTTCTCTAGCTTCTCCTTCTCTCTACTCACCTCCACCATTTTTGCACTAACTTCCCTCAGCCTGCTCCTCTCAGCATCTAGGGATTGTTTCATTTCCTGACTTCCCTTCTCTAACTCCTCTACCTGCGTCGACAAACTTGCCTTCTCCTCCACAAGCTTTGTCTTCTCCACAACCAACTCCTCCATTTCCGTCTTCCTCCTGTCACAATCTGCACGCAGATTAGTGACCTCCAATATTTTCGAAGTTAGCTCAGCATCCTTCTTGGTGATCTCATTCTGCAAGTTGGAGATCACCGCCTCCTTTACTCCCACTTCGGCTTCTTGCTCCTGAATCAACTGGAGTTCACGCTGTGAAGGCTCACGTTCCGGGATGGGCGCATTAGGGTACTCCTTCTTCACCCTTGCGTCGAGCACTTCCCAGTAGTTAGCTTCGTTGATGAAGGTGTGAAAACCATCAATTTCGGCAAACTTGAGCACTTCAACTTCCTTGGCCTCAATCACTTCTTCCTCCATTGCCTTGCGCAAGTTGAAGATCTTGTAGTACTCAGTTCCTTTGTACGTGATGTACGTGAGGAAGTCTACTGCGCTGGTGAAGAAGTCATCGGCCATCTCCACAGAGGGGTAGCGTTTGCGAATGCGCTCTGCCGCTTCCTCTTGGTCTCAAGAGTACCGTTCGAGGATCTTCTCTTCCTCTGTTGGAGATGAGGGAGTTTCTGGGATGGGGATGGTTTCAGCTGTCTTGGCTGTTTGGGCATTATCAGCGCTCTCGGCTGATGAGGACTGTGAGTTGGAGGCGGAAGCTTCAGTAGCTTCGGGTTGGTTGGATTCTGGTTGAGGATTGAGTGGGACAGAGAAGAGTTTGTAGGCATCGGTAAGGTTCGTGCCTAAAAAAGGTAGGTCAGGAATCTGAAAGGATGAGTGGGCTGATTCCTGAGGTGATGGTGGTGTTTGAGTGGTGGGTATAGCGGTGGTTGAAGTTTGAGGTTCTGGTAGAGGCTGGGTTAGGGTTTGAGTGTGGGTAGGAGGTATTTGGATTTTGGTTGGTGAAGGCTGGGGTAGCTCTTTTTCCGGTGAGGGTTGGGGATTTTCTTCTTCAGCAATCTTCTCGAGCGGCTGCTCCTCAGCCTCGCTCGCTCCGATTATTGTTGAAACACTTCTCAATCTTTGAGGTCGCTTAGACCTTGCTTTCCTCGATACTCGCTTCAATGGTGAAGGAGCTTCGATTTCATCTTCCGTCTCGCTACAGGATTCAGCGACTGGACCGGAAGGAAGGACTATCACATCAACACAATCCCGGTCCATCGGGAGCCTCTCAGATTTCCACGAATCGAAGTAAAGTGTGTTTTTCTTGTATGGAGCAGTATCTGTCCATGGCATATCTTCAAACAGTTTCTCCAGGGCGTAGGAGATCCTGGAGAAAAACTTCAATTTTCCCTTGCGGACGATTTCACTAGTGCTTCCCTTCTCGTACTCGAAATCCGCCGCGACTTCATGAATCTGGTTGATAAACCAGCGATGCCAGTTGAATTTTGTCCATGTTAAGCTGTCAACAATTACTGAGGTGGCGTAGATCTTGGTGTCTGACAGTTGGCTGAGCGAACCAACTCCACAGAGAATGGACTTCGTGTACAGCTCGCAGATCAGATTGAATGGAGCCTTCAAGTCGTTTCTGATGTTGCTCAACTTCGGATTCCCAAACTTCACACCTCTTCGTTTGGCGAAGCGAGCATACTCCAACTGGGTTGACATGCCCAGTTCTGAAAGTGATACTGGTCCGGTCATCGGCAAATCGAATACTCGGGCTATTCTGTTTAGTTCGATCTCCACTGGTGTTCCTCTTAGTGGATGAGAGAAAGTTGACGTTTCTTCTCCTTCTTTAAGATTCAGAAGAATCTCGGCAACAGCCTTGCCCAGAATCTGTTGCAGCTTTGCAGTCACGAACTTCCACAGGCCGGCCGTGGTCACAGCCCTGCGGAAGAAACCGTTCTCCACTACCACATCTTCATCAAGATGCGGTTCTATGAAGACATTGTCGTCGAGGTTTTTCAGGAAATCCTTCATTGTTTCAGTTTTCTCCTTCTTTCCCATGATTAATTCTTGTAGAGAGGGTTGAGAAAAAGTTAAGGCTTTGAGGGATTTTAGGTTTGAGTTTTCAGAGGTGCAGAGGTTTCACTAAAATGGTAGTTTTGAGACTTGTGAAATTTTTCTGCAGCCTTCGGTGTTACATATATATAGAACTAGGGTTCGGCTGACGAGGCAGGGGCAAGACAGTAATATCTTCGAAGATCCTGTGCAGGGGAGGCGGACCTTCGGTGATGGATCTGATGTGTCCGGCGTCATCACTGGAAAAGTGAACCGCCAATTTGGCTTGACGTGGCCACGGGGCAGCTTTTCATTCGTCTCTGTAATAGTCGTCAATCCAGCGGTTGAGATTTAGAGACGGTTCAGATTCGACGGCTGGATTGAGTGCGGTTTTCCCACTTTCCTCGGCTTTGACGTCCACGCGCCTGTCGTTTCTTTTTCTACGCGCCGCTGCATTAAATGCTAAAGTAAAAAGTGAAATTTTGCACTCGAGTACTGACAGCTCATACGCTTCGCTTCGTATCCGCTCGCTTCGAGTGTAGCCGCTTCGGCATCCACTCGCTTCGAAGTACTCGCTTCACGTGACTGTTCCGCACTCGTTTGCGATGACTTGCGGAGTGACGTGGCACTCGCTTCGTCATTTTTAGCGACTGGAAGCAGGAAAATGAATTTCTTTGCTTAATTTAAAATGTTTCTGACTTACATACTTCGAGGATAAACAAGAGTGTTTTCCTCTTTGTATTTGTGTCAGATTCATTTCATATATTCCACGTAGTGAGTGAAGGTTTCTAGCACGCTTCAGCTCACTTAGTGTACTTCAAATTGAAACACTTACCAGTCAATCTCACTTCGTAGGAGATTGATACCACCTATTGAAGACTTCATTTTGAGGATTTGTACATCATCAGTTAAGACCACTTGTTGATATTTGCCTTGAAGCTTGTTGATATCGACTGTTGAGTACACCTCCATTTATTGGATACTTTGTCTTCTTTGAAGTTCATCTTCATGGCATTCATCTTCCTCTACGAATTAGAGAGTCCTCCATCGAAGTGAATGAGGGAGGAAATGAATATAGTACACAAGCTTACTACAACCCAGAGGGGAGTTTCACGTAAGTGTACTTATTCACGACGAATGGGGGATGAGTACAAGTCCTTATCTCAGAGCAGAAATGGACAGGATGACAATGAGAGTGCTCTGACAAGACAATCTCGTATTTTACGCAGAAGCATGTCACCAGCCCTGCAACCTTTTGTAGAAAAAGGTAAACCTTCAAGCATCCTCCTACAAGCTACAGAATGAGCTTGCAATCGACTCTCTTTGACCCAAGCTAGGGCAAATTGAAGCGATGCAAAATTCAAAGTGGGGGAGGAATGGATAGACATCCGGCAGCTCAACTCAATGAAGAGTGAGTAATGAATGGACATTTATCCACGATGAAGGAGATGAGAAGACTTGCTCCTCTTCGGCGGAAAGATGGGAAGAGGACACAAGGTCTAGGTGCCAGCCCTGCCTAAGCTTTCACCATTTTTACGTGGGAAGGCCCGATACAAGACCCCACAACCGTTACTAGAAACGGCACTTGCGAGTGTTTATACCCACTCGCTAGGAATCCTAGGCTAGGTAGCAGCTTTCCTTGCTCGCTTTGGAAGTAGGTTGCTCCGAGAGCAAGCAATAGTTCCCCCTTAACCAATGGCTTAACAATTCCTGTAAGCGGGTAGGGAACTTCTTCCAACACTCCACCTTTCTCCACCATATTTCTCCTTCTTCAAGCGAGTGGAATTTTGAAGTGACTCACTTGAGTTGGTGAAGATCCGAAGCAGGTGGCGCTACGAAAAACTAGCGACCACTCCTTCGTGCATCCTGGATCTAGCACTCTTCACCAGGGTCTAATAACCCTAATTCAATGCATAGCTGATTGAAACGAGACTCAGCTAGAGGCTTGGTGAGGATATCTGCTCGCTGGAGATCGGTATGAATTTTCTCGAGCTTGATATCCTTCTTCTCGACATGATCACGAATGAAGTGATGTCGGATTTCCACGTGCTTGCATCTGGTGTGTAGCACTGGATTTTGTGAGATGCAGATAGCACTGTTGTTGTCGCAAAATATTGGAATTTCATTTGCTTCAACATTGTAGTCCTTCAACTGCTGACGAAGCCATAGAATTTGGGAACAGCAGCTTCCAGCGGCCATATATTCGGCTTCAGTCGTTGAAGTAGCTACACTTGTCTGCTTCTTCGAAAACCATGAGATTAGCTTGCTTCCCAAGAACTGACAAGTGCCCGAAGTTGATTTCCTATCAATTTGGCACCCTCCATAGTCAGCGTCTGAGTATCCAGTGAGCTCCAGATTGTCCTCCATTGGATACCACAGCCCCATGTTGATAGTGCCCTTTAAATATCGAAGAATTCTCTTGGCAGCTTCAAGATAGCTGTGCTTGGGGTTGCTTTGGAAGCGGGCACATACTCCAACTGCAAAAGCTATATCTGGTCTGCTTGCAGTGAGATATAGAAGGGATCCGATCAAGGCTCGGTAGTCTGTAACATCCACAGACTTCCCATCTATGTCTGGCTCCATCTTCCAGTTCGTGTTCATCGGAATCTTCACAGCTTTGGCATGCTGAACACCGAACTTAGCAAGCATATCTCTTGTGTACTTCGCTTGATTGATGAAGATACCATCATCCTGCTGCTTCACTTGAAGACCTAGAAAGCAGCTCATCAAGCCAATCATTGACATCTCATATTTGGTCTTCATCAGCTCTCCAAACTTCTCGCTAAGCGACTGGTTTGGAGATCCAAATATGATGTCGTCTACATAGATCTGAACCCATAGCATATCCTCTCCATGGTTGATTGTAAAAAGGGTTCGATCTATCTTTCCTTTGTGGAATCCATTATCCACTAGGAATTGAGAAAGTGTATCATACCAAGCTCTGGGAGCTTGCTTCAACCCGTATAGGGCTTTCTTCAGTCGATACACCTTGTCTCCTTGCTCGAAACCCGGTGGCTGCTCCACATACACTTCTTCCTTCAATTCACCGTTGAGAAACGCGCTCTTCACATCCATTTGATACACTTTGAATCTCTTGGTCGCTGCATAGGCTAGAAAAAGTCGAATTGCTTCAAGCCTTGCCACTGGAGCGAAGGTCTCATCAAAATCGATTCCTTCCTCTTGGCAGTAGCCTTTAGCGACTAGACGTGCCTTGTTTCTCACAACGTTGTGATACTCGTCTGTCTTGTTCTTGAACACCCACTTGGAGCCAATATCATGCTGGAATTTGGGACGATCCACGAGGTACCATACGTCGTTTCTGGTGAACTGATTCAGCTCTTCTTGCATGGCGATCACCCAGTTTGAATCGGCTAGAGCTTCCTCCACGCATGACGGCTCAATATTTGAGAGAAAGCAACTGAACATGGCACTTTCTCCAAACACTTGACTTTTGGTCACTACACCCTTGGATGGATCTCCAATAATTTGATTTGGTGAGTGATCTTTGAGCCATGCACGCTTGGACCCGCCAGCTTCATCTTCATCTTCTTCTTGGTCACTCGCTTCACCATCTGAAGCGACTGGATTGGGTGCTTGGCCTGCACTTGCTTCAGGAGACTTGGGGGCAGCTTCATCTTTTCCTTGGACATTCTGCTCGCTTGAGCCCTTGATCTCTTCTTCATCCTCAAGTATGTCCCAAGTAAGAGTGTTGATGGGTTCCGCACTTGACTTTCCTTCTTTAGATTGATCCTTTTCCTGTGGAAGACTCAAGGAAGATTCATCAAATACAACTGGGGTGATTCTTCCACGATTAGGGTTTTACAGTTGAACACTCTGTAAGCTTTGCTTGATGTGGAATATCCTAAGAATATTCCTTCATCAGCTTTGCTTTCAAAGGCTTTCAACTGCGACTTCCCATTGTCATGGATGAAGACCCTACAACCAAAAATATGGAAATAAGATATGTTAGGAATTCTTCATGTCCATATTTCATATGGTGTTTTGTCATGCCGTTTGCAGAGAAGCGTTCGATTCTGCGTGTAGCATGCTGTATTGGCAGCTTCAGCCCAATACATCATTGGAAGCTTCGAGTCTGCAATCATAGTTCGAACGGCTTCTTTGATGATTCGATTTCTTCTTTCAGCAACTCCATTCTGCTGAGGTGTACGTGCTGAGGAGGTTTGATGAGCTATGCCATGCTCCGTGCAGTATGCTTCGAGGTAGAGTTCAAGAACTCTGTGCCTTTGTCGGAGCGGATGGTCACGATCGCTTGATTCTTCTCCACAGCCAATTGCTTGAGCAGTTGTGGTAGCTTGGTCAGAGTCTCCTTCTTGCTGTAGAGAAATACGACCCAAGTGTAGCGAGAGAAGTCGTCGACTACAACTAGAGTGTATTTCCTTCCGTTCACACTAACTGGAGTGACTGGACCAAACAGATCCATGTGAAGCAGCTCGAGCACTCGCTTTGATGACGCTTCTTCGAGACTGGCGAAGTGCTTCTTCGTCTGCTTCCCTCGTTGGCATGGTGAGCATGGATGGTCTTTGATGAAGACTTCATTTGGTATGCCTTGCACCAAACCCTTACGAGCTAAGCGATTGATTGCTTTGAAATTGAGATGGTTCAAGCGTCGGTGCCATAGCCATCCTATCTCTGTAGCACTCCTTGCTACTAAGCATGTTTCCTCTTTGCAGCTGTCCCATTGTGCGATGTAGACATTCCTTTGTCTAATTCCAGTGAGCACAATCTGGGATGTAAGCTTGCTCTTCACAATGCACTTGTTGGAAATAAATTCCACCTTGTATCCTTTGTCACAAAACTGTGAAATGGATAACAAGTTGTGCTTAAGTCCTTCCACGTAAGAGACTTCTTCAATTGTGAGCTTTCCAACTTTCAGTGCGCCGTACCCTTTGGTGCTTCCTCGAGAGTTGTCACCAAATGTAACGTGTGGACCCTTCTTCTCTATGTAGTCTTGAAGTAGAGCTCTCATGCCGGTCATGTGTCTTGAACATCCACTGTCCAAGTACCAGATTTGTTGACCCTCACATGGCATGGGATCCACGGCGCTCACCTGCATTTAGACAGATTTTGGTACCCAAATCAGTTTGGGTCCTTGCAGG
The DNA here is from genome assembly GCA_024222315.1 of Thymus quinquecostatus. NCBI lineage: Eukaryota > Viridiplantae > Streptophyta > Magnoliopsida > Lamiales > Lamiaceae > Thymus > Thymus quinquecostatus. Next base: position 11,393,654 of record CM044175.1, on the reverse strand, counting down.
TTAGTTCCCTTAGGTACCCACACTTGCTTCACTTTCTTTGGAAAGGAAGCTTGTGCTTTGGGCTTCTCGACCTTTGAAAACAGTGACTTCTGCCTTGAAGCAGCTTCACATGTGCAGCAGTGTGTGCAAGAGGGGTAGCGGCTCGCTTCTGGCATACCCAATCTCTTACCCTTTGGCTTGTATCCTGAAGCGACTCGCTTCGGATTAACTATGGGCTTAGAGACTGACTTGGGTTTTACAGTCTGTCGAAGCGGCTCGCTTGGTTTTCTTGAAGCGGTCCAACTAGGGTTTCGACCCTGACTCGCTTGAGTAACCTTGGGAATCTGAAGCGACCTATTGGAAGCTTCAAAGTCTTCCCTCAACGTTAGTCCGGTTGGACCATCTCCAGTCCGGATAACATGACACATAGACATTACTCCTTTTCTTGAAAGGGAGATCCTTTGTCTCTCGTGTCTTGGCTTGAGGCTTAGAAGCTACAACTGATTCCCCTTTACCTTTGGATTGGTAAGCTTTAGCATTGTGAGTGCTAGGAACAGTTGATCTTTGCTTGCCCTTAGATTCAGTCCTTAAAGATATAGACATCTTCATTGGCTTCTTCTTAGGGTTCTCAGCCATTTTGCCTTTGTCTTTGTTAGTGGTCGCTTTGGATGCAGTGGGCATTTCCAAAGTGACTGATGGTGTCGTGTTTGAAGCACCAACAAAGACAGTCGGCTTGGAAGGTCCACCCTCATATCCAAGTCCTCCCTTTCTACCAAAAGGTAGAAGAGAACTCTCTAGTGCCTGTCTAGCGTATGAAGCTTTGTTTAAGTTGGCGACTAGAGTGGATTGGGCTTCATACCTTCCTTCCAAGCTTTGATGTCTCGCGAAGAGATCCTCGAACTTACTAGTCATAGCCCTTAAGTTGAGTTTGACTTGGTCAAGCTCAGTGGCTAGCTTTCGGTTCTCCTTCTTGCTTTGAGACAAAGCTTGTTGCAGCACTTCGTGGTCACTTGACAATTTAACGTGCTTGTCAAGCAACTCACTCCATGTTGAGGAATTGGATTCCTCTTGGTGCGTGTGTGCGAGTGTAATTGAACTAGATGAGGGATAGATGAATACCTCTCCGGTCTCTTCGTCGGTGAGCGCCATGAGTCCAAGATCCTCACCTTCACTAGAGTTGGGATCTGTGAATGCATCAGAGTCGCTTGCTGGATCTTCAGTTGAAGCGACCGGCACTTCACTCGCTACGAGCGCTCGCCTTGGAGCATCCCTCTTTGCTTTCAGTTCCTCTCGCTCCTTCGCACTCAGCTTTGGGCAATCGGATTTGTAGTGGCCCATCTTGTGGCAATGGTAACATTCCACTTCCATCATGTCCCTTGAGATCGTCTTGGTCGTCTCTTCTTTCTTCCCTTTTCCTTCTCGAGCACCAGTGCTCCTCCCTTTGTATTGCTTGTAGAATCTTTTGTATTTGCCCACTCGAGAGTTCATCTTGTTGAAGTTCTTGGATAAGAACGCAATGTGTTTTCCAACTCTTCCCTTGTCATCTTGGCTAGCGACTGGTCACTTGGCCCTTCAGCAGCTTTGAATGCTACTCCTTTTGACGTAGTGGGCGCTTCATCCTCTTCGTCGAGGTTCATTCGATTCAGATCGAATTCATGAGCTTTGAGTTCGGAGAACAGAATCTCCGATGTGAGTTTTGATAGATCCTTGGTGGCTAGGTATAACTCCTTCATGGTTTGCCACTTCCTTGTGAGAGCTCGGACAATCTTCAGGTTGACTTCCTTATCTGTGAGTTCCTTCCCATGTGAGTTGAGAGTTGCAATGATGTTTGTAACTCTCAGCTCGAAGGTGTCGATGGACTCTCCTGGCTTCATTATCAGACTCTCAAACTCCCGCATCTGAACAGCGAGCTTGTTTTCCTTGATTTTGTCTATGCCTTGAGAAATGAGGGCTAATGTTTCCCACATTTCTTTCGTCGTTGCACATTTCCTTATCCGTGGTAGATAGGCGTCCGACACGGTGCTCTGCATCGTGTGGCGTGCAATCTTGTCGAGGTTGGCAACTTTGAAGTCATTCGGAGTGTACTCATCTTTATCCTTTTCAACATACGTTTGTCGAACATGAGCTTCGCGTCCTTCAGCAGCTGGGACGTTCACAGATATGGCTTTCTTGATTTCGATTGGTCCGTCCTCTATGACTTCCCACATCCGGTCGTGGATGGAGCATAGGAAGCTCTCGACTCGGAAACTCCATGTCTCGTATCCTTCGATCGAGAACTGTGGAAGATTTGATGCACTGTATGTAGACATAGCAAACTATCAGCAGTAAATGCAATATGCATGGGTGAGGTTTTGATGCACTTAGGGAAATAGGATCCGGTTCAGTGAGACAACGTGAAGCGAGTGGGGACTCGCTTCGGATATGCAAAGCAGAGGCTCGAAAGAACGGGCTGCTCTGATACCACTTGTTGGTCCCGGTTTGTTAATAGGAAAAATACGTAGAGGGGGGGGGGGGTGAATACGTATTTTGAAGTTTTTCAACTTCAAATCCCTTAACTCAGAGTAACAAGTAAAGAGCTCGCTTGAGACTTAAGACCTAGCTGAAGCTAGATCTACAGTACGTAGCTTGCCTGTTTGACCGAAGTGAGCACTTGATCAAGAGGGAGTCTTTACTCGTGAATGCGGAATTTGGTGAGCTAAAATCTTTTCCTAAGTAATTAAAAATCCAAGTTTGTTTGTTTAGATGTACGTGCAATGGATAATCAAAACTGTAAAGAGATTAGAGTTAGAGAGATACGACACAGAGATTTATAGTGGTTCGGAGATAAAGCTCCTATGTCCACTTTGTTGCACGACGGCAACTGTTCTCTTCACTCAAGAACTTGAAGGTTACGAGTCCTTCAAAAACCTAGTCGAGATCGGGCTTCACTCGCCTGGATCTGACAAACAACGCAGTGATTACGGGTTCACTACTAAGACCTAAACTGAACAAGAAGCTTCACTTGCTTCTGTCCGAACAACAGGGAGATTGCGGGCTCTCCTTACAGCCTAGCTTCGATCGAGCTTCACACGAACGATGTAAGTGCAAGCTTGGATCTAGACTCTATGATCGAGGCTTCTTCAATCGATGAAAGAAGGGCCTTGGATCGAAAACAACCTATGACGACTCAAAACCTAACAGACAAAGTATAGGGTTTTTGGTTGACGGACACACTATGAAGAACTCTTTACAGTAGATGCAAAGATTGGCTAGAGTTCTTCTTCTAAGCTTGGATATTTAATGTGGGCTTAGACTCGAAGTGTGAGGGTTGTGAGGACGAGTTCTGATGAACTGGAAACTCGGAGAACACTTAAAACAAAGACTCAAAGATTTGCTTGAAGGCTTGGGAGGGTTTGTTTGCTGTATGTGCTCGAATGCTCAAGTAGTGTTCTCTCGTTTCTTCGTCTTCATCCTTCACTATTTATAGGCGGAGGGATGCCGAGATCCGTTGCTTGGTAGGTGGCTTTGTCCATCCTCCTCTCGACAGTACTTTGCGCAGGCAGTTGCTTTTGCAGGAGCGCAGTTTGTCTCTTTGCCGAAAACGGCTAATTTACAAGACTAACAGTAACTGGAGTGACCCAGTACTGTAGCGGCGCCCTGTCGGCCTGGTAGTCAACTCCTCTGCTCCTCTCCGCGTTCGACACGTGGAGATCTCGCAATTAATGCGAAGATCTCTAGTTGACTGGAGTTCAAAATATGGGCGGGAGTTGTGTCGCTTTCTGGTAGGTAGTGGCTCGCTTCGCTTTGCTTTGGTGGACTCGCTTCGATTCCACTGTAGCGCTTGCTACGCTTTGCTTTGGTGGACTCGCTTTGATTCCACTGTAGCGCTTGCTACGCTTTGCTTTGGTGGACTCGCTTCGATTCCACTGTAGCGCTCGCTACGCTTTGCTAGCTTTGGCACACTTCGCTTCAGCTTGCTAGACTTGCTTCGCTTCGAAAAACACACTCAAGCGAGTGGCCTTCACTTGAAAATTTGAAGCCTAAAATCTAAGTAAATTAAAGAGCCATCCTAACAGAGTAGGCTTAGAAAAATTCTAACTTATTAACTATATCAAAATGGGTCGCTTGGGAATAGGACACTTGGGGTTTTGGGATCCAATCAAAACAAATGACTTCGTTTATCAAGTATCCCACATAGTTCCCCCTTAACAAATTGGTCCATAACAATTCCCAACACTCCCCCATGTTGTGGCACACTTCCTTGATGTGTCCAAGCTCTCCACAAATCTCGCATCGGTCCGGCTACCTCTCTTCCTCCTTCGGGGCCGGTGCACTTTGCTTTATCTTCAAGTTTTCGAGCTCCCTTAACATGTCGGCCATTTGCTTCTTCAAATCGGGGCTCATCGAAACTGCACTCGCCTCCACTTTCCTCGGTCTAGCTGATTTTTGTTGAGAACTCGCAGCGAGCGTCTCTAAAATATCCTTCAACTCGTCAGCTGTCTTGACCGCTATGTTGCCTCCGGCCGAACTATCCACCATGAACTGACATGTTTGGTTGTGGGCGTCGTAGAAATATTGCCAAAGCAACTCCGATGTCATTTGATGATGAAGGCATTGTTGAAGTAGCTCTTGGAACCTCTCCCATGCTTCGTGAAACGGCTCATCGTGGTCTTGGGAAAAATTCATGATCTTCGATCGCACCTCTTGCGTCTTGCGGTTCGGGTAGTACTTGAGCATGAATTTCTCACACACCGCATTCCAGGTGGTGAGAGAGTTGGCCGGGAGCGCCAAATACCATGACTTTGCTCGATCTTGAGGGTGTACGGGAAGCACTTCATCTTCAAGTTATCCTCCATGAGTCCCGAGAGTGGGAAAGTTTGCACCACCGTGCAAAACTCTCGGATGAACGTCAAAGCATCCTCGTTGGGCAGCCCGTGGTAGGATGGGAGCAATGCCATGTGATGAGGTTTAAGCTCATGATTCCTGACCGCTTCCGTCAGGACAATCGCCGAAGTGGTGGCTGTGAATGTGGGGCGAGCAAAATCGCCCATGAAGACTCTAGCTGCCATGGCTTCGGGCTCTGCAAATAACAAGACCAAAGAGAAGTCTTGTGAATCAATCTCCTCCTTCTCCTACCCGGCTAAAATCGTTTTCCTTTGATGGATGTTGTCGAAGTAGGGCGCTAAATTCCTTTGAAGACTTCGGCGACCATGCATACACAACACTCAACAAAAGGGTTAGACGCACCGAGTGGGAGAAACAAGAAAATCGAATAAACAAAAAAAAAATACTACACAATAAATCGCCTAAAGTTTTCCCCGGCAACGACGCCAAAATTTGTTTCACCAAAAAGTGTTCGCAATAGAACGAAATCCTATCGTAGCACTAGCAAGTAAAACCTAAGTATCGAATCTCAAGGAAAACTTAACAGGGCAATTAATTATGTAGTAAATCCTAATCTAGCCTAAATCTAGGAAAGCAAGTAAATAAGATTTTTGGGTTTTTGTTTTAAATCCTAGGCAAATAAAATAAATCAAAGCAATAAATAAAAGCAAGTAAATAATTACTCTAAGAACAAGCAAATAAATCTAACTATCTAAGAATTAAACTAAAGTGAAACGATTAATCTACCTAGGCAAGAATCGAAAAGAAAGCAATAAAGGAAGAAACGAAGAAAGCATAAACTACCTTAGACATAATGAATAAAATCTGGAAATTTAAAGGAAAATAAATCTAACTTTGAAAGCTTTAAAAACGAGAGAATTGAAATCGTAGGAAAAACGAATCTAAACTTTAAACTAGAAATCGCAAGAACGAAATTCAACTAAGGAAATTAAAAGAAGCAATTAAGAAATCGAATCTAAAACTAAGTAAAGCAATTAAGACAAGTAAACGAAAGCAATAAATAACTTACGAGAATTAAACGAAGAACGAAGAACACAATGTAAAAGAAAAGTCTTGAATTGAATTGCACGAACAAAGAATCCGGATCCGAACAAAGTAAAACTAATCTAGAGTATTTAAGTGCGAGAAACTAAAGCTAAAAGATGATAAAATATGTCTTTAATTCGTGTACAATGAGATAATATATATACTAAGTAAAAACCTAGATATAAAAGGAAAGGAATTACTGGCCGCCTTAGTTGGACGGTCGTCCAGAAGTTGGATGGCCCGTCCAAAACACGGGACTGTACAACTCGCTTGAACACACTGGACGCCGTCCAGCTCCTCTTGGGCGTGATGTTGGACGGCCGTCCAGATGAGTTGGACGGCCCGTCCAACTCTCCAAACTGCCCTCCGACGTCTGAACATCGTCTTTTCCTCCCTTTTCGTCCCGGTTCCGCTCCTTTTCATCCATAACCACCTACAAGTACCAAAAACTCCAAACAACCAAATCATAGCCATACACACACACAAAGACAAAAAAACACAACGAAAACGGACTCGAAAACACTAAGAAAATCCTTGTTGGTCCCGGTTTGCTATAGGAAAAATACGTAGAGGGCGGGGGGGGGGGGGGGGGGGGGGGGGGTGAATACGTATTTTGAAGTTTTTCAACTTCAATTCCTTAACTCAGAGTATAAAGTAAAGTGCTCTTTGGAAATACTAAGACCTAGCCGAGGGCTAGATCTAAAGCAATCACGAATCTCTTGACCTAAGCTTAGAGCTTGATCGAGAGTGAGACTTTACTCTTTGTGCAGAATTTGGTGAGCTATAATCTTTCCTGAGTAATTGAAAATCCAAGTTAAGTTTGTTTAGATGCAGTATGCAATGGATATTCGAACAGATAAGAGTTTAGGGTTAGAGAGATACGACACCAAGAATTATAGTGGTTCGGAGATAACGCTCCTACGTCCACTTTGTTGCACGACGGCAACTGTTCTTTTCACTCAAGAACTTAAAGGTTACGGGTCCTTCAAAAACCTGGTCGAGATCGGGCTTCACTCGCCTAGATCAAACGACAGACGTAGTGATTGCGGGTTCACTACACAAACCTAACAAAGACTGGAAGCTTCACTCGCTTCAGTCGAACAGACAGGGAGATTGCAGGCTCTCCTTACAGCCTAGCTTCGATCGAGCTTTACACAAACGATGTAAGTGTAAGCTTGGATCTCAACTCTACGATCGAGGCTTCTTCAATCGATGAAAGAAGGGCCTTGGATCTGGACAACCTAACGACAACACTCAAAAACCTAACAGACAGAGTTTAGGGTTTTTGGTTGACGAAACACACTATGAAGAGCTCTTTACAATAAGTGCAAAGATGGCTAGAGCTCTTCTTCTAAGCTTGGATATGGAATGGGCTTAGACTCTAAGTGTGAAGGTTGTGAAGACGAGTTCCGATGAACTGGAAACTCGGAGAACACTTGAAACAAAAACTCGAAGATTGCTCGAAGGCTTGGGAGTGTTTGTTTGCTGTATGCGCTCGAATGCTCAAGTAGTGTTCTACTTCTTCACGTCTTCATCCTTCACTATTTATAGGCGGAGGGTTGGCTGAGATCCGTTGCTTGGTTGGTGGCCTTGTCCCTCCTCCTCTCGACAGTACTTGCACAGGCTGGCTACTTTTCAGACGCGCAGATTTGGACTTTTGCCGGAAATGGCTAAGTTCCAATTTCAACAGTAACTGGAGCGACCCAGTACTGTTACGGCGCCTTGTCGGCCTGGCAGTCAACTCCTCTGCTCCACTCCGCTTTCGACACGTGGAGATCTCGTAATTAATGCGGAGATCTCCAGTTGACTGGAGTTCAAATTCGGAGCGGGAATTTGTGTTGTCGCTTTCTGGTAGGTAGTGGCTCGCTTCGCTTTGAAGTTGTAGCGGCCGCTCTGAAGTGAGTCGCTTCATAGTCAAATTTGTAGTGAGTCACTTGAGAAATAAATTTCCCGTGACACTACTAAATTAAGTGTTGACTCGTGTTGACTCGCTTCGGCTTTTCTTTGTAGCGCACGCTTCGCTTCGCTTTAGTGGGTTCACTTGATTCCACTGTAGCGCTCGCTTCGCTTCGCTTGGCTTTGAACTGTAGCGCTAGCTTCGCTTCGCTTTGGCAGACTCACTTGAATCTACTGTAGCGATCGCTTCGCTTCGCTATTCTTCGGCACGCTTCACTTCAGTTTGCTTGACCCGCTTCGCTTTGGAAAACACACTCAAGTGAGTGGCCTTCACTTGAACTTTTGAAGCCTAGTCTAAGCAAAATAAAAGAGCCATCCTAACAGAGTAGGCTTAGAAAAATTCTAACCTATTATCTACATCAAAATGGGTCGCTTGGGAATAGGACGCTTGGGGTTTTGGGATCTAATCAAAACAAATGACTTTATTTATCAAATATCCCATGTAGTTCCCCCTTAACAATTTAGTCCTTAACAATTCCCAACAATTTCCCCCTTTTTGATGATGCCAAAACCCATACGACTTAGATAAAAATAAATCTAGTCTATCTAACCGTGAAGGGAACTCCAAACGACTGCTTCCTTTGCAGTTTCATTTGGAATTTTCTTTTAAGTTCCTTCCCCTTTTTTTTCGGTTAAATTAATGAGTTTGTAGCAAAAATGTAAAGTCATTCACAAAGCGAGTAAATGACACAGAGGAGACAGAAATTGAAAATAGATAGATGAACAAGGCAGTTCACAAAAGATATGCTAGGAAGCTTGAAACTCAAAGGTTTCCTGCAGCTTCATCCTCCTCCTCCTTCTCCTTTCCTTCTTCCTCCTCCTTCTTCTCTTCTTCAATAGCAGCAGTATCCACGTAAGCTGATAGCACTCTCGATTCCATAGAGTCTACTGTGTGGATACTAGGTCTTCTCCATGCACTCTCCAGCCTGAAGGCTTCAGTTACTTCCTCATCGATTATTCCTCTGTTAGGAACGTCCGTGCCTGGATGATAAGGCATGGGGAATTCCTTTAAAGTTGGTACCTTGACAACAATTGGCTTGGGCTCTGCTTGTTCAGCCATTGTAAAGATTTTGCGGCGCAATCTGTCGTCATAGGTGGCAAGGAAGTTGTTGAGTGCACTTATTCGAGAACACTCATTCTGCATGGCACTACCTCCCAGAAATAATAGGCTTTGATGAATAGGTCTTTGTAGTACAGCCACAGCTCGAGCAGATCTCTTGGAATGAAATCCTCGATTTCCCTTCCGTCCAGGTGCTCATCCCTCCGTTTGGCCAACTCCTCCTCTGACCTGCTTGACAGTTGAGCCATAGTCTTTTTGAATTTTGCTCCCGACTCGCTGTTCCACGATGGACGCTTCGCATTGAGTCGTTTGCGGATGTAATCTTGCTCCTCCTTGAGAGGATATCGACCAGACTCAACCATCTCCTTTGTAGTCACGTCACATGCATCAATTATGGCTTGAGCTTCACATGCTTCGGACTCTTCTGGCATAAGAGGGATGAAGGCGCTGCGCACTAATGAAGACTGGATGAGTAACACTTCACTGAAGTGTTCCTCGATCCGTGCGTTGATCACTTGGAGTCGCCTTTCATTACTCCTCTCCTTCCTCTCGCCTTTGCTCCTTCCCTCTTCTCTTCTCTTTCCTTCCTCTTTCTCTCCTCTCTTCCAGCTTTTGAAGTGACTGCTTGCTTGACCTTTTGGCGCTTGGCCTCGGGGTCATCTTGCTTAGAGTCTGGAGCAGCTCGCTTCAATGACTGCTTCGGTGGTGGGGGAGGTGGCATGTCCTTCTTTGTAGCGGCACTAGAGGGGATGACTGCGGATGAAGCGAGTGCGGCAGTTGGAGCTAGTGCGGCGGCTGAAGCGGGCGCTTTGGGTAAAGCAGCCGCTTTGGAACTAGACGAAGCACCTGCACCAACAGAAAGTTTCGTTAGGTACTCCATCTCCCACGCCATGGCAGCATCCTTCTCCACCTGCTTCCGCTTTTCCTCCTTCGTCAACACGGTCACTGGAGGGTGTTTTGCAATTGAAGCGGCAAGCACCTTCTCCTGAAGCGGCCTGCTGGGCTCTTCAAGAATTTTTAATAACTCCTCCTCCGTGAGCTTCGTCTTGCCAAGAGCCCTCGCTTCATCTACTACCTCCTTCACACCTCCATCACTACTGCCTCCCTCCAACATTCTCTCCACTCCGATTCTACTTCCCCCTGAACCTCCAACTCCTCCTTCGTGAGGCTGTCCTTCCCCTACTTGACCTTTCCTCATTTGTCCTTCCCCCTTTTTGGCATCATCAGGGGTTAGGATGATAGATTTTCCGGAAACGGATTGTTGAAGAGAGTTGACCGAATTGAAGATAGCTTGAAGCATCTGCTGGGTTTTATCCATGGAGGGCGCCACTAGTTCAGCAGTCTTGATGCTTATCTCTTCAAGCAGATATTTGCACTGCCTTTCTCTCTCAACAACCGACGCCATCATATTCTCCAATGGCTCTACCTCTCTGAAGCGAGCCTCCAGCTCCGCTTCGACGGCTTTGGTTATTTTCTTTGTTTCTTCTTGAAGTGTGAATTCCAAGTGTTCCTTGGAAGCTTCAAGTTCTGCCTTCATCCCGGCAAGTCTCCTCTCCCTTCGATTGAGAGAGTTGTGAAATTCGGCATCTGCAGTGATCCTTACTGTGAGAGTTTCTTTCAGTCTCTTGACTTTCTGCAGTAGGATTGACAGTTCAGCATTCTTCAAGTCAAAAGCCTGTGCACTGCTCCTCAGACTCTCCAGTTCTCTCTTGTCAATTGCACTCTCATCCTTGACTCCCTTCAACTCAGTTCGAAGTGAGTCAAGAGCCTTTTTGGTATTGAGGAGCTCACCACTAACTCTCCTTCTCTGTTCTCCACCTTCTCTTTCAGCTCCTTCACCTCCTTTTCTAACACCTTCTTCTCTTTGACAAGAGCGATTAATTTTGCATTAACCTCCCTCAAGCGGCTTCTTTCCGCCTCAAGCGAGCCCTTGAGTTCGGTGATGGTTTTGGTGTTGTCATCTACTAGCTTCATCTGCGCCTCCAGCGCCTCCTCTTTCTCCTCTAGAAGCCTCTCCTTCTCCTCCACCTTTCCCTCCAATTCCCTTTTCTTCCTGTCAAAGTCTTCTCTAAGACCAATGACCTCCCCCGCCTTCCTCTCCATCTCTTCACTCATCTTGGTAATCTCGCTTTGGAGACTAGCAATCTCAGCATCTTTCAACTCCACCTCCTCCCTATGCTCTATGATTAGCTTCCTTTCATGAGAGGACGGCACTCGCTTCGGAACTGTAGCGAGTGGATATGACTCCTTCACCTTTGCATCCAGCTTCTCCCAGAAGCTGGTCCCTTCGAGGAAGGCATGAAAGCCATTTTCGCCTATGAAGTTGAGTGTCTTGGCCTCCATTTGAATCAGTTCCTCTTCGGTGAAGGCTTTGAGGAGTCTGAAAATTTTGTAGTACTCCGTTCCTCGGTACGTGATGTACGTCAGAAAGTCGACTACATTTGTGTAGAACACGTCGCTCCATGCAACTTTCGCGGAGCTAAGATTGTAGCGAAGGTTGATAGTTTCAGCGGCTTGCTCTCTGTCCAAGACATAGCGTTCCAGAGCCCGCTTGTGTACGGTGAGGGCAGGGGTTATGAATTGAGGAACGATGGGTTGTTCTCCTACAGTTTGGGCGGTATCGGCTGTAGCTGCCGATGTCGAGAGGGATTGGGTAGGTGATGGGGTTTCGGAAATCTGGATGGCTTCAGTGGGTGGTGGTTGGATAGTTTTGGTGGGTGGTGGTTGTATCGGCTGGGATTGAAGTGGGGTGAATGAAGTGTAGGCAGCAGCTTCATCTGTGCTGAGGAATGGAACAGTGGGAATGTGAAAAGAAGATGCTGACTCTTCTTCATGGGGAGAGAGGGGGGTTATCTGTTTTAATGGTTGTTGGGTTGATGAAGATTGAGGTTCTGGTATTTGGGTGATGTGGGTTTGGATTTGGAGTGGGGGTGATTTGGCTTTGATGGGTAAAGGCTGGGGTTGAGTCGCTTCAATGTCCTCAAGCGGCTTCTCCACCGCCTCGCTTTCTTGGACAAGTAAATCGACTCGCTTTGTCTTCTTGCCTCGCTTCGGCGCGGCTCGCTTCCCGGGTGAAGCGACCGGCCTCACTTGGCTCACTTCGGCTTGCCTTTCGGCAACCGGTCTCGCTACGGGCACTTCAATTTCCAGAAGTCCCAAATCCATCAATTGCTTGGACTTCCTCCATTTGTCATAGTATATGGATTGCTTGTTGTAGATGGTGACTTCATCTTCCGGCCATGCTTTGCCCGGAAACTTCTTCTCCAAAGCATAGGAAAGCCTTGAGAAGAACTTCAGTTTCCCCTTGCGGAGAATCTGATCGGCGCTCCCCTTCACGAATGCAAAGTCGGCAGCAGCTTCGTGAATTTGATTGAGGAACCAGTCATGCCAGTTGAAGCTGGTTCCGGTGAGGCTGTCGACGATGACTGCTGTGGCGATCAGCTTCGTCTCAGAAAGAGTATCCAAGGTTCCAATGTAGCACGCGACACTCTTCGAGAAGAGCTCGCAAATGTGGTTGAAGGGGGCCTTCAAACTCGAACGGATACTTGCCTCCTTAAAATTTGGATCGGCTTCGGCGGTTGCAAAACGACTGTACTGAACTCCGGCCGAGAGACCCAAATTCAGTAATGAGTCTCCTCCTTCTCTCGGCAAGTTGAACATGCCGATAAGCTCATTCATGTCCACCTCCACTGGCCTCCTCGTCTGTGGATCGGTGAAAGAGGATATGTTCTGCTCCTTCCTCAAATTTAGCAGGAGCTCGCCGACGGCTTTGGCCAGAATTTTTGACGGGACCGCCGTCACAAACTTCCATAGTCCGGCCTTGGTCACGGCCCTACGGAGAAAACCATTTCTCTCGATGATGGCTGGATCGAGATGAGGCTCGACATTGATGTGTTTGTCGACCTCCGCGAGAAACTCCTCCATCGTCTCGGTATTTTTCTTCTTTCCCATGGTGATTATGAAAGAATTTGAATGAGGTTTTAACAATGAAAATCAAGGGTTGAGACTCGTGAGTTGCAGAGTAATTGCAGATCTAGCACGAGTATGGCAAATTTAGAAGGCTGTGAAAGTTTCTGCAGTTCTGCCTCGTCCCATATATATAGAGTTAGGTTATGGCTGACGTGGCAGGGGTAGGACGGTAATAACGCCGAAAATCCTGTAGGTAGGCGGCGGACGTGCGGTGATGGATCTGAAGTGTCCGGCGTCACCACAGTAAAAGTGAACCGCCACTTGCTCGGCGTCGCCACGTGGCCTTCTATGGTTGGCTTGTCGTATACGGCGTTGATCGAACGGCTCCAGATTAGGGGCTGTTAAGATTCAACGGCTGGATTTTCTCCGCCTTTTCCCGCTTCAAATTCAAACGTGTGAACACGCGCCCGTTATTTCCGTCGTTCCTGCACCTGCATTAAATGCACAGCAGAAAGTAAAATTGCACTCGAGTGCAGACAGCTCATACTCGCTTCGTGCCCGCTCGCTTCGAGTTGGGCCGCTACGCCTTGACTCGCTTGAGAGGCATTCGCTTGAGTGACTGTTCCGCACTCGCTTGCGATGGCTAGCTTTGAGTGACGAAGCACTCGCTTGGCCATCTGAAGCGACTGGAATAAGAAATTGAATTTCTTTGCTTAATTTAAAATGTTTCTGACTTACATACTTCGAGGATAAACAAGAATGTTTTCCTCTTTGTATTTGTGTCAGATTCACTTTATATTTTCCACGTAGTGAGTGAAGGTTTCTAGCATGCTTCGGCTCACTTAGTGTACTTAAAATTGAAACACTTACCAGTCAATCTCACTTCGTAGGAGATTGATACCACAAATTGAAGACTTCACTTGAATTAGATACCACATGTTGAATGCTACACGTTGAGTTAGATCTTCATGGCATTCATCTTCACGGCATTCATCTTCCTCTACGAATTAGAGAGTCCTCCATCGAAGTGAATGAGGGAGAAAATGAATAAAGTACACAAGCTTACTACAACCCGAAGGGAGCATCACGTAAGTGTACTTATTCACGACGAATGGGAGATGAGTACAAGTCCTTATCTTAGAGCAGAAATGGACAGGATGACAATGAGAATGCTCTGACAAGACAATCTCGTATTTTACGCAGAAGCATGTCACCAGCCCTGCAACCTTTTGTATAAAAAGGTAAACCTTCAAGCTTTCCTACATTCTAGAGAATGAATCTGCAGTCGGTTCGCTTTGACCCAAGCTAGGGCAAATTGAAGCGATGCAGAATTCAAGATTGCAGCATTCTTGCTCGCTTTGGAAGTAGCTTGCTCCGAGAGAAGCAATAGTTCCCCCTTAACCATATACTTAACAATTCCAATAAGTTTGTAGGGAACTTCTTCCAATACTCCACCTTTCTCCACCTAACTTCAATTTCTTCAAGCGAGTGAGATTTGAAGTGGCTCGCTTGAGTTGGTGAAGATCCGAAGCGAGTGACGCACAAGAGAATAAGCGAACACTCCTTCGTGCATCCTAGAACTAGCATTCTTCACCAGGGTCTAATAACCCTAATTCCATGCATAGCTGGTTGAATCGAGACTCAGCTAGAGGCTTGGTGAGGATATCTGCTCGCTGGAGATCGGTATGAATTTTCTCGAGCTTGATATCCTTTTTCTCTACATGATCACGAATGAAATGATGTCGAATTTCCACATGCTTGCACCTGGTGTGAAGCACTGGATTCTGCGAGATACATATGGCACTGTTATTGTCGCAGAAGATCGGAATTTCATTCGCTTCAACTTTGTAGTCCTTCAACTGTTGACGAAGCCATAGGATTTGAGAACAGCAGCTTCCTGCGGCCATATATTCAGCTTCAGTTGTTGAAGTGGCTACGCTTGTTTGCTTCTTTGAGAACCACGAGATTAGCTTGCTTCCCAAGAACTGACACGTGCCAGACGTTGATTTCCTATCAACTCGGCAACCTCCATAGTCAGCATCGGAATATCCAGTGAGCTCCAAATTGTCCTCCGCTGGATACCACAGACCCATGTTGATAGTGCCCTTCAAATATCGAAGAATCCTTTTGGCAGCTTCAAGATGGCTGTGTTTGGGATTGCTTTGGAAGCGAGCGCAGACTCCGACTGCAAAGGCAATATCTGGCCTGCTTGCAGTGAGATAAAGTAGTGACCCAATTAGGGCACGATAATCTGTAGGATCTACAGATTTTCCTCCTTCGTCTGGCTCCATCTTCCAGTTGGTATTCATAGGAATCTTCACAGCTTTAGCATGTTGAACACCAAACTTGGCAAGCATATCTCTAGTGTACTTCGCTTGGTTGATGAAAATTCCGTTATCCTGCTGCTTCACTTGAAGACCTAGAAAGCAGCTCATCAAGACAATCATCGACATCTCATATTTGGTCTTCATTAGCTCTCCAAACTTCTCGCTAAGCGACTGATTTGGTGATCCAAATATGATGTCATCCACGTAGATCTGGACCCAAAGCATATCTTCTCCATGATTGATGGTGAATAGAGTCCGATCTATCTTTCCCTTTTGGAATCCATTCTCCACTAGGAATTGAGATAATGTATCATACCAAGCTCTGGGAGCTTGCTTCAACCCACACAGGGCTTTCTTCAAGCGATACACTTTATCTCCCTGCTCGAAACCCGGTGGCTGCTCCACATACACTTCTTCCTTGAGTTCACCGTTGAGGAATGCGCTCTTCACATCCATTTGATAGACCTTGAACTTCTTGGCTGCTGCATAGGCTAGAAACAATCTGATAGCTTCAAGCCGTGCCACTGGAGCGAAGGTCTCGTCAAAGTCGATTCCTTCCTCTTGGCAGTAGCCTTTGGCAACAAGACGCGCCTTGTTCCTCACAACATTGTGGTCCTCGTCTGTCTTGTTTTTGAACACCCACTTGGTGCCAATAACATGCTGGAACTTGGGACGATCCACGAGGTACCATACGTCATTTCTAGTGAACTGGTTGAGCTCTTCTTGCATGGCTATCACCCAGTTGGAGTCGGCTAGGGCTTCCTCCACGCTTGATGGCTCAATGTTTGAGAGAAAGCAACTGAACATGGCACTTTCTCCAAACACTTGACTTCTGGTCACTACACCCTTGGATGGATCTCCAATGATTTGGCTAGGTGAGTGATCTTTGAGCCATGCACGCTTGGATCCGCCAGCTTCATCTTCATCTGCTTCCTTGTCACTCGCTTCACCATCTGAAGCGACTGGATTGGGTGCTTGGCCAGCATTAGCTTCAGGAATCTTGGGGGCAGCTTCGACTTCTCCTTTGGGATCCTGCTCGCTTGAGTCCTTGATCTCATCATCTTCATCAAGCACGTCCCAAGTGAGTTGATTTGAGGGTTCCTTGCTTTGATCTTTTTCATTCGCTTGAGCCTGTTCCTGTGGAAGACTTAAAGAAGATTCATCAAATACGACATGGGGTGATTCCTCCACAATTAGGGTTTTACAGTTGAATACTCTGTAGGCTTTGCTAGACGTAGAGTATCCTAAGAATACTCCTTCATCTGCTTTGCTTTCAAAAGCTTTCAACTGCAACTTCCCATTGTTGTGAATGAAGACCCTACAACCAAAGATATGGAAAAAAGATATGTTAGGAATTCTCCCTGTCCATATTTCATATGGTGTTTTGTTGTGCCGTTTGTTGAGAAGCGTCCGATTCTGTGTGTAGCACGCCGTGTTGGCAGCTTCAGCCCAATACTTCATCGGAAGCTTCGAGTCAACAATCATGGTGCGAACGGCTTCTTTGATGATTCGATTTCTTCTTTCAGCAACTCCATTCTGCTGAGGAGTGCGTGCTGAAGAAGTTTGATGTGCTATGCCATGCTCCGTGCAGTATGCTTCAATTGTAGAGTTCAGGAATCTGTGCCTTTGTCGGAGCGAATGGTCACGATAGCTTGATTCTTTTCCACCGCCAATCGCTTGAGTAGTTGTGGCAGTTTGGTCAGTGTCTCCTTCTTGCTGAACAGAAATACAACCCAAGTGTAGCGAGAGAAATCGTCGACTACAACTAGAGTGTACTTCCTTCCATTTACACTAACTGGAGTAACTGGACCAAACAGATCCATGTGAAGCAGCTCGAGCACTCGCTTTGATGAGGCTTCTTCAAGACTGGCGAAGTGCTTCTTCGTCTGCTTCCCTCGTTGGCATGGTGAGCATGGATGGTCTTTGATGAAGACTTCATTCGGTATGCCTTGCACCAAACCTTTCCGAGCTAAGCGATTGATAGCTTTGAAATTGAGGTGGTTCAAGCGTCTGTGCCATAGCCATCCAATTTCTGTAGCACTTCTTGCAACTAGACAAGTTTCCTCCTTGCAGCTGTCCCATTGTGCTATGCAGACGTTTCTCTGCCTGATTCCAGTGAGCACAATCTGGGATGTGAGTTTGCTCTTCACAATGCACTTGTTGGAGATGAACTCCACCCTGTACCCTTTATCACAAAACTGTGAAATAGACAACAGGTTGTGCTTGAGTCCTTCCACATAGGAGACTTCTTCAATTGTGAGCTTTCCAACTTTCAGTGCGCCATATCCCCTGGTGCTTCCTCGAGAGTTGTCACCAAAGGTTACGTGTGGACCATTCTTCTCTATGTAGTTGTGAAGTAGAGCTTTCATGCCGGTCATGTGTCTTGAACATCCACTGTCCAAGTACCATACTAGTTGACCCTCACTTGGCATGGGATCCACGGCGCTCACCTGCAATTAGACAGATTTTGGTACCCAAATCAGTTTGGGTCCTTGCAGGTTAGTTCCCTTAGGTACCCACACTTGCTTCACTCTCTTTTGAGATGAAGCTTGTGTCTTGGGCTTCTCGACCTTCGAAAACTTGGTGTACTGCCTAGAAGCAGCTTCACACGTGCAACAGTGTGTGCAAGAGGGGTAGCGGCTCGCTTCAGTCCTACCTATGCTCTTCCCACTTTGCTTATATCCTGAAGCGACTCGCTTAGGATTAGCTTTGGGTTTAGAGACTAGCTTAGGGTTTCTAGTCTGTTGAAGCGGCTCGCTTGGTTTCCTCGAAGCGGTCCAACTAGGGTTTTGACCCTGACTCGCTTGAGTAACCTTGGGAGTTCGAAGCGGCCTCTTTGGTGCTTCGAATTCTTCCCCCTCAACGTTAGTCCGGTTGGACCATCTCCAGTCCGGATAACGTGACACATAGACATTACTCCTCTTTTTAGGAGGTAGATCCTTTGTCTTTCGTGTCTTGGCTTGAGACTTAGAAGCTTCAACAGTTCTCCCTTTACCCTTGGATTGGTAAGACTTAGCATGTTGAGTGCTAGGGACTGTTGAACTTTGCTTCCCCTTAGGATCTGCCCTTAAAGATATAGACATCTTCATTGGCTTCCTTTTAGGGTTCTCAGCCACTTTGCCTTTATCCTTGTTGGTGGTCGCTTTGGATGCAGTGGGCAATTCCAAAGTGACTGATGATGTAGTGTGTGATGCACCAACAAAGACAGTCGGCTTGGGAGGTCCACCCTCATATCCAAGGCCAGCTTTCCTACCAAAAGGCAGAAGCGAGCCCTCTAGTGCCTGCCTAGCATAT
The DNA here is from genome assembly GCA_024222315.1 of Thymus quinquecostatus. NCBI lineage: Eukaryota > Viridiplantae > Streptophyta > Magnoliopsida > Lamiales > Lamiaceae > Thymus > Thymus quinquecostatus. The sequence continues at coordinate 11,375,219 of CM044175.1, read as the reverse complement.
GATGCTTTGTTCAAGTTAGCAACTAGAGTGGACTGGGTTTCATACCTTCCCTCCAAGCTTTGATGTCTAGCGAAGAGATCCTCGAACTTACTAGTCATAGCCCTTAAATTAAGTTTGACTTCGTCAAGCTCACGGGCTAGCTTTCGGTTCTCCTTCTCGCTTTGAGACAGAGCTTGTTTTACCACTTCGTGGTCGCTTGACAATTTTTGATGCTTGTCAAACAACTCACTCCATGTAGAGGATTGTTCTTCCTCATTGACAGTGTGTGCTAGTGTAATTGAAGTGATTGAAGGATAGAAGAATACCTCTCCTGTTTCTTCGTCGGTGAGCGCCATAAATCAAAGATCCTCACCATCACTGGAATTTGGATCAGTGAATGCATCTGAGTCGCTTGGTGGATCTTCAGTTGTAGCGACCGGCACTTCACTCGCTACGAGCGCTCGCCTTGGAGCATCCTTCTTGGCCTTCAATTCTTCGCGCTCTTTGGCACTTAGCTTTGGGCAATCGGATTTGTAGTGACCCATCTTGTGGCAGTGATAACACTCCACTTCCATCATGTCTCGTGGGATCGGCTTGGTCGTCTCTTCTCTCTTTCCTTTTCCTTCTCGAGCATCAGTGCTCCTCCCTTTGTACTGCTTGTAGAATCTTTTGTACTTGCCCACTCGAGAGTTCATCTTGTTGAAGTTCTTGGATAAGAATGCAATGTGTTCTTCCAACTCTTCTCTTGTCATCTTGGCTAGCGACTGCTCGCTTGGCCCTTCGGTAGCTTTGAATGCTACTCCTTTTGACGTAGTGGGCGCTTCATCCTCGTCGTCGAGGCTCATTCGATTCAGATCAAACTCGTGAGCTTTGAGCTCGGAGAACAGCACTTCTGGCGTGAGCTTCGTTAGATCCTTGGTAGCTAGATATAGCTCCTTCATGGTCTGCCACTTCCTTGTGAGAGCACGGACTATTTTCAGGTTTACTTCCTTGTCTGTGAGTTCCTTCCCAAGCGAGTTGAGAGTTGCAGTAATGTTGGTAACTCTCAGCTCGAAGGCGTCGATGGACTCCCCTGACTTCATCACCAGATTTTCAAACTCCCGCATCTGAACGGCGAGCTTGTTCTCCTTGATTTTGTCTGTGCCTTGAGAAATGAGGGCTAGGGTTTCCCACATTTCCTTTGCCGTTGCACATTTCCTTATCCGTGGTAGATAGGCGTCCGACACGGTGCTCTGCATCGTGTGGCGTGCAATCTTGTTGAGGTTGGCAACTTTGAAGTCATTTGGAGTATACTCATCTTTATCCTTCTCCACGTACTGTTGACGAATGTGGGCTGGACGACCTTCAGCGGCTGGAACCTCCACAGATATGGCTTTCTTAATTTCGATTGGTCCGTCCTCAATGACTTCCCACATCCGGTCGTGGATTGAGCATAGGAAGCTCTCGACACGGAAACTCCATATCTCGTATCCTTCGATCGAGAACTGTGGAAGATTTGATGCACTGTATGTAGACATAGCAAACTATCAGCAGTAAATGCAATATGCGTGGGTGAGGTTTTGATGCACTTAAGAAAATAGGATCCGGTTCAGTGAGACAACGTGAAGCGAGTGGGGACTCGCTTCGGATATGCAAAGCAGAGGCTCGAAAGAACCGCTGCTCTGATACCACATGTTGGTCCCGGTTTGCTATAGGAAAAATACGTAGAGGGGGGGGGGGGGGGGGGTGAATACGTATTTTGAAGTTTTTCAACTTCAATTCCTTAACTCAGAGTATAAAGTAAAGTGCTCTTTGGAAATACTAAGACCTAGCCGAGGGCTAGATCTAAAGCAATCACGAATCTCTTGACCTAAGCTTAGAGCTTGATCAAGAGTGAGACTTTACTCTTTGTGCGGAATTTGGTGAGCTATAATCTTTCCTGAGTAATTGAAAATCCAAGTTAAGTTTGTTTAGATGCAGTATGCAATGGATATTCGAACAGATAAGAGTTTAGGGTTAGAGAGATACGACACCAAGAATTATAGTGGTTCGGAGATAATGCTCCTACGTCCACTTTGTTGCACGACGGCAACTGTTCTTTTCACTCAAGAACTTGAAGGTTACGGGTCCTTCAAAAACCTGGTCGAGATCGGGCTTCACTCGCCTAGATCAAACGACAGACGTAGTGATTGCGGGTTCACTACACAAACCTAACAAAGACTGGAAGCTTCACTCGCTTCAGTCGAACAGACAGGGAGATTGCGGGCACTCCTTACAGCCTAGCTTCGATCGAGCTTTACACAAACGATGTAAGTGTAAGCTTGGATCTCAACTCTACGATCGAGGCTTCTTCAATCGATGAAAGAAGGGCCTTGGATCTGGACAACCTAACGACGACACTCAAAAACCTAACAGACAGAGTTTAGGGTTTTTGGTTGACGAAACACACTATGAAGAGCTCTTTACAATAAGTGCAAAGATGGCTAGAGCTCTTCTTCTAAGCTTGGATATGGAATGGGCTTAGACTCTAAGTGTGAAGGTTGTGAAGACGAGTTCCGATGAACTGGAAACTCGGAGAACACTTGAAACAAAAACTCGAAGATTGGTCGAAGGCTTGGGAGTGTTTGTTTGCTGTATGCGCTCGAATGCTCAAGTAGTGTTCTACTTCTTCACATCTTCATCCTTCACTATTTATAGGCGGAGGGTTGGCTGAGATCCGTTGCTTGGTTGGTGACCTTGTCCCTCCTCCTCTCGACAGTACTTGCACAGGCTGGCTACTTTTCAGACGCGCAGATTTGGACTTTTGCCGGAAATGGCTAAGTTCCAATTTCAACAGTAACTGGAGCGACCCAGTACTGTTACGGCGCCTTGTCGGCCTGGCAGTCAACTCCTCTGCTCCTCTCCGCTTTCGACACGTGGAGATCTCGTAATTAATGCGGAGATATCCAGTTGACTGGAGTTCAAATTCGGAGCGGGAATTTGTGCTGTCGCTTTCTGGTAGGTAGTGGCTCGCTTCGCTTTGAAGTTGTAGCGGCCGCTCTGAAGTGAGTCGCTTCACAGTCAAATTTGTAGTGAGTCACTTGAGAAATAAATTTCCCGTGACACTACTAAATTAAGTGTTGACTCGTGTTGACTCGCTTCGGCTTTTCTTTGTAGCGCACGCTTCGCTTCGCTTTAGTGGGTTCACTTGATTCCACTGTAGCGCTCGCTTCGCTTCGCTTGGCTTTGAACTGTAGCGCTAGCTTCGCTTCGCTTTGGCAGACTCACTTGAATCTACTGTAGCGATCGCTTCGCTTCGCTATTCTTCGGCACGCTTCACTTCAGTTTGCTTGACCCGCTTCGCTTTGGAAAACACACTCAAGTGAGTGGCCTTCACTTGAACTTTTGAAGCCTAGTCTATGCAAAATAAAAGAGTCACCCTAACAGAGTAGGCTTAGAAAAATTCTAACCTATTATCTACATCAAAATGGATCGCTTGGGAATAGGACGCTTGGGGTTTTGGGATCTAATCAAAACAAATGACTTTATTTATCAAATATCCCATGTAGTTCCCCCTTAACAATTTAGTCCTTAACAATTCCCAACAATCCTAACATCTAAACACCAATCAAACGGCACGACAAGACACCATATAAAATATGGACAGGGAGAATTCCTAACATATCTTATTTCCATATCTTTGGTTGTAGGGTCTTCATCCATGATAATGGGAAGTCACATTGAAAGCCTTTGAAAGCAAAGCTGATGAAGGAATATTCTTAGGATATTCTACATCAAGCAAAGCTTTCAGGGTGTTCAATTGTAAAACCCTAATTGTGGAGGAATCACCCCATGTCATATTTGATGAATCTTCTTTGAGTCTTCCACAGAAACAGGTTCAATCAAAGGAAGGAAAGACAAGCGAGGAACCTATCAACTCATTAACTTGGGACATGCTTGAAGATGATGAAGAAATCAAGGACTCAAGCGAACAGATTGTCCAAGGAAAGGTTGAAGCTGCCCCCAGACTCCTGAAGCAAGTGCAAGCCAAGCACCCATTCCAGTCGCTTCAGATGGAGAAGCAAGCGACCCCCATGAAGATGAAGATGAAGCTAGTGGATCCTAGCGTGCGTGGCTCAAGAATCACTCACCAAGTCAAATCATTGAAGATCCATCCAAGGGTGTAGTGACCAGAAGTCAAGTGTTTGGAGAAAGTGCCATGTTCAGTTGCTTTCTCTCAAACATTGAGCCATCAAGCGTGGAGGAAGCCCTAACAAATTCTAATTGGGTGATCGCCATGCAAGAAGAGCTGAATCAGTTCATCAGAAACGACGTATGGTGCCTCGTGGATCGTCCCAAATTTCAGTATGTTATTGGCACCAAGTGGGTGTTCAAGAACAAGACGGACGAGGACCACAACGTTGTGAGAAACAAGGCACGACTCGTCGCTAAGGGCTACTGCCAAGAGGAAGGAATCGACTTCGATGAGACCTTCGCTCCAGTGGCACGGCTTGAAGCGATCAGGTTATTTCTTGCCTATGCAGCGGCTAAGAAGTTCAAAGTTTATCAAATGGATGTCAAGAGCGCATTTCTCAATGGCAAACTCTAAGAAGAAGTGTATGTGGAGCAGCCACCGGGTTTCGAGCAAGGAGATAAGGTGTATCGATTGAAGAAGGCCCTGTATGGTTTGAAGCAGGCGCCTAGGGCATGGTACGACACACTATCTCAATTCCTAGTGGATAATGGATTCCACAAAGGGAAGATAGATCGGACTCTCTTCACCATCAATCATGGAGAAGACATGCTATGGGTCCAGATCTATGTAGACGACATCATATTTGGTTCACCAAATCAGTCGCTTAGCGAGAAGTTTGGAGAGCTAATGAAGACCAAATATGAGATGTCCATGATTGGTTTGATGAGTTGCTTCCTAGGTCTTCAAGTGAAGCAACAGGGTGATGGTATCTTCATCAATCAAGCCAAGTATACTATATGCTTGCCAAGTTCAGTGTTCAGCATGCTAAGAGCATCTCCAACCAATACTCTTAAATGGAGTATTACTTCATTTTGAAGTACGGAGGGCATTCCAACCGTACTCTATTTTACAACAAGAGTATAGAGTATTGAACAGTAAAACTCCATATACTTCATACTCTATTTTCACTATTTGAACAATATTAAACTATAAAAAAAAAAAATTAACTACATTTCATTAATATAATTTGATTTATAATTTATTGTATTGTATATTTTATTTATAACTAAATTTTATAATTTTAATTTAATTTAACATATTTAATTTTATATAAATAAAAAATTAGCATTCCACAATATACTTAAATTATGTTATTTAAGATACAATTTTATTAATTATTTAATATTTATGATACATTAGGAAATGTTAATTATGTAAAATAAATGAAAATTTACAAATAGAGTGTATATATATAAAGTACGTGGTTGGAATGAATTTCTAAAATAGAGTATGTCATACTTCATTTTGAAGTGTAGCATACTGCAAAATAGAGTATAGGGTTGGAGATGGTCAAAAGCTGTGAAGATTCCCATGAACACCAACTGGAAGATGGAGCCAGACCTAGATGGGAAGTCTGTGGATGCTACAGACTACCGAGCTTTGATCGGATCCCTTCTATATCTCACTGCAAGCAGGCCGGATATTGCCTTCGCAGTTGGAGTATGTGCTCGCTTCCAAAGCAATCCCAAGCACAGCCATCTTGAAGCTGCCAAGCGAATCCTTCGCTATCTCAAGGGCACCATCAACATGGGGCTGTGGTATCCAGCTGAAGATAATCTAGAGCTCACTGGATATTCAAATGCTGACTGTGGAGGATGCCGTGTTGATAGGAAATCAACATCGGGCACGTGTCAGTTCTTGGAAAGCAAGCTGATCTCATGGTTTTCGAAGAAGCAAACCAGTGTAGCTACCTCAACGACTGAAGCTGAATATATGGCCGCTGGAAGCTGCTGTTCTCAAATTCTATGGCTTCGTCAGCAGTTGAAGTACTACAGAGTTGAAGCTAATGAGATCCCAATCTTCTGCGACAACAACAGCGCTATATGCATCTCGCAGAATCCAGTGCTTCACACCAGATGCAAGCACGTGGAAATCCGACATCACTTCATTCGTGATCATGTCGAGAAGAAAGATATCAAGCTCGAAAAAATCCATACTGATCTCCAGCGAGCTGATATCCTCACCAAGCCTCTAGCTGAGTCTCGTTTCAATCAGCTATGCATGGAATTAGGGTTGCTAGACCCTGGTGAAGAGTGCTAGATCCAGGATGCACGAAGGAGTGGTCACTTGTCTTTAAGCGTCACTCGCTTCGGATCTTCACCAACTCAAGCGAGTCACTTCTTGAATCCACTCGCTTGAAGAAGGAGAAATAAGGTGGAGAAAGGTGGAGTGTTGGAAGATGTTCCCTACCCGCTTACAGGAATTGTTAAGCCATTGGTTAAGGGGGAACTATTGTTTGCTCTCGGAGCAGGCTACTTCCAAAGCGAGCAACGAAAGCTGCTACCTAGCCTAGGAGTCCTAGTGAGTGGGTATAAACACTCGCAAGTGCCGTTTCTAGTAACGGTTGTGGGGTCTTGTATCGGGCCTTCCCACGTAAAAATGGTGAAAGCTTAGGCAGGGCTGGCACCTAGACCTTGCGTCATCTTCCCATCTTTCTGCCGAAGAGGAGCAAGTTTTCTCATCTCCTTCATCGTGGATAGATATTCATTCCTTACTCACTCTTCATTGAGTCAAGTTGCCGAATGTCTATCCATTCTTCCCCCACTTTGAATTTTGCGTCGCTTCAATTAACCCTAGTCTGGGTCAAGCGAGTCGATTGCAAATTCATTCTGTAGAATGTAGGAGGAAGCTTGAAGTGTTACCTTTTACTTGAAAAGGTTGCATGACTGGTGACATGTCTTTGCATAAAATACGAGATTGTCTTGTCAGATCATTCTCATTATCATCCTGTCCTATCTCGTTCTGAGATAAGGACTTGTACTCATCTCCCATTCATCGTGAATAAGTACACTTACGTGAAGCTCCCCTCTGGGATGTAGTAAGCTTGTGTACATTATTCATTCTCCCCCCACCCCCCCCCATTCCTCCGATGGAGGAGTCTCTAATTCGTAGAGGAAGATGGAAGAAATGAATGCCATGAAGACCAAGCTTGAAGAAGAAACCAACAAGTAGTGTCAAGTAACTTCAACAAGTGACTTCAATAAGTGGTATCAATCTCCTACGAAGTGAGATTGACTTGTAAGTGTTTCAATTCAAGTACACTAAGTAATGTGAAGCGTGCTAGAAACCTTCATTTACTATGTGGAAAATATGAAATGAATCTGACACAAATACAAAGAGGAAAACATTCTTGTTTATCCTCGAAGTATGTAAGTCAGAAACATTTTAAATTAAGCAAAGAAATTTCATTTCTTATTCTAGTCGCTACAGATGGCGAAGCGAGTGCCACGTCACTCTAGCAAGTCATCGCAAGCGAGTGCGGAGCAGTCACGCCAAGCGAGTACTTCGCAAGCGAGTAGAAGCCAAGCGGCTACACTCGAAGCGAGCGGGTACGAAGCGAAGCTTATGAGCTGTCAGCACTCGAGTGCAAATTTCACTTTTTACTTTAGCATTTAATGCAGCGGCACGTAGACAGAGAAAAGACAGGCGCGTGCATTTCAATTCAAAGAGAAGCGGGAAAATCGCCCTCGATCCAACCATAGAATCCGAACAGTTCCAGAATCTTTGTCGTTGGATCATTGCCGATTGGAGAGACGAATTATAGACGGCCACGTGTAGTGCCAAGTCAAGATGGCGACTCACTTTTACTGTGGTGACGCCGGACACATCAGATCCATCACCGAGGGTCCGCCGCCTACGCACAGGATTCTCGAGGATATTACTGTCTTGCCCCTGCCACGTCAGCCGAACCCTAGTTCTATATATACGCAACGACGGAGATCTGTAGAAATTTTCACAACTCTCTAAAATTGCCATTCTCGTGCTAGATCTGCGTCTCTGCAACTCACGAGTCTCAAACCCCTCAAAATCTTAAATCTTTCTCAAATCTCTCTCTACAAAATCAACCATGGGAAAGAAAGAGAAGTCACAAACAATGAAGCAATTCCTGACCTCCATTGATGACAACATCAATGTCGAACCACATCTTGATGAGATCGTGGTGGAGGAGAACGGATTCTTTCGCAGGACCGTGACCACGGCCGGCCTGTGGAAGTTTGTGACGGCGAAGCCACAGCAGATTCTGGCCAAAGCCGTCGCCGAGATTTTACTGAATCTGAAGGAGGGAGAAGAAACATCAACTTTCACCGATCCACAGGAAGGGAAGCTTGTGGAGGTCGAGTTGAGCAGAATTGCCGGTGTATTCGACCTACCGAAGAGAGGACCGGATTCCTTGACAGAACTCGAACTGTCCATCAACGTCGAGTATGCTCGTTATGCTAAGAGGAAAGGCGAGGTTTTCGATGATCCTAAGCATAGCAACATCAGAACGGACCTGCTACCTCCGTTCAACTATATCTGTGAGCTATACACAAAGTCAGTGCTTTGCGGTGTTGGTTCGCTGAGCCAACTGTCCGAAACCAAGATCTTCGCCACCTCTATCATAGTTGACAGCTTGACAGGGACGAGTTTCAACTGGCACCGCTGGTTCATCAACCAGATTCATGAAGTCGCGAAGGATTTCAAGTTCGAGGAGGGGAGTGACGACAAAATCCTTCGTAAGGGAAAACTCAAATTCTTCTCCAGAATTTCCTACGCCCTGGAGAACCTGTTCGAGAACAGGAGGTGGACCGGCACGACCGAATACAAGAAGAATACCATCTTCTTCGATTCATGGAAGTCGGAGAAGCTCCCGATCGACCGGAGAATCATCAATGTGACAGTCCCCCCACCCGCTCCAGTCGCTGAAATCTATAGCGAGGCGGAAGAGGGAAAGCAAGCTCCTTCACCAACGAAGCGAGCTGCTCCGAAGAAAGCACGGTCAAAGCGACCACAGAAAGTGAGGCGTGTAGTCGCCATAGCTGAAGAGAGCGAGGCTGAGGTGCAGCCGCTCGAGAAGGAAAAGGAAACAGAAGAGGATCAACCCCAGCCCTCACCAGAAAAGGAACAACCACCCCAGCCATCACCACCCAAAGACCAAACACCCCAAACTCCCCCAGCTCAAATTCAAACCCAAAACCAGCCACCACCGGAACCCCAAACCTCAACCACAGCCCATCCCATCACTCATCACAAAGTAACCACCACCCAAACTCCAAGCTCTCCACAGGAATCAACATCATCTTTCCGGATTCCTGATGTGCCCTTCCTAGGCACAGATCTTGATGATACCTACAAACTCTACACCATTCCACTCACTCAACAAACTCAAACCCCTCAACCAGAAACCACCCAACCCGAAGCCATTCAAGCTTCCACCCCCAGCTCTCCATCCTCATCAGCTGAAACTGCTGAAACAGCCCAAACAGCCAACACCAACATCATCACAATCCCACCAACACCACCATCTCCAACTGCATAAGAGAAAGCTCTGGAACAGTACATCAAGGACCGTGAGCAAGCTGCAGAGATAATCCAGAATCGATACCCCTCTGTGGAGATGTCTGATGACTTCTTCACCAGAGCCGTTGACTTCCTCACGTATATCGCATACAGAGGAATGGAATACTACAAGATCTTTAATCTTCGAAAAGCTTTAAAAGAGGAGGTGATCGAAGCGAAAGAGGTGGAAGTGCTCAATTTCGTCGGAGCTGATGGTTTTCATGTGTTCATCAACGAGGCCAATTACTGGGAGATGCTTGACGCCAGAGTGTTGCGTGAATATCCAGATGCATTAGTCCCAGAGCGAGTGTCGTCCAAGCATGAACTACGGTTGATGAAGGAGCATGAGACAGAGGTGGAAGGGAAAGAAGCGGAGAATGCCAGTCTTCAAAGTGAGCTCACTAAGAAGACTGAGGAGTTGGAAAGAAAGGCAGAAGATGTCAAGAATCTGAGAGCAGATTTTGACAAAACAAAGGCTGAGTTGGAAGAGAAAGTTGAGGAGAAAGAGAAACTGCTGGCTGAAGGAGAAACTGCTAGGGGAGAAGGTGAAACTAGGAGAAGAAAGTGAGAAGAGTGCTCAAGAGCTCAAGCAGTCGCTTGAGGCTGAGAGGAGCAGGTTGAGGGAGGTGAATGCCAAGCTTGTGGCATTGGAGGATGAAAAGAAGGAGTTGAGGAGGAAGCTGGAGAAGGAGAGGAAGCAAGTGGAGAAGAAGGACAACGAACTGGTCAAGCTCGGGAGCGAGTTGACTAGGTCAAAGAAAGATCTTGACACGCTACAAAAGGAGATGCAGATCCTTAAGCTTGAGCGTGAAGAAGAGAAGGGCAAACTTGAAAGCCGGCGAAGGAGTGCTCAAGCCATGGACTTGAAGCAAGCAGAGTTGAGCATTTTGCTTGACAAAGTTAAGAAGATAGCGGGAGACTATGCCGTTAGAATGGCTGCAGTTGCTCAACTCCATGTTTCCTTGTACCAACGAGAGCAGTACCTTGCCACTGCTAAAGCCGAACTTGAAGCATCTCAAAACCATTTCGGGCTCGTGCTACAGAAGGAGCGAAGGAGGATCACAGCCGAAATTGAAGCGGAGCTGGCCGCTCGCTTCAAAGAAGTGGAACCTTTGGAAAACTTGATGGCCTCTGTGAAGGAGAGGGAGAAGCAGTGTCAGTACCTGCTTGAGGAAATCTCTATCAAGACATCAGAAATCGTGCTCTCCAAAGAGCAGGTTTTCGCGGAGCGAGCAGAGAGGATGCTCCATGCTGCCTTCAACAAATTGACTGAAATCCACCAATCCATCAGCGGAAAGGTGTTTGCTAAGGCCCCCGGCAGTCTTGATGATGCCAAAAAGGGGGGAAATATTGAAAAATCGATTGTACAAGTGAAGAAAGTAGGAGGGACGAGTGGAGAAGGGATGCAGAGGATCGAAGCCGGGAGCTTGATCCTAGGAGGAAGTGGAGTTGGAAGCGAGAGTGGAGCAGTGGAGGAAGAGGAGGATGAAGCTCGGGCAGAGTTGGCGAGGAAGAAGGGAAAGGACAAGGTCCTTGTAGAGCCCCAGAAGCCTCATGCCGGGAAGCTACTTGGTTCTTCCATAGCTGCCCATCCTGTCGCTGCCACCTTGACCAAGGAGCAGAAGGAGCGACAAATTGCAGCAGATGAGACCCTTGCTCGTGCCTTAGAGCAAGAGTTTGAGCTTACAAGAAAGGATCCAGCTGGAAGCTCCCAAGCAGGCGCCTCAAGTGCGCCCGCTACAGCTGTTGCTGCCCCTGCCTCAACGAATCTTGGCGCTGCTTCTACAAGACAGGCCATTGTGCCTCATCAATCGAAAGAGATGCCGCCCCCGCCACCTCCTGCACAAAAACAACCCTTGAAGCGGACTGCACCTGAGTCCAGGGAAGAGGACCCTGCGGCCAAGCTCCAAAAGATGCAGCAGGCAATCACTGAAAAGTCCAGCCGCTTCGAGAGGAGGCAGAGAAAGGCAGAAGAGAAGAAGAGGAGGAAAGATAGGGATGAGTGACTAGGCTATTTCTAATCTAGCAATAATATCGAACTAGAGAAGTCCGAGTATCGAACACGAGGAGTGAATGTGTCGAGAGATAATCAAGTAGTTCGTCTCGTCTCTATTATCCTATTTGAGCACATATTCATGGTTTGGTTTTTTTCTAAACTATGCAAAGAGTAAAGTAAATGGTAAACTTGACAAAGCGAAGTAAACAAGACAAGTAAAGTGCAAATATGAAGAATCAACAATAGTAAAAGGCATGGACCCAAGTGATTTCCAATATGATGATGATGAAGGCCTTAGAATCTAGATGCTTCAAACCAATTTAATCCACCTTGAATGGTTTCTTATATCATATATGCTAACCTACCTTACTAGGGTGATTAACAAGTAGATCAATAGAGCAATAAATGCTTTCTAAGCCTTTAAATAATCTATCAACTCCAAATAGCTCTAATTAGTCTAAGATAACCTACCAACTCCCATCCAACCCATCTAATTCTTTCGAGGAACTATATGAGATGAAATCAAGTGATATGGGTATGGATTGATGCCAAGTGCTATGAAAGAAAGCTTACTAGGCATTCCCTCAAACACCTTAGATGCACTCCTAGTGATCAATTATTCATGCATTCAAATTAAAGTCCCAATCCATAGGCAATCCAAGAGGAAGGTAGATCAACATCCTAGAATCTAACACCTATCATCTACATCAAATTATCCATCACTTGGAGCCATATGCAAACTTAGCTAGCCATAGATCTAGCAATTAAACCATCAAAAGCAAGAGAAATCATAATAGAAATAACAAGGAAATGAAAAGTAATTGAAATGCTCCACAAATCTTTAATTTCCAAGCTTGATCATCCACAAATATTTGAAAATACCAAAGAAGAAAGAGGGAAAATAGCTAGGGTTCTAAGAGAAAGTGCCAAAATGAATTACAAGTGTTAAAAGATGCCAAATAAGGAAAATAACTAGCTATTTATAGTTTTCCCATAAGTTGGGGTCAAATTGCAAATAACAGAAACTTGAGTTGAGAAGGTGGGGTAAAATCTGTAATTTCTGGAAAGTTGACTAAAGGTGTGTCTTGTGCATTCTCGCCCACATTTGACAGTTTGCGCGCTCCCACGGTTTTGGCTCGTTCTCTCTCGTCCGGCATTGGAAATTTAATCCGCAAAGTGCTATGGCTTCCTTTCTCGATCTTCTTCGACATAGGATAAGTCAAACTTGCCCAGAAAATAGCCACAGTACCTGAAATTAGCACGGAAACCGAGAGAAAACGCAAAGCATATAGAAAATGTATAAATTGTAAAAACCTATCATTTCCTATTCATTAAAGCACATATCTTAACCAAAACACACATCGAGACGCACTCTAAAGCATGCTAAATATGTGGTTATCAAACTCCCCCAAACTTAAGCCATTGCTCGTCTCGACAATGGAACGATCAATCAAAGAACATAAGCACATATGGGTATGCAAATAAAGATCATCGATGCCTCAAAGTTCACTCAATAAAGCATTTTCAAGCATGGAACTCCCAAGGTGCATTAAACAATCCACAACCACACAAAACTCTCAACTAAGGAATCAATCACTCAAGCATAATGAAACTCTAAACCTCTCTAGGTGTAAGTGTATCGCTCTTTCTCTCAAGTGTATGGAAGGAAGTTTACACTCATCGAACTCATGCATGCATCGTTCTTACCATAAGCTTGCCCTAAATCTCAAGATCTCCATCGCTTGATTGTGCACTAGAACTAAGATCAATTAGGTCTTTTATTTAGGCTTGTAATGTGGGGACATTGGTTTAGGTAGGGACTTTTAGGCTAAGTGACTAAGAAATCTCATAAGTACTTTTACCTTCTCTTTTCCACTGTAAGTGTGAATTTCTCCACCTTCTACCTTCACCATTTCATCTCTTTACACTCTTTAATACACAAGCTTGATTAAAGCTTCTCAAATATTCATGAATAACTCCTTTATGCTCTCATTCACAACTAACTTTATTCCAACTCTTTTTTTTCTTTTATCATTTTTTTTCTCTTTTCTTCTTTTTTGTGAGAATTTCATTCTCATTTCTTTCATTTTTCCTTTTTTTTTTCTTTCTTTTTTTTTTTTTCATTAGAGCTCATAGGAGTATTCTCATCTCAAAACGATCTCTTCAATCAAACTTCTCAAACCTCGTTATCTCACTACTTCGCAACCTCTCAATAGATTCCCTTAACCAACCTTCACCCCCTTTCATCCGGTTTTGCAACAAGGGCTTCAAAGGCTCAAGGGGGACCACAACGTTAACATTTTATTTGGTTAGTGTTTAGGGAATAATGAGGCTAACTAGTGATGGCCTAAAATCATTTCTAAGTTCTAGAAACACATATAACAACCTCGATCGAGATTAAAGGCAAGTTCTAGAAGATAACAATGCAATACATGGCAAACTCTCAAGAAAGAAAAGAACGTTATCAATTCAACGTTTTGGCTCAAACCTCACAAGCTTTTGTTTAGAATTCATGTGCCTAAGATCAATCATTCCTAGTTAATCATGTTATGCAACCATTTCATGCTCAATACACAAATGAGAAATTCCAACAAAATATGATGTCATTTCCTCTCAAATCATCATCGACATCTCTCTTGAAAGTAAATGAGTGATAACCACAATATCTAACAAGATAAACAAAAAGCCCTACAAGTCAAGTGATGCTTTTAAAATGGAACTTGAAATTTTTTTATTAAGCATGGAAACATCACTTGAATCACTTGCACACACCAAATCAACTCATCCTTCAATACACACAAATTCCACCACCAATTCACTCCAAACAAAACATAAAAAATTAAAACAAACAAAGAAAAAAATGCGATAAAATTAACTTGAAGAAATACGAAAAAGTAACTTGAATATCTTATCCCATCCCCCTCCCCCAAACTTATTTTTGAAAATAAAATCAAAAATAAGGTTGGAGGGACGAATATACATAAGATATTTAAGTTACTACTCACAAATGTCCAAGCTATAGAGGTGAGGAATGAGACGAGGAATGATTCCCTTGTCCATGTGATGAGCCTCAAGACGGACCCCTCACTCGCAATTTCTCATTCGATGGCGAATCCCCCGTCTTCTCCTTGATACTCCCCCTTTCGTCACCCCAAAAATTTTCTTCCTCGTTACTATAAGCAACAAAATCACAAGGAATATTAGAAATCCCACAATTTTTGCACAAAAATTAGAAGAAAAGAGGGTGAGAGAGGAGAAATTATTTATATAAAAATTGCAAAATATTTTTTAATTTTTAAAAATGTTTTAAATTTTTTTATAATTTTTAGAATTTTTTTTTTAATTTTTTAGAATTTTTTCTTAATTTTTTCAATTTTTTTTTTCAAATTGACCGGCCCGGCCCGTCAAACCCGGCCCAAATCTGGCCCCAATCAGGCCCAGACCTAGATCTGGGCCCGAAGTGAGCCCAGCCGCCATCTGACGGAAATTTCAGCTCTCGCCGGAATCCGCGCCGGAAGCTGCTGCTCGATTCCCCGGCGGCTCGCGAATAGGAGATGCTCCGCGGTTCCGGTCTACTCGTCGCGTCGGAAAGACACAGCCCCACTCGTCGCCGACCTCGGAAAGGAGTAGCACACGTCGCCGGAAACGCGACCTTACGTCGCCGGAATCGTGACTTTTGCCTTCTCTTCGCCGGAAACTGCTGCTGCTCGTCCGCCGTCGTCGGAGGCGTGCTTCAAATCTACTTGCGCAGGCTGCTCCCGTCGCCGATTGCTCGCGAAGAACTCCCCCCAATTTTCGCCGGAATCGCGAAGGGGGAGAGCTGCTGCTACTCGCCGGATTCTGCAGGACAGCACAGCGCCTGGTGGAGAAGACATCGACGGCGACACAGCTGCTCGCCGGCGTGGGTCGCCGTTTCGGGCAGAAGATATCCCGGCGACCCACCAGTCGCCGTCGTGGGTCGCCGTTTCGGGCAGAGGGTATCCCGGCGACCCACCAGTCGCCGTCTCCGGTCGCCGGAACCTGCAATTTCAATTTTTTTATTTATTTATTTTTTAATATATATATATATATATAGCGGAGAGATCACATACAAAGGACAGGTTCTGTAAGAAATGAGAAATGATCTGGACCATTGATCTGTGTGATCTACGATGTAGATTAACTGGTGCATTATGATTTTACTAAAATGCATTATGATTGTATAGATAATGCATTGTGCATTATAATTATGTGCATCATGCATTATGCATAAAATGCATAATTTTTTATTTTTTACGATAATCCTATTTTGTACAGGATCTCACCCATATATATATATATATATATATATATATATATATATATATATATATATATTTCTATTTCCATTTTTTTTTACTAACAAAAATACTAAGGAGACAAATACTACTCCAAATTTTCTAATTTTGCTCATTTTTCCATTTTTTTTTTCTTTCTAACAATTTAAACAACTAAACCTATTTAAAGACTATATGTAATAGTACTTAGGGAAAATAAAAAAATAAAAATAAAACGAAATAAAATGACTGAAAATAAACGAAAATAAAAATAAGAACGATAAAAAGGATACGTGTTAGAGTGCCTCCTAACGAGCGCTTTTTTAACGTCGCTAGCTCGACGATACCTCAAAAGGTGAATCAAGGAACATCAAACGAGGCCTTCTTGCCTAGACATTGAACTCTTCTACAATTTTCATGGAATGGATCGACAATCTTTTCTTTGAACTTCACTTCATTCATCCTCAAGTCACCTCTTTTGGGACTTGGAACTTGAACCTCTTCTCTTGGAATTGGCAATCCACCTCAAGTTTCGGCTTATAAAATGTCACTTCCTCTTCATCAACTCGGAAAGTGAGGCTTCCATCACATACATCCATTAAAGCTCGGCTTGTAGACAAGAAGGGCATACCAAGGATCAAAGGAATGTTGTGCTCTTCTTCGATGTCAAGAACGAAGAAATCCACCGGAAAGATAAACTTTCCAACCTTGATAAGCACATTTTCGATCTTTCCTCAAGGAATTGTGATTGAGCGATCCGCCATTTGAAAGATAGTCATTGTGGACATAAGAGTTCCAATCTTCAAACGTTCAAATATAGGAAGAGGCATCACGTTCACTCTTGAACTCATGTCACACAAGACCTTCTCTAGCACTTGATCACCAATTTCATAAGGAATTGTGAAATCTCCAAGATCGTTTTTCTTATTGGTGAATTCTCTTTGTAGTCTAGCACTACATCCCTCGATAGCTCAATGGTCATATCATCATCCATTTTAACCTTTCTCTTGTCTACATCCCCCAAGAACTTCTCATGATTTGGCATACTACTCAACAAATCAACCAAATGAGCATTGATATCCAACTTCTTCAACACTTCCAACCTATCAATGCTCATCTTTACAACTTCCTCATGAGGAGTACTCTCCGAAAGGTTTTCCCTCTTTTCACCCCCAAACTCATCATTCTCTATAGAAGTTTGGGAAAGATGAGTAAGAGAAATACCTTCATCCTTTTTTGCACATGGCTTTTCCTCTTCTTGAATCTCATGGAAAGGCATTGAAAATAGAGGCATCGATGGAGCTTCATAGCTCCAAGGTTGGAGTGGTTCCTCTTCAACAAGTTGTTGAGTGGTTGTTGGTTGATGTGAATCACACCATCTTGGCCAAGAATTCCCCCATTCTTAGGTCTTTGCCAAGCTCGTGCTTCTATCAACGCCTTTCTAATCTCTTCATGCTCCTTCTTGAGGTTGGTAATTTGGGAAGCAAGCTCTTCATATTTATCATCCAACATGGAGGTAGCTTTCTTTGAATTTGCCCTTTCCATAGGCCATTGAAAAGAATTAGAAACCATATCTTCAAGAATCCTCATGGCTTCCTTCACATCTCGATTTAGCAAGCAACCTCCGGAGGTAGCATCTACAATAGTTCTTGTTTGTGAACTCAAACCACCATAAAAGAAGAAGATTTGTCGACTCTCATCTAGGCCATGTGGAGGGCATTTCCTCAAGAGCTCACGGAATCTCTCCCAAGCATCGAATATCGTCTCATCCTCATGTTGGGCAAATTGATAAATCTCCGAGATTAGGCGTTGTACCTTGGAAGGTGGAAAGTATCTTGAGAGAAAGGCTTTGCATAGGTCTTCCCAAGATTTGATTGACTTCCCATTGAGACCTTTGAACCACTCTTTAGCCCGATCACGAAGTGAAAATCCGAAGAGTCTCATCCGGATTGTGTCATTTGGCACTCCTTCGAGCTTGAGGGTATCACAAATTTCAAGGAATGAGTATAGATGATCATTTGGGTCCTCGGTGACTTCTCCTCCAAATTGATTTGCTTGAACCAAACGAATCAAACCCGGTTTGAGCTCAAAGCTAGGTGCATTAACCGTGCCCCATTCTCTTCCTTTATAACTAGCTTTTGGAGGTTGGAATATCTCAATTATAGGAGGTAATTGAGCCTCTTGAGTTCTCCTCCTTTGCTCGTCCAATTTTGCTTTCATAACCTCCAATTGCTTCCTAAGAACTTCCACTTCTCGATTGATTTCCACATCATGCTCTTTGGAAGTTCTTTCTCTCTTCTCATGATCCAACATGAAAGGTTCCACATGTTTACCCTTGGATCTTTTAAGTGTGTACCTATCAAACACACCAACAAAGAGATCAAAAATAATCCAATAAAATGCTTGAATTAACAAGCAAGATACCATCCTAACTATAAAAATAAAACAAGCTCAAATTAGCAACAAGAAACTAAACAAACTATTGGTCATCAATCTATTCACTCCCCGTCAACGACGCCAAAAATTGACTAGGCTATTTCTAACCTAGCAATAATATCGAACTAGAGAAGTCCGAGTATCGAACACGTGGAGTGAATGTGTCGAGAGATAATCAAATAGTTCGTCTCGTCTCTATTATCCTATTTGAGCACATATTCATGGTTTGGTTTTTTCTAAACTATGCAAAGAGTAAAGTAAATGGTAAACTTGACAATGCGAAGTAAACAAGACAAGTAAAGTGCAAATATGAAGAATTAACAATAGTAAAAGGCATGGACCCAAGTGATTTCCAATATGATGATGATGAAGGCCTTAGAATCTAGATGCTTCAAACCAATTTAATCCGGCCACCTTGAATGGTTTCTTATATCATATATGCTAACCTACCTTACTAGGGTGATTAACAAGTAGATCAGTAGAGCAATAAATGCTTTCTAAGCCTTTAAATACTCTATCAACTCCAAATAGCTCTAATTAGTCTAAAATAACCTACCAACTCCCATCCAACCCATCTAATTCTTTCGAGGAACTATATGAGATGAAATCAAGTGATATGGGTATGGATTGATGCCAAGTGCTATGAAAGGAAGCTTACTAGGCATTCCCTCAAACACCTTAGATGCACTCCTGGTGATCAATTATTCATGCATTCAAATTAAAGTCCCAATCCATAGGCAATCCAAGAGGAAGGTAGATCAACATCCTAGAATCTAACACCTATCATCTACATCAAATTATCCATCACTTGGAGCCATATGCAAACTTAGCTAGCCATAGATCTAGCAATTACACCATCAAAAGCAAGAGAAATCATAATAGAAATAACAAGGAAATGAAAAGGAATTGAAATGCTCCGCAAATCTTCAATATCCAAGCTTGATCATCCACAAATATTTGAAAATACCAAAGAAGAAAGAGGGAAAATAGCTAGGGTTCTAAGAGAAAGTGCCAAAATGAATTACAAGTGTTAAAAGATGCCAAATAAGGAAAATAACTAGCTATTTATAGTTTTCCCATAAGTTGGGGTCAAATTGCAAATAACAGAAACTTGAGTTGAGAAGATGGGGTAAAATCTGTAATTTTTGGAAAGTTGACTAAAGATGTGTCTTGTGCATTCTCGCCCACATTTGACAGTTTGCGCGCTCCCACGGTTTTGGCTCGTTCTCTCTCGCCCAGCATCGGAAAATTAATTCGCAAAGTGCTACAGCTTCCTCTCTCGATCCTCTTCGACATAAGATAAGTAAAACTTGCCCAGAAAATAGCCACAGCACCTGAAATTAGCACGGAAACCGAGAGAAAATGTAAAGCATATAGAAAATGTATAAATTGTAAAAACCTATCATTTTACTATTCATTAAAGCACATATCTTAACCAAAACACGCATCTAGACGCACTCTAAAGCATGCTAAATATGTAGTTATCAATGAGGAGGTGAAGAAGATAGATGAACGGATCGAGTCGCACTGGAATGAAGTGAGACTCATTCAATCCGCTATCGCACGTAGCGCCTACATTCCTCACACTCCTGAGGAGCTGAAGCTGTCCAAACCCAAGCTTGGATGGACACCTGCCGAGTCACAATGACGGAGATGATTGATTCCAACCGCTACCCGCCCGAAGAACATGATTATATCCGCAAGCGAGTCAATGAGAAGCTTCCAAAGTGGAACATTGACTCCAGTGCTAAATTCAACTCAATCATGAAAGAATTGACGAGCAGGACGGAGGAGAAGCTGGCCACGCGAAGGGAACATCATCCTGACTCGAGGCAAATCGAAGACTTCATCCCGAGAGATCTTCTTGAGACTGGGCTCATCTTAAAAGACAAGTTCATCAAGGCCTACTACTACTGGCAGGTAGTGCCTTATCAAGATAAGTGCTCAAGAATGGATGCTCTCAACAACTTCTTGTGCCAATACAATGAACGGCTGCGGCGGAAGATCTTTACACTGGCAGAGGAAGCTGAACCTTTACCTCTCATCATCAAAGTGCCCGCAGTGAAGGAGTTTCCCATGCCGTTTCAACCTAATTCAATGGTTCCTGTCCGAAGGATCATTGATGAAGAAGTTGATGAAGCTCTAAGATTGGAGGGCAGATGGAGAGAGAATCAGTACATCATCAGGACCATGGAAGTGAATGTCCTGTCTGCCTACTACATCGAAGAGGAGACAGAGGAGAAAGAGGAGGAGAAAAAGACAGAGGAGAAAGAGGAGGAGAAAGAGAAAGAGGAGAAGGAGGAGAAGAACAAGCCCGCAGCAGATCCTTGAAATTCACTATCTCATATTTTGTGAACTGCTGTGTTCATATATCCCATTTTTATTTTCTGTCTAACTTGTGTCGTTTACAAGCTTTGTGAATGACTTACTCTTTATGCTACAAAACTCAACCAATTTAACCAAAAAAAAAGGGGAAAGGAACTTAAAAGAAAATTTCAAACAAGCATGCAAAGGAAGCAGTCGCTTGAAGTTCTTTCCACGGTTAAAAAGGCTAATTTTCTTTAGTCCAAGTCATTGGGTTTTGGCATCATCAAAAAGGGGGAAATTGTTGGGAATTGTTAAGGACAACATGTTAAGGGGGAACCAATATGGGACATTTTAGAAACGTTACATATGTTTTGATTTGATCCCAAAACCCCTAAGTGTCCTATTCCCAAGCGACCCAATTTGATGTAGATAATAGGTTAGAAATTTTTTCTAAGCCTACACTGTTAGGATGGCTTTGATTTTTGCTTCAGTCACTTAGGTTTTAGACCACAGAATATTCAAGTGAAGGCCACTCGCTTGAGTGTGTTTTCAAATCGAAGCGAGTCTACTCAGCCGAAGTGAAGCGAGCCAAAGAATAGCGAAGCGTAGCGAACGCAACAGTAGATTCAAAGCGAGTCTGCCAACGCGAAGCGAAGCGAGCGCTACAGTAAAAAGCCAAAGCAAGTCAACGCGGGTCAATGAATACTAAAGCAGCCACTAGGGAACTCTGCTTCCCAAGTACTCGCTACAATATGACCTTGAAGCGACTCGATTCGAAGCGGACGCTACAAGACTAAGGCGAAGCGAGCCGCTACCTAACAGAAAGCGACAGCCTGATTCCCGCTCCTATTTTGAACTCCAATCAACTAAAGATCGTCACATTAATTGTGAGATCTCCACGTGTCGAATGCGGAGAGGAGCAGCAGAGTTGACTGCCAGGCCGACAGGGCGCCGCTACAGTACTGACTCGCTCCAGTTACTGTTAAGTTTGTAACTTAGCCATTTTCGGCAAAATGACAAACTGCGCACCTGAAAAGCAACTGCCTGTGCAAAGTACTGTCGAGAGGAGGAGGGACAAGGCCACCTACCAAGCAACGGATCTCGGCCAAACCTCCGCCTATAAATAGTGAAGGATGAAGACGAAGAGATATAGAACACTACTTGAGCATTGAGCGCCTACTGCAAACAAACACTCCCAGCTTTCAAGCATTCATCGAGTCTTTGTTTCCAAGTGTTCTCCGAGTTCCAGTTTCATCGGAACTCGTCTTCGCAACCTTCACACCGAGAATTCTAAGCCCACTTCAAAATCCCAGCTTAGAAGAAGAGTTCTAGCCATCTTTGCATTCATTGTAAAGAACTCTTCAATAGTGTGTCTCTGTCGAAATAGAAAACCCTAACCCAAGTTTTAGGTTTTGTGTGTTCGTCGTTAGGTTGTGTTCGATCCAAGGCTCTACCTTCATCGATAGTAGAAGCCTCGATCATAGAGTCTAGATCCAAGCTTACACTTTCATTAAGTGAAGCTCGATCGAAGCTAGGTTGTAAGGAGAACCCGTAATCTCCCTGTCGTCGGACTGAAGCGAGTGAAGCTTCCAGTCCAGTTCTAGGTCTTGTGTGGTGAACCCGAAATCACCCAGTCTTCGTCAGATCCAAGCGAGTGAAGCTCGATCTTGACACAGGCTTTTGAAGAGCCCGTAATCTTCAAGTTCTTGAGTGAAGAGAACGAGTTGCCTAGTGCAACAAAGTGGACGTAGGAGTTTCATCTCCGAACCACTATAAATCCTTGTGTCGTATCTCTAACCCCAAACTCTCTATCTATTGTTTGATTATTCATTGCACAAGCATCTAAACAAACAAAAACTGAGATTTCAATTACTTAGGAAAGATTTAGCTCACCGAATTTCTGCATTTACGAGTAAAGACTCACTCTTGATCAAGTGTATACTTAGGTCAAGTAGTGCAGCTACGAACTGTAGATCTAGCTTCGAGCTAGGTCTTAAGTGCTGAAGCGAGCTCTTTACTTGTCACTCTGAGTAAAAGGAAAAGAAGGTGAAAAACTTCAAAACACGTATTCACCCCCCCTCCATCGATAGTAGAAGCCTCGATCATAGAGTCTAGATCCAAGCTTACACTTTCATTAAGTGAAGCTCGATCGAAGCTAGGTTGTAAGGAGAACCCGTAATCTCCCTGTCGTCGGACTGAAGCGAGTGAAGCTTCCAGTCCAGTTCTAGGTCTTGTGTGGTGAACCCGAAATCACCCAGTCTTCGTCAGATCCAAGCGAGTGAAGCTCGATCTTGACACAGGCTTTTGAAGAGCCCGTAATCTTCAAGTTCTTGAGTGAAGAGAACGAGTTGCCTAGTGCAACAAAGTGGACGTAGGAGTTTCATCTCCGAACCACTATAAATCCTTGTGTCGTATCTCTAACCCTAAACTCTCTATCTATTGTTTGATTATTCATTGCACAAGCATCTAAACAAACACAAACTGAGATTTCAATTACTTAGGAAAGATTTAGCTCACCGAATTTCCGCATTTACGAGTAAAGACTCACTCTTGATCAAGTTTATACTTAGGTCAAGTAGTGCAGCTACGAACTGTAGATCTAGCTTCGAGCTAGGTCTTAAGTGCTGAAGCGAGCTCTTTACTTGTCACTCTGAGTAAAAGGAAAAGAAGGTGAAAAACTTCAAAACACGTATTCACCCCCCCTCCCCCCCCTCTACGTGTTTTTCCTCTTACAAACCGGGACCAACAGCCTGTTAGACAGGGCTTCTGAGGGCTTATGGGAGGTTCTGCCTTCAGATGCAGGGTTCCTTCATCAAGGTGAATAGGGTGACCCTGTCATCTTCAGCTCTCCGCTTTTTAATGCTTTTTTATTAGGTGGGTTTTTGATTCATAGCAATATAGGGGCATATGCGAAAGGTTTGAGGGGTGGTGCTTCTTCTATAATTACCAATCCCTTATAGCCCATGAATAGATTTAGCATTTGAGATAGTTACAGGAGTTTTAGACTCACCAATTACACAAGGTGAACCGAATGTGTTCTGAAATTGCAGTAACCTTTGACCCGGCTTTCCTTCGGATTCGTCGTAACCTTAGGATTTCGACAAACAAAATAGTTTAGTTGTCACATTTCATACCATGAAGGAAATATGGCCCTGAAACCGCTTCTGATTACTTGACTGATCTGCTATAAACAATGCAACTAGAACATATTCACAATATACATGCTAGAATTATCTGGGAATAACATCAATCTTAAACCTAATATATATTCATTCTACAATACAACCACCATCTCGGGCATCTCTAGTAACAGAGGAAATAACAGGGTAAATTTATGAATGCATCATCAAAATCAGCCAGAGCTTCCAAGATATGTAGGAGGTTAGCACTCCAGATTCATAGGCTTTCACAACATTTACAATTAGCAAATCTAAACTCGCACACGAAAAGAGAGAATCACCATCTCAAATATGGGTTCCCCTTCGACAGGGTATCTATCACAATTTCTTCCACAAGGGGAACGTAATCTCAAAATCATGATACATTCTGTAATTTACAATCATGGAGAGTTCAACAAAACTCAGGCAATAGTATACGTATCTGGGTTTTCGCCGATTGAACAACAAATACAACATACCCATTCAATCTAATATCAAGCTTTCTCACATTTTCCGCATAATGACATGACAGGCAAAATCACCCACAGCATTGCAACAGCGAGCCAGAATTTCATATAAAACAGGGGAAATCGACATCTTAGACTCAAGTTTCCCACAAACGGCGCCAGTTGATAGATCCGGAATGGAGATCCACAACAATTTAAGAGTTTGTTCATAGCATTTTGCAAAGAGCAGTCAGGAATTAAGCATCACAGCGGTAAAGAGCAAGAGATTCGTACGTTTGAAGAGCTTTAATCGTGTATTTTGCATAGAGTATTGTTCGCTTAGAAAGAACGAGTACTGATCATGCTATATGCTTAAATAAAGGATGTATTTAACCATAAACTAGTAAAATCAGCGGAGTTTAACACTCGTCCAAGCAGATAATGAAGGAATGAAGTAGGGAGAAAAGAAGGAGGCACAGAGCTCGAAGTTTAGCTGGGCCTCATTCCCTCTGAATGATGGGGTTTTACCTTATGCTCAAGGTTGCAGGCGAAGGAGATTCCTCTCGTCGTGGAGAAGGAGGAATGGGAGTGGTTGTCGGCAAAACTTCTCGGAAGAAATTCTCAGCAGCTTTAGCCGCTTGAACTCGAAGGAACTCGCTGAAGAGTGTATAAGGGAATGAAACAGTACGCAAAGAGCGTGTGTGTATGAAGGATTGAGATACGATGATGAATGAAGTATGTAGCCATCCACTATTTATAGACGTAGGGAGGGTGAGAAAGTGAGCATTCGTGTGAAGGAAGGACAGAAAAGGAATTCTCATAGAGACAAGATTCCCTCCACCATGAATGCAGTGGGCCTCACTCTATAATACAAAGAGTCACGCGGACTGTATGTCACACAGAACCTCAAACTCTGTCAGATGCCTTTGGGAATTGAACAGATCCTTCGATCCTGACAGATGCCAATGGATCCCGTATAGCTTCTGGGAAGGGATAAGACCTCATAGCTTTTTGCATAAAATGTGTCTCTTAACTGTACTGAGCGTCTGAAGCCTTTAAGAACCCATAGAATTTCTAGTAATATGCTACCATATGAACAGTTTCTGTTTGAAGCCTTATCAAGGTTAACAACTATCCCCCTTAATGGTGATACCGAGTCTAGTTCTAACTAGACCTTGCTATTCCTTTCATCTTGGCAAGATTTCCTTGTTCAGCAAAAACATCCAATAATTTGGAGCAATGGACACAACCATAACTTGATATTGTCACACAACATCATTAATATTCTCTGACTTTTGAGACGATGCCCCAAAATTATGGGAAGGGTGCCTTTCTAGCGGATTGATTTATTTGCATAATGAGGCTGATATTAGTCCCTATCAATAGTTTTACAATAAAAATACTCATATTTTGGTATGGTGGACAATAATACCCTTACTTTTAGCACATAGTCACTCCCTCCTCCACTTTTGTCTCCCTACACGTGTTCCCTCATTCCCTCCTTCCTTCCTTCCTTCCTCCCTCTCTCTCTCTCTCTCTCTCTCTCTCTCTCTCTCTCTCTCTCTAAATCTATTTATTTATTTATTTATTAATTATTAAATTATTTATTTATTTTATATTTTTTTATTTTTTCCACAAAAATTTCAAATTTTTTTCCTTCAATTTTTTCAATTTTCTACCGTTTTTTGTATATTTCGATAAGTACAAGTACACAGTAGATTTAAGGTTCTTTTAGTAATGTGTACTGGTATGTGGTAAACGAATAATATCAAATTGTACTGCATTACACAATGCATTTATGTTGTTTTAGTACTGTGTACTGATAAGTCGTGAGGAACTAATATAAAAATTTAACATCAATTTCAAATTTCATTGTTCTCGTTAAAACAATCGAATGTATAATAACCCATTACAAGATGCAGAACTTTACACAAACCCAAAACCCAAAACCCAACCCCCCAAAACCCAAAAACCCGAACCCAAAAACCCAACCCCCAACCTGGAGAGAAAACCCAAGCTACGAGGTTGAAACAAAATCATAGAAAATAAACAGAAAATTCAGCAAAATTAAATTGTAACTGTAGTACACAATACATTTATATCATCTAGTACTGTTTACCGGTAAGTGGTAAGCGAAAAATATCAAATTGTACTATAGTACGCAGTACATTTATGTTATTTGGTACTATGTACTAAATATAAGGTAGCTTAGATTACCTATTCACGAACTTCAGTTCCACTTCATCTGCTGCCCCAAAAATGGACTTCCGGAATATCCTAAAAAATAGTACATAAATATGAATTAACCAAACGTATTATTATTAGTATACTAACTTATTTAACAGACGAGCCATCACTGCAAGAGAAGGTAGTGGAAGCTGCTTTGTATAAGCCCAATTTAAGATCTGATGTTATATTGAATATGGAGAGCACATATCAAAAGACCCAAGTTTAGCATCCGGAACATTTCAAAACGACGAAGCCAATGGCGTATAGAATTCAGTCACCGCTGACTGTATAGAAAACCTTGAATAGGATGGTTTACTAAGGCAGCTCTATGCTCTACTCTACTCTTCAACTCGGAAGCAGAAGATGGAGAAGAAAGTGGTCTCACTACATCATTTCATCGAACAGAGCTAGTATATAATTACCGAAAAAACACTAATTTTGGCTTCTCACTCTCACATTATTATATATCTTAACAAATGAATGACTTCATGCTTCTGATTCCTCACGCCAGGTGCTGCTGCCGTCAGAAAACAAAAGAAGTTCACCCGAAATTTATCAAGAACCGGCAACGACTCTGAAAATTCTTCGATCCAATTTGACATTTACGTCATAAACTGGCATTCACATTCTCTACAATATTCTTATTAGCTAGATACTAAAACTGAAAGCTCGTTCGTAAATCGTCACATGAAACTCTAGTTGACGAAGAGCCTATAATACAATTCACAGTAAGACGCATAAAACAGCAAGCATTCAGCTATGGAAGATTGACGCAACGGTCTCTATTACAGAGAAGCGCAAATTCATACTATCTCATAAATGGAATCCAAATTCTCATGAACTAATAAACTATGAATCAATTGTGCAATTAGCGAGACAGAAGTAGAAAGAGCTTACTTGAATAACATAGCCCTAATGCGATGGAAGAGAGGAAGTCTTCCCCCAAATCGTGTCCCCAGTAACTGCGAAAGGCTCGAGGCTTTGAATGGGTATAGTAACCGCTGTGCAGGTTGATAACTTTGCAAAAATCAGAGCAGACAAACGGGCCGTCGGAATCGATTGAAACTTTGTGTGTAGCTTCGTATACGTATGAGGGAACTCCAGAAAAAATTTGAGCCAAAACGGACGGCCAAAAATCGCCTCCCAATTCCAGATCAGAAAATCTGTCACTGGAAGGGAAAAACAGCGTCGCCGTCGATCCACAGGTTGAATTTGGCTGAAACTTTCAGCGAACATTCCCAGATGCAAGGCGAGGTCCCCTGTGAAGTTTGGTTGCAATCAGCTAGCCGGATTCGCCGGAAATCGCAGAGCGGCGCCGAAACCCTAATTTGGTTCCGCCGGCGGATGGCTTCACAACCACCACCAATGTGTGCGCCTTGATGAGAGGGTTATGAATCTATGGTTTTGATGGTAAGATTGGCCGCCGGCGCCGGTGAGAGAGAGGAACAGAGTGTCGCCGGTGAGAGAGAGGAAGACAGTATATGAGAGAAAGGGAGAGAGAGAAAAGAAGAAGAACCACAATTATAAAAATCAAAGATAGGGTTATTTTTGTCCACCCAAACCAAAAATTGGGTGTTTTTATTATAAACTATATTATATACCTAATATTGTTTTGACAAAGTCAAAAGGGATAAAAACATATATTATCTCTAAAATTTATTTGTGCATACGGTAAGTTCACACTAAAACACCCGTATCAGAATTGAACATATCCATATCACAATTCATTTTTTATTTTATTTTAAATATTTATATACCTCATGGTTTAATCGATTTAAAAGAAATAAAAATATTATTCTCCCAAGTTTTGAATCATTGCAATTTGTTGGTTGTCGTTTTATTTTGTTGTAATTTCTTTATCTTAAATAATTATTTATTTCACTACTTTAATATATCAATTTTCAATGGTTGAGTAGGTTAATAGTTTTACACATGAATCCGTGGCAGTAACAAAGAATACTAACATACGATTAGAATTGTAACATTGGAACTAATGCATGTCAATTTTAATCTTTGAAACATATTATAAATTATTATATTTATTCTAATGCATGAAATGCATATGCCTGTGCTAATGCCGTGACTCATGCAGTTATATTGTTTAAAAAAAATATACAATAAAGCTATTTGGCCATAATGTGGCCGGCCACACAACGACATTTTTCATAATATACGTAATTTTAAAAATGGTAAATGATAATTATAGTTTATTACTTTTATATTTTAGTTTAAAAATATTTTTTCCACAAAAATTACATATTTTTTCTCTTGTTTTTTCTAGATAAAAAGGTAAAAAATTCTTTAAAATAGTAAAAATTATCAAATAATTAAAGGGTTAATTTTAAAAAATGCGTAAAAATTACGGAGCATCCCTTTTTGAGTTTTTTATAATATAAAAAAGTTTGGCAAAAAAATATAAATTATTTGATACTTAAAAAAATAAAAAAAAAAGTTAAATTATGGCCGGCCACATTATGGCCGAATAGCATCACCCATAAATATATGGCATTTAAACACCAAAGTCCAAACTGCTGTGGAAATAAGCAGAAGGAAATAAGCCACACATTATAATTAATTGTTAGTGAAGAAAAATGGAAATACACAAATTATAGATAATCTCATTTTAACACCAAAC
The DNA here is from genome assembly GCA_024222315.1 of Thymus quinquecostatus. Classification (NCBI taxonomy): domain Eukaryota; kingdom Viridiplantae; phylum Streptophyta; class Magnoliopsida; order Lamiales; family Lamiaceae; genus Thymus; species Thymus quinquecostatus. The sequence continues at coordinate 11,346,206 of CM044175.1, read as the reverse complement.
TTTTGAAGTTATTGTGAAACACCTGTTTTGAAAGGGTCCTAGAGATTTAAAGCTCCCTTTCACGCCTTTCAGAATTGAATATAATTGCAATGAGTATGAAGCAAACATGCTAGGAAATAAGCCAACATCAGATGTAAATTTAGAGATGTTCCGATAAATGATTTGCACTGAACAATTAAGTTGATTTATTTATTTATTATAATAAGGATCTCAATGATTTTGAACTTCGTAATTTAAATATTAAATTCTCAATGCATGATTAGTAAAGTCGAGATACATCCCTATGAGATACATTCTTCAATTTTTTACAACGTACTAAATTCTTACACCATAATGTATCGCACAAGCCAAACATAGATTTGTTGGTAGTATCCACAAAATATTTGTAATAATGCATCACACAAGCCAACTGAATGTTATGCTTAGAGTTTGAATATTTACTTCAAGCATTGCACATCTAATAATTTTACCTATTGAAAAGTATTTTGGTATTATGAACAAATTTAATGCTAATATACAATATAAAATTATTGAATTATAAAATTATTCCGTGCATCGCTCGGGTAAACGTTCTAATTAATAATAATTACTGTTGTCATAAATACTTCTAATAAATGAACTAATATTTTCTATATGTAGGGTTCGGGCTTACTAGTATATAGATATATATGGGGTAAAAAAATACTCATTTGAGGATAGTAAAGATAAATAATAGTCACTTCGATGAAAAATAGTTACCCATATCATAATATCCCGCCCAGTCCTAATTCACGAATTTAAGGTCGTGAATACACTCATATAAATGTCTTGAAATTATGAATTCACAAATTTGTGATCGTGAATTCACTCACAAAAAGCGCAATAACCGTAGTTTTTACGAGTTAAATTTTATGTTATTAATTAAAGCTGCGAGAGATCGTGTTGATTTAGCAAGGCGATCGGACCAAGGCCCACAACGAGAGAAATATACATGGGCCGAGTTAGTATAACGAAATTCTTTTATTTATCTATCTCAATGGCCCATCAGTTAGAGCCCAACAATTTAATAGCCCAAAGGCCCAATAGTAAAGAGTCATCAACAATAATAATTATGGGAATAAAAGAAGGGAATAAAAAGAAAAGAAAAGAAAATAAATAATCAAAAGCCTATAGTAGGCATTTCCTCTTCCCTAGGTTAGCATATAAAAATTTGAAATTAGAGACATAATTAAAATTTCCTAAACACAATTAAAAGAATTTAAATACACCATTAATTGTAATTAAGGGAATTGACCTAACACTGATCAACCCCCATCATTACTTTGCATGGGAAATATACAAAAGATGAGCATGCAACTGCCTCCCCCTTCCTTCATGCCTCCTCCATTACACCAAATCTGCAGCCTTCCATAAACTCTCCAATCCATAGCCTTCTCTCTCCCTCTTGCAATGATGAGAACCAAGTATCACCTACATACAAGTATTGCACCTGCACAAAACATCCGCACTCAACACTCAAAGACTCAAAACACATATAGAGCAAGTCAAGAGAGAGTAAGCAAGAAAAGCAAGAGAGAGGAACGATTTTCAGCCGAGATTAGCTGATTTTCAGCCCTGTCGCCACCAACTCGAGCACAAAAATCTCATCTTTACCATCTAGGCAACAACCATGAGATTTCGTTGACCCGTGTAGAACATAAATCTGAATGATATTACAGATAATGTACTACTTTGACGCTGCGAAAGCATGCACAACAAAACAGCCATGAAAGCAATAAATAACACCGACCAATGATAACCCAGTTCGGTTAAATCAACCTACATCTGGGGGGACATGCCCAAGAGCCAATTTACTATCAAGAGCTTCAAAGATACAAGTATATGAATACTAGCCACCACTACGTATTCACTCCTCACCCATCTACACTCTTCTCAAGTAAACTTGAAATTAAACCCTTAGCCTAACCAAGCCTAATCTAGACTTACTCTTGAGAGATGTACCCACAATATTTAAGAGAAAAACGAAATAAACATGAAAAAACATTGTCTAGGACAAGCTGTGTTATATGTACCACATAGTGTCCTAGATGATGTTACAGAGACACAAGATGACTCTCGGCACTACATTGTGCGAGGATAACAATATCAGCTCTCTTCTCTCCTCATCTTATGAACGTGTATGAGCCTCCTTATATAGCCTCCAAGTGCTAGATATTCTCTTGTAGCCCAAGTAACACGTTTCCTTGTACATAAGGATCCATGTATATCTTCTTTCCTTGTAGATAATCTTTCCTATAAATCCCTTAATAAATCCTTATGCAAATATATAATTAAGGGAAAATAAATCCCTTAATAAAAATCTAATCTTTAATCATAAGAAAATAAATCATATATCCCAATGCATACATATAATTGCCAAAACCACATGCAACCACACTTTACAGTAACAATCTTCCCCTTTGGAATTTATGTATGCAAACCACACTCAATAAACTAACGCATAAAACCACACTAATCCAAGTTGTTGGTCCCGGTTTGATAAGAGGATTACACGTGAGAGAGAGAGAGAGAGAGAGAGAGAGAGAGAGGGGGGGGGGGGGGGGGGGGGGGGGGGGGGGGGGGGAATGCGTGTAATAGAAGTTTTTCAACTTCTTTTCAACTTATCTTAGAGTATGCAAGCTTCGGGTCGCTTTAAATCTTTAGACCAAACAGTAAGCCTGATTTGCAGAAAAGCTTTGCTCTGGACCTAAGCGTAAACTTGATCACAGAGTGACTCGCTTGCAAGAATGCGAAAGTTGGTGAGCTAATATTTCCTAAGTATTTAAAGCTTCGTTTTAGGTTTGTTTAGATGCTTGTGCACGAATGAATACTCAAAGCAGTAAATAATGAAAGCTTTAAGAATAGAAATACGACACCGGGGTTTATAGTGGTTCGGTGCTAAAACACCTACGTCCACTTTGTTCCACACGGGAACTGCTTCTCTTCACTAAGAAACCTAGAGGATTACGGGTTCCTCAAAACCTAGACAAGGATCGAGCTTCACTCGCTTGGATCCGAAACAACAACAAATGGGAGATTACGGGTTCTCCACAAAAACCTAGCTAGGATCGAGCTTTACACAATCGAGGAGAGTGTGTTTCACCAAAAAGTGTTCGCAATAGAACGAAATCCTATCGTAGCACTAGCAAGTAAAACCAAAGTATCGAATCTCAAGGAAAACTTAACAGGGCAATTAATTATGTAGTAAACCTAAAACTAAGAAAGCAAGTAAAGAATATTTTGGGGTTTTTGTTTTTAAATCCTAGGCAAGAAAATAAATCAAAGCAATAAATCAAAGCAAATAAATCAAAGCAAGAAAGCTGGAAATTAACCTAAGAATTAAACTAAAGAAAACAATAATCTACCTAGGCAAGAATCGAAAAGAAAGCAATAAAGAAAGCAACGAAGGAATCAAAAGCAAAGAAAGAAGCATAAATAAATCTAGACATGATGAATTGAAATCTGGAAATTAAAAGCAAATTAATCTAATTTGAAAACTTTGAAAAAACGAAGGTATTGAAATCGAAGGAAAACGAATCTAAACTTAAAACTAGAAATCGAAACAACGAAATTAAACTAAGGAATTTAAACGGAGCAATTAAGAAAACGAATCTAAAACGAACGCAAGCAATTAAAACGAATAAACGAAAGCAATAAAAGAACTTACGAAAATTGAGACGAAGAACGATGAACTTGAATTAAATAAACGCCTTGAATTAAATTGCAGAAACGAAGAACGAATCCGGATCCGAACAATAGAAAGCTAAACTAAAGTATTTGAATCTGAAAACTAAAGCTAAAATATGCTAAGAGATGGTTATAATTCGTGTACAAGGATGATATATATATACTAGGTAAAAACCTAGATAAATAAGGAAAGAAAAGCTGGACGCCGACTTTTGGACGATCGTCCAGATTGTGGAGTGAAATCTGGACGGTCGTCCAGATGAGCTGCTGGATACTGCTTCGCACATATCTGGACGGTCGTCCAGATTGTGAAGAAAATCTGGACGGTCGTCCAGATGAGCTACTGCCTTCTCACGGCTTTGCCTTCTCTTCGTGCACTTTTCGTCCCGTTTTCTTCCAATTTCTCCCCTTTTGCTCCTATGATACCCAAAACTCCAAACAAACAATCATAGCCAAAAGACACACTAAAAGACACAAAAACATAATGAAAACTAATACGAAAACGCAACGAAAAACCTAACAAATAAACACCAATCAAACTCCCCCACACTTAGATCTTTGCTTGTCCTCAAGCAAAACAAAACAAACAATAGACTCAAGTATCGTGAACTATATTGGCCTCAAAGCTTTTCAAAAACAACTCTCATGTTCATGATCAAAATTATGCACACAACCTTAGCATCAATCAACACAATCTACTCAACTAATTCAAAGTATGCTAATCCATCAAAGAACACTCCCAAACATGTGAAATTTTGTATATGAAAGTGAACTCTCAACTCTCTCAAAGAAAAGATGTAATATAATGCACATCAAGAAGGTTCACTCAACATCAATGCAATGCAACATGTTTACCATAAGCTTGCCTTTAATCTCAACATCTCCACCTAATGTAATATCTACAAACAAGGATCAAAAAGGTCTTTATATAAGCTTGTAATGTAGGGACATTGGTTAAGGTAGGGAATATATAGGCTAAGTGACTCAAAATGCTCTAAATCATCAACCTCTTTTTCAACTCCAACCAAAGTATGGATTTTAATCTCCATCTTCTACCCTCCAACACACCAAATACAAACTCAAAGATGCTAAACTATACAAATCAAGCTAACTATCCCCTTATGCTTCTTTTTTTTTTTTCTTTTCTTTTTTTCTCTAGAGCTCAACTAATACATGTTCTTTCTAATTCGAACAAAGGCTCTATTTTTTTTTATCTCTTTTTTTTTTTCTAAGCTTATAGGGATAGCTAACTACACTTAAACAAGCATCTCAAATTCCTTTTCTTTCTCTCCTTCTACACCACAACAAGTATTTTCAAATTTTCTCCTTCCATATCACCAACTACAACTTAGGGTACCCATAATCATCCAAACCTCCTATCATCCGGTTTCACAAAGAACGGCTAATAAAGGCTCAAAAGGGGTAAACAAAGGATTATGATCAAGGTTAGTGTATAGGAATCATGTGGCTACGAAAGAATGGCCTAAGATCATTTCCTAGTTCGTAAATATACTAAGGTCTTGATGGAGATACAAGGCAAGTTCTAGAAACAACGAAGCAAGCATGATCACTCAATCAAGAATAGGCATAAATATGCACAAAAAGCTCAAATCTCACGGGTTCAAACTATCTAGTTCCCGATATCATAGCATACATCAAATTCATCGAATAAAATGCGTCGCTTCGCCAAGGTTCCATGCATAATAAAGATCATGAATTTTTCCAAAAATCAACATTCTCTATCATTGGCCAAGTCCACAATACTATCATCACATGCTCATTTGACTCAACGACTCAATTAACTCCTAATGACTCAACAAAAATAAAAACTTCATGCCAAAAGTTCGAAGACCCCCCCCCCACACTTAAAATCAAGCAATGTCCCCATTGCGAGAAAATAAAAAGGAAAGGGATAGAAAAACTTATCGCATGAAGACAAACAACACACTCGAAATCCCGAGAAGGTTCCAAGTGAGTACCTACAAAACAAACACAAAACAAAACACAAAAGCGTAAAATCGAACAAAATAAAGATAAAACAATAAAAGACTCAACAAAAATAAAAGACACAAACATAGCTATGATCAATTGAATGGACCTCCAAACCGTGGGTCTTGCCAACGTGGATCGTGGGGAGACCAATAACGGGGATCATCCGGGTTTGGTGGAGCGGAGGTGGAGCCAATGGAGAAGTCGGTGTACCTCATCAAATGGCCCTCGATGTTCGACACCCTCCTATCCAAACCAGACACGTGTGTAGACAAACCCGCCATTTGGTTAGACAAACCCGTCATTTGGGTGGACATGGAATCGAAACGAGCAAACATCCCTTGTTGAAAATCAGCCCAATATGGAGGAATCTCGGCCTCCATGGCTTGGCGAGCTCGGACGCGATCTCTTGAAGTGTAGTAGTGAATAATGCGCTCATCATCGTCCGGAACATGCTGCTGCTCCTCCTCGTCTCCATTCCCATCGTCCTCATGTTCCACTTCCACCTCTTCTTCCTCTCCTTCTCCCTCTTCTTGTTGCTCAGCATCTTCCTCCATGTGGTGCTCGGCATCTTGCCCGGCTCCTCGAACACGACGCGCATCAGAATAGTAAGCACGAACAGAGGCTCGATCCTCAACTCGAGTGAACTCGGTTGGACTCCTCATCAAGCGAGCATTGATCAACTCCGTAGACGACATCTCCACACTTTGCACCAACCCTCCGGCCTCCGAAATATCTACGCCAAAGTGACGAGCAAGGGCCGTCGCGATGTATCCAAGAGTGGGATGGGCGCCGTTCTTCGACTGCACGTGTGAGAGCTGCGTCCATATGAATGGGGCCAAACACACCTTTCGATTGTACCTAGCACACCAAAGCAAATAGACCTCCATGCCCGTTACCTTACTGGCCTCCTTTTTACCGGAGACCATGTTAGATATGAAGCGATGGAGTATGATCAAAGCATCATCGCGTAAAAAGGAGCTAGACACACCCGAAGTTCTAAAATTATTAACACCCGACAAATCCATCCAAGCCGCATTAACATTGAAATCAGCAGGCACACAATCAGAGATATTCGGGTTAGCACGAAAACCAAATACTGATTTCATCGTTTCCTTAGAAACTTCACACAAAATACCACGAAAAGTACATTCCATCACAACCTCATCACCCCGTCTAGATAGTCGAAAACTACTACACATCTCTAGACACAAACTATTATGCGCCTCCCATTGTCTAGACATACATCGCATTAATCCTAGTCGAAGAGCATATTCGCGAATAGTCGGAAAAATAGACAAACGCCTCAAAAAATCCATATCATAATGCCTAGGAGGGCGTATATCAAGATTTTTCAAACGAAGGTAGAGATTAGTAGTCGCGTACCTATCGGTTTCGAAAGGAACTCGTTCGCGACGCCCGTACTGTTGCTCGTTGTCACCCGGTGAGTGGCGATCGAGACTCACAACGTAGGGAGTACGATTCATGGTGATGATGTGAAGGGGTTTGAGGAAGGATGGCACACGAACGGAGCAGGAACCACGAAAATGAAAAACGGGGCAGCCTCCAATCTGGACGGTCGTCCAGATTCAGCTTGAATTCTGGACGGTCGTCCAAAAATTTGGCCGGTCGCGCAGATTCTGGCCGGTCGCGGTAATTCTGGCCGAGCGCGGTGACGCGGCGGCGACGGGGGTGGCGGCTGAGCGACGGCGGCACGGTGGTGACTGAAGCGGACGGCGTCGGCGTTGGTGCTAACGGCGCGGCGCGGGTGGCTGGACGGCGGCAGGGCTGACAGCGGCGGAGGTGCAGGTGGCTGCCGGCGGCGTGCTGACGGCGGCGAAACTGCGGCGGCGACGGTGATTCAGTACGGCAGCAGGCTGGCAGCGATGGGTGGTGGTGGTGGCTGGTTCGTCGGATGCAAGCTGTGGAGAAGATAGAAGAAGAGAGGAGATAAGAAATAGGTTAAAAAGGAGTAATGGGCCAGCTCACTCGTTTGACTCGGCAAAAGAAACGGGCCCACGGATTCTGGACGATCGTCCAGATTCGTAAAGAATCTGGCCGGTCGTCCAGATTAGCTACTGGCTGGAATTCGATTTGCACATTTCTGGACGGTCGTCCAGAATCCTAAAGGAATCTGGCCGATCGTCCAGATCAGCTGCTGTTAGTCGACGCCCATTCCTGCAAAAAGACACTCAAACTAACACGAAAAATTAAATATTAATAAGAAATGCAATGAAAAATACTAAATCTAAAATTTTTATATTTTTTTACGTGGGTTGCCTCCCACCAAGCGCTCGTTTATCGTCATTAGCTTGACGTACCAAAAACTCAAGAGGAGAGTGGGGGGTCGGATATGAGAATCGTCTCCACCGTTTGAGGCAATGTCGACCCTTCGATGTACGGCTTCAATCGTTGCCCGTTGACCGAGAAGATGTATCCCGAATCCTCGTTCTTGATTTCTACCGCACCATGGGGGAAAACTTGCACCACCGTGTATGGACCGCCCCACCTAGACTTAAGCTTACCCGGAAATAAACGAAGACGAGAGTGAAAGAGAAGTACCTTCATTCCGGGTTTGAACTCCTTGAAAGCTATGCGTCTATCATGTAGACGTTTCACCTTGTCCTTGTAAATCTTGGCATTGTCGTAGGCTTCGTTCCTTAGCTCGTCGAGCTCCTCCATTTGCAAAATCCTCCGATCATGAGCATCGTCGAGGTCGAAATTGATGCGCTTGAGGGCCCAATACGCCTTGAACTCTATCTCAACGGGCAAATGACACGACTTACCATAGACGAGCCTATAGGGACTCATCCCAAGCACGCCTTTGTAAGCCGTGCGATATGCCCAAAGAGCGTCGTTCAACTTGTCGGCCCAATCCTTCCTCGATGGCTTGACCGTCTTCTCTAAAATCCCCTTGATTTGGCGATTGCTCGTCTCCGCTTGTCCCGAGGTTTGTGGATGATAAGGAGTCGCCACCTTGTGTGTGATGGCGTTCTTCTTCATGAGCTTGGCGAACAACTTGTTGCAAAAATGTTTTCCCCCATCACTAATGATCACACGAGGGAAACCAAACCTACACAAGATATTTTCCTGCACAAACTTCAAGACAACGTGAGAATCACATGTCTTCGTGGGTATTGCTTCTACCCACTTAGACACGTAATCGACGGCAAGTAAAATGTACTCAAAACCATGGGATTTAGGAAAAGGGCCCATAAAGTCGATGCCCCACACATCAAAAATCTCAACCACTAAAATAGGATTAAGGGGCATCTCATTACGGCGACCTATAGAACCTGTGCGTTGGCAACGATCGCATGCAAGGTAGAAGGCTTGAGCATCCTTGAACAAGGTAGGCCAATATAATCCACTTTGTAGCACCTTATGAGCAGTCTTTTGGCCTCCAAAATGTCCTCCACTCGGCTCCTCGTGACAATGTCGCAGCACCTCGGTTTGCTCGTGGTCGGGAACGCACCTTCGAATCACCTCGTCCTTCCCAAGCTTGAACAAGTGAGGATCCTCCCAATAGTATTGCCTACACAAACGAAGAAACCTTTTCTCTTCTTGAGCGTTAAGGACGGGTTTAGTGTCCTTATCGGCCAAGTAATTAGCAATATCGGCAAACCAAGGAGTAGCACTCACTTCATTAACATTCTCAAAGGGAAAGGAATCACAAATATCATCAAGAGAAGCATAATGGGGAGGTGAATCGAGACGAGAGAGATGGTCGGCCACAAGATTATCACTACCTTTCCTATCACGAATTTCAATATCAAATTCTTGCAATAATAAGACCCATCTAATCAACCTAGGTTTTGCTTGGGCTTTAGTCAAAAGATGTTTAAGAGCACCATGATCACTATAAATAATCACCTTAGACCCTATGATATAAGATCTAAATTTATCTAAGGCAAAAACAACGGCAAGCATCTCTTGTTCGGTGGTGGTGTAATTCACTTGAGCCGGATTAAGAGTTAAACTAGCATAGTAAATCACACGAAGCATCTTATCGACTCTTTGACCCAAAACAGCCCCTACGGCATTATTAGACGCATCACACATAATTTCAAAAGGCAATGACCAATCGGGACCGACTACAACGGGAGCAGAGATGAGTTTTTCTTTTAAAGTGAGAAAGGCATTCATACAAGACTCATCAAAGTGGAAAGGCACATCTTGAGCAAGCAAACGACAAAGAGGTTGGCTAATTTTAGAAAAATCCTTAATGAATCGTCTATAAAAGCCCGCATGACCAAGGAAACTCCTAATACCTTTGACATCACTAGGTGGTGGCAATTTTTCAATCACCTCCACTTTCGCTTTGTCGACCTCTATACCCTTACTCGAAACTACATGGCCTAGAACAATTCCACTTCTAACCATAAAATGACTCTTTTCCCAACTCAAGGTAAGTCCACTCTCAATGCATCTCTTAAGGACTCTCTCTATTTTCAACAAGCAATCATGGAAAGACGACCCGAAAACAGAAAAATCATCCATAAAAATCTCTACAAAATCACCGATAAATTCCGAAAAAATAGACATCATGCATCTTTGGAACGTACCCGGTGCGTTGCAGAGACCAAATGGCATCCTCCTATAAGCGTAGGTCCCGAAAGGGCTTGTGAAGGCCGTCTTTGCTTGATCCTCCGGAGCTATCGCAATTTGATAGTAACCTGACAAGCCATCTAGAAAACAGTAAAACTCTTGCCCGGCTAACTTATCAAGCATTTGATCAATAAAAGGGAGAGGAAAGTGGTCCTTTTTGGTGGAAGCATTAAGCTTCCGATAATCGATGCACATCCTCCAACCGGTAACCGGGCGCGAGGCGACCAACTCGTCCTTCTCGTTCTTTGACACCGTAATTCCCCCCTTCTTTGGAACGACGTGCACCGGGCTAACCCACTCACTATCGGCGATGGCATAGATAATCCCCTCCGCCAATAGCTTGTAAATCTCCTTGCGCACGACCTCCATGAGCATTGGGTTGAGCCTCCTTTGTCCATCTCGTTTGGGGCGAGCGCCTTCTTCGAGATTGATGCGATGCATGCACGTGGCCGGGCTAATTCCTCGTATATCCGCCAAGCTCCATCCAAAAGCGAGCTTGTTTTCCTTGAGTATGCCCACCAAAGCTCCTTCCTCTGCAAGAGACAAAGAAGAAGAGATGATTACGGGTTTTTGGTTTCCTCCCTCTAAAAATATGTATTTCAAATGCGATGGCAGCTCTTTCAACTCCAACGGCTCCGGAATCTTCGAGCCGGGCTCGGGATCTTGAGGTGGAAACGGTAGCTTGATCCCAATGTCTCTCTCCATTCGCTCCCACTCCATTTGATCTCCGGATCCCCAACACACCTCCTCCGTGTCAAAATCCTGCACAAAAGAGCACTCGGCCAAGGCATCAACCTTATCGATGAAAGAACAATTATCAATTAAATTGACCGATGACATAGGCCGACTCTTATGCACAGAAAACGAAACATCCTCTCCTAAAACGGACATCTTAATCACACCACTCTTCACATCAATCAAAGTATTAGTTGTAGCCATGAAAGGACGACCTAGCAAAAGTGTGTGCTCAATACCATTTTCTTGTACCTCACCTATCTCTAAAACCACAAAATCAACGGGAACAATCAAACCCCCTACGCGAACAAGAATATCCTCAATAATACCTCTAGGGTACCTAATAGACCTATCCGCCAATTGAAGGCTCATGCGAGTGGGTTTAAGTTCTCCTAACTCTAATTGCTTAAAGATAGAATAAGGCATAAGATTAATACCGGCACCTAAATCTAGCATACCACATGCTTCCTTACCATTACCTAAGGAGATAGTGATAACGAAAGAACCTGGATCTCGTTGCTTAGGTGGAAGAGGGTGTTGCATAATTGATGTCGCCACCTCCGATACCGCAATCGTCTCCATCTCATCGAACGGCTTCTTCCTCGATGTCAACTCCTTTACGAACCTCACGAACGGTGGCACATTGCGAATGACATCAAGGAGAGGCAAGTTCACGTCCACCTTTGAAAGAAGCTTGTACAAATCCATGAATTGTTGATCCCGCTTCTTGTTCTTCACTCGACTCGGATAAGGAATGGGAGGAACATAAGGGTTGGACGTCTTGTGGAGAGGTTGGGACTCTTTCTCGGGCTCGTCGGACTCCGTACGCTGCTCTCCTGATTTGGACGATCGGCCAGAAGAGTCGGGGTGACTTGGCCGATCGTCCAGATTAGCTGCTGGGTTGGGCGAGTTGGGCAATCTGGACGAGCGTCCAGAATCTGGACGACCGTCCAGATCAGGTACTGGACGGGGCTCTGGCGCCTGCGTTTTGGCCGACCGTCCAGAATCTGGACGACCGTCCAGATTAGCTGCTGGACGGGCGTGTTGATGTGGAGGTGCTGCCGGCGTCTTCGGTCCATTCCAACGGGGACTTGGGCCCCATCTATTTCCCATGCTTCCTTGAGGTGGCATTGACACTCCATTGTCCACGTGCCTCCCGCTCCGCAACACCGAAACGGCTTGGGCTTGATGCGGTGGAAAAGGAGGAACATATGGGGGATATTGCACCTCGTTAGCTTGTTGTGGTTGGATCCCTTGGCTCGGAATCCGCCCCGGTTGTTGCATTAAGTGCATAGATCCCGAAATTTGGCCAATAGCCGTCTCGAGCCGCTTCATGTTTGCATCTAGTGCTTGGAAACGATCCTCATCGGCGGGGGGCTTTTGTGGAGGTCCTTGAGGACGAGAGTTTGGGTATGGTGGTGGTGGTGTAGGGTTAGATTGAGGAGGGTAATATGGAGGTGGTGGGTAATATGGATTTGGAGGGTATTGAGGGGGTGGATAATATGGTGGAGGTTGAGGGTAGTAGGGATTTGGTGGAGGAGGATAGGGGTTATTATATGGTGGAGGACGCCTATTCGGATAGGTAGGGGGGTTACCTTGCCCTTGTGTCGGCCTCGGATTTTGGTAGCGTCCATTGTATCCCCCTTGGTATCCTTGATGTGGTGCTTGAGGTGGGTATCCTTGAGCGGCGTAGACCTCGGCTCCTCCTTCGTATTGAAACTCCCCCATGTTGTGGCACACCTCCTTGATGTGTCCAAGCTCTCCACAAATCTCGCATTGATCGGGCTTCCTCTCTTCCTCCTTCGGGGCCGGTGCACTTTGCTTAACCTTCAAATTCTCGAGATCCCTATACATGTCGGCAATTTGCTTCTTCAAGTCGGGGCTCATCGAAATTGCACTCGCCTCCACGTTCCTCGATCTAACTGATTTTTGTTGAGAACTCGCAGCAAGCGTCTCGAAAATATCCTTCAACTCATCAGCTGTCTTGACCGCTATGTTGCCTCCGGCCGAACTATCCACCATGAATTGGCAAGTTTGGTTGAGGGCGTCGTAGAAATATTGCCAAAGCAACTCCGGTGCCATTTGATGATGAGGGCATTGTTGGAGCAGCTCTTGGAACCTCTCCCATGCTTCGTGAAATGGCTCATCGTTGTGTTGGGAGAAATTCATAATCTTTGACCGCACCTCTTGAGTCTTGCGGTTGGGATAGTACTTTAGCATGAACTTCTCGCACACCGCATTCCAAGTGGCGAGAGAGTTGGCCGGGAGCGCCAAATACCATGACCTTGCTCGATCCTTGAGGGTGTACGGGAAGCACTTCATCTTCAATGTGTCCTCCGTGAGTCCCGCGAGTGGGAAAGTTTGCACCACCGTGCAAAACTCTCGGATGAACGTCAACGCATCCTCGTTGGCCAGCCCGTGGTAGGAAGGAAGCAACGCCATGTGGTGAGGTTTAAGCTCATGATTCCTGACCGCTTCCGTCAGGACAATCGCCGAAGTGGTGGCTGTGAATGTGGGGCGAGCAAAATCGCCCATGACTCTAGCTGCCATGGCTTCGGGCTCTGCAAACAACAAGACTAAACCAAAGTCTTGAGAATCGATCTCCTCCTTCTCCTTCACGGCTAAGATCGCTTTCCTTTGATGGACGTTGTCGACGTAGGGCGCTAGATTCCTTTGAAGACTTCGGCGACCATGCATAAACAACACTCAACAAAAGGGTTAAACGCACCGAGTGGGAGAGATAAGAAATCGAAATAAACACGAATGAAAATAAAGCAAATAAAAATACTACACAATCAAAAGCCTAAAGTTTTCCCCGGCAACGGCGCCAAAATTTGTTTCACCAAAAAGTGTTCGCAATAGAACGAAATCCTATCGTAGCACTAGCAAGTAAAACCAAAGTATCGAATCTCAAGGAAAACTTAACAGGGCAATTAATTATGTAGTAAACCTAAAACTAAGAAAGCAAGTAAAGAATATTTTGGGGTTTTTGTTTTTAAATCCTAGGCAAGAAAATAAATCAAAGCAATAAATCAAAGCAAATAAATCAAAGCAAGAAAGCTGGAAATTAACCTAAGAATTAAACTAAAGAAAACAATAATCTACCTAGGCAAGAATCGAAAAGAAAGCAATAAAGAAAGCAACGAAGGAATCAAAAGCAAAGAAAGAAGCATAAATAAATCTAGACATGATGAATTGAAATCTGGAAATTAAAAGCAAATTAATCTAACTTGAAAACTTTGAAAAAACGAAGGTATTGAAATCGAAGGAAAACGAATCTAAACTTAAAACTAGAAATCGAAACAACGAAATTAAACTAAGGAATTTAAACGGAGCAATTAAGAAAACGAATCTAAAACGAACGCAAGCAATTAAAACGAATAAACGAAAGCAATAAAAGAACTTACGAAAATTGAGACGAAGAACGATGAACTTGAATTAAATAAACGCCTTGAATTAAATTGCAGAAACGAAGAACGAATCCGGATCCGAACAATAGAAAGCTAAACTAAAGTATTTGAATCTGAAAACTAAAGCTAAAATATGCTAAGAGATGGTTATAATTCGTGTACAAGGATGATATATATATACTAGGTAAAAACCTAGATAAATAAGGAAAGAAAAGCTGGACGCCGACTTTTGGACGATCGTCCAGATTGTGGAGTGAAATCTGGACGGTCGTCCAGATGAGCTGCTGGATACTGCTTCGCACATATCTGGACGGTCGTCCAGATTGTGAAGAAAATCTGGACGGTCGTCCAGATGAGCTACTGCCTTCTCACGGCTTTGCCTTCTCTTCGTGCACTTTTCGTCCCGTTTTCTTCCAATTTCTCCCCTTTTGCTCCTATGATACCCAAAACTCCAAACAAACAATCATAGCCAAAAGACACACTAAAAGACACAAAAACATAATGAAAACTAATACGAAAACGCAACGAAAAACCTAACAAATAAACACCAATCAGAGTGTAAGCTTGGATCCACACTCTACGATCGAGGCTTCTGCTATCGATGAAAGCAGAACCTTAGATCTTACAACCTTACAACTAAACACAAACACTAACTCTCTTGACTGGACTTAGAACAAGGGTTTTGGTTTGGTTTTGACAATACTCTAAATGAAGAACTCTTTACAGGGATTGCAAAGGGTAGAGTCCTTCTCTAATCTAGGATATATGAGTGGGCTTAGATTCTAAGAGTGAAGGTTGCAGAGAACAAGTTTCGATGATACTTAAACTTGGAGAACACTTTGACAAGAACTCAGAAAATGAATGCTGGAGATTTGTGAGTGCTTAATTGCTTGAGCGCTGGAAAATTTCGTAAGTGTCCTGCTTCTTCTCTTGTCTGCACTCCACTATTTATAGTGTGAGAGTTGGACTGGAGCCGTTTGAAGGTTGGTGGCTTTGTCCCTCCACACTCGACAGTACTTGGCGCCTTTTCAGATAGCTGCTTTGTCTTCTTTCCGAAAATGGCTAAAATCCAAGCATAACAGTAACTGAAGCGTCCAATACTGTAGCGGCGGCTCTGTCGGTCAATCAAGTCAACTGTTTCGTCCAATCCTCTTTCGCCATGTGAAGACCTTCATTTAATGCGGCGGATCTCGCACTTGACTGAGTTCAAACTCAAGTTTGAATCGAGGATGGTAGTTGTACTTTCTCTTTCAAGCGTTTGAAAGGGGCTCGCTTCGCTTTAGTCTGAGAGCACGCTTTAGCGTAGTCGGGTTGACCCGTTTTGACTTTAGTGTGAGCGCTCGCTTCGCTTTGTCCGGGTAGACTCGCTTCGCTTTGTTACACACTCAAGCGAGTGGTCTTCTTGCTTCGCTTGAAAACCTACAGTCTAAACCTAAAGCGACTAAAACAAAAGTGAGCTTTCCTAACATAACAAGCTTGAAAAATTCTATCCTATCTAATCAAAATAGGGTCGCTTGGGAATAGGATTTACATAGAGGGTTTTGGGATCTAATCAAAATACGCAACAAACTTTATTAAAGTGTCTCGTTAAGTTCCCCCTTAACAAATAAATCATTAACAATTCCCAACAATTTCCCCCCTTTTGATGATGCCAAAACCCAACACTTTAACCACTGTAAGAACTTTCAAGCGACTGAATCCTTCACAGTCTTATTCATTTTTTTTTGAGTTCTTATGGTTTTCATGTAGGCTTTGTAGCATAAGGATGAAAATCACATAAAGCAAATATAAGCTATAAGTAAATGAAATCAACGCTTGACAGAAAAGTAAATTTGATAAATTGGTCAAGCAGAACAAAAAGAGATCAAGATTCATCAATTATGTAAGCAGATAAGACTTTCGTCTTCATTGTCTTGGTCGTCTCTTTTCTTTCTTTGTCAAGTCTGACCAGGTAAAGAGCTTCGTCGATCTCAGCTTCAATCACTCCACGATCCGGTATGCGAGAACCAGATACTCTGGGCTTCGGGAAAAGCTTCCGATCTGGGACTTTGATAATCATCTTGGGCTGGGCAAGCTCTGCTTCAATCAAGATCATCCTCCAAAGCTTGTCGTTGATAACGACCATGAAATTGTAAAGCGCATCGAGCTTTGAGATGAAATCTTGGCCTGGAACTACTTTCCAGAAGTAGTAGGCTTTGATAAATTTCTCGCGGCATACCTCCCAATCCTTCTTCAGTTCTTCAGAGATGAAGCCTTCAATGAAACGCGTGTCGAGATTATTGGCTCTCCTTCCCTCAATCTGGTCAAAAGACCTCTCGGTCATTTCCTTCAACAAGGCTTTGAACTTCTCGCTTTGTTCAGAATTGAAGAGTGGCGCTTTCTCATTAACAAGCTTCCTGATAAAGTCCTTCTCTTCCTTGGTGTAGCCCTTTGACCTTTCCATTACTTTTATGGTCTTCTTGCAAGCTTCGATATCAGCCTCGAGGTAACATACCTCGGATTCGTCGGGGGTGAAAGGAATGTACAAGCTTCGCATGAGACTGCTTTGTACAAGCACATTCTCTTTGAGCAGTTGGGTAGTCCTCTCCTTAATCTTTTTAGTCCTTGCTTGCTTGAGGGCTCACTACAACAAAAAAGGGATATTGGGACACTTATTTAGAGACACTTTTAATTAAGTGATGCTACATGTTAATTTGGGGCACATAGTGAAACAATTTTAAATTTGGGGCACTTAAATGAAATAGGGGGGAAATTTTTTTCACTTAAGTTTTGGCGGAACCAAATTGCGCCATTCTTCCGGTGAAAAAAAAACCCTCCCCTCCGCCTCACCTCTCTTTCACCTGCTAGCCCTCCCCCTCCGCCTCACCTCTCTTTCCCTGGCGCCCTCCCCTCCGCCTCACCTCTCTCTCCCCGGCGCCCTCCCCCTCCGCCTCACCTCTCTCTTTCCCCGTTTCGTGGCCCAGAACTGAACCTATTGGGGGAAAATTGAGAGCTACTTTTTCCCGTAAAGCAACGAAGCAACGAAGGGGAATTCGTGATTTTTGCAGCGTTCGCGAGTCGAGATCGATCGAGGTATGAATTATCGAATTAATCCTCTTTTTTCACTTTGATTTTGAGTTATTATTCTTCTCGTGTTATTGTAATAATCTAAGGAACTATCGTCGAGGTATCGAAATTGGGGGAGAAATGTGTGTTTCTGGTTTTTTAGGGTTAAGGATTTCATATATTTTTTATCTATTTTTTTACTGTATTCATCTGGATTTATAAATCCCTGCAGTTTCTATGAGTTGCGTTTTGATTGATTCTATTTCGTGTGGATTTTTGAGTTTATTTTGCCAGTTTTAATCCTTAAGCATATTCAGTCAATGGTGAATTGTTCTTCGATATTAATTCCCCATGTGGAAATTCCCCATGGCCCATGCCCTGATTGGGGACTTATAGATTTGAATTTGAAGCTGTTGTTGCTCCCTAAATCGCTTGAGAAGCTGGACGAAGGTTTCTCTCTCCCTCTATGTCTCTGAGTATCGTTTTTGTGATGTTATAAGCAGCATTGCATATTTCAGTTGTTTAATAAGGGTTCTTGTCAGCAATTATGAGTACTGACCTGTTTGTTCACTAATCTTGGATTGTAATGTATTTTCATTATTCTTTTTGTTGAATTTTTTGTTTAAATTTGGCAAATGTGTAGAGAATTTTAAGAAAATTGAAATGTGTATTTTCCTTTCATTGAAGATTACTCTTTGTCATCGTCTGTTTGACGCTTTGTATCAGGTCACATTATTCTTAGTTATAATTGGAGTTTTACTCTAAAATTGATTGAGTCTATACACAAAAATATCCTAGAAAAGCCATTGATCATAATATTGTTGTCCAAGCATTAATAAATTATTTTTGTGAGAGCTAGTTTATCTTACATGAAAGATTTTAAGATTTTTTAGTTGAAGATTTGAAACAGTAATTCTTGTTCCTTTTGGTTTGCTTCACTTGAATGCAGGACATTGTCACTGAGAGTGATCAGTTTAGGTCTGTCATATCTTAGTTTGTATTTCCTTATTATGTTCCATGGAATTCAATTATGATCTCTAATCATTTAGCAATTTTGTTCTAACTCGGTATTAATGTTTTTATTTTTGACATGACACAGCATTGAAGAAATCAAGAATTCTCCAGTAAGTATTATGCTACTTTTATACATGCATAGTTTGTAGTTTGAATTATGTGATGATGCATAATACAGGTATATTAATGCTTTTCTGAAACTGTTAACTTTATCAGCCTTCTTACATGGATTTTTGAACCATCATGTCTAATTGCCACACAATAGGTCAATTGCTTTAGTGAGTGAAACTGTCTTGAGTATCGACTTATAACCCCCTGATGAAGCAAATGAGTTCTACAATTTTCTATGTCTTCTTGAATATCTTTCAGAGTGCTGCCTAAGTATTCGAAATGCAGAAAATTTTGATTCAGCACCGACTCAAATACAGATTCATTGCATCTTATAGCCTGCAACTTCTGATGCCAAGTTTATTTAGGATGCCCTTATGGACTTAATTGATTTCTACGTACGAATTCCTTGGCATTCGCTATAACAACTTTAGTATCTGAAGGCTTGCTAACATTGCTATAAGTAGGCTGATGCTGGTATCAAAATCTCTGATAACAAAAGTGGAGAAAGATAAATGGTTACTGTAATTATGGTCGCTAGAGCTCCTCTGACAAATAAACAGTAGGTTTGGAAAAGAATTTCTTTATCATGAAAATTGCCATCTTTTCTCTTCCCATCTTTTCTCTTCCCAAGGAAGATAGGCATCGAATGTAAACTACTTAGATAGACTAGGATTCTGAAACATCAGTGTAAGAATGAGAATCGGTTGAAGACATGGATAACTAACAAAAGCTAGAAGATATGGATTTTGGTTCTAGACTGGAAAGGTTTGCTAGTTCCCATGTCAAAATTTCTTTTTCCAAGCATTATTGCTTGCATTGATTTTTATTTTGGATGAAGTTAGTATCAAGTTCTGTTTGGCTTAAGTACTGCCCCTTTTAGTCTGTAGATTATGGTCGCATGGCTGAGATTCTGGTACAGCGGGCTGCTCTCGGCTGACTGCTATTACATGGGTAAAGTACATTAACACATGATTCCTGTCATTTGCCGTTTTCTGATGACTGATCAATGTTAAGTATTATGCCGATCTTTCTGAATGAGTTTTACTCTGCTCTGCAGATTTATGAGTTTGTGAAGCTTGGTGGAGACCAACTAGTTCCTCATTATGCTGATATTCTGGGTGCAATCTTACCTTGCATATCGGACAAGGAAGAAAAGATTAGAGTTGTAAGTTCCCATGTGGAATGTTTAAATGCTTGTCTAGTTGTCTTATCCTTGGCTTTATCATTTCCAACCTTTCTTTTCCTCCTCCAGTCCATTTTTATGCTGCAATAGGCTTATAGATTTCTTTCAACTTCAGGTTGCTTGTGAAACAAATGAAGAACTACGAGGAATCCAAGCTGATCCATCTGATGCTAAGTGTTCAATGTGAACTAGAGGTAAGCAACTTCGTTCAGTGCAGTTCCTTGGGGAACGATGACAATCTCATAATCTAAGATACGCTAAAATTTGATTCGAGAGCGTGACTAAATTGATAACTGCTTCTTTTCATCAAGATGTCCTACCACAATGTGCTCAAATCTTATTCCCCTCGAGCTATGACGCAACTAAGATAGATCATGCCTAACGACAAAGTTATTTTTGCAGGGATTTCGAATTTCGAATTCTACAGGAACACTGTTTGCAATAATCAGTACAATCGGAACGGGATTCTTCGTGCAGTGGATAGGTTCGTTTCATGGTTTCAGGCATTCTTGACTCTTTCAGCATGTCTTTATTTTGCTAGAGCCATATTCTGGAATCACTATGCTACCGAGAAAGAGTTCTAAATTATGCGACGGACCAATATCTCCTATAATATACTATAATATGTGAAGGAAAGTAGATATATTCAATTCTTAGCAAATGTATAGTGTTCTTTTTTATTGTTTTGTTTTCCGGGAATGTGGAGATTGGGGAGTTAATGGAGTTAAAGACTGAGAATGCATTGTATAGAGATGTTATGCAGCGAATTATTCTATATATCAATATTCTTTGGATCAAGATTGGACCTTATTGTGATCTATACGAATATCACTATTATTTGTTCTACTTTTAATTCTTTCATAATTTTAATTTATGTGCCTCGAATTATATTTAAGAGCATAAATAAGTGGCTCGAAATTCCATTATTGGACACAAATAAGTGTCTCAATGTTTCTTTTAAGGGCACAAATAAGTATATGAATTTTTTTTTTTTTAAAGGCATGAATAAGTGTCTCAATATTTATTTTGAAGGCACAAATAAGTATCACCTAAACTTATTGGTTGTAAATTTAGAGCTTTAATAGGACAATTTTATATGCCCGAAAATCAATCTCGGGACACAAGAAAATGACCGGAAAGACATTTCTGTTGAGGCACTTAAAAAGTGTCTCTAACTCTTTTGCGACACGATAACACGCGGCACATATGATAAGTGCCCCGAAAATTATATGTGCCCCAAAAGACTATATATTGGGGCACTTTTCAGTGTCTAGAAAGCCATTTTTTGTTGTAGTGGCTTCTTTTCTTTGCGCTTCCTTCTGCTTTTTTTCTTCCTCCTTCTTCTTTTGTTCAAAGCGACTGGCTTTGGCTGCTAGATCCTTCTTGACTTTTTGGCGCTTGGCCGCGGGGTCCGCTTCTCCATGAGCTGGAGCGGGCCGCTTAGTTGAGACTTTTGAAGGAGCAGCTTTGGGCGGAGTCGTTTTGGCTTTGGTAGCTGGGGGTGCATGAACAGTAAGGGCTTTGGCAGGAGCTGCAGGGGCGGCTTGGGCAACTTGAGCAAGGGGATGGCAGCTTCCGATGGAATAGATTGGATCGGTTGAACTTGAGGAATCTCCATGACTCCTTCTTCCATCATCATATATGACTATCATCTCCAAAGTGGATGCAAGAGTCGCATCAAGCTCAATGTTTGTTTGAACGGAAGCTCTCGCTTTGTGGGCAGCTGCGACTGAAGTTGATGCAGTGAGCAGCTTCGGTTCGGCAACCTTCTTTGGCTTGTCCTGATGGACAACCATGTCTTTACCTTTGCCGGCTTCGCTCGAGGGGGCTTTCTTCTCCTTTCCCCCCCTTTTTGGCATCATCAATGCCCTTCTCATCAAGAGCACGACGCAAGCTTGCGAACTCTGCTATTATAGCTTTGAGAGTTCCATCGGCTCGCTCTACAAAAGAGCCTTCTCTTACGAGTACCAGCTCCGCCGTTTTCTCAGAAATCTTCTCCAGCAGATAACAAGACTGCTTCTCCCTTTCTGCTAAGGCACTCTCCCTCTGTGCCACTTCCTCCATCAGTTTTTCAAGCGACTCAACGCTTCGTTCCCTCACTTCGACTTCAGCGAAGCGAGCAGCAAGATCAACTTCAGCCTCCGCTCGAAGCTCCTTTAGCTTCTCCTGCACAAATAAGTCAATGAAATTTTGTGAGGCGGCTATCTCTGCCTCACGACTCTCAGTTCGGCACGGGTTGAGGCAATGCGCCTATCGCGCCTCGTGAGCTCTGCAGATCGATCCTCCACTTCTGCAATTGCAAGGTCCAGTTGGACATGCTCCATAGTAAAAGCAGTCGCTTCTCTTCTTCTGCTCTCCAATTCGCTCATCATTTCATCGAACTTGTCTTGGAGAATGGACTTTTCATTTTCTGTAGCAACCTTGGCCAATTTTGAGTGAGTGAGATCACTTTGCAGTGATTTGATCTCACTGGCTTTCTTTTCAACTACTTTTTCATTAGCAGTCTTAGCTTTCTCCATTTCCACCTTGTGCCTGCACACAAGCGAGGCTACTTCCTCCTCCTTCTTTTTCAACGCTTCCTCCGAAGCGGCAAGCTTGGAAGTTAAAACTTCCAACTTCTTCCTCTCCTCCTCAAGCAGGCGCTTGGCTTCCTCCACTTTCTTCTTCTCCTCCTCGAGCTTATCAGATAGCCCCTCTTCCTTCTCAGCAAGATTTCTCTTCTGACTTGCTACCTCCTCCTTCTGCTGAAAAATCTCCTCATCCTTCTTCCTTATAACTCCTTGTAAATCAAGGATCTCTTGATTTTTTCGGGAAAGCTCCTCCTCATGCTATTCCACCATCTTCTGCTCAAGCTCCTAGAGCTTCATCTCTGGCAATTCAGCGTCCAGATAGGCACGCTTCACCACTGCATCAAGCAGCTCTAGGTACTTCGGCTTGTTGATGAGGGCCTTAAACCCATCAACACCAACGAACTGCAGTTGTGCCGCTTCCTGCTCCGCAATTGATTTCTCTGAGAAAGCTTTCCTCAGGTTGAAGATTTTGTAGTACTCCGTACCTCTGTACGTGACGTACGCTAGGAAGTTGGCAGCTTGGTTGAGGAGATTTTCGTTCATCGGTACTCTGGGGTACCTCTTCTTCACTTTCATCGCGGACTGCTCCCAGTCCTCGCGATATCTTTGAAGTGCTTTCTCAACGAGATTTAGAGGTGGTGGTTGAATGGCTGTTTGTGAGGGAAGGTTGGTGTTGGTTGTGTTGGTGGGGAAGTCTGGGATAGTGGCTTGGTAGGGTGCAGCCTCGAATATTTGATAGGTTGTGGTTTCTTCGGGGTTGAGGAATGGGATGTTTGGGATGGTGTGTGTGCTAGCAGAGTCCTCGTCTTCAAGGACGACTCCTCTGTGCACATGAATGCCCTGGGAGACTTGGGGTTTGGACGCTTGAGGTAGAGTTTGTGTTTGAGAAGCTTGGGGTTGTGGGATTTGGATGGTTTGGGGTTGGCTAGGATGGGTTGTAGAGGCTTGGGGCTCACCTCTTCTCCTTCCGGTGAACGGGCTTCTTCTTCTTGCGTCATTTTCAGCAACGACTCTCCCAGCGAGGTGCCAGACGGCGAGGCTTCCCCCTCGCTTGGCTGTATAGGCGAAGCGACTTGCTTTGTTTTCTTCTTGGGGGCCGCTTGCTTCTTCTTCGGTGAATCGGCTCCCTTCGTCCCTTTGCCCTTCTTCTTCTGTGTAAGGAAGGCCATAGCTGGGCGCACATCTATGTTCAGCAACCCTCCATCCACCAGTGCCCTGTCGGCCTTGATCAGGTCATTAAAGACAATGTGCTTCTTGTACGAGTGGGTCCCAGTCCAATTACGATCTGGGAACAATACCTTCAATGCGTAGGAAAGCTTCCCAAAACAGGCGAAGCTTCCCATTCCTCACAATGCTGAGGGGATTCTCGGGATCGCTCTCAAAATCCTTGGCCGCATTCTGGATGTTCTGGATGAACCACTTGCTCCAGTTAAATTTGGAGCCGGAAAGACTGTCCACGATCGCCGTGACCGCGAAAAACTTGTTGTCGGTGATTTTCCCTAATCCACCGATGTGGCAAGCTATGGATTTTGTGAAAAGTTCACAGATAAAGTTGTAAGGCTTCTCCAGGTCAGTTCTCATATTTTTGCTGCGCTTGCTCCATGTAGCAGTGCGATTGGCGGCAAAGCGGACGTATTCCTCCTCCACTATTAGTCCTACTTTTGAGAGAGATTCCACTCCTTCCTACGGGAGCTCGAATACTTCCGCGATTTTGATGAGACTAACAAATGTCGTCTATCCCATGTTGGGATCGGTGATGCTTGATTTGAGTTGGTTTTCCTTAGGATTAAGAAGAAATTCTGCAACTGTCTCGGTGATGATTCTAGATGGCTTGGCGGTGACAAGCTTCCAAAAACCGACGGAAGTCACCGCCTTTCAGAAAAATCCGGCGGGTTCTACGATCGACTCGTCGAGATGAGGCTCGACATTTATGTTGTTCTCAGCATCAGCAAGAAAACCTCCATGGTTTGATTAAACTCTTTCTTTCCCATGGTAATAAAAAGGATTGGTTTGGGTGAGAATATAAAGATTTGAGAGAGTTCAGAAACTGGAATGATGCAGAGAAATTGCAGAGAGTTTCACAGAAATAGCAAGTTTGGGGGTGATGAAGTTAGCAGTCGATACAGTCGCCCTTATATAGCTTTAGGGTTTGACGCTGACGTGGCGGAGAGAGACTGTCAAAAACCGACGTGGTTGCAAGCGAGTGGCGACGTGGCTGATGTGTCGCGGTTAAAAGCGGCGTCACCATGGTAAATCATGAACCACATATGTGATTAAGCATGGTGCGTGTCACACTACCATTCACTCGCTTTCTCGCCTATGATCCAACGGCTAAGATTTGAAGGTTGTTCCAATTCAACGGCTGGATCGCTTACGTTTTGGCGCTTCAAATTTGAGAGTGTTGCATGCACCCTAGTACTGTTCGCATTTAATGCAAAAGTGAAAAGGTAAGTAGGCACTCGAGTGTACCCAGCTCGTACGTCTTGCTTGGTACTTGCTCGCTTAGCGATAGTAGCCGCTTGGCTATTTACTCGCTTGTGAAGCATCCGCTTGACGTGAATGGAGCACACTCGCTTGCGATGGTGAGTTTGAGTGATGTGGCACTCGCTTGACCATTTTAAAGCGAATAAATTTTGAAACTTAAATTTTCTTGCTCAAATTTAAAATGTTTTCGACTAACATACTTCGAGGATAAACAATAGTGTTTGCCTCTTTGTATTTGTGTCAGATTCATTTATATTTTCCACATAGCAAGCGAGGGTTTCTAGTACGCTTCGCTTTGCTTAGTGTACTTAAAATTGAAACACTTACCGGTCAGTCTCGCTTCGTAGGAGACTGATACCTCATTGTAGACTTTAAGCTTAGATCTTCATGGCATTCATCTCTTCCATCTTCCTCCTCGCTTGGAGAGTCCTCCATCGAAAGAATGAATAAGCATTTAGAACCGCTCGACCCTTACGGGGAGAATACATCAATGCTTACTCAAAGAGAAAGAAGAATGAACAAAACACTTGGCAGCTCGACCCAAAAGGATGAGTATTAAGATAGTGTTTGTCCATGACGAATGGGAAATGAGAGACATGCTCCTCTTCAGTGGATCGAGGGAAGAGGAAATAAGGATCATAGTGGTAGCTCTGCCTAAGCTCTCACGGTTTAACGTAGGAAAGCCTGATTCAAGACTCTACAACCTTTACTAGAAAAGGTACTTGCAAGCATTTATACCCACTTGCGGGAATCTTAATCTAGGTAGCAGCTTTCCTTGCTCGCTTTGGAAGTAGATCATCCCTAGCATGATCAATAGTTCCCCCTTAACCATAGACTTAACAATCCCGTTAGTTGGTAGGGAACATCTTCCAACACTCCACCTATTTCCACCTTATTTCATCTTCAAGCGAGTGAGAGCAAAGTGACTCGCTTGACTTGGTGAAGATCCAAAGCGAGGGTCCCCCCTTGCTTTGTGCATCCATGACTAGCACTCTTCACCGGGGTCTAGTAACCTTAATTCCATGCATAGCTGGTTGAAGCGAGTTTCAGCTAGAGGCTTGGTGAGAATATCAGCTCGCTGGAGATCGGTATGAATCTTTTCAACCTTGATATCTTTCTTTTTGATATGATCACGAATGAAGTGATGTTGAATCTCCACATGCTTGCACCTGGTGTGAAGCAATGGATTTTGTGAAATGCATATAGCACTATTATTATCACAGAATATTGGGATCTCCTTCCCTTCAACTCTGTAATCCTTCAACTGATGACGAAGCCATAAAATTTGAGAACAGCAGCTTCCGGCAGCCATATACTCAGCTTCAGTAGTTGAAGTAGCTACGTTAGTCGGCTTCTTCGAGAACCACGAGACAAGCTTGCTTCCCAAGAACTGACACGTGCCCGAAGTTGATTTCCTATCAATTCGGCACCCTCCATAGTCAGCGTTGGAATATCCAGTAAGCTCCAAATTGTCCTCGCTTGGGTACCAGAGACCCATATTGACTGTGCCTTTTAGATAGTGAAGGATTCACTTGGTAGCTTCATAATGACTAAGTTTGGGATTGCTTTGGGAGTGAGCACATACTCCAATAGCGAATGCGATATCCGGCCTACTCGTTGTGAGATAGAGAAGGGATCCAATCAAAGCTCGATAATCTGTAGCATACACAGATTTCCCTTCAAGATCTGGCTCCATCTCCAGTTGGTGTTCATTGGGATTTTCACTGAACACCAAACTTAACAAGCATATCTCGAGTATACTTTGCTTGATTAATGAAAATCTCATCATCTTGCTGCTTCACTTGAAGACCTAGAAAGCAGCTCGTCAATCCAATTATAGACATCTCGTTCCTTGTGAATTGATTAAACTCTTCTTGCATGACTAGAATCCAATTTGAATCATCTAAGGCTTCTTCCACGCTTGATGGCTCGATATTGGAAAGAAAGCAACTGAATGGCGCTTTCTCCCATCACTTGACTTCTTGTCACTGATTGGTGTTTAGTTGTTAGGTTTTTCATTGTGTTTTCGTGTTCGTTTTCATTGTGTTTCGTGTCTTTTAGTGTGTCTTTTGGCTATGATTCGTTTGTTTGGAGTTTTTGGTACTTGTAGGATGAAAAGGGCGGAAACGAGAAGAAAACGAGAAGAAAGGTTGTTGAGCAATCATTGACCTCGAGTTCTAACCTCTCATGATTTTATTGAAGATTCATTTTGGATGTAATGAAAGCATTATATCGAAGAGGGGTTCGATAGGAGCACATAGGCGAAAACGGAGGTCAATTTGGAGTTCGAATGAGGAAGATACGGCCGAAACAAGAGAGTCACGCGCGATCGTGCCAGTACCTGATCTGGCCGATCGGCCAGATTTCCTTAGGAATCTGGCCGACCGGCCAAGTACTTATGTACGAAAAATTTGTTTCACTAAAAAGTGTTCGCAATAGACGAAATCTATCGTAGCACTAGCAAGTAAAACCTAAGTATCGAATCTCAAGGAAAACTTAACAGGGCAATCAATTATGTAGTAAAAACCTAATCTAGCCTAAATCTAGGAAAGCAAGTAAATCAGATTTTTGGGGTTTTTGTTTTAAATCCTAGGCAAATAAAATAATGTTGGGAACCCCTTTGCAGTTTGATTTTGATGATGTTTTTCGAAACCACACTTAGGCATATTTTACTTGTTTAGGGTCAAGGCCGATAGATCGACCTGCTACCTGTTCGTGCAAGTCGATGCCCTATAATGTTTAGGATCAAGTTCGATCCACCCTGTAAGAGAAAGGTCGATGTATCGACCTGCCTCAATTGGATCGAGCTGGATCATCAGCCTGTCTATCGACCTTCCTTATCAAGCTTCCAGCCCGCTATGACTTAGAAGATTTCAAGAGCTGGATTATCAATCAAGGTCGATGCTCCGCCTTCATGGAGCGTCACGACCTGATCCTTGCCACGTCGAGTGCCAGCAAGGACGAATATTCCCAACGGCTAGAAGTGAGTCAGCTTCCAACGGCTGGTGCCACGTCAGCCTGACTCCAACGGCTAGTTTTTCAAAACTGCCTATAAATACTTCAGCCATTATCGGATTCAAGCACGGGAAACACAAGCTATCAACGCCATATCTCTGCCCAAATCTCTCTCAAAGTTCATATCCATTCAAGTGTTCGAAATCCGATTAGTTTCCCAAACACTTGACGAAGAGAGGTTTCCGATTCCGATAAACACCACAACGGTGAAGCGTTCACTGCTGCTTGTCGATTGTTCAACAACTTCTTCTCCGACTTGTTCGAAGTTAGAAAACTTGTTTTTATTTTCGCCATTATAGAGTTAGTCAAGCTCTGTAAAAGCGTAAGGTTGTTTGTACATTTCAGTACGAAGGTTGTAAGGGTCACGACCCAAAACTCGTGTCTAGATATTTTCAGGTTAGATTGTATCTAGAACTGATACTCAGTCAGTATAAATACGAGAGAGGTTGAATCCAAAGGTAAAGGGATTCTCAGGTCGAGTCGACCTGACGTGGACGTAGGAGGGTTTCTCCGAACCACGCTAAATCACGGTGTCTCTCTCTCTTTCTCTCTCTCTCTCTCTCTCTTTATTTATCGCCCCTATATTTTATTATCAAACTGACTAGAATCAACCTGCATATCTGCATCAACCTGCTACTGTTCACCAGCCTTAAGATTTTTCAAAGAGTAAATCAACCTCCACCAACTTCCGCATTAACAACAGTTAGATAAATCAAGCTTGATACCATACGAGCTTGATAGATCAAACTGCCTCTGATAGAGTCGACCTTGACAATCGACCTGTAGATCGACCTGATTTTATAAAAGTCAAAAACGGTTGGTTATTGGTGTATTCCCCCCCCCCCCCCCCCCCATACACCAATTACTCTTTCCCGGGACCAACAAGTGGTATCAGAGCAGTGGTTCTTTTGACCGCTGCTTTGCATACTAAAAGTTCTTTATCGAACTTTTGGTCATTTTGAACCGATCCTTAGAAAAATCTTTTCATTCATTTCATATCATATTATTTGCTATGGAGGCTTCTCTTCTCAGGGTATGTGAAGACTTCTCCATACAAGGCTATGAAGACTGGAGTTTTCGAATCAAGATGTGTCTCAAGGCACATCACGTCCTCATGTGGGATATTATCGAGAATGGCCCCTCCCCCAGCGAAGATTATTGTGGATGGAACATCCCCCGGGGAGGCTACATACGAGAGAGTCCTCAAAAACCCTCGCGACTACTCAACCGAGGAAAGGAAAGAGGCCGGTCTCGATGATTACGCAAAGGGACTCATCTCCAGCACCGTGAAGGGCGTCTACCTGGCCAAGATCCGAAATCTTGAAACGGCCAAAGAAATGTGGGACACCCTCCGGTCCATCAGCCTTGGCTCAGAGGAAATGAAGGAGAACAAGCTGTCTATGGTGTGCAGCAAGTTTGATGACTTCAAGATGGTTTCGGGTGAAACCATAGAAGCGATGAAAATTCGCTTCACCGAAATTATTCTCGAGGTCGCTGCAATTAACCCCTACAAATATACGCAGCGCGAGAAGAATCTCAAAGTGATACGTGCCCTTCCTGCAAATTGGCATGTATACGCCGCCATGCATCCAGCCCGATCGGATTTCAACTCCCTCACCACTGAAGACCTTTTCGACATTCTTGTCGGAAATGAGTATGAGATGATCCGCATCCATGGATCAACCCAGCCTTCCACCAGCAAGAAGGCTGATGAAAAGGACGAGGTAGCTTTCAAGGCTGACTCAGCCTCAGCTGCTACCCCAAGTCCGATTGACGAATCCATCGTCAAGAAGTTCGAGAAGATGACTCTCGACTATGCTCTAGCCGCTAGGAGAAATGAGAAGCTCCTAGGGAAGGTTGTCAAATACAAGAAATTCTACCGTGACAACAAACGAAACTTCTCAAACCGCAACCACGACCGCCCTGACAAAAAGGGAGAAGGTAAATCCTCAACCTTCAATTCTTCTAACACACCCGAGGGAGGTTGTTTCAATTGTGGCAGGCCAGGTCACTACAAGACCGACTGCCCGGATCTTACCAAGGCCGAGAGAGACGAGCTCCGTGCAAAGAGCGATAAGAAGCTCAAAGATCAACGAGCTGCAATGATTGCCGAAGAAACAAAGGAAGCTCACCTCTCGGATAGCTCGTCAAGTGATGACGAAGGTTACATCGCTTTCGACGAAAGTGATGATGAAGAATGTTTCGTTGGAGAGCACCAACAAAACAAGGGATCTTCAAAGGTAGATCTTCAACCCATTTCACTTTCTTTTTCTGACGATGATTGTGCAGAAGAAGGTGATGAAGACCTATCCGAGGCTGTGTCTTGGGAAGAAATCAAGAAACAGCTCGACGACTATGCCGATCTCATGGATACACTTAAAGAGGTCGTTGAAGATAATGCTGAGCTTATGAACAAAAATGAAAAATATAAGCTAGCATTAGAAGAAAGATTCTCTCCCTACGATGAAGAAAAGGAAAGGGAGATCGAAGCCCTAAAGTCAAAGGTTGACGAATTGACTTTACGGGTCAAGGAGTTCGATACCAGGGAGCTCGAGAAGGACGAGTCCCTCAAGACCAAAGATGCCGAAATACACAGCCTTACATCAAAGTTGGCTGACTTGGTAATTCGACACGAACTCCTCGTGAAAAAGGAAGAAAAACTTCAACTCACATTGAGTCAGTTGAAGAAAAGTGGAAAGAAGCTGGAAGAGGTCCAATCCATGCAACGCAATCCGCGCGATCACTCTGGGATTGGATTCAAAGGAGAATCCAAGAAAAGCAAGGACAAAGACTGCGAGATCACGTTCGTGAAAGCGCAGCCTAAATCGAAGAGTGTTCGGAAAGCTAATCAAGCTCTCCCTGATAAGATGGTCAAGCTGAAGAATCCAGCTCGACAGCCCCAGGCCATCCTCATAAAGCAACAAAAGAAGGAACAGCCTGTTCCTCAAAAGAAAGAGAGTCGACCTGCCCAGCAACGTCGACCTGCCCCCTATCATCAAAATCAGGTTGTCCATCCAGGGTGATACCAGGGCCAGTACTATCAAAGGCCGTATCACCCTCAATTTTTCTACCCTGCTCATCAAGGTTGTCACTGCCATTACCCTCAACAGTCGAATTATCAAGACTGGCAGTATCAACCTGGTCTTCATGAAGAGCAGTATTATCAGCCTCGTCGCCCTCGCTCAAAGAAATCCAAGGCTCCCAAGCCCAAGACCGCCACTGCCTCGTCCTCAGCCTCGGATAGAAGCAGACCGGCAAAACAAATTTGGGTCCCAAAGGCCGTTCCCCGCAACCGATGTAGCACCCAATCTCAAATGGGTTGCTAAGTTTAACTAATTGCAGGTTGGGAAGGCTCAAAGAAGGAGCCAAGCAGCTCATGGAGCCGTATGGGTCATTGATAGTGGATGCTCAAAGCACATGACGTGTGACAAAACGCTTCTATCAAACTTTCAAGAACGAGACGGGCCACTTGTAACTTTTGGAGGAAATTCTAAGGGATTTACGAGAGGCCAGGGCGATCTAAAAGTTGGTAAAACAACTATTTCTAACGTTTCTTATGTTGAAGGTCTTAATCATAACCTATTCTCTGTGTCTCAATTCTGCTCGAGTGGTAAACGAGTAGAATTCACCGCTAACAAATGTCTCGTGAAAAATGAGGAAGGAGAAACACTTCTTACCGGAGTTTTGCAGGATAGACTCTATATTGTTCAATGGACAGATTGGATAGAGACCTGCCTAGTCACAAAGGCTGATTCCGAGACAAGCTGGCTATGGCACAAGAGGTTGAGTCACTTGAACTTCAAGGCCATCAACAAGCTCGCACGCAACAAACTGGTGAACGACCTGCCAGATCAAGTCTTCGATCGTGATCACATCTGCAGAGCCTGTCAAGCTGGAAAGCAAACAAGATCATCCTTTCCAAGCGTGACGGCACAAACATCAAATCGAATTCTTGAGCTTCTCCATCTCGACCTCTTCGGTCCAGTCACTCCCTTGAGTATAAATGGTAGAAAATACGCTCTCGTTATTATAGATGATTATTCTAGATTTACGTGGGTTATTTTCATGTACAAAAAGAAGGAGACATTGGAGAAGCTACCTGCGTTGCTGAGCAAACTGTGCAATCAAAAGGAGAAATCCATCATCTCCATTCGATCAGATCGAGGCACCGAATTTATCAATGCAATGATCGAAGAATATTGCACAAAGAGTGGGATTCATCATCAAACTTCAGCTGCACGCACACCTCAACAAAACGGCGTGGTGGAACGTCGTAACAGATCGCTGAAGGAAGCAGCTCGTACCATGTTGGATGAAACCAATCTTCCAAAGAAGTTTTGGGCAGAGGCCGTCAACACAGCCTGCTACACCCAAAACAGGTCGATCATCACGACCCGACATGGAAAGACTCCATACGAGCTGTGGAACAACAAGCTCCCCAGGTTAAAGTATTTTAAAGCTTTTGGGTGTTTGTGTTACATTCATAACAATGGGAAATCTCAATTAAAGACTTTTGATAGCAAGGCCGATCCAGGAGTATTTTTAGGATACTCAGAGGTTAGCAAAGCTTATAGAGTCTTTAATAAGAAAACCCTAGTTGTGGAGGTAACACCTCATGTTGTGTTTGATGAATCTACTTGTCTGTACAGAGAATCAAGTACAGGAACAGAACAGCCCGCTGCTAACAGGCCGTCTAACTCCCCCATTGACGACCTGCTAGTATGGACTCCAAATGATTTGGAGGAAGAGGATCAATCTGATCCTAGGGTCACACAGCAAGGGGGAAGTGATGCAAATGATACTACGAGCTGTAATACATCAGCCGGACTTAACCAGGCTGATCCCCCTCCCTCAGTCCCCAAGACTGATGCTGCTCACGACCTTACATCCCAAATCAAGCAGCTCGATAACACAATGGAGCAGCTCAACATCCAGGCCGAACAGCAGCCTGATCAACAGCCCGAGCAACAGCATGTGCCCACTGATCAACCTTCAACTCATCCGGAGTTTGACGAACCCATTAATGAGCCCGAGCCAATCATTTCAAATGAAGAAAGAGCTCGACGCAGACGTTGGATCGATGCTCATCCAAAAGAACTCATTGTTGGGAACCCAAACCAAGGAGTGCGAACAAGAAGGACGATTGGTGAAAGCGCACTGCTAAGCTGCTATCTCTCTCGCATAGAACCCAAAGATGCCATTGAAGCTCTTCAAGATGCTGACTGGATTGAAGCCATGCAAGAAGAACTCAATGAATTCAAAAGAAATGAAGTATGGTCTCTAGTTGATCGTCCTTATCATCAGGGCGTCATTGGAGTCAAATGGGTTTACAAGAACAAGAGAGATGAATCTGGAGAAGTTGTCAGAAATAAAGCCCGATTGGTTGCAAAGGGTTACTGTCAACAAGAAGGAATCGACTATGATGAGACGTTTGCCCCCGTTGCAAGATTAGAAGCTATAAGGCTGTTTCTAGCTTATGCCGCTCATCAACGATTCAAAGTCTACCAGATGGATGTTAAAAGTGCGTTCCTCAATGGCGTTCTCGAAGAGGAAGTCTATGTGGAACAGCCTCCTGGATTCGAGGAGGGTGATTCAAGCAAAGTCTACAAACTTCACAAGGCCGTCTATGGTCTTAAGCAAGCTCCTCGAGCTTGGTATGAGACGCTATCATCCTTCCTCATCGAATCAGGATTCAAGCGTGGTTCAGTCGACAAGACGCTATTCACTATCAAAGTGAATGAACATATCCTTTTAGTACAAATTTATGTTGATGATATCATTTTTGGATCTAAATCTCCCATTTTGTGCGAAAAATTTGGTAACCTCATGACCGAAAAATATAAAATGTCTATGATGGGGGAAATGAATTTCTTTCTAGGGTTGCAGGTCAAGCAGTCCGATGAAGGAATCTTCATTAGCCAAACAAAATACGCACACGAGCTGGTCGACAAGTTTGGTGTCAAAGACAGCAAGCCTGTCAAAATACCGATGCTCTCTGGTGGGAAGATCGACCCGGATCCCGAAGGAAAACCTGCCAACATAACACAGTACAGGGGTATAATTGGTTCATTGCTTTATCTAACTGCTAGTCGACCTGACATCACTTTTGCAGTTGGAGTGTGTGCTCGATTTCAAGCTAATCCGAAGGAATCTCACTTGGAAGCAGCAAAGAAAATTCTTCGATACATCAAAGGAACCACAAATCTAGGTCTTTGGTATCCTTGTGATGATAATTTGCAGCTTACAGGTTATTCAGATTCTGATCATGCAGGGTGCAAGCTCGATAGGAAATCTACCTCGGGTACTTGCCATTTTCTCGGAAACAAGCTGATTTCGTGGTTTTCAAAGAAGCAAACTTCAGTAGCCACCTCCACCACAGAGGCCGAGTACATGGCCGCAGGAAGTTGTTGTGCACAAATCTTGTGGATCAAACAACAACTTAAAGATTAAGAAGTTGAAGTCAGTGAAGTGCCTATATTCTGCGACAGCTCGAGTGCCATCGCCATTACTCAGAATCCAGTTCTTCATTCAAGATGCAAACACGTGGATATTCGACATCACTTTATTCGTGATCACGTGGAAAAGAAGAACGTGGTTATTGAGAAGATACACACTGACATTCAACGAGCTGATATTCTAACCAAACCTCTAGCTGAAGAAAGATTCAAAATGCTATGTGGAAAGCTAGGGTTATTAAATGTTGAGTCATCAGGCCGATCGTAAGCCTACAGGCCGTTATCTCCTCATCAGCCTGCCACATCTTTCAAAAGCTTGTGTGGAACCATCTATCGGGACCAACAAGCAGGCCGTATCTTTACAAACAGGCAGATATTAAGGGGGAACAGGCCGTCAACTCTCAACAGGCCGTTACCATTTGAACAGGGAATTACTATTTGGACAGGCCGTATCTGTCAACAGGCCGTGTCCGTCATCTGGCCGTGTCTATCAACAGGCCGTGTCCATCAACAGGCCGTCGGCTATTCAACAGATCGACCTGTGTTCCTCAATTGAGGGGGAACACTTGGCCAAAATGATCCATCATTTGAGGGGGAACAAAGGCCGATATTATTAAGTCCAGGGCGTTTATTCCGCCAGGCCGATATCACATGTCCAGGACGTTTATTCCGCCAGGCCGATATCACAAGTCCAGGGCGTTTATTTCGCCAGGCCGATGTCTTCCCCCCAGGCCGTCAACTTCGACAGGCCGTCGTTTTATGCCACAAGGCCGATATCATCAGGCCGATATCAACCTGAATGCAACTGCACTTATGAAGGAAGAATCAAAAGGGCAGTATCACCCTTTTGTCTTATAACTTCTTTAATACGCATTGATTTCTTCATTTATTAATGTTATTTATTTCTCAATGTGTTTCATTATTTAATAGTCTGATATTTGCAGAAAATGAGAAAAAGGGAGTAATGATTACCTTTTTTGTAAAACATCCAGTCAAGTGTCAAATATTGACACATTGACCGAGGCTGCACTTAATTCCCTGCCTTCTCTCTGCAAAAGTGCAAGTTATCGCACGTTTTCAACATCTCACGCGCGAATGTGTAACGTTTCACATTTCACGCGCACTCATCGTGTGGATGAGAATTAAAGAGAGATTTTCTCCTTTTCAAATTCGAACGATCACAACCGTTCGAAAACTCTATATATATGGCATGCAGTTTTCTCTCAAACTTTACTTACTCTCATCATCTTCTTCGAAAAACCTAATTTTTCTCTGCAAAATTTAAACTGCCGCCGTCGTGTTCTTCGTTTTTCTGCTTACTCACTATCTGCATCAAATCACTCTCTGTGGTTTGTACTCTTTTCACCGATTGTGTTTTTATTTTTTCTGTCAAGTTCTTCACTGTTCTTATTTTTCTAATCTCTCTCGAAAACTTGCAGGAAAAACAATGGCAGAAATAGTTTCAACCTCCGGCCGAAAGGAATTGCAATGGTCGGAAATCGAGGACTATTTGACCGCTCGCATCAAGTACGAGCCATACATGGTGCGCGAAAACTACGGTTTTCGCGATCTAGACTCCATGTTCGCCCTGGTGGAGAAGTGCTTCCCATTCCATCAGATTATCTCCCACCGGCCGGCGAAGAGTCTACCCAAGCTCGTATGTGCCTTCTTCTACAACTGGAACGAGGGCGAGTCCGTGTCTTCCCACACAGTCTCCCTCGGAACCCAGAAAGCCATGGTCACCATCAACATTCTTGACGCGGTGAAGGCTGCCTTTGGTATTGGTGAAGGAGGGACGTTGCAGCTCTCGGATATTTCTCGAGATCAACTGCAGCAGGTTGCAGATCGAGTGCTGATCGAGCAAAGGCAGTTCGTGCCAGTGGCCTTCAAGAGGAACGAGCTGCGTCCCAAATACCGCCTCCTAATGGACTTCATCCAAAATTGCTTTCTAGGGCACATCGAGAATTACGACCAGGTCACCCCGTTCAAATTTCAGATTTTGACGGCCGTAATCCTCGACCTGCCCATTAGTTGGGCCAAAAATTGATGGTCTCGCTGCTCTGGGAGGAGGCCAGGCAGATTGTCTGCGAATCGGAGGGAGAGGCTGTTGTGAAAGTGTCTCTCCACAACGAGAAAAGGCCGATGCGCCTTGGGACGAAGGCCACCTGTATTATCATTTCCTACTTCAAGAATAGGAAATGGTCCAATGATCCGGTCTTCCCCCCTCTGTTCATTCCAAAAGATCTCCACCAACTGGAGATGGCGATTGGGGTGGCGCCGCAAATTTATTTCAACTCCCCAGACTCAGTCAGGGAGCATCTCGTCAAGACCGGCCAATCCAAGGTTGGTTGGAGGATCCCAGATCGACCCATCCAAAAGAAGAGGAAGGCCGATGTCGACCTGGTTCCCTCTCGCCCTGCCAAGAAGGCACTACCTGTGAAGAAGACTCCTCCACGGAGGACGCAGTCGGCCTCTGGTGATCCACCCAGGCCGTTTCACAAGATCCTCCCTCTGGATTTCGAGGTTTCTGCACCTCCTCACAGGGAGCCTTCACCCTCTTCATCGCCCTCTCTTTCTGCCGAACGGACTCCATCTCCAGTCCGTTCCGCCGCCGAGCCGTCCGCCTCGAAGCAACGCCCTGCATCCTCTCCGCAAGTCGTTGCTCCCTCTCCAGTGAGATCCCCCCCAGTCCAAAGAGCTGGATCCGTTGAGATCCAGGATCTTACTGCTGAAGACTCTCTGTCTTCCCCCATTCGGGACGTGCCCATGGAGGAGGACGTCGTGCTGCCGATCCAGCCATTTTTCGAGCAACCGATGTCTGCTGCTCACTCCCAGGTCGCTGCCTTGAAGGCCGAGGCCAGGCTGAAGGTCATCGACCTGATGCCAGGGATAGCCCAACTCCCCAAGTCTCTCGACCTCGCCATTCGCCTCCAGTTCTATCTGGATTGTAAGTCGAGTTATTATTTTGTCTTCGAGGCCTTGCTGCAGGTCGTTTCTCTCGACGACCTGAAGGTCGAGGAGTTGGCGCTGGAAGCGGAGTTTGGATTCTTCAATGTGGGGGATGCGGCCTCAAACTTTCAATCTCTTGTGCTGCGCCGCATGAAGGTCGAGGCCAAAATTTTGGGCATCGACCTTCGCCCCCTCTACATCAACTCTCGTGCTCTCTACAATTCCGCCGCAGAAGCTGGAGACGAGTTTGAGTTGATTCAAACTCCGGAGCAATCGCCATCCAGGAATGAGGGTGGTGATCAGCTTCTTGAAGCTGCTGCTCCGACCTCTCAAATTTCAAAGGCTGACGTGGAGGTGGTGCTCGATACAATCTCTGCCAAGCTCGAGTCCATCATCACCAGCCTCCCCGAGCAGATCAAGAAGGCCGTAGCTGAGGCCCGGGTCGATATTATCAAAGATGCCAAGATCCAGGCCGATGAAGCTGCCAGGGAGCGTGTCGCGGACTTTGCCGTAAGATTACTGAAGGAATATACCGACAAGCTCCTGCCGGGCCAGCTCGAGGAACTCAACATGGCGTCCCGCGATCAAATCGGGGAAGTATTGGAAGATTTGGCCAAGGTCGATGAGCGAGTGTCCAATCTGACTTCTTCAGTCTCCAACTCGGCATCGACCTCCAATGACCAGATCAACGCCATTCACGGCACTCTCTCCTCCCTTCTCAATGGTCAACAGGAGTTGAGGGATGCCGTGACCAAGCTGCAGGAGGAGGACGCGACTCTTCTTTCCCTCATCAATGCCCTTTCTGATGATGTCGAAAAGGGGGAAGAAGAAAGAGCCGCAGCCGCCACCAAGAAGAAGAAGACCCATAAATCCAAATCTACTTCAACTTCTGTGGCCCCTCCTCCTCCTCAAAAGAAGCTAGTCCAGGCCGTATCCTCCCAGGCCGTTGCCTCCAAGGGCGATCCAATTTCTCTCCTCGGTGCTGCCGAGGCCGCCGCTGCCAAAGCCCGTCTGGCCAAGCATTCTGAGCTTATTTTCGCCATGATTCTGGCCGGGGCGACGCAGGAGCAGTCCGTTGATCCGGAGGAGCAAAAGCGCTTCATTGCCAAGCGCCGGGCTGATGAAGCAAGGAGGAAAAGGGAGTTGGACTGGATCAGCCAGTCCGCCCTTGTTTTGAATGCTGGAGTTCAACAGCAGGTCGTTGAATGGCTAGACGAATCTCAAAACAACCTGCTGCGGGAGCTTAACAGTTGTTTCATCCTCCTGCATTACTGGATCCAGGACCCCTCACTTCCTGCCGACGCCGATGAAGCCTATGCAGCTTACATGCTTAAATTCCCTTACCAAGATTTCATTGGTGAGCTTCGGAAGAAAGCTGCAGAGGCCGGTGTGATGATAAGGGCGCCAGCCAAGCAATTTTTCACGCCCTTGTTTCTTGGTGATTCGGGGTATTTGGATTACTCCCGGGTCGACCAATACATCGCAAAGACCGCCATCGGCCTGGGCGTAAATGTTTCAAATTCCGATCCCGACTTCCGCCGAATCAGGGATGGAATTTACGCAAGTATGCAGTCAAAGTCGAGGGAGCAGGTCCAGGAAGAGAGGATAGCAGCCCGTGCCAAGATCCAGCAGATGTAGTTAGATGATTTTGTAATTTTTTATTTTCATTTATGCTCTCAGCTTGTTGTAAATTCTCTATGTACTTTGCTATCGAGCTTAATGAAGCAAAAATCATCTTTCGACCTGACGACAATATCTCTTTGTCCAGGCATCTGCCTTTACTGCTTTATTTATTTATGTCATTATCTGCCTTCTTATAATTCCTTATCACCTTCATGATTAAAAAATTATCAAGCTCTGATACCATCTTTCAGTGTTTAATCTCTTAGGAATTATTTGTAAAGTGTGGGGTTTCGACATCATCAAAACGGGGGAAATTGTTGGGAACCCCTTTGCAGTTTGATTTTGATGATGTTTTTTGAAACCACACTTAGGCATATTTTACTTGTTTAGGGTCAAGGCCGATAGATCGACCTGCTACCTGTTCGTGCAGGTCGATGCCCTATAATGTTTAGGATCAAGTTCGATCCACCCTGTAAGAGAAAGGTCGATGTATCGACCTGCCTCAATTGGATCGAGCTGGATCATCAGCCTGTCTATCGACCTTCCTTATCAAGCTTCCAGCCCGCTATGACTTAGAAGATTTCAAGAGCTGGATTATCAATCAAGGTCGATGCTCCGCCTTCATGGAGCGTCACGACCTGATCCTTGCCACGTCGAGTGCCAGCAAGGACGAATATCCCAACGGCTAGAAGTGAGTCAGCTTCCAACGGCTAGTGCCACGTCAGCCTGACTCCAACGGCTAGTTTTTCAAAACTGCCTATAAATACTTCAGCCATTATCGGATTCAAGCACGGGAAACACAAGCTATCAACGCCATATCTCTGCCCAAATCTCTTTCAAAGTTCATATCCATTCAAGTGTTCGAAATCCGATTAGTTTCCCAAACACTTGACGAAGAGAGGTTTCCGATTCCGATAAACACCACAACGACGAAGCGTTCACTGCTGCTTGTCGATTATTCAACAACTTCTTCTCTAACTTGTTTGAAGTTAGAAAGCTTGTTTTTATTTTTGCCATTATAGAGTTAGTCAAGCTCTGTAAAAGCGTAAGGTTGTTTGTACATTTCAGTACGAAGGTTGTAAGGGTCACGACCCAAAACTCGTGTCTAGATATTTTCAGGTTAGATTGTATCTAGAACTGATACTCAGTCAGTATAAATAAGAGAGAGGTTGAATCCAAAGGTAAAGGGATTCTCAGGTCGAGTCGACCTGACGTGGACGTAGGAGGGTTTCTCCGAACCACGCTAAATCGCAGTGTCTCTCTCTCTCTCTCTCTCTCTCTCTCTCTCTCTCTCTCTCTCTCTTTATTTATCGCCCCTATATTTTATTATCAAACTGACTAGAATCAACCTGCATATCTGCATCAACCTGCTACTGTTCACCAGCCTTAAGATTTTTCAAAGAGTAAATCAACCTCCACCAACTTCCGCATTAACAACAGTTAGATAAATCAAGCTTGATACCATACGAGCTTGATAGATCAAACTGCCTCTGATAGAGTCGACCTTGACAATCGACCTGTAGATCGACCTGATTTTATAAAAGTCAAAAACGGTTGGTTATTGGTGTATTCCCCCCCCCCCCCCACCCCCCACCCCCCCCACCCCCATACACCAATTACTCTTTCCTGGGACCAACAAATAAATCAAAGCAATAAATAAAAGCGAGTAAATAACTAATCTAAGAACGAGGAAATAAATCTAGAATTAAACTAAAGAAAAACGATTAATCTACCTAGGCAAGAATCGAAAAGGAAGCAATAAAGGAAGCAACGAAGAAAACGAAAGCAAAGAAAGAAGCATAAATAAATCTAGACATGATGAATTGAAATCTGGAAATTAAAGGCAAATTAATCTAACTTGAAGCATTGAAAAACGAGAGAATTGAAATCAAGAAAAACGAATCTAAACTTTAAACTAGAAATCGAAAGAACGAAATTAAACTAACGAATTTAAACGAAGCAATTAAGAGAACGAATCTAAAACTAAAGCAAAGCAATTAAAGCAAGTAAACGAAAACAATAAAGAACTTACGCGAATTAAACGAAGACGAAGAACTTGAATTAAATAAAGAAGTCTTGAATTAAACGAACTTCGAATCCGGATCCGAACAATAGAAAGCTAATAAAAGTGTTTAAGTGCTGAAAACTAGAGCTAAAAATATGATAAAGATGTCTAAAGATGATAAAAGATGATAAAAGATGATACAAATTCGTCCCAAAGTACTAGTATTTATAATAGGAAGAAAACCTAATCACAAAAGGAAACTAACAGCTGGACGCGGACATCTGGCCGATCGGCCAGATTTGTTAAGGACTTGGCCGATCGGCCCAAATCAGGCACTGGACGATTTGCGCGCGACTCTCTTGTTTCGACCGTATCTTCCTCATCCGAACTCCAAATTGACCTCCGTTTTTGCCTATGTGCTCCTATCGAACCCCTCTTCGATATAATGCTTTCATTACATCCAAAATGAATCTTCAATAAAATCATGAGAGGTTAGAACTCGAGGTCAATGATTGCTCAACAACCTTTCTTCTCGTTTTCTTCTCGTTTCCGCCCTTTTCAACCTACAAGTACTAAAACTCCAAACAACCAATTCATAGCCAAAGACAAACGAAAAGACACAAAAACACAACGAAAAAGGACACGAAAACATAATGAAAAACCTAACATCTAGACACCAATCAAAATCCCCCACACTTAGACCTTTGCTTGTCCTCAAGCAATATAAAAACGAAATAAACAATAGACTCGAGTATTGTGAACTATATAGGCCTCAAAACTTTTCGAAAACAAACTCTCATGATCATGATCAAAACTATGCACACAACCTTAGCATCAATCAACACAATCTACTCAACTAATTCAAAATATGCTAATCCATCAAAGAACACTCTCAACATGTGAAATTTTATATATGAAAGTGAACACTCAACTCTCTCAAAGAAAAGATGTATAAGATAATGCACATCAAGAGGGTTCACTCAACATCAATACAATGCAACATGTTTACCATAGGCTTGCCTTCAATCTCAACATCTCCACCTAATGTAATACTTACAATTTAGGATCAAAAGGGACTTTATAAAAGCCTGTAATGTAGGAACATTGGTTAAGGTAGGGAATATATAGGCTAAGTGACTCAAAATGCTCTAAATCATCAACCTCTTTTTCAACTCCAACCAAAGTATGGTTTTTAATCTCCATCTTCTACCATCCAACACACCAAATACAAACTCAAAGATGCTAAAATATCAACTATACAAATCAAAGCTAATTATCCCCTTATGCTTATATTCTTATTCTTTCTTTCTTTCTTTTTTCTTT